>CM060950.1:319537502-319567502 GCA_030765055.1 Mantis religiosa
AGTAATTAAATCATGTTTTTCCATAAATGAGAGAAGCCTCCTATACATTATTTTTTCTAATATCTTTGAAAATACGGAAGGTATGGAAATTGGATGGAAATTTGATAGTTCAGTCCTTTTCCCTTTTTTATGTAGGGGTATAACCTTAGGATAGTTTCAGTACATCTGGAAATATCCCGCTAGTCATGGATGCATTACAGAGATGAACAAGTGGTCTGATTATGTGTTCACTGCATCATTTTACAATTATATCTGGTATATCATCAGCACCTGCAGAATATGTATTATTCAATCCATTTATTATTTTAGTTATTTCCTCAGGTGTAACTTCATGGAGGTACATAGAATTTAGACTATTAATAGTATTAGTCTTTGGCGGATTGTGAGGATGTCCATTGTTATTATGAACCAGATCATTAATTATTCCTGTGAAGTAAGTGTTAAAATATGTAGCAATTTCAGTTGCATCTGTTATCCTTCTATCATTATGTTCTAGTTCTATTTTACCCTGTGTGTGTTGCATTTTATTAGTTATTTGGTTTACTATTTGCCACATAGCTTTAATCTTATTTTTAGAGTTATTAATATGATTGTCATTATTATTAATTTTGGCCTGTCTTATAACTTTATTTAATATATGTTTGTAGTTCCTAAAATAATTATCAAATTCCTTCATCGTGTTACCCTTGCTTAACTCATACAGTAGCCTTTTGAGTTCACATGACCTTCGTATACCTGGAGTTATCCAACTATTATTCGCTTCCGTATTGCATGTTCTTGTTATTTTATGAGGGAAAGCTGTATTAAAGTAGAATATAATACTATTTACAAACTATTTAAATTTCACATTAGTATCAGCTGCTTTATACATATCATGCCAGTCTTCTTTACTTAAAAGATAATTCATATATGAAATATTATCTGTATTAAATATTCTTGGTAGGCTAGGAGGAATAATGGCACTTAAACATCACATTCTCACTGATAGCAAGATAGCACTTTCTGGAGGAGCTCCGCAACTATCTTAATATAATGCTTTACTGCTCCATTCAGCTGTGTATGAATGAGAGTTGTGTGGGTTTTGTGTATCTCAAGATGCTAGAGCAGCTCTTGTGTAAGGTTGGACCTGAAGTTTGCCCATTTGTCATTGTGGAGTTCACAAGGAATTCCAAACTGGCAATAGAAGCTCTCATTAGTACATTGGCTACATTAACCTCCAGTCAGCTGGTAAAGTGGCCAAATAAATAAGTAGTGGTGTCTTAAGTCTGCACTTGGACAAAGCCTGTCACATTTATGGAAATTCTTTTGAACATAGCTCCAACATTATAATATTGCATACAGTCCAACTTTGAGTCTATCCTCTGTCTATGTGGCTCATTTGGGTAAGCATTAGTTTTTTAACCCAAAGTAGTGGGTTCATACCAGGTCCAGACCAATGCTTTTTAAGTGTGTGTAAAAGCAACAGTCCCAAGTCAGTTGATTTACAAAAGAATTCCTGCAGGACAAAATTCTGGTGATACTGATATGATCCTGGCAATTGACAGCATTGTTAACAAACAAAATATTTTTATTTATTTTGAGTCAGGGTCTCACAGCTTGCTGCACAGATTTGCATTGTTGGTGCCATCTCTCCATGTCACTTTGAAGATGCAACCAATAAAATCAGTGATATGGTTTCTCCAAGGTCTTATTTATATCCAGATGCTCTGCAGTACTGTTAGCATGGGCCTCCTTGAGGACTTTTTTAAGTTGCTCCTCAGGAGCACTAATTGTTCTAACCTGGTTTTTCTGTCTGTGGACCCCCATACTCTATTCAAAACAGTGTTCTTGACCAGTGTGCCCAGTAACTCTTATAGATTGGATCCCTTGGAGTGATGTCTGCTGGTGCACTTGTTTGCGAGATTCTTTATCCTCCAAAATCTGCCTTAAGTCTTAATGCTTCAGCAGCTCTCTCATCAAATCAATATTCCTATATCCCACTATAGAGGAGGAGATAACAAAAGTAATTCAAAAAATGAAAAATAAGAAATCAACAGGCTTCGATGAAATTCCTGATACTTTAATCAAAACATGCTGTAAATCTTTAACCAAACCCCTTTGCCATATAGCGAATCTATCTCTAACTACTGGAGTTTTACCAGAAATGCTAAAATTAGCAAAGATAAAGCCAGTACATTAAAAGGGATCTGAGCACGAGTTAAATAACTATAGACCAATTGCTCTGCTAACAGGATTTTCAAAAATCATAGAAAAAATTATGCTTGCTAGATTGCTTTCCTTTTTTAAAAGATTTCATACCATTAGTAGACAGCAGTATGGCTTCTTGGAGGGAAAGTAGACTGCTTCGGCGTTAGGGGAATTTTTGAAATTGATATACACTAACCTTGATCAATACGAAAAGGGAATTGGTATCTTCTCGGATCTTACAAAAGCGTTTGACACCATTGACCATAGTATTTTATTGAATAAACTATAATATAAGAGTCAGAGCTACTGCTTTGAATTGGTTTGAAAGCTATCTCAGGAACAGAGAGCAAATGGTAGAAATCAGCTATCTAAATGATAGTACAAACTCGATGGGGGTTAAATTATCCGAAAAATTAACAAACGAATATGGTATACCACAGGGATCCATCCTTGGGCCTATTTTGTTTCTTATATATGTAAACGATCTCCCTGCTCAAGTTGATACAGCAGAGGTCGTGTTATTTGCTGACGACAGCATATTCATAAAAGGTGACCAATTAAATAATGACTGTACAGTTACTAAGAGTGTGATACAAAAACGGTCCAACTGGTTTGAAGCTAACAGACTTGTAATCAATAAGGAAAAAACAAATGTAGTGTGTTTCCACCACCTACAGAATAAAAATATTGAGATTTCTGATATTGAATTCGATGGTACAAAACTGCAATATGCCTGCAGCATTAAATTCCTAGGAATTACCATTACCCAACACATGAAGTGGAACAGTCATATAGATGAGCTGATAAAAAAAATTAAATAAAGTACTGTTTATGACAAGAGTAACTAGAAACACCTAAAAATTTGAATCCTTACGAATTATATATTTTTCATATTTCCACTCAGTTTTGAACTACGGAATCATATTCTGGGGTAGCTCACTGAATAATATCTCAGTATTTAAATTACAGAAACAAGCGATACGATTGCTCTTTAGAGTACCCAGACAAGCAAGTTGTAGAACACTATTTAAACAGGTCCATATTCTGCCATTACCTTGCCTATACATAAGAAATGTTCTAGTATATACCTATCAAAATATTAATTCATTCAAAACAAACTCGGATGTACATTCCTATGAAACCAGAAACAGACTCAACCTAAGCATGTTATCTCACAATACTTCACTATTTGCAGACAGTTTTATTGTAACAGGGTTGAAATTACCAGACTCACTTAAGAGAATTACTAGTGTAAATCGTTTTAAATGTAAATTGACAAATCTTTTATTGGATCACTGTTTTTACAATATTGAAGAGTTTTACTCAAGCAACTGTAATAAGCACACTAATATATAATACTACTTGTAAAAGACAATTATTTTATCAGGTATACTGCTGCTATGTAAATGTAAATATGCATTTGTAAATATGTTAATATTGTTAAATTATGACAAAATCTATATCATGTATTCATGGTCTACAGATGCAAATAAAAAAAAAAATAAAAGATCTCCTTGTCCCAACAAAATGCAGATGGCACCCATCTGAGCATAAGGCGCAACACTCTCTATCACCTCTAGTTTCACACAATGGTTACTATTTTCCCGGCACAGTCTTTGTGAAAGAGCATCTGCATAGCTCATTATACATAACCAGTATTGGGGTTAGAATAGTGAGGCTTCTGTCTTTATTAGCAGGAATGGTCCCAATCCATCCATGTGCTATTAGACCATCCTGCTGTTTCCAACCATATGAAATAAGAGGAAATGAGAGGAAGGTATTGCCAGTGTTGATCCATCCCCTTCAAACTGGCCCTTAGTCAGCATGTGCCCACAGCCTGCCCTTAGGTGTCTGGGCTCTGTACAATTGTAGTATGTGTGGGTATTCCACCCACAGTCATACTGTGGTTGTGTTGTTGCTGTTGTTGGCACCGGTAGTTGTCATTCTTGGCTGTTACAGCTCTGGCCAGGATTGGGGTGGTTCTTGTGGCTATTATTTTTTATGCTTCAAATGCGGAGGGAAGCCATGAGTACATTATGTTTTAGTGTTCTGCCAGGAAAAGTAACTGTTTCATCTTCCAGTTTCTTAACCTCTGAAGAATTCTCAGGCTACCTCTCCAGAAATATAAACTAGTGGTAAATCTGTCAGAGCCTAGGTACTAACCATTCCGTCTCCATGGTGAATATTTGTAAGTTCTTGTTTGGTTACTACATAAATATAATTATTTGTAATAGATACTTCACATAACTTTAAAGAAATAATGTAAATTTTCTTATTAATTGAGATTGTGATTTTGTAAATACTCGATTACATAAGTTAATTTATGGAAATTAATCATTTCTTCACACTGGCCGTATATAGGCTAAGGTTTTTGATAGAGTCAACATGAAAAATTCAATCCCATGGCCGGGATTTGAACCAAGGATCTCCTGGTTTCCATCCAGTCACTCTAACCCACTGAGCTACCATGGCTAACGTGACGTCCTGACATTAAATTCTCCATTTGACTCATATATTACATGTTCAGTCTCATACAATCTCGTTGTCAACATTACGATCACTAGAGGTCACTACATTTCTGCTAGTACTACCAAAATCTGAAAACAAAACAATTCTAAAGACAAAATCGATTGTTAGCATTTCAAAATTCATTACATGATTTTTAATTTTTTAAATAAATATTTTTTCCCAAACCATTAAATCTATCACACCATTTAATTGTTTTAATAATTTAACTTCTGGATTTATTTCATGATTAAATGACCAAAACTGATGTGCTACAGCCGATTTATCAGTCGGTTTATACTTAATGTTTTTAAAATGTTCTTTTGTTCTGGTTTCTAAAAAAAAACAAATTAAATAACTTATAATACAAATAAAATATTTAGTGATTATTTTCCACTTATCTTAAGAAGTTGATGACAATACTTCTATCTTCTATTTGAAATTAATTTCGTAGACATTTGCCCACATCTTCAGTCAAACACACTTCGTTGTCAAGGATACCATGTATTTACTTATTTACATATTACCAATATCTGAAGACGAAACAAACCTAAAAACAAAATCAATTGCCAGTATGTCAAAATTCATTATGCGATTTTTATTTTTTAGAATAAATGTTTTTTCCCAAACCATTAAATCTATGGGAACATTTAATTGTTTTAATAATTTAACTTTGGGATTTATTTAATGGTTAAATGACCAAAAATGATCTGCCACGGTCAATTTATCAATTTGTTTATATCTAATGTTACGAAAATGTTCTTTCTTTCTGGTTACCAAACTACATTTTGTCTTTCCAATATAAACCTGATCACAATCTAAGCAATTAAATTGACAAATACCAGATCTTTTATTATTAGGAATTTTATCTATTTTAGAAAATTGTAATAAATTTTTAATACTATATTTACTTTGAGGAACTTAAGTTATAACAACTTCTTTAAAAAAAATTTGAAAATGTTTATTAACCCAAGGATGGTAACCAAATTTTTTAAATTTATAATCATCTTTTATTTTTTTAAGAGTAGAAATATCATTAATTCTTTTTTGATATTTAAATTTTTCAATTTTCTTTTGTATAAAATCTTTATTAAACCGTTAATTAAAGCAGTATTAATAATAAGTAAGTTTTTGAGTTTATACAATTTAGCAAAATGGTTACACAAAAAGTTTAGTAATTTTGATAAATTTGAAAGTTTAAGTATTAAAAACTCTTTTGAACTAATAAAAAAGATTGATAGTGTTGTATTATCTAAAACTGATAAACTTATTTCTTTTGATGTAACTGCCTTATTTCCTAGTATTCCTAGAGAAAAACTTTTAATTTATTTTAAAAGATGGTTGAATTCAATAAATTTACATGAGTGCTCAATAGTTGATTTTATTAAACTTACTAATTTTTGTTTGGATCAAATTTTTTTCACTTTTAATGGTGAATTTTTTCAACAAACTTCTGGCTTAGCAATGGGTAATCCTCTTTCACCTTTTCTTGGTGATTCTTTTATGAGCTTTTTCGAAATGCAAGTCACTAAAGCATTCCCTTTGATTTTTAAAACCTGGTATGGATATGTTGATGATATTTTTGCTATTGTTCCTGATCAACAAATAAATAATGCTTTAAAATTACTAAATTTACAAGATAAAGCTACACTCCTGGAAATTGAAATAAGAACACCTTGAATTCATTGTCCCAGGAAGCGGAAACTTTATTGACACATTCCCGGGGTCAGATACATCACATGATCACACTGACAGAACCATAGGCACATAGATACAGACAACAGAGCATGCACAATGTCGGCACTAGTACCGTGTGTATCCACCTTTCGCAGCAATGCAGGCTGCTATTCTCCCATGGAGACGATCGTAGAGATGCTGGATGTAGTCCTGTGGAACGGCTTGCCATGCCATTTCCAGCTGGCGCCTCAGTTGGACCAGCGTTCGTGCTGGACGTGCAGACCGCGAGAGACGACGTTTCATCCACTCCCAAACATGCTCAATGGGAGACAGATCCGGCGATCTTGCCGGCCAGGGTAGTTGACTTACACCTTCTAGAGCATGTTGGGTGGCACGGGATACATGCGGACGTGCATTGTCCTTTTGGAACAGCAAGTTCCCTTGACGGTCTTGGAATGGTAGAACGATGGGTTCGATGACGGTTTAGATGTACCGTGCACTATTCAGTGTCCCCTCGACGATCACCAGAGGCATACGGCCAGTGTAGGAGGTTGCTCCCTACACCATGATGCCGGGTGTTGACCCTGTGTGCCTCGGTCGTATGCATTCCTGATTGTGGCGCTCACCTGCACGGCGCCAAACACGCATACGACCATCATTGGCACCAAGGCAGAAGCGACTCTCATCGCTGAAGACGACACGTCTGCATTCGTCCCTCCATTCACACTTGTCGCGACACCACTAGAGGCGGGCTGCACGATGTTGGGGCGTGAGCGGAAGACGGCCTAACGGTGCGCGGGACCGTAGCCCAGCTTCATGGAGATGATTGCGAATGGTCCTCGCCGATACCCCAGGAGCAACAGTGTCCCTAATTTGCTGGAAAGTGGCGGTGTTGTCCCCCACGGCACTGCGTAGGATCCGACGGTCTTGGCGTGCAACCGTGCGTCGCTGCGGTCCGGTCCCAGGTCGACGGGCACGTGCACCTTCCGCCGACCACTGGCGACAACATCGATGTACTGTGGAGACCTCACGCCCCACGTGTTGTACAATTCGGCGGTACGTCCACCCGGCCTCCCGCATGCCCATTATACGCCCTCGCTCAAAGTCCGTCAACTGCACATACGGTTCACATTCACGCTGTCGCGGCATGCTACCAGTGTTAAAGACTGCGATGGAGCTCCGTATTCCACGGCAAACTGGCTGACACTGACGGCGGCGGTGCCGAAACGCTGCGCAGCTAGCGCCATTCGACGGCCAGCACCGCGGTTCCTGGTGTGTCCGCTGTGCCGTGCGTGTGATCATTGCTTGTACAGCCCTCTCGCAGTGTCCGGAGCAAGTATGGTGGGTCTGACACACCGGCGTCAATGTGTTCTTATTTCCATTTCCAGGAGTGTATAAAATTCACATTAGAAACTGAAATTAATGGATTTATTCCTTTTCTATATTTGAAAATAATAAGAAATAATAACAAATTAGATTTTGGTATTTATAGCAAATCTACTCATATTGATAATTACATAAAAAATAAACGTTTTAGGTTCGGTGCTTGGACCTCTTTTATTTATAGTGTACATTAATGATTTGGCAGATAATGTAGAAAACAGAACCGATATAAATGTTACATTTTTTGCAGATGATACAAATATTTTTATCAAAGGGGTGAATAAGGAAGGGGCAGATGTGCATATTGAAAATAATCTAAAATATATTCAAAAATGGTTTAGTGCCAATATGTTAATATTGAGTAAGGAGAAAACAGCAGCCCTAAGCTTCTATAATAAAATGAGTGGAAGTCAATTGTATCCAAAATTAATGCTGGGACAAGACCAAATACATTACATACAAACTATCAAATTTCTGGGACTAACACTAGATGAAAATTTAAGTTGGGGAAACTCACATAGAGGCATTGACGAAAAAATTTAGTAAAATGTGTTTCTTAATGAGGGCAATTACAGGCATGTCAGGCTTGAAAGTTCGGAGAATAGTGTACTTTTCATATATACACAGTTTGTTGGCATATGGTATAATTTTTTGGAGAAATTCTAAAGACAGTATAAAAGTATTCAGATACCAAAAGAAAATAATTAGAATCATAGCAGATCTCTCAAGCACAACTAGTTGTAAGCCATACTTCAGTAAATTAGGTATCTTACCACTGCCAAGTATATACATATATGAAACACTTGTACATATGAAAGGAAGACTAAGTTTATTCAAAACAAATTCTGAAATTCATATACACAACACTAGAACAAAGAATAATTTATTTGTGAAGTCACACAAAACAAAGATGTATGAAAATAGTTTCACATATGCTGGCTTACATCTTTACAATAAGCTACCTGAATCTATAAAAAAGATTGAATCACAACATCAATTTAAGAAATTGTTATTAAACTTCCTTAGAGCCAATAGCTTCTACAGCGTGGATGAATTTTTAAATTTGTAAATATTTAGTTAGCTACCTTAATTATAAATATTGTACTTAGTTTTTAATTTGACGTGTCCTATAACATGTACATGTTTTAATGGATGAATCAATAAATCAAATCAAATCAAAACCCTTTTCCACATAAATTTGCTGTTTTTAATTGTTTGGTTTATAGATTAACAATTATACCCTTGAATAAAGAAGAATTTAATAAAGAATATACACATATTATTAATACTGCTTTAATTAATGGTTTTAATAAAGATTTTATACAAAAGAAAATTGAAAAATTTAAATATCAAAAAAGTATTAATGATATTTCTACTCTTATAAAAATAAAAGATTTAAAAGATTTAAAGATTTAAAAAATTTAGTTACCATCCTTGGGTTAATAAACATTTTCAAATTTTTTTAAAGAAGTTGTTATAACTTTAGTTCCTCAAAATAAATATAGTATTAAAAATGTATTACTGTTTTCTAAAAAAGACAAAAATTCCTAATAATAAAAAATCTGGTATTTATCAATTTAATTGCTTAGATTGTGATCAGGTTTATATTGGAAAGACAAAACGTAGTTTGGTAACCAGAAAGAAAGAACATTTTCGTAACATTAGATATAAACAAATTGATAAATTGGCCATGGCAGATCATTTTTGGTCATTTAACCATTAAATAAATCCCAAAGTTAAATTATTAAAACAATTAAATGTTCCCATAGATTTAATGGTTTGGGAAAAAATATTTATTCTAAAAAATAAAAATCGCATAATTAATAATTATTTCACTTCACTGTGGTGTTCCAATACAGTTAAATCTCGCATAATTAATTTTGACATACTGGCAATTGATTCTGTTTTTAGGTTTGTTTCGTCTTCAGATGTTGGTAATACGTTAATAAGTAAATACATGGTATCCTTGACAACAAAGTGTGTTTGACAACGAAGTGTGTTTTTAACTGAAGATGTGGGCAAATGCCTACGAAATTAATTTCAAATAGAAGATAGAAGTATTGTCATCAACTTCTTAAGATAAGTGGAAAATAATCACTAAATATTTTATTTGTATTATATTTATTATTCCATTGTAACTATCTTCATTTTCTGTGTAGTAAATAACTTATGTTGAATCAACATAAATTAAACACAGTTATTAAAAATGATAAAGATAATGTTGTTAATTTATCAAATTGTAACCATAATAAGAAAGAGTTAAATTTTTTTAAATCAAGGTCTAAAAACGTGTGTAGTTTTTTCAAACAATATAGATGATCATATTGCGGATATAAAAATTGCTAGTCAAGATTTAAGTGAAAATAATATATCATTGATTAAATTAAAATGTAGCAAAATATTACAAAATTTGGATAAATGCCACCCTAAGAGAAATAATAATAAACAGATTATTAAATAAATCCTTTCATGGAAGTGTTGAAAACAGAGTTGTTGTATAAATTAAATTTATTGGGAGTCGATTAATGACACTAAACAACACTTACTTTTAAAGATTTGTTCAGCAAGTTCCTCGAACTGCCACTAGAGGAGACTGATGACAAAATATTGCCAGCTACACCAATGAGAACCAGTAGATGTCTGGCTGAGGATAGAGGGAAGGCCTCTGAAACTAGTTCCAGGAAAATTTAAAAGTAAGTGTTGTTTAGTGTCATTAATCGACTCCCAATAAATTTAATTAAGATTATTAAATCATTAAATGAAAAAGATTTAATTTTCACTAAAGTGGATAAGGGTAACAGAATTGTAATTTTAGATAAATCTGATTATATTAATAGAGTAGAACATTTACTTCAAGCTGAAGATTTTATAAAAATTAATAAAGACCCTTTAAAATCTTGTATTTGAAATTTTAATAAAATGCTTAGTGAAGTGAAAATTATATCAAATAAAGAAAAATATTTTGTAAAAGTTAGTAATCCTGTTTTAACTAGAATTTATGCTCCTGCTAAAATTCATAGAACTGGAAATAAAATGAGACCTATTGTAAATGTTATAAATTCACCAACTTACAATTTAGATAAATGGTTACATAAAAAGTTTAATAATTTGATAAATCTGAGAGTTTAAGTATTAAACATTCTTTTGAAATAGCGATAAAGATCAACAATGCTGTATTATCTGAAACTGATGAACTTGTTTCTTTTGATGTAGCTGCCTTATTTCCTAGTATTCCTAGAGAAAAACTTTTGATTTTTAAAAGAAAGGGTTGAATTCAATAAATTTACACGAGGATTAGTAGTTGATTTTGTTAAAACTTACTAATTTTTGTTTGGATCAAAATTTTTTCAATTTTAATGGTGAATTTTGTCAACAAATTTCTGGCTTAGCAATGGGTAATCCTCTTTCACCTTTTTATTGATCTTTTTATAAGTTTTTTCGAAATGCAAGTCACTAAATCATTCCTTTTAATTTTTAAAACTTGGTGATATTTTTGCTGTTGTTCCTGATAAACACATAAATAATGCTTTAAAATTACTAAATTTATAAGATAAAGTTATAAAATCCACATTAGAAATTGAAATTAATGGATTTCCTCCTTTTCTAGATCTAAAGATAATAAGAAATAATAATAAACTAAACTTTGGTATTTATAGGAAATCTACTCATACAGATAATTACATAAAAAATAAAAGCTTTAACCCTGTTTCACAAAAATTTGCTGTTTTTAATAGTTTGATTTATAGGTTAATAAATATACTGAATAAAGGAGAATTTAATAGAGATTATGAACATATTAATATTGCTTTAATTAATGGTTTTAATAAAGACTTTATACACAAAAAGATTGAAAAATTTAAATATCAAAAAACTGTTAATAATATTTCTACCCTTAAAAAATAAAAGACGATTATAATTTTAAAAAATTTACTTACCTCCTTGGTTTAATAAATATTTTCACATTTTTTTTAAAGAATTTGGTATAAGTTTAGTTCCTCAAAATAAATATAGTATTACAAATTTACTACATCTCTCTGAAAAAGATAAAATCCTGATAATAAAAATTCTGATATTTATCCATTTAATTTTTTATATTGGAAAGACCAATCAGAATGAAAGAACATTTTTGAAATATTAAGTATAAGCAGACCGATAAATCGACCATAGCAGATCATTTTTGGTCATTTAACCATTAAATAAATTCAGAAGTTAAATTAGTAAAGCAATTAAATGGTCCAATAAAATTTAATGGTTTGGGAAAAAAATATTTATTTAAAAAAATAAAAATTGTATAATGAATTTTGAAATACTGACAATCGATTCTGTCTTTAGGCTTGTTTCATTTTGAGATTTTGTTAGTACTGGCAGAAATTTAGTGACCTCTAGTTATCGTAACATTGACAACAAGATTGTATGAAACTGAAGATGTAAACGAGTGAAATCGCAATCTCAATAAGCAAATTTACATATTTCTTTAAAGATATATGAAGTTTCTGTTGCAAATAATTATATTTGTGTAGTACTTGTTGCTTCACTGTGTAGTATTTGTTGCTTTACTGTTACTAGCTTCATTTTTTACGTAATTAATTATTTTGGGTTGTCTCATTATTGCTTTCAACTGGGCCTAATAAGCAGCAACAAGGCAATGTTCTCCATAGTACTCCTAAAACAATTTAAATCATTGGC
Source organism: Mantis religiosa (assembly GCA_030765055.1). NCBI lineage: Eukaryota > Metazoa > Arthropoda > Insecta > Mantodea > Mantidae > Mantis > Mantis religiosa. The sequence continues at coordinate 319,549,941 of CM060950.1, forward strand.
CTAGCCTCTGGAAAGGTAATATTTTTGCTGATTACTGCTGCAAGGCAACCAAAAGCTGTGTTGCAATCTTCTTTGAGGGACGCAATTGCTTTAAACTCTCACTATTGTTCTGTATGGCTCAGTTGATTAGTTGCTGGCCTAGTCATCCAACTTTGCAAGTTCAAATCTGGTGAAGACCAAGCTGTGTTGCATTGTTCTTTGAGGGACGCAATAGCTTTAAACTGTCACTATTGTTCTGGATGGCTCAGTTGATTAGGTGCTGGCCTAATCATCCAGCTTTGCAAGTTCAAATCTGGTGAAGACCAAGCTGTGTTGCATTCTTCTTTGAGGGACGCAATAGCTTTAAACTGTGACTATTGTTCTGGATAGCTCGGTTGATTAGGTGCTGGCCTAATCATCCAACTTTAAAAGTTCAAATTTGGTGAAGACCATGGTTTTTAAGTGTGCTGTTAAGCCCCATGTCAGTAGATTTACCAGTATATTAAAAGAACTCTTGTGGGAACTCCAACACATAAATGGTGCTATATGACCCTTGCAATTGATAGCATTGCTAACAAACAAAATATTTATTTTTTCAAACCATCAGTTAAACACAGTCCAGGCCGAAGTGTTGCTGAATTTTGGAAGTGCCACTGTTTTTTAATTAACTGAACTAGTAATCATGAACTTCGGCACTTACCTTAGCTTATAGGTCATAGTGCATCTCCTCCATGCAGCTTCCATTATCTTTTTGCGTTTCTTTGTGTGTTGGTCTAATAATTATTTTGATGATCTAGATGCCCTTTCACTGTAAGCTTTATCATTGTTTTATTTTCCTCTGTCTGCTGGTCCAGATGCTCTTTCACTACAGCCTCTATCATCATCTTGTTTTTCTTCATCTGCTAGTCTAGTTACTCTTCCACTGCATTATTTCCTTCCATGTCAGATTTGATTTCTTCTAACTCTGTTGCAATGTTGTCTTTCAAGTTTTTCACCATTGCATTTATATCTAATTTTACAGAGAAGATGCCAAAGCAAAGTTTGGATTTCATTTTTTCAATTTGGTTCTTCATTTCTTTCTTAACACTCTTCACTTCCATTCCCATTTCCACCATACCAGATTTCATTTCACTTTCCATTTTCTCTAACTAAATTCAGATTTTGTGTCCATCTTGTTCATTCTGGAATTTATTTTCTGCATTTCAGATATCCTGGTTCTCAGTTTACTTAATTATTCTTTAAATATTTATTTCATTGTGCCGTTTAAATGACAGACCATGATCTGCTAGCCAAACATAGGGATAAAATTAGAATACATTAAATTAATTGACTCCCTTTAAATTTAATTTATTACAACACTGTTTTCCACACTTCCAAGAAAGGAATTAGAATACATTATTTTGTCCATATGTGATCTTCAAGAAGATATGTATGTAGACCATCTTCAGCAAAGTCCAGCCACTTCCACCCAATGCTCCTTAAGGAAGAAGCACTGGTGAGCAAAAGAATTACTGACTGCATTGTCAACAACTCAGCTTTAGTCAACATACAACAACAAACAATATTAAACTGGCCCCATAGCTCAGTTGGTAGAGCACCTGCCTGCTATGCAAGGGGTCCCGGGTTAGATTCTTGGCTGGGAGTGGGGATTTTTCTCAAACGAAGATGATTCCCCACCTTCCCCAGAGTCTGGAAGTATGAATGAGAGTGTGAATGTGTGCGTGATCTAACAATAACATACTAAGTACAAGAAACCCAACGTATACGAGTTAACACCATCTATATGTTCCAAAGGAGAACGGCTGCCGATATGACCACAGCAGTTAAAGGTGGGGTATAAATGGAACAAAAAGAAAATATATTAAACATGACAACAAACTGTTAAAATGCCTCAAGAAACCACTGGAACTCAGCATCTGTGAAAATGTTTTTCTTCAGATGGATGAAAATAATGTTATGAATTTCAAAATTTCTACAGTATGATATCACTAGACTCACCAGTAAGAAGAGAGAGGGTAATACAGCACCAAAGAATGAAATAGACAGCCTTGTGAAGATATTTTCCCAAAACTTGTCTTAAAATAATAAGGCATTTGGAGGAAATTTATACAACTCATTACTTTTGAAATGTATTCGTTTTCCCTCATCAACTTGCTTATAATACTTTGAGACTCTAATTTAATCAATTATTATCACTAGAAAGAAACTTAAGAATATGCAAATGAAGCAAAAAAATTATTTGCTATGCCTATACTGACTTCAAACTTGCAACTGTACATCGGAACTATATACTGACCTGGCAACTATTTAGAGTAATAAGTTGGCATATATAGAGCGTAAGTGAGCAAACAAAACAAACATGCACAGCCAACAATATGAAGAAAAATGGACGTAGTCGATTCCATTTAATTTGAAGGAAACTTTCCACCAGTGGATGCTGCATGATTTGCATTTGATTAGCATTACTCCTTCCTGAAGTTAATGCTTGGAGAACAGCCATTTGGTTTTCTGGTCCTTTGGGACAGAGTATTCTGAAGTCTAGCCTTACCTAACAAAAGAAATGACATAGTGGTATTAAATTAATTGTTTTGGGTCAGTTTTGTTTATTATACTTTACTTAGTAAATACAAATCTCTTCATTCAGTTAACTCTTTATAATAGTAATTCATTCTACTAGTAGTTTCAATTCAATCACCTTTATAACTAGATATATATTAAATATTGGCTTAAAATAAAATATGATTAAAAGCTGCTATTTGTTGAGCATAATGAATACATAAATAATCTATCCTTGTACATTAAAATATGATATTGATCACATTTATTGTATCCCCTTTACCCTTATACAGTTTGCCTCCTAGGTATCTCCCAGTGTTGCTTGCTGCAAAACACTACACTTAGTTTCTGCATCAAAATACTCTCTGCACAATGTATGCACATTTCTATTTTATTATTACATAATCTCTATTATAGCTAAGTAAATTCATTTTGCTAGCTGACAAGTTCATTCTCATTTGGAAACTGCTTTGGATAATAGATCAGTATAATATATTCAAAAGTGACATACTTCATGTTTCTCATCATTATAGTTTTCTATGTGTTCCTATTATCACAACAATAGATAGCACTACCACAGAAGTATGAGTCACCTCATTCCACAGCTTTTGTTGTTTGCTGGCCAAGAAAGGCTATAATGTGCATTTCAAAGACAGTTATTTTTGACATCATGAGCCAGGAAAACATGTAGCCTTTGTTCTACTGCTGCTGCCCCTTTTTTTTAAAGAATAATTGATATTGAAAATGTTTCGTTTTTGGCAAATTAAGAGACCTTAACTTCGAGAAACTTCTGGAACATTTCTTTCATAACCTGGGGAGCCAAAAGCCAGTTAGTCAGTTCTGAATGAGTCAGCTAGCTAGAGAAGTGTTAAAGCGCGTTGTCAGTTGTCAAAGAGTGTTAAAATGAGTATCAGTGTCAGTCTGTGAGCAGTGAGCATTGAGAAGCTACAAGCTGTACAAGTTGGCATGTGCAACAGAACCATAATAAACGTTACTACTATGGAAAGAGTTGTGTTTGCTCTGTATACTAAAAAAGGGGAGAGTAAATGTAAGTTAGCACTGTACTAACTGTTTTGGTGATGAATAAAATTGAATTTAGAACAAACTTGTATTATATTTAGTCATACTAATTTTGAGAATATTTGATTCACATGTTTGAAAATTATTCTTTTTTGCTTATTAGTTCATTAGCCTGGAAACCCATAATTTACCAGTAATTAATTTATTCTCATAAATATTTAGTTGACCCATATTATATGTTTATTTATATAATTACTCAGTTGTAGAGGGAACAAACCCACCAAGGAGAAGGAATCGTGAAATAATTTCCAGATTTGGAATTGTAGCTATGGGCCAGCTCCATGCTGTGTATCAAAAATAAAATGGCTAAAAATCTCAATAAAAATTATCATTACTTAATCCTTTTCAAGATTGAGAACATAGACTATCATTGGATAGTCCTTACACTGGATTCCATCAAGAAGAAAGAGACTCCGGACATAGTCATGAGATCAAAAGCCCTAGAATTGATAAATGAAAAATATCCAGAACCAGATTGGCTTAGAATACTCTAAGCTTAGCTTATTATACTTAGAATACTCTATTTTCCCAATATACTCCTGTGAGAAAACATATGACCAACTTTGATGCAGAAATCCATGCCATCCATTTAGTAGTCAACAATCTTCTGTATAGACCCAATTTCTTTACAAAAGCTGTAATACTAGATGTGTGTTTGGAGGAATTTAGTAACAGTGACGTCAAAATTAATATAAAAATTATTTGTGGTTGGTTTATTGACACTCGTCACTTACTTTTTCATATATTTATGAGAGACTAGTTTCAAAGGCCCTGGCCTCAATGGAGGCCAGGGCCTTTGAAACTAGTCTCTCATAAATATATGAAAAAGTAAGTGACGAGTGTCAATAAACCAACCACAAATAATTTTTATGCTGTAATACTAGTTGATTCTAGAGCAGCAATACAAGCAATAACATTAATCCAAGGATCCACCACAAAACCCATCATTGATATAAAACAAACCATTAAAGAACTCATAACCAGAAACAAATCCATGATGTTCTAGTGGGTTCCCGCACATATGGGAGTAGGCGGAAATGAAGTAGCTGATCAAATAGCAAGGAAGGGACCCAAATACAATCACAACAAAAACCAATCACATCAGAAACTCTCAAGAGGGTCATACAGAGAAAAATTAAAAGTTATGTACCCAAGTGAAATAGCAGTAAAAGCAGAAGTTAAACCATGGAAAACATACAGAATACTTGGAACATCTATAGCAACAAAAGAAGAAAGGAGGCTGTGGCAAACTTCAGAGTAACTAGCGGCCATGATTGCCTGGCGGAACATCTACAAAAGGATCAGGTTTCCAACAGATGATTGCTCAGTCTGTGACAGTGGTATGGTTATGAACACGAAACATCTGCTTACATGTCCTGGTGTACACAAAGAACAACAAAACCAATTGAACATTTGTAAACTCTACTGGGATGCAAGACAGTTAATAAAGAATATATGAAGTAGGAGGTGAAACAAATTTTGAAAAAATTAATAGGGCATATCCTACTGTTCAACCAAGCCAAAATGATTTTAGTTTCAAATACCATAGTAAAGATGGTGCAACAACAGATAGCTCTTATAATGCAGGGATTAAAATATTTCACCAAAACATACAAAGTGCGAGAAACAAAAAAATTAATTTAGAAATTCTCTTAAATGATATGTTAAAGGACATACACATTGTAGCCTTAACAGAGCATTGGCTCAAACAGGAGGAAATAGAAATGTTTAAACTGGGAGGATATACCTTAGTCAGCTCCTATTGTAGAAAACAAAAAAATAATGGGGGTTCTTGCATCTTCGTAAAAGATGGGATCAAAGTAAACGAACTTGGGAAATTTGATTATCTGGCATGTGAAGAATTCTTTGAGATCAGTATGATAGAGCTGGTTGAACATAAAACTGTAATAATGTGTATATATCGGAATCCCAGTAGCAATGTTCAGCAATTTTTAGAAAGTTTAGACACTTTACTAGAGAATTTGTGCAAAAGGCAAACTAATGTAGTAATAATAGGGGATATTAATATTGACTATCTGAGTAGTAACCCTGAAAGAGTAAATTTGGATAATTTAATATTCACTTATGACATGCAAGCTGTAGTGAACTTGCCCACTAGGGTAACAAATACATCTAAATCAGCAATAGACCAGCTGATCATTAATAAACGTGCTACTCCATATAATTTTGAAATTATTGATACTGTATTATCAAATCACTATGGTCAAATATTTGTTATATATAACCAAAGGAACCTCAAAACAAATAGACAGTGTGTCAGATATCAGTATAAGCAATGCTTAGGGAAGCAGAATATTGATTATTTAAATTATTTGCTATCTAGAGAGGAATGGGAAAATATTTATTCTAAAGTAAATGTAGATGCAGTATTTCTAAATTTGTCAGTATTCTTAAGTTTCATGTAAGTATTGCGTGTCCTTGGAAAAAATTTAAAACAAATGAGCATAAGCAGCAAAATTGGATGACCAAAAGTATTCTGATATCTAGTAAAAGGTTAAGATTTCTAAATAAAATCTCAAAGGAAAATAAAATATCAGAACTGTTTACACAGTACTTATTGAATTATAAAAGAATCTATAATAAGGTTATTAGAAAAGCAAAGAAACTGTACAATGATAAATAATTAGCAAATTCAGTAAATAAATCTAAGGCTGCCTGGAAAATTATAAAACAGGAAACCAAAGTAAAAGCCACGCGAGATGATTACAAACTCCAGAAAGAAGGCGAAATTATAGATGATCCTCAGATGGTTGCAGAGGTTTTTATTCAGTATTATGCTGGGGTACCAAAATTGATTGTAGGGGAGTCAAAAGTAACGGAAGGTAAAATAATAAGTAATAAAACATATCTGACTATCTTTCTTGCACCCACAACAGAAGATGAACTTCACAACATAATAAAAAGCATGAAAAATAAAAGCTCTACTGACTTGGATGGCTTTTCAAATTTCTTGGTAAAACAATGCTCTGCCCACTTAGTAAAACCATTAGTGCACTTAATAAATTTATCATTGAGTGAAGGTAGGTTCCCAGACTGCTTTAAGATGGCAAAAATAAAGCCATTGTATAAAAAGGTATCAAAATTGGAAGTTCAAAATTTTAGACCCATTTCACTGCTATCGATCTTTTCCAAAATATTAGAAAGAGTGGTTTTTATTAGATTGTGCAACTTTATTTCAAAATTTAATGTAATTTCTGATCGGCAGCATGGCTTTCAAAAAGGAAAGTCCATTAATACTACACCGATACAGTTTATAGACGAAGTGCACCAAAAGCTTGACAATTCAGAAAAATGTATTGGAATATTCCTCGACCTGTCTAAAGCTTTCGAGTTAGTTGATCATGGAATACTATTAAAGAAATTATCTCATTACAGAATTAGGGGAACTGCAAATAACTGGCTTGTCTCCTACTTGAGAGAGCGAAGGCAAATAATAGAAATAGACTCAAAGTATAAACTTGAAAGAAGCGTAGGGACAGTGAAGCACAAATTAGTACAAAATTGAATCGAGAATATATTGACACATTGCTTCACTCACACTGTTTATTCACAGGACATGTTTCAAGAGCTCTTGCTCCTATCCTCAGCTGATACTCGACTAGTGCAAGTTGTAGTGGTTTCTTCTTTCTCCGTATTGTCAATAGATGGCGTGATGTACTTGTCAAAGATGTCCGGTGGTGGAGTTTCAAAATTCATGACTCTATGACGATTTTTGTTAATGAAGATTTTTTCCCATACGGAAAGGTCTATGGGGTGATTAACGTATTTTATTAGAGATGTTTCCAAATTGATGTCATGTCTAGTATTCAAAAAATGAAAAGCCACTGCTGATTTTTCTGTTTCACCATTTTTAATGTTTCTCATATGTTCTTTAGTTCTGATGTTAATATTTCTTTTTGTTTTTCCTATATAAATTTTAGGGCAAGTTTCAAATTTGATCTCATAGATTCCTGGTTTTTCTTTGGTAGTGATTGAATTTTTGGGAGGGCCTTTTAACAAATTTCTGATATTAAACCTGTTTTGAGGTGCAAGAGTTATGTTGTGTTTTGAGAAGATTTTTTGGAATTTGTTATAGGCTGATGGGTGGAAGGTGAATTTTTTAAAAAGTTTTTTCTCTTTTTCTCCTGTAGGTTCTAGGGTGGTGGTTTCTTTTATTTTCTTAGCTTTGTTGAGTCTGTTAACAGTTTTGTCTACTAAATTTGGGTTGAAACCGTTGGATATAGCTACTTTTTTTATGTAGTAGCTATATCCAACGGTTTCAACCCAAATTTAGTAGACAAAACTGTTAACAGACTCAACAAAGTTAAGAAAATAAAAGAAACCACCACCCTAGAACCTACAGGAGAAAAAGAGAAAAAACTTTTTAAAAAATTCACCTTCCACCCATCAGCCTATAACAAATTCCAAAAAATCTTCTCAAAACACAACATAACTCTTGCACCTCAAAATAAGTTTAATATCAGAAATTTGTTAAAAGGCCCTCCCAAAAATTCAATCACTACCAAAGAAAAACCAGGAATCTATGAGATCAAATGTGAAACTTGCCCTAAAATTTATATAGGAAAAACAAAAAGAAATATTAACATCAGAACTAAAGAACATGTGAGAAACATTAAAAATGGTGAAACAGAAAAATCAGCAGTGGCTTTTCATTTTTTGAATACTAGACATGACATCAATTTGGAAACATCTCTAATAAAATACGTTAATCACCCCATAGACCTTTCCGTATGGGAAAAAATCTTCATTAACAAAAATCGTCATAGAGTCATGAATTTTGAAACTCCACCACCAGACATCTTTGACAAGTACATCACGCCATCTATTGACAATACGGAGAAAGAAGAAACCACTACAACTTGCACTAGTCGAGTATCAGCTGAGGATAGGAGCAAGAGCTCTTGAAACATGTCCTGTGAATAAACAGTGTGAGTGAAGCAATGTGTCAATATATTCTCGATTCAATTTTGTAATAGAAATAGAGTTTGTTGATACAACTACAAAGGAAATAAAAACTATAAAATCAAAAGCTGCTAGCATAAACTGTGGAGTTCCGCAGGGTTATTTTGTATATTAATGATTTGGCACTTTATTCACAAAATTCTTTAAAATGCTCCTTATTTGCAGATGATACGAGCCTCTTGATATCAGGTCAAAATGATGACGAACTCAAAGAAAATGTAATAAATAATTTGAAAGAAGTATCAACTTGGTTTCAAAATAACAAATTAGTTATAAATAAGGATAAGAGTCAGGCATTGGGTTTTCATAATAAAATCAATAAGGCAGTTAATTTACCTGAAATTATAATGGATTAAAATGAAATGAAATATACAGGAAAGACAAAATTTTTAGGAGTTTGGATGGACAACAGTCTAAATTGGAATATACGTATTGAAAGTCTAATGAAGAAATTAAGTAGCATTTGTTTCCAAATATCAATTTTGAAGCACAGTGTAAATTTGAATACATTAAGAATAGCCTATTTTGCAAATTTTCAATCATTAATTTCTTATGGTATAGCAGTATGGGGAAATAGCAGTAGCATTATCAAAGTATTTAGAATCCAAAAATGGGTAATTAGAATTATGATGAATTTAAAGAGAACAGATAGTTGTAAGCGATGGTTCAAAAAATTAGGCATATTGTCATTACCAAGATTTACGTTTTAGAAATAACAGTACAGGTTAAAACGAACTTAGATAAATTTCAAAAAAGCAATGATATTCATGACCATAACATGAGAAATAGTTCAAACTTACATGTCACCTATCAGTAAAAGAAAATGTATGAGCACGGTTTTAAATTCAACAGAATCCATTTCTACAATAAACTGCCAACTGAAATAAAAACATTGAGTCCTTCACAAAGTTTAAAAACACATCAAAGAAGTATTTGTTACAAAAGTGTTACTACTCAGTAGAAGAGTATTTAAATGACAAAGGGTAGGAATAAAAGGAAAGTAAATTTTAATTATTAATTTGGTTATTATGCTTAACAACTTATTGTAATTGTTGTTTTTTTGTTACTATTTTTTGTGTAGTTAGTAATTTGACAATTCCACATCATGAGTTGTATGATTTACGGATGCAATAAATGAATATGAATATGAACTCTAACTCATAGTAGTTATAACTTGTAATGTAACCAATTGTGATTATTTAATTTCCTATATATTGTAATGAGTTGATCCAAAATAAAGCCATATATAATAGCAACAACATCCTTTCAAAAATAATGCTAACAAAGTCTGCTTATTTCTTCTGCCTCCAGTTACTTTTGACTAATATGTTCAAATCTCAAGAAATTTTGTCCTCAAAACACAATCCAGATCAATTATGTGTGATTGGAGAAATTTGTAACAATGACATCAAAATTAATTGAAAAAATTATTTGTAGTCAGTTTTTAACACTTCATCACACTTTTTATATTATTGAGGGACTACTTTTGGAAGCTGTTGCTTCCATTTCCAATCTCGGTCCAACTAAACAGATGATAGTCGGACTAAGGTTGAAAATGGTTTTAACGGCTTCCGAAAGTAGTCCCTCAATAATATAAAAATGAATGTGATGAAGGGTTAAAAACTGACTACAAACAGTGTTTTTAACAATACAGATCCCTTGCTTCCTTATACCTACCATCCTCTGCCTCACTTCATTCCAGAAGCCCCCAATGTTGTTTATACCTAATAGTAAAATATTCTCCATACCATTCTCTTTCAACAGTTTTCTCACTTTCTCATTCCATTAAATCTCACTGGAAACTTAAACATTCTTTCAGCAGTTTAGTTAATTTATGGAAATTAATCATTTCTTCACACTAGCCATATATAGGCTAAGGTTTTTGATAGATAGAGTCAACATGAAAAATTCAATGCCACGGCTGGGATTTGAACCACAGATCCCCTGGTTTCCATCCAGTCACTCTAACCCATTGAGCTACCATGGCCAACTTGCGGTCATGACCTTAAATTCTCCATTTGACTTGTATATTTCCCTAATAGACCACTAGGGGCTCTCACATCCGAGATACAGTTTGTGGCGACTTACTATTGTAAGTACTTAAGTCCCAGGCTTCATCATTTAACTCTTATTATTTTAGTTAGTTGATGGAAATTTATCATTTCTTCACACTAGCCGTATATAGGCTAAGGTTTATGATAGATAGAGTCAACATGAAAAATTCAATGCCACGGCCAGGATTTGAACCACGGATCTCCTGGTTTCCGTCCAGTCCCTCTAAACCATTGAGCTACCATGGCCAACAGAGAATTTAATGTCATGACGGCAAGTTGTCCAACAGAGAATTTAATGTCATGGCAGCAAGTTGGCCACTGTAGCTTTCTTGTCATTTTAAACACCCTGTACCAGTATTTCAAAATCTTCTTCACTATTATAACCTCTTCTTTTCTGCTTTATCCTTCCTAATTCTGTCAGTCCTACTACTCTCATGAATTCTAGAATGTGCTCAGAAATTCTCTACTAAATATTTAACAATCTGTAATTAATAAAGAGTGGATGATTGAATTCATGATTTATTTGCAGAGAAAACAATGTATGTATGCAGGGTTATGGTCCTTCAAAATAATCACACCCTATGGTTATGCATTTCTGATAGGATGTGTGGAGGTCTGCCATACTTTGGGTGAAGGCAGCCTGTGCGATGCAGATGAGTTCACATTGTATTGGATATCAGTAATGCTCAAAAACCATTATCTTTCTAAGTTAACTACTGAAGTAGTCACACTTATTTACACTCACCTTTACTTTTAAATGTTAGAACACAATTGAACTGTTTTCGAACTCATTTATCCTCATCATCAGCTACCGGGTGACTGAAGCCCTATCTTTCTTGTTTTCCCTTCCTGCTAGGAGAGATCTGGTACAGGAACAGAAAGTTTTAACACTTCTTTAATGGCAGGATTTTGAAATCTATTGCACTGTTACTGTTTTCAAGATGCTCAAGTCTACTGGTGAGGTAAGTGGTTTTAACAATTTCATACTTTGACCAATGTTTTTGATGATTTTCTGTCCAACAATGGTATGCTACAGCAGATTTATCTATTTGTACTTCTTTTATGTTTCGCTTGGGTTCTTTTAGTCTGGTTTCCAAGTTTATTTTTATTTCGCCTATGTAGTATTTCTCAATTCCTCACAACTGATCTGATAAGTTCCAGATTTTTATGTGATCAGAATTATATTTTAAGAAGTTTACTTACTAAGCTCTTCAAGCTGAATCTGTTTTCCAGGGGCAGGTCTTGTGTTTAATATTTTGAAGACCTGTTCAGATATTTTAAACGCCCAAGGTTGATAGCTAAATTTCTGTACTTGCATCTGTGTTTGATAGTGGTGTTAATATGGCTATTTGTGAAATATTCCTCAGCATCTCCTTCCATTTTAGCATCTTCGTTATGATGTCCGGGGTGAAGCCATTTGCCACTGATTTTTCCAAAATATGCTGTTATTTTTTCAAAATATCTTCATTGTTCAATGGAACATTGTGCATGCCATGAATAAAACTTCCAAAGGCAGCTAATTGATGTGAAGTTGGTTTGCTTCCAATTTTCTTTATGTAATTATCTAGCTGTGTAGTTTTCATAAGTATTCCAAATTTGAAAGTGTCTTGATCTCTAGTTATTAATAGCTTAATACATGTACTACAGCAGAATATACAAAGTATAAAAAATAAAGTACTAAACCTACAAGTATTATTCAAGAGTAAATTGAAACACATTGATATATTTATAACTGAATTTTGGCTAAATAACAGTGAACTTAGTGAGCTTAGGGTGCCAAATTTTAATATTGTACGAGTACATAGCTACTGTCTTAACAAGAAAAAAAATGGTGGATCCCCAATTATGATTAGAAATACGTCTGTAAAATCTATAACCCTGCTAGAAGAACTTGATGTTGAAGAGCATTTTTAGGCTATTATTATAGAAATCCTTAGCAAATTAATTATTACTTTTATATATTGTAATCCAACAAGTGATGTAACTGAGTTTCTAGACAGTTTGGACTTTGTTCTATTCAAACTGGATAAGACAAATAAAACATAATAATTTTAGAAAATATGAATATCAATTTTCTAACAGATAGCACTGATAAATAAAAATTTATAATCCTCCTAAATATGTATGGATTGAAACTAACAAGGATGTTCTGTAAAGAAGTACTAGGGTTATCGTGCTCGGCACCAGGGAAAGTTGCTTTAGTTGAGTTGGGTATACCAAAAAGGAAAGGAATAATAACAGAAAAGGTCCTGAAATTTTGGTATAGGTGTTTGATAAAAGAACAGAAAAAGATTTTAAGATTATGCATGGACCATCAAAAATGTATGAAAAGTAAGAGCATCTGGTGGATAGGGTTAGAAAGTAAAATGAGAGAAATAGGAATGGGGGACATTTGGGAAAATGGAATAGGAAATGGAGAAGGATTTTGGAAGATGGTGAGAAATAGGAAAGAAGACATAGGAAGACAGGAGATATGGGGGAGCTTAGAAAGTAAAAAACCATTGGGTTTCCGTAGAATAATAAAAAGGGAGCAGGGAAGAGAGGAACATGTGGATCCTTGCAATAAGTACGAAAGAGAAGGACTGGCATGGATGAGAACAGGAACACTGTTTGTGAAGGGGCTAAGGGGGGAGATAAAAGGGGTGTGTGAGCTATGTGGGGCAGAGGAGAACATGGAGCATTATATGGTAGAGTGCACGGAAATAGTGGAGCAGAGAAATAAAGTGTGGGATAAAATGGACAAAACAATAGTGGCCATGAGAATGCCGACAGGAAAAGGGGAAAAGAAGAATAAGAACATGGGGGAGTTTTTAAAAAAGATGAGCACATTTGCTGTACTCTCATTTGAACTTCTTTCCAGAAAATCTCTGTGTCAGTAAGGATCAGGATAAACGATTTCACCAGGACTTCAAGGAAATGGAAAGACATGAATTTCAAGGCAAAGTGTAAAAAAACTGATGTAATGCTCAAATGTATGTGATTATTTAGAACAGATTTGAAATATTAGTTTATTATGAAGAGCATTGTGTTGACAGTTGTGTATTTATTAACTTATATTTAATAATACAATATAAATTCGACAGAGCAGAGTATAAAAATTCATATTTTACTATTTCTTCTATTGTGAAGGGTTGGTATGTAATGGAGAAAAACTAAATGCATATTCTGGTTCAGCTTATTCAAATTAGGGATAATGACACAGTAAAATAAAAACCCTACACAAAAAGTCATATTTTGCATATTAGTGTTATCAACAAATACAGATGTACATGCACATAACACCAGGAATAAAAACAAACTTCATATAGAGGCTAATGAAATAAAGATTTTCAAAAATAACTTAAATGCAGTAGAATAAAAAGATCCTGAACCCTTAAAGAATATTAAATCAGCACCTAAGTTAAAAAAAGAAATTCACCAATTTCCAATTCTCAACAATTCTACTTGTTGGAAGAGTATATGACCTATATTGATAAGATTTGAAAAATAGTATAAAAATAATATGGAGCATTCAGCTAATAACTTTTCTTGTTTTATTCATGGGATGGAGAGTTAAACTGTTAGAAAAGAATAATAAATATTCATAAGTGAATAAAGCATTATTGTTAGCAGGCCCTTTTTTCAGCTGGAATGCACTGGAACACGTTCCAGAGAACTTTTACAACCTCCAGTGAAATTTAAAATTGAAATTACCGCTAATGTTGAGTGCAAGAGTTTGCATTTTGTCATCATCATTGATGAAGAAGTAATTATTGCATTTAGCATTGCCATCTTCCATTTATTAACCTAAACCTGCCTTACAGCCACCTATCGCACCATTTATGTTCCTTAAAATTAGCAAGATTACAGAATGCAGCCTATACATAAGCAAATGGTAGTGCAAGGGTAAACCAAGCAGGCTGTGGTAAGATGCAGTCTTCTTTTGTGCGTCTGCTTGATTATAGTGCAATACTGTTATTTTCCAAGAGTAGGGTCTGATAGTTTTTAGATTTTTAGATTTGTTGTACAATATGATCAAGTGAGAGAGTTTCAGTAAACTTTTTTACAGAGAAAAATGACTGATTGGTAGTATTGGATCATTGCTCTATAGATATATTTTTGTATTTTAATTATCATATAGTTATATTCCTCGATTGCTGTATGATTGAACTTCTGTAGCTTCCTCAATTATTTGCAAGGGTTTAAGACTTAAAACTTTCACAGCAAGCATTATATTCTTTTAACATTATATTGTATCCTTTAATCATGAATTATTGAATTATTGTATTCTTTCCATTGACATTTCCCATATAATGTACCTATGTTCAGAGGATGAATTAAGTTACATTACATTACAATATTATGTTAAGCAATGAAAGGCTTTCGAAAAAAACGACAGCATGTATTGGAAACAAAAATGACAAATGGATTCAACCCAGACTCAAAATTAAAATGCTAAAAACTAAGTTGAAGCTCAAGAATATTTAAAAAATGACCACATTCAAATCAAATACATCCACTATCAAATACAGACTGGAAATACAAAAGCTCATCGACCACCCTTGGGCTTTTAGAGAATTTGAACAGGTCTTCAAAACATTCATCAAAGATTTGTCCCACTAAACAGATTCAGCCTGAAGAAGTTTCTAAACAAACGTCTCAGAAACACAATCCCGAGCACATCAAAATCTGGAATCTATCAGATCAGTTATGAAGAATGTGAGAAATAATATATAGCCAAAATGAAAAGGAACTTGAAAACCAAATTAAAAGAACACCAGGGATACATCAAACTAAAACATAGATAAATTTTCTGTGGCTACCATTTTTGTACAGAAAATTATAACACTGGTCATAATTTGAAATTGCTAAAACTACTTACCTCATCAATAGAACCGAACAACTGGAAAAATGTATACATAACTAAACATAGTAACTCTGTAATAAAGTTTGAAATTCTGGCATTAAAGAAAGTGTTACAACTTTGCAGCCCAAACACCAATGGCAGCATGATCATTCCCAGCAAGAAGGGAAGAAAGGAAGAGAGAGCTCCAGTCATCCAGTAGCTGATGAGGATCTCGAAAATGTTTCATTTGTGTTCTAGTACTTAAAAGTAAAGGTGAGTGAAAATATGTGTGAAAGAGGTTCAAAGAGTTGGAAAGAGGTTGATAATGGAGGCGATGGCTTCTGAAACTAGTTCCTCAAAAATATAAAATATAAGTGACAAATTATCCAAAAAAAAACTATAATTTTTTTTTCAATACATGTGACTACTTCAGTGCTCCAATAAATGACGAATATCTTACTGGTAATAGTGCCTCTATTTTTAATATTTCTTCTTTTAAGTGTTTCTTCAAATAATGGAAAAGAGAAATAATCAGCAGCAGCTAGATATGGTGAATAAGGGGAGTAACATAGCAAAATAACTTTTTATAGACACAATTGTGACAGTATGCATGATTTCATTTTTGTGCAGCAGACACCAGGATCCATTTTTGTTATACTGGGGGCACACTTCTTTTATCCTCTTCAAGATGCAATCCAAGATATTCACATATGAGATCGCATTCATTGTTATACCTTCTAGTAGATTTTCTTTATAAGTGACCCTTCCAGCTTCAAAAAAAGTATTCAGAATTGCCTTGATGCATGAATTCTCATGGGTTAAATCCTATTTAAGCGATAGAAAACAGTTTGTAGAACTTCAGTTTGAAAATAAAGGAAAATTAAATACAGTTCAGTCCAAAGTGAGAGAAGTTAGGCGAGGAGTTCCACAAGGATCAGTCCTGGGCCCCTTGTTATTTTCGTTGTACATAAATGATTTGCCAACTGCCATTAATTCCACAGATGTTATTTTATTTGCAGATGACACTAACGTCCTAATAAAAGGAAACAATCAAGAAGGCGTACAGACCAAACTCAGTGATACTCTATGTAAACTGCACAGATGGTTTCAGACAAATGAACTAATTATAAATAAGGATAAGACTATTGCCATTTCATTCCATACTTGCCAAAATAGAAATGTGGTCAAACCTCCAACAGTATTTGATAAAACAGCCATTAGCTACAATAATGAAACAAAATTTTTGGGATTACATATGAATGAGAACATGAAATGGACCACACATATTCAACATTTAATAAATAAACTGAGTTCCATTTGTTATTTGCTTAAACATTTGAAAAGCTTAATAAATTTAGCAGCATTGAGAAATATATATTATGGTTACTTTCACAGTCAGTTACAATATGGGATAGTGTTCTGGGGGGAAAAGGCAGATAGTGTCTTTAAACTTCAAAAAAGAGCGATAAGGATACTAAGTGGGGTGAATAACAGAACATCTTGCAGGCCATTATTCAAAAAACATCAAATATTACCTCTAGCATGTATGTATATTTTGGAATTAGCGATCCATGTAAAACAAAATAAACTACAAATACAATATGTACCAATGGGTACATCATCAAGTGATTTGCCATGACTAGGTAAAAATGCAAACTCTAGTGTAGATAAAGCTAATAATGTAAATGGTATGCATAGTATGATAAAGACATTGGATAGTATAAATAATGCAACCAGTATAAGTAGTAGCAAGACTGTACATAGTAATAGGGTTATTAGAATAATGCATCAGAATACTCAGTACATAGGAAATAAAAAGATATCCTTGAGGTGACTTTATCGGAATTACAACCAAATGTAGCCATATTCACTGAACACGGCCTTAAAGATAACCAGTTAAATAGTGTAAATTTTAACAATTACAAGCAAATGGATAAATTTTGCTGAAATAATCATAAGAGCGGTGGGGTAGTAATATTTGTCAGGAAAGAAATCAATTGCAGCAAAGTAAAATGGCTAAGTAAACACAGCAAAGAAATGTTCTTTGAAACTGCTGGCACATCGGTTCTAACAGACAAGGGTAAC
>CM060950.1:319572502-319832502 GCA_030765055.1 Mantis religiosa
TGAAATAAATTGAATTAAATCATGAAGTAGAGTAAACTCCACATTTGTGAACAATTACTTTTATATAGCATTTCTCTATGGTCTTTATATAGTTTATATTTATTTGCTTTTTCTATTTTAGACTTTTAGACTATTTGTAGTTGGTTTATTAATACTCGTCACTTACTTGTTTATATTTATGAGAGACTAGTTTCAAAGGCATTCACCTCCATTTTCAATCTCTTTCCAACTGCATTTTTTCTGGATATCTTCCATTTTCTGTGGCTATTGCTATTGCTCTCATTTCATCTGGTAAATTGTTTCGCTTATGTATTGTATATAACAGGTCATTCTTATAATGTATGTCAATATATTCTGTTGGGCTTCATATTTGTACTTTACTCCATTTCACCCACAGTATCACTACATTACAGCTTACTCCCACAATGCGTACACAAAAATTGCACATTTGAACAATTATATAGCTTTGCAAATGATAATTATTGTGCTTGGGTTAAATGACCTGACTGTCAAACAGTAGAACCAACTATACTGCACGGTAGCAATTTATTCAAGATGTTTATTGTTCACAGGTTGTATGTAAATGTTTCATTAGAAATAATTGTACATCATTTTTTAATTCTCATTCCTATACATAACCTCACAGAAGTTTACATTAATCTTACCTTAAATGCTGTATCATTAACAGAAGCATTGTTTGGAACAATACTGTTATCGAGCAAATCAAGGATAAAGTGCATAGCACGAGGAATGTGAGAGAAAATGGCATCAACAACTGATACATTGGATTTAGTTTGTACAGACAGATCTCCTCCATGTTGCACTAGCAAAATAAGACATTCGCGCGAAGCAGCATATGCTGCACAATGAAGTGGAGTACATCCAACCTGAAAATATAATAGCAGCAGGTGATATAATTATTTGGAGCTTCGGTAGAGGGATATTGTTACACAAATTGTGGCTAATGAAAATTGTAAGTTAGATGTCTAAAAGATATTGGAACTACATTTAAGTAACAAGTCATAATAATGTATTAAATGTTATTTGTAGTTATTATTTGCTTCTGCATTAATTATTAAATCTTATAATGATCTTAGTAGTAGAGATGTACTAATTTAAAGCACACCTGTTATGCCTGATTATGATGATGATGATGATGATGATGATGATGATGATGATGATGTGTGTAGTATTAAACGCCCGCTTTTACCACATACGGCACCGCAGGCGGTGACACTGATGATACGAGATGAAGATGGAGCACCGGTGGAATGAGATGGCGGGGGAAACCGGAGGTCCCGGAGAAAACCCGCCCCAGCGCCGTGTTGTCCACCACAAATCTCACTTTGCGGTCACCTGGGATCGAACCCAGGCCGCCTTGGTGAGAGCCAAGTGGTCTAACCACTGAGCCACAGCGCGGGATGATGATGATGATGATGATGATGATGATGATGATGATGATGATGATGATGATGATGATGATGATGATGATGATGATGATGATGATGATGATGATGATGATGATGATGATGATATATTTATTCACCATTTGGTAATTCCAATGATTACAATAGGCTTTGTCAGGGTAAGAAAAAAGGAACTTATAGCTATATATTATTATATTAAATTAATTACACATATTTAAATATCACATTTACTTGTTGCATGAAATTCTTGTACATTGTATAAAGGATGCTTTAAGAGCTATTTGTATAGTCTCTATATATATGAATGTTTGAAGACATTATTTTTGATGGAAGTGAATTGTATAGTTTAATGCCTATAACTCTGTAGTACTTGGAAGTCTTCTGTAGTCTGTGGTATGGCATATCAATTTTACTACTACTACATGTATTGTGAGTATGTATATGACTCCTAACTTCATAGATATGCAAATTCTCTTTTATGCGCGTTCAGACATTGTATATATATATAAATTAACAATGGTTGGAATTTCTAATTGTATAAATAGTGGTTTGCAGTGTTCAAGTTTCTTTGAGTTAGTCAAAATTCTTACTGTCTTTTTTTGAATTCTCAATACCTCATTTATAAATGGACTACTACCCCATAAGACTATTCCATATTTTAGGATGGACTGAAAAAATGAAAAATACGCCATTCTAACAAATTCTTTTGGTACTGCTCTTTTAAATTTGCTAGGAGAAATACTATATGTGATAACTTATTACATACAAAATCAATATAGGGATTCCAAGATAACTGTTTATCAATTACAATACCTAGAAGTTTCACACTATCATTGGCAGTATTTACATGTTTTAAACTGAAGATAATATTTTGAGTTTTGTCAGGATTCATAAGGAAGCCATACCTAAATTATAATATATTTGTATTTGCTATTAACAAATAATCAATTTTGTATTTAATGCTATATATTTGCAAATTTAGAATAAGTAAATGTAAAATAAATATTTGACAATAAGGTTCTATCTATTTTTGCATTCTGTACTGCTGAGCTACAGTAGATAAAGGAAATATACAGTAATTTAATTAAATTGAATTAAATTTATTTATTCGTCATTAAGTAATTACAAATTCTACAACAGACTTCGTCAGTTGAGGCATATATACATATATAATTCAGTGAAACCTGTAATACAACATAAGCTTCCTAATTACAGTTAGGAAGCACCCATTAGCAATTCAATAAACATACCACATATACAGTACAATATCTCCTTACAAAAAATTCTTATTTAACTCTTCAAATTCCTGCATACTACATACAGGATTTTTTAGTATCCATTTGAACCTCTATTCTTTAATTTATGAAGATTTAAGTTACATATTCCATTAGGGAATATATTTTTATTCCAGTTACTTTATGATTACATAGCAGTCTTATGTATTCTAGTGGCATAACCAGAATTGAAGATTTAAGGGGATTCCTCCCAGCTTACAAAGATATTTGTAAACCAATAATACTAATACATTTGAAACAAGTGTTGACTCACCAAAAGTTTATAGGACAGCTTGTGTTATTGCCAAGAGAATCTATTGGAAACTTCATTTGGTGTAATTTTCACGTAGCTATGTACATTATGTAGTGCTACTCCATTAAATTTTTTTCACTATGCGAGTTACACAAATTAGTTTTCAGTCTACAAAGAGTCAAGAAACTCTTTTCTGAATTAGATTTTGTCAATTTTGAAAAGTCTGTGAATATTTGAGAAGAAAATCTGGTAACATGAATTGAAATTCTCAATGGCAGTTGAAGGTGGCTTGCAGGAGTAATAGATTCTCATTTAGCTTTGTATACTTCAAACTCAGATTTTGTTATAGAAACAAAACTTATTTTAAACTTCACTGCTTCTGAAGTGCTTTCCCAAGAATACCCAACAAAATATTTTGGAACTAATATTTGAAGCATGTGAATCATGTTTCAGTGGAATGTACACTGATACATACATTCGATCAATTTCCCATGTTGTTTTTCCTGTTTGGTTTTTTCTACTGTATGATAATTTTTCCAAACTAACTCTTTGCAAAGTTCTTTAACAGGTTTAAAAATTGAATGAAAATTTTCATCCACAATTATGGGTAAGCCATGAAGGAATTGAGCAGAAGTAGAGGAATTGCTCTGCCCTTGTTGTTTATCTTTGGGAGGGGTGCGACTTTCAGGAGATGGTCACTATCTGATGTCATGAAGCCAGAAGTAATTCATATTACTACTGCACAAATTCAAGTAAAGAAAGTAATCCATGGTGTAACAGCAAGTCCAAGCCAGCCAACCCGACTGCCGACCTCATGGCCACATCCACAAAGCGGTCATCCAACTTATACCGGGAGGAAATGTGGTCAGCATCACGCACTCCCAGTCGGAAAGTTGGCTTTCTTGACCTGGATTCACTACCTATTGTGGCTCCTGAATTTCCTCACAATACTGAGGGGTACTGGTCCTATACCCAGGACTTAAAAATCTACACGCCCAAGAGTGGGATCGAACCTGGGTGCATTCCGTAGCAGGGAACCAAAGCACAACACTCTAGCCCACTATGCCACAGCACAAGACACACAAATTCCAGATTGTTGTAATATGTAATTTGAGAAGTCTCTAGTTCCAGAAGCTTCTTGCCATCCTGGCAGAACTGTATTCGAAATCAGCTAGTGTGGCTCTGAGGTGGGGAGTCACCACAGTGAAGCAGTTCTTGAGACAGTTCAGTCAGTTGAGTTATGTGAGTCAACAGAGCTGTGCAGAGGTGTGTGGTTCATCTCAAGCTCTGAGGTGAGGAGTCAGTGGGTAATGTCAACCGGCAGTGAAGAAGCTCATGAGCAAAAATCAGAGTTGTTGTGTTCAGAGTCAGTACACAGCCCTGTGTGACAGTTAAACCTTTATGTACGTCAGAGAGATTTCCAGCAGCACAAGTTGGTGTGTGCTAAAGAGACATGAAGAAGTGTTAAAGAGACACGTTTAAGCTGTGTATTTGTATAAAAGAGAAAGTGATTGTATATTAGCAATAGTGACAATTTTAGTGACAATAAAAGAGTTTAAGGTGAACTTCATCTCATCTTGTGCTTTTTGTGCTTTTGTCAGAATATTTATATTTCTGCAAAGTTTGCATAACTATGTCTACATGTTCAAAGCATGTTCTATAGATTGCAGTGACATTGACAAGGGATATATTAATGAAAATATCTTCTTGTGTACTGACAAACTGACTAGAAAGCTTCTGCATAACAACCTGGTTAATAATTGACGAGGTTTAATGGATGCATCTTTATCACATTTCCTCTTTTTATTGCAGGCTCATTATAATTGTTGAAAAAAATTCTATAAAATCAGAGAACACTTCATTCTATACAGCATGTTTCACATAATCAATGTGAGATCTGCAATGTATTTACACTTTCAATATTGTCAGATCTATCTCAGAAACTATTTGTAGTTGGTTTATTAATACTCGTCACTTACTTGTTTATCTTTATGAGAGACTAGTTTCAAAGGCATTCGCCTCCATTTTCAATCTCTTTCCAACTGCATTTGGAAAGAGATTGAAAATGGAGGCGAATGCCTTTGAAACTAGTCTCTCATAAATATAAACAAGTAAGTGACAAGTATTAATAAACTAACTACAAATAGTTTCTGAGATTAATTTTGACGTCACTGTTACTAAATTCCTCCAAACACATATAATTGTCAGATCTAGTTTTATATTTTTCATCAGTAAGTTAGTTCTTTTTGGACAAGCATAGAAAGGGTTTAAAGCTTCTGCAACAGTAATAAATAATAATAAATAATTTAAAATAATAAATCGTTGATTCAATTAAAATGTGACAAAATATTACAAAATTTGGATAAACACCATCCTAAGAGAAATAATAATAAACAGATTATTAAATCGTTGAATGAAAAAGATTTAATTTTTACTAAAGCGGATAGGGGTAATAGCACTGTAATTTTAGATAAATCTGATTACAAAAATAGAGTACAACTTCTACTTCAAGGAGAAGATTTCATAAAAATTAATAAATATCCGTTAACATTTTGTATGTCAAATTTTAACAAAATACTTAATGAGGTGAAAGTTATATTAAATAAAGAAAAAATTTTTGTAAAAGTTAGTAATCCTGTTTTACCTAGAATTTATGCCCTTCCTAAAATTCATAAACCTAGAAATAAAATGAGACCTATTGTAAATTATATAAATTCACCAACATACAATTTAGCTAAATGGTTACATAATAAATTTAGTAATTTTGATAAATTTCAGAGTTTAAGTATTAAAAATTCTCTTGAACTAGGTAGTTAAAAAGACTGACAGTGTTGTATCTTCTAAAACCGATAAACTTGTTTCTTTTTATGTAACTGCCTTATTTCCTAGTATGCCTAGAGAAAAACTGTTGATTTATTTAAAAAAGTGGTTAAATTAAATAAATTTACATGAGGACTTAATAGTTGATTTTGTTAAACTTACTAATTTTTTATTAATTTTTAGATGAGTCGTATTTATTACACATCTGCTTCACTATCGTGTGAAGCAGATGTGTAATAAATACGACTCATCTAAAAATTAATAATTTTTCGCTTCACTGTGGTGTTCCAATACAGTTAAATCTTGACTTACTAATTTTTGTTTGGATCAAAATTTTTTTCACTTTTAATGGTGAATTTTTCAACAAACTTAGCAATGGGTAATCCTCTTTCACCTTTTCTTGGTGATTCTTTTATGAGCTTTTTCGAAATGCAAGTCACTAAAGCATTCCCTTTGATTTTTAAAACCTGGTATAGATATGTTGATGATATTTTTGCTATTGTTCCTGATCAAAATTACTAAATTTACAAGATAAAGCTATAAAATGCACATTAGAAACTGAAATTGATGGTTTTCTCTCTCTCTCTCTCTCTCTCTCTCTCTCTCTCTCTCTCTCTGTTGTTGTTGACTTGAAGATGATAAGAAATAATAACAAATTGGATTTTGGTATTTATAGGAAATCAACTCATATCGATAATTACATAAAAATAAAAGTTTTAATTCTTTTCCACATAAATTTTCCGTTTTTAATAGTTTGATTTATAGATTAATAAATATGCCCCTGAATAAAGAGGAATTTAATAAAGAATATAAACATAGTGTCGCGCGAGCGCTGGAACACCCTGTGGAAGCAGCTGGGTGCGGGAGATAGGGGAGGACCGTGTTAGCCACACCTCCCCCTCGTTTGTCTTATAGTGGTGACAGGCAGTGGTCGGGAGAAAAACATGACTGTGCCGTCTGTTTCTCTTACACCTGGTTCTCGATCATTCTTTTACTGGAACATTCACGCGGACACTGGAAGGCGATGATATTCCTATATAAAGGGGGGTTGCAGACAGTCAGTTAGTGAGTCAGTCAGTTGGTTAGTGAGTGTGAGCGAGGAGACAGTCGCAGTTCTTGGTGTAAGAGTTAGTCAGTGACGTGTTAATGAACGAGAAGATTGTGCAACGGAAGACTGTACGTAACTGGTATGTGCATCGGAGTTTATGTAATCGCGAGTACAAGTGAAATTGTAACGGACGAACTGGTGAATTGTAATTGTGTGCAGCAAGTAATTCTGTGTAATTGGCAAGTGTTAAACTGTAAGTCGGTAGAAATAAAGAACATTTTTGAGCGGTGTAATTGGACTTTTCATTTCACGAACCCACAAAGTCACAATATTATTAATATGGCTTTAATTAATGGCTTTAATAATGATTTTATACAAAAGAAGATTGAAAAATTTAAATATCAAAAAACTGTTAATGATATTTCTACCCTTAAAAAAATAAAAGATGATTATAATTTTAAAAAATGTACTTACCATCCTTGGTGTAATAAACAATTTCAGTAAGTTTTTAAAGAGTTTGGTATAGCTTTGGTTCCTCAAAACAAATATATTATTACAAATTTACTACATTTCACTAAAAAAGATGAAATTCCTAATAATAAAAAAATCTGGTACTTATCAATTTGATTGTTTATATTGTGATCGGGTTTACATTTGATAGGACAAAACGCAATTTGGAAACCAGAACAAAAGAACATTTTCGTAACATTAATAACAAACAAACTGATAAATCGGCCGTAGCAGATCATTTTTGCTCATTTAACCACAAAATAAATCCTGAAGTTAAATTATTAAAACAATTAAATGTTCCGATAGATTTAATGGTTTGGGAAAAAGATATTAATTTTAAAAAATAAACATCACGTAATTAATTTTGAAATACCAGCAGTTCTTAAGTTTGTTTTGTTTTCAGATTTTGGTAATACCGAAAAAAACATAAAAATAGTAACTTCCTTAACAACGAATTTTCTTTCTCCTGTGGTTTTCTTTGCCTGAAGACGCAGACAAGAGTTTGTGAAATCGATTTCAATTAGACAGTAGAATTAACATAATTTTCTTAAGATAAGTGAAGTTTTTTATAACAAATTGTTATATTTGTATAATATTCATTGCTTCACTATAGCTAATTTCATTTTCTACGTAACTATCTCTTATAATTTACTGGTTATACAAATGTGATCCGGAATGAAGAGAATTTCAGGATAAAAGTACCTTAAGCATATTGAATTTTATTAAAATTATTAGAGGTATTCTTGAGAAATTCAAAATTTTTTAATATTTTGCGATGTTATGGTAGTCCAGATTAGGTTTCATGCCACATTCTTGGAAGTTGCTAAAGTTAAATACTACGTTTGGTAATTAAATGAAATTCTGCTTTTGAATTAATTTGCTCTCAGGCACATAGACACACACAAATCTTCTTCTGATAGTCAAGGAGTCTCATCAAAATGTAATATCTTCTCCATGTACATATACATGTAGGAGATAATGATAATGATAATGATAATGATAATGATAATGATAATGGTAATGATAATGGTAATGATAATGATAACGATAACGATAACAATAACGATAACGGTAACGATAACGATAATGATAATAATGATGATAATAACAATAACAACAATAATAACAATAACACTAATGATAATGATGATGATGATGATGATGATATTGATGATGATGATGATGATGATGATGATGATGATGATGATGATGATGATGATGATGATGATGATGATGATGATGATGATGATGATGATGATGATGATGATGATGATGATGATGATGATGATGATGATGATGATGATGATGATGATGATGATGATGATGATGATGATGATGATGATGATGATGATGATGATGATGATGATGATGATGACTTTATTCATTACAAACATTTACAAACTGAGCATTAGCTGTGTAAACAGATGGCACGTCAATGAAATAACAATATTATTTACATATATACCGGTGTTTTCAACAATTAATGTACAATATGTAGGCAAAATGCCTTTACAAAGTGGAGAGAGTACAATTAATGTTTATAAACTATCCTCTAGATATTCCCTTACTGAGTAATATGCCCTTTTCATCAGCATGTCTTTAATGGCTTTATTAAATGTTTTTATATCTTTTGTCTGCCATATTTTAGTGGGTAATTTATTATGCATTTTTATTTCTGCATTTAGTGGACTTTTTTCAAATAGTGTTAATCTATGTGCTAGTGGTTTTAAATTACTTTTAGCTCTAGTCAGATAGCCGTGTTGTTTTTGTGTACAATACAAGTTGTCAAAATTTATATGTATATACTTGCAAAGCTCTACTAAACTCTAAACTCTAAAACAAGCTATCCATAGGTATTAACCACATAACGCTTATAGCCAGCTTATTCTTATAGGTTCAAAGCCAAGCAAGCTCTTTGCGTCTACTAAAATACATACAACTACATAATTTGTTTAATTTATAAGTTTTTAGATTTGCCTAAGTAAAGGCATGGTAAGAGATTTGAAAATCATAATTAAAATAAAAAGCTAAGACTTACTTTGGTTGTGACATTCACCATCTTGGATGCACCAGCCTCTAGCAACAGAGTCACCATCTTCACATTTCCTGAAACTGCTGCCTTGTGAAGTGGTGTAACACCACTCATATCTGTGCTCTGAATAGCACCATTATTCAACAGCACTTCTACTGCTGATAAGCAGTTCAAAAGAACTGCATGATGCAAAGCTGTTGTGCCTGTATCAGCATTGATTATGTTTACATGTGCCCCTGCATCAACCAGCAGCTTTACTACTTTTTCATACCTGCAGCATGTAGAATTAGATGTTGCAAAAATATAGAATTATTTAACTGTGGATATGATAGTTCTTAAAACTCGCATGGTAAAAGGTATGGGTAACTTTATAAGTTAGGCAATCATGTTGTAATTGAATGCAAAGTCACTAAGAACTGGAGGGAAGGATTAATTGGAACTAAGAAATAAATTAGGAGAATGCTAGTATAAGGTTGCAATTAAATGGTTTTGGATGGCAAAAGAAGGAGGCAGAGAATAACAACTGAATATATTAATATGCATATTAATTAAAATTATTGCCAAAGGAGAGGAAATGACTATAAATGACCAGGACCAAAAGCTGTCATTCCAAAACTGATTGTAATTATCTTAACATTCAATAAACATTTACATTTATAGTTGTGCTGCTCGAACGGTTACCATGGTTTTATCTCTGTTAATAGAAATCTCTCAGATAACGCACTGATTATTCTTGTAAGAGTGAAAGGGGAACTGTCGCGCTTCCCGGTCCCGTGTTAAGCACCAATGAATGCATCACTTCAGCCAATGAAATTCGCAAGAATCAGAAATGACAGAAAGATGTTCACTCCACGTGGAGTAATTAGTGCATTATCTGAGAGGTATCTATTACCAAAGATAAATTCATGGTAACTGTTCAAGCAGCATGACTATACAAAATAGGCAGTTATTTGTGAAAACTAAGTAGCAAAAGGCTATGGAAGAATTAAAAGAAAATTGGAACATGAAATACTGTTCACAAATAATACAGTTAATTATATGAAGGCAAAATTCTGCCATACTGTAATATTGAGTTACTTTGGCCCATATTGTACTATATGCATTAGAAAAATGAAAGAAACATACTCTTAGCAGATACATTCTTTTAAACATATCTTAGTAGTTGGAGAGTCACTTGTATTAGATTTATAATCAACTAAATCACTTGGCAGTACACTAGCAGTAGTGGCATTAAAAGAAATTCATATTCATTCATATTCATATTTATTCATCTTAGGAATATACAATATTCATGGCTTCGTCAAATTTGTACCCATAAGAATAATACATTTCTTATGAGTAATACAATTATGAATAATACAATAGTTCAAAGTACAAACTTGAAAGAAGCGTAGGGACAGTGAAGCATAAATTAGCACAAAGTGAATCGAGAAGATATTGACACATTGCTTCACTCACACTAACACTCACTTTGTGCTAATACAATAGTTACCCATAATTGGGGATACTATGATCCCACCCTTGGTTTTATTTGTTAAATGGTAGGAGCAGAGGGCCTCCTATAGACAAAAACCTAGAGTTAGGTGTATGGGGACCAAATTATTATTCAATGGTAAGGAACATGGTAGGATTTCAGGATTTACGAATATATGGCGTTTTCCAGTATGGATTTTATAGTTGTAATCTTGATTTTGTATTTCCATTTGATGATGTAAAAGGAAAGATGAGAGATAAATGACAAATAAGTTACAAATTGTTAAATGGTACCTGTCATGCTAGTGGGCTAAACTTACAGTAATGAATATCATATAAAACTGATAAGGAACCTATGAGATTGAAAAAGCAATGATTTTTTTAATAATTGCTTATATATTAAGAAGTTTAGTATTTATTGATAAAAATTTGCTAATAGATATGATACGAAGTATTATAGACAATCAGTGACAAGTTGCATGAGACTGTGAATTGTCTTTATCAAGGTTATGTTCTACAACACATACAACTGAACAGGGGCAGACTGTCATTAAGGGTCAGAGGACCTTATTATTATATGATATTATTGGTCCCACCAATAATATCATATGTCTTATATGCCTTTTTCTTATTTTGAGGAAAACATTTATTTTATATTTTATTCAATTTTAATAATCATTACAAATAATAATTTATTATACCATGATTCTTAATGGTTACCAAAGCTTGGGACTCGCAGTGTTGTCCACAAGAACCTCACCAGTCTCCTTGTGGCAAAGCAGAATATTGGGCCAGATTGCATTGGCTCACGGTCAGTCCTAACCGCCCTATACACTTTGTTAATCACATGTCTATAACTTCCTTGCTCCCCTACTCTCCTCTTCATACATCTCTCACAGCAACGCTTGCTGTCAGTACTTGTGGGTCATTATATGATGTTTTAGCATTCATGTGCTTGTTGAAATTGTAACTGTTTGTTGGACAAAATAGTGTTGTTTTAAAACAAATTGAGTGAATTATTTTTTAAAAGTTCCTTTCATATATTTAAAGTAGAAGAAAAATTTGAAATTAAATAATTAGGTGCACATCAACTGAATAATTTTACATTTATGCAACAGGTTGGCACGAAAACAAAGCAGAGGTGTTCCTGTAACAGCTGGTTTAGTAAAAAAAATGATGGCTAACTTCAAGTAAAGAGAAACAAAGTGTCTTTCTTATGCTTTGAATGAATGAATGAATTCCTGTAATTCATTAAATGGAACATAGGACCTTCTGAACCGTGCAACCTCGAGGCCCATAGGCAACGGGAATCAGAGGTTTTGAGATCAAAGAGATTCTGAGATGAGTGATTCGCTCAATGCCAGAGAGAGTCTTTTGCTTTTACTGTTTGTTATTTTGTGGTTAAGGTCTGTGGACGATAGATGATTGTAAAGATCTGAAACATGAGTGCACAAATTGCAAAACAAAAGGCAAGTGCACTTCAGTTAGAAAATGCCTAAAAATTTAAATTATTGGGAACTGCCAACATTGCTGCTCAAACTGATTCTTCATATAAAACTTTGATCGAGAAACTCAATGAACTAGCCACTAAAAATAGACACACACTGAACAGAGAAACTGAGTGTATAAAATTTTGTATGGCTGGTCCCGTAGCTCAGTTGGTAGAGCACCTGCCTCCCTACTAGGGGTTCCAGGTTCGATTCCCGGCAGTGGGGGTGGGGAATTTTCTCCGACCAAAATAATTCCTCAACTTCCCCAGAGTCTGGAAGTATGAATGAGAGTGCAAATGTGTGCGTGATGTAATGATTAAAACCCAAGAAATACAAGCTAACATCTTCAATGTTCCAAAGGAAAATGGCCGCCGATATGACCAGTACAGTTAAAGGCAGGGTATAAAAGGAACAAATAAAAATTTTTTTTGCAAACCCATAATTTTGCTCTGAGGAGTTACAATGAAACCCAAGTATCACGAAATTGTGTCAGTCTCTTAGATTGTTATCTCTTCTTGGTGATCTCGACAGTGTGTTAGATGACCATCCTAATAGTACCAGTACTGCAGTATATAAATATACTGCACATACTATACAGAATGAACTATTAAACTGTATGTATCAGGTTTACATTGATTATCATTCTGTGCAGGATGACGAAATAATGGATATGTCTTGCCTCAGTCAATCAATCATTTTTACGATACATCAAAGGGTGTAAACTGGTTTAAAGTTTCTCTCTTTTAAAAAGAATCATGATCAAACAGCCAATGGTCTCAGTGCTTTGATAAAGAAGTTGCAGCCTTTTAATGTTGAAATAAAACTCATCTCTCAAGCATATGATGGTGCCGCGATAATGAGTGGTAGACATTTAGACATTAAGACTTTGATGCAGAATTCAACTCAATCCAATTCAAATTTATTCATCCTTTAAAATCAAATCTGTACATAGTACCTTGATATAGGATACGTCAGTAAATTTACACTTTATATTACTAGTAATAGTAATAGTAATTTATTTCCTTTTACATCAACAAATGGAAATACAAAATCAAGATTACAATTATAAAATCCATACTAAAATATGCCATATATTCCTAAATCCTGAAAATCCTATCATGTTATGTTGCCCACCATTGAATAGTAATTTAGTCCCCATACACCTAACCCTAGGTTTTTGTGTAATGGAGGACCTCTGCTCCTTTTTACACTTTCTGCCATTTCACCTATCTCACTCTACATTTTTCTCTTAATTGTTCTTAGCCATCTCTCTTTAACTTTCCCTAAATAATTCCCTATATTTCTCCTGTTCTTTTCTCCTTTTACTGACAACATTTTTCTAATTACTACTTCACCCCCCAAACTGTCCCATTTACATAGCCAAGCCTGCTCTCTCCATATCTTTGTTTGACTACAATTTAATATACAATGGAAATCTGCATTCTCTTCTCCACACAATGGACATTTATCTAGCTCCCTCTCTTGACCTATACCTTTCAAGTTTCTCACTCCTGTTCTCGCCCAAGCAAAACCTTCTCGCCCTAACTTACTACATATATCTATATATCCTTCCCTCCCCCACATTGTTTTTATTTCTCTATATAATCTTAGTGAGCTTTTGTCACTTGTATTGGCAAAAATGTCTTGTCTGTCAATATCTTCTAATCTTAGCTTAACCTCTTTCCAGAAGCCTCTATACCCATACTCTGCATTTATCCAAGAATGACCCATACCTATCTGCTTCAACAAGTCACACATTTTATGTGCCCAAGACCCATCCCAGTTACTTCTCTTTTGAATATGAAAACATTCTTTAATTATATTGCCATCTTCCAAGTTAGCGATTCTGTATAAATATTTCATTGCCCTTGACAAGATTTTAATTTTAGTAGAATGCCTGCCTAGTTCTAATTGTGCTGCCCCATTAGGTGATGCAATTGGTAATCCCAATATGTATTTACAAAAGGATCTATGCACTCTATCAGTCTCTCTCCAAGCCTCATCTATTCCCCAAACCTCTGATCCATGTAACATTCTATTTTCTACTACTGCCGTATAGATCCTCTCCAACCATTTGACATTTATATCCGGTAGTTTACTGTAGCATGATCTTATCACTCTCATGGCCATTTTACCTTTTGCCACAGACATCTTTTTTTGTTCTTTCCAGCTGCCATCTGAACTCAACCTTGTACCCAAATAATCAAATCTCCTTACTACCTCTATTCCTTTTCTATTAACCTCCCATTTCTCATCCTTACGCAACCTGTATCCTTTTTTGAAGACCATAATCTTTGTTTTGTTTTCATTCACTTTCAAACCCCATTTATTGCAATAAGAATTGGCTGCCTCGATTGCTCTTCTCAGCCCTCCACTTGATATGGACCCAACTACTAGGTCATCTGCAAACAGTAGCCCTGGTATTTCTTTATTACACTTTATATTACAAAGTTAAACATCAAATATACCTAACCTACATTCAATTATAATGTAACACAAATTGTATATAATTATAGATGAGAGAAATGAACAAGCTAAATAAATTCATGTTTTATGATTATCTGGATTTGTTAAATTGCAGATATTCCTTTACTGTGTAAAAGCAGTGCTCCTGCAAGAAAGCCCTTGCAAAAATAACACGGACTACTACATGTAGACCCGATTTTAAAAAATTAAATATACTTACTCTCCCCTGCATATTTATTTTGCAAACAATACTTTTTGTATATAATATGAATACAATATCTACTAATGCAGATATCCATAATTACGAAACCATGGGTAAGAATAATTATATAGTTAAAGGTCACGTTTAAAACTGACCAACTGACTGACTGATCGACTGACCGACTGACCGACTGACTGACTGACCGACTGACCGACTGACCGACTGACCGACTGACCGACTGACCGACTGACCGACTTGTTGTTCTAGTTTTAAACACGTAGTTATCTATGCTTTTGATGTCATTAGGAAGGGAATTATAAACTAATGTACAGGAATACAGTACTCCATTCTTAAACATTGTAGTTCTGATTGAGGTTAAGTGTATATCCTTAATATGCCTCGTGTAATGCATATGAACACTTCCATTGTTTTGAAAGTTAAATCTATTTCTTTTTACAAATAAAGCTGTCTCCAGTATATAAGCACATGCCAAAGGAAGTATGCAAAGCTTTTTGAACAGTGGCTTACATGAACATAGAATTTTTTCGTTGCCTATAATTTAAATGGCTTGTTTTCGTTTAATAAGTATATCTTTGGCTTCTGGTGAATTTCCCCAAAATATTATTCGGTATTTAATTATAGAATGTATATGTGCATAATAGGACATTTAAAGTACACGAGGGCTGACATTTTGACTTAATATTCTTAGAACATATATATTCCTGCTTAATTGGTTAGTAGATGGTTTGTATGAGTTTTCCATCTTAAGTTATCCTGTATCCACAGGCCTAAAAAGTTTGTTTCACTTTTGCATGAAATTAATTTATTATTTAATTTTACTTCAGGAATACTTTCATTGTTTCCTCTGTCAGTAATACTAAATTTAAGACAAACTGCCCTATCTGTTTAGATAGAGTCAACATGAAAAATTTAATACCATGGCAGGGATTTGAACCACGGATCTCCTGGTTTCCATCCAGTTGCTCTAACCCATTGAGCTACCATTGACGGAAACCAGGAGATCCGTGGTTCAAATCCTGGCCATGGCATTGAATTTTTCATGTTGACTCTATCTATCCAAAACCTTAGCCTATGTACGGCTAGTGTGGAGAAATGATTAATTTCTATCAATTAACTTAAATGTCCTATCTGTTTAAAACTAGGTTGTTATTAGCTATCCATGATACCAAGTCTTTACTAGTGTGACTTAATGTATTATTTAATGTTTCCTTCCTGTTTCCTGTTATTAGTAAGTTAGTTTCATCTGCAAACAGTACAGTGTTATGAGCCTTCATGTTATTTACAAAATCATTTATATACAAGATGAATAGAAATGGGCCCAGAATTGAGCCTTGTGGCACTCCATATGTAATGTCAAGTAAGTCTGATCTAATTACTGAATGAGTATTGGTATTAGGGTTTGTGTCGAAAATCTCTGTTAATTGCTTTAAATTTGAAAGGTAAGTTTCAAACCACTAACTTTTTGGAAAATGGTAGTGAAAAAACATTAGTAAAATCAAAATGTTTAGAAATTCTCAAGGGGATGACATTCGGACAGGAAAATAACTATAAACAAATTATTCGAACATTGAACCAAAAACCAGTTTTATATCTGAAAGCAGACAAAGATAACACGGTAGTCATTATGGACCAAAATGATTACAACCAGCGAGTCAAACAACTACTACAAAATCCAGAATATACAAACCTAACAAAAAACCCATTAAATAAATACATAGAAACCACCAAAAAAGTAATTAAAGAAAATACCATAGTACCAGATAAGATGAAAAACAGCATAATTGTAAACAACTTTAATTTGCCAAAATTATATGCCTACCTAAGATCCACAAGACAGACAACTGCATGTGACCCATTATTAACAATATAGAGGCTCCGACTTACATACTGACAAAATGGTTGGTGGAAGAATTTGACAAGTTTGAAAAGTCTGAATCTCTAAGCATAAAGAATTCATTTGATCTGGTAAAGAAAATTGAAAACACAGTTATAAAAACTGAAGAGGTGATAGTGTCCTCTGATATCAGATCTCTATTCAGCAGCATACCAGTAGAAAAAGTTCCAAATTAGATGAAAGTCTGGTTATCCAAAAGCAACGTTGCGGATGATAAAATAGAGGAAGACTTCAAATTAACCATCTTATGTATTGAACAAAACAGCTTCACGTTCTCCAGCAAGTTCTTCCAACAAACAGCAGGCTTGGCCATGGGTAACTCTCTTTCACCATTACTAGCTAATCTGTTCATGAGCAATTTGGAAACACATATTACTAAAGCCTTTTCACATATTTTCAAATGTTGGCATAGATATGTCAATGATGTGTTTGCTATAGTTCCTAGAAGACTAACCGAGGACGCTATAAAGTTGCTAAACCTACAAGGAAAATCCATAGTTTTCACCACTGAAGTAGAGCAGGATGAATGGCTACCTTTTCTAGATTTGAAAATCATTAGAACACCAACAGGATTACAATTTGGAATATACAGAAAAGCAACACATGCTGACAACTACATTAAATGTAACTCATTTAACCCAGTACAACATCAATATGCAGTATACCATAGTTTGGTTCACAGATTAATCAACATTCCGCTAACAAAAACAGAATATGAACAGGAGTACACTCACATACACCAGGTTGCCGAATTGAACAACTATAACACAAATTTCATCAAAAAGTTGATCTACAGACACAAAAGAAACAAAAGCGTAAAGGACATTACTACTTTAAAAAAACTATAAAACCCATACACCAGATATGGCAAATTTAAGTTTCATCCAAAATACTTCAAGAAAGATATTTAAGAGCTTCAACATAAAATTAGCCCCTCAGAACAAACACAACATCTGCAACTTACTAAACCACCCTCTAGAAAGTAGCATGCCAAAAACTGAATTATCAGGCATTTACCAAATGAGCTACCAGGATTGTGACAAGATATACATTGGTAAGACCAAAAGGAATCCTAGGAACAAGAGTGAAAGAACACTTCAGAAATATTAAATTCAAACACATGGACAAGTTGGCCATAGCACATCACTTTTGGTCTGAGAATCACAACATAAAACAAGAAATAGAACTGATCAAACAGGCAAAGAAACCTCTGGAACTACAGATTTGGGAAAACTTATTTATTACGAAGAAACAGGACCTCTTGATGAATTTTGAAATTCCCGCCGTAGATGACATTATCAAACTTACCAGAACATTAGATGGCAGCACGACACCAAGCCAGATGCAGATACCAGATGCATCATCAGTCAACCACAGAACTGACAATATGGAAGAAGTTCCCAGAAACTAGTCTTCATCAAAAAACTTGTAAGTGGAGAAAGGTATATACAAGGTTGACTCATTTGCCTAATTTTAGTAAGATCATTAATTATTCCTGTGAAGTAAGTGTTAGAATATGTAGCAATTTCAGTTGCATCTGTTATCTTTCTATCATGATCTAGTTCTATTTTACCTTGTGTGTGTTGCATTTTATTAGTTATTTGGTTTACTATTTGCCACATAGTTTTAATCTTATTTTCAGAGTTATTAATATGATTGTCATTATTATTAATTTTGGCCTATCTTATAACTTTATTTATTCTTTCCCATATATCATTTATGTATACTGCTATGCTCACCAATTAAATTTTATTATGTGGAATGCTTGTTCCAAAAATATAAAATCAGTTGAGTTGTTTTTCGACAGCATTGGTGGATTCTCATTTTTCTCATCTTCATCAAAATGCAGTGTTTCTGTTGCGTTCAATTTGCAACAAGCCCATTCCAGCTGCTTTCACAACAAGATGGAGCTTTCATTCATAGATTTTGAATAGCATTCATGAAAACAAACCTTATTTATTACAGCGTTTTGAGAACATTGAGCAAGAAGATGGGTGGAGTAATGTAGCAATAAGGGAAGCTCGTGGTCTGAAGAATTTACTAAGCAATTGAGAATTTCTGTTTCTTCTAAATTTTTTCTACAACATTATGAAACTTTTCACATTCTGTACAACACAGTTGTTACAGTATCTAATGCTTTACAGTATTTTGAACCACGCTGTGTCTGAAATTCATGATAACACATTTTTGCAAATGTTGATAGCTGAACAAAATCAAATTTTAGAGGAATCACATTTTTTTGTTTTAAGTAAATTATGTTTATACATACTGTTAGTCATTTAGAGTCAACTAATATAATATTGCAAAATACAGATATTTTCCTTTCTGTCTGTTTTATTTGGGACCTTAAAAATGAAAGATTTTTGCAAAACTCGTAGGTGTAATTTCTTGGGAAAATCATTACTAGGCTTACAGTGAAGGGGAAGAGTACTACAATGAAAACAAAGAAACTGCAGCATCACCACGGAAAACATTATTCTGCCACAACAGTCTTATAAAAGTACTTGCCTCTACATCATTTCAAAATATTACATTCATTTCTTAATGTTCTTCTTTTCCATAGATACCATGTATACTTCAGGAAGAACAGTGGAGTGTAACATGCTGTTGTATCGAGATTCAACTGTGCTGTTGTATGTATGTATTTGTGCTGTTGTATGTTTTAATCTCTCATTTCAGCACAGTGACATCTACTGGAGATGCTGAGTATGTATTGCCCTCTGCAACACTCACTTTCTGATGTTTCTTTGAAGCTTTTCTTGTAAGTGATTACACATTGAGGCCATATCTTGAAAGGCAACAGTGTTTTCAACAACTTCATGACACTGTTAGAATCCTTAATATTCCAGTGTGGTTTAAGATCTTTCTGCTAATATGTTTTTGGTAATCCTGAGGGATCAAGATAACACCTATTTTTATAGTTAATTGATGGGAATTAATCATTTCTTCACACTAGCCGTATATAGGCTAAGGTTTTTGATACAGTCAACATGAAAAATTCAATGCCATGGCCGGGATTTGAACCACGGATCTCCTAGTTTTCGTCCATTTGAACCCGGCCATGGCATTGAATTTTTCATGTTGACTCTATCTATCAAAAACCTTAGCCTATATATGGGTAGTATGAAGAAATGATTAATTCCCATCAATTAACTATAATAATAAGAGTTAAATGATGAAGCCTGGGACTCAAGTACTTACGATAGTAAGTCGCCACAAACGTGTATCTCGAATGCGAGAGCCCCTAGTGGTTTACCAGAGAAATATACGACTCAAATGGAGAATTTAATGTTAGGACGGCACTTTGGCCATGGTAGCTCAATGGGTTAGAGCGGCTGGAACAGGAGATCCGTGGTTCAAATCCCTGTTATGGCATTGAATTTTTCATGTTGACTCTATTTATTATAACACCTATTTTCCTATAGTCTTTTTCTATTCCTCTAAAAACCCAATCAGGAGCCATGTAAGTGGGGAATGCGGGTGGAAGTCCTGCTTTATTCTAAAAATGCAATGAATACAGTCATCATAATGTTGCTTTTGTTCTGGCTAGTGCAGTAGTCAGAAAATAGGTGAATAGTGGAAGGTATATTAGGTGTTATTGTCCTTTCTAGCTGTAACAAAAAGTCTAGCAATGCAGATGCGACTTGATTACACCCTCTTGATGAGTGGGTTTCCAACCAGCTATAGAATGAGATGTCTTTTTATCCTGTGTCTTAGAATGTAACATAATGCAGAGGTTATAGAGCAATACCTGTAGTACATAGACAATTTGCTGACAGATAGTTTGGGTAGAGTTTGGTTTTGTTACATGTCAAAATATATCTTCATTACGCCAAGATTGTCTTCTTTCATAATGCTATAAAATTTGCTTGCACAAAGTTTATGCAACCTGTACTGAGTTCTGAATTTATTTTTTTCATGAAATGTTTCTTGGTTTTATGCTTTAAGAGGCCTACTTTGCAGGTTCAACAGGTATTCGTATGTGGTGTTTTAAAAGACAAATTAAAACAGTTATAAAATATGTATATGTACTTTGAAAGGGAGAAAGCATTAAGTATCATGGTTTTTCTTTTATGAGAGAATTTTTTCCACATTTTTGTAAGCAGTAGTTCTGAAGGTAGGTATCCCCTAGGAGATTTGAATCTGGTATAATGGCTTTCTTTGCACTTATGCAATTTGATATCACTTTTAACTGCTATAATAAGCTTGTGATGTTCCTTACCTGCAATACTACCCCCTCTGGTTTCTTTTAGTGAGAGTCCAGTTAAATGAAATCTGCTTGCTAGAAGAGACAGTGGGTCCTCTGGCATATTTGCTATCCCCTGGAAACTTGATACACAGGAGGTACTATATATCAATCTGCTTTCCTGATGTTATATTTTATGTACACAGTTTGTTTCCTATTGGAGGACTCAGCTTCCACAATCCTACATTTCAGTGTCATGACTGACAAACTTTAATAGCAATTTGTCTTGATGTATTTTGCATAAAGACTTAATAGTCTAATATCCTCATATGTTAACTCTGTCACTTTACATTGCTTACTGTTTTTCATTTTTTGGATGGATGTGAAATCTACTGTCTATGAGAACATTTTATATTAGGTTCATGTTGCTCAATTTTATATTTCTTTGTATCAGGCACCTTGTGCCTCTTGATTTTCTAGATTTTAATTCTAGATTTTCTATCACTCATAGATCCTTTAATTACAGTAGTATATTCACCACTTGCATCCATTTTTCTCACACAAATAAACGTCTGCCACTTCTAAGAATGCCACAACAAGAAGGAGCATATGCTGTGTGCATTTATTGTTGCCTGAAAGCTGACAACAATCGACAATGAGTACAATCTGAGATAAAATTTAGTACCTCCAATATAATGCTGAATGATATTTTACTTGACTTTTTATGGCTTTCAGTAGAGGATTCGAGCATCTATCGAGTTTTGCTTTAACTATGTGATTGCATCTATCAAGTTTTGAAAAAACTTGTGAAGTTTGGTATCCTGTACAAACTGTATTTATCGACTTATGCAAAATCTGCTTCTGTAGTTTGATTCAGAAGGTAGAATTCATATGATTGCAATATATAACTCATTTTTGAAAATGTTTGCATTTTTAGAAGTAACTGGTCTTCGACGTGTGCAGACGTGTCCAACGACCGCTCCATGCTACAGGTTGCTTCTGCAGTTTACGTGTGATAAGTGCCTTCCTTACATAGGGAAATATGTAAAAATAATTGTATATAAAATATTTGTAAATACCTGTAAATATGTTGGTAAACTGTAATATTTGATGAGTCCCCAGTTTACTGGGCCTTTGCCAAATATGTAAATGTATGGGACGAATAAAGTATCTTATCTTACCTTAATAGGGGAAGAAAAAGTGGACGATATTAAGACTTGTAAACGGTGTTCTAAGATAGCTCAAAGTGGTTTAAAATGTGTAAACTGTGGGAAAATTTCTCACAAAAGTTCTATGGCTTTGTTAAAATCTATACAAATTATAAATGAAAATGAGAGGCTTATGAATTGCTGCCACAATACAGTAAATTTGGATATCTGTATTTCTGACGATCCGACTGAGTATAATATGGATTACAAAACAGAAATTGTTTACTTAAAGTATATAATTAAACAAAAAGACTTGATGATTTATCAACAACAGGAACATATTAACACCTTAAAACTTCAAATTCAGTTATTACGCATGTCTGACCGTGCTGCCCAGCATAAGGAACTTTATATGGAGATGTCAACAAAACAGAAAACTGCAGTATCTTCTGAGGTAAATATGGACAATTTAACGGTTCAGCTACAAGAAACTCGGTCAGTGGTACTTGAGAAAGATATGTGTAATGCAGCTTATAGTGATGTTGTCGCTGGCCCATCCCGACAACGTAAAGACAATTCAGCAAAAACAAGGATGACAATGGTCAGCTTAAGAAAAATTTTCATACAGCTGGAGGACATGTAGTGCAAGCAGAATCTACAGAATATAGTGATACTGTTGGATAAGAAAATCAGTCTGAAAAATACTGCAATCAAGTAATTTATAAAAGTAAGTTGAAACCTAAAGCTCAACTTAAAGTGTATGTGAACCCAAATAAGTCTGTACATAAAAAAGAATTTCTTACTGGTAATGCTGCTTTGGTGTAGCTGTCAAATTACACTTTCTGTTTGTTTCACGACTTGACCCTGACATTGAATGCTCCTAGGTCCTTGAGTACCTAAATGACCGTAAATCAGGCAACTATGCTATAGAAAAATTAAAATCTAGATATCCAAGTTACAGTTCTTTTAAAATTGGTGTGCCCTCAGTTTTATTCAAGGTAGTTTATACACCGGAGTTCTGGCCCAGTGGTTCATTTACAAGTAAATTTCATTTTCCAAAAGATTCTTTAAACTACAGGACTTTCAAATAAAAAGAGATAACATAAATACTGGTGATATAAAAGTTAATAATATGAAGAGTAAAAAAAAAAAAATTTATTTTAAAATATTTTATTGGAATATGTAGAGTACATTGAATAAAATGGATAGCTTAATTGATATCCTTAACATCATGATCCAGATTTAATGTGTGTTGTTGAACACTGGGTCAGTGGCAAAGAGCTGCTTATGTTAAAAATTCCTGGGTTTTACTTAGCAAGTTATTTTTGCAGGCCAAGTGGTAAACATGGTGGGTCTGCAAATTTCGGGGGGAAAAAAAAAGGAGCACAGATGTAGCCAAATATTGAAGATATCTGACTTTGTTATCAATGACAATTTTGAAGCCTGCTGTACCTTTATTAAAAGTTTTAATATTTTGTGTGTTAACTTTTACAGATCACCTAGTAATTTAAGAACTTGTTTTAATGATGTTTTAACTCACTTTTATGATTCCTTTCAGTCTGTTTTCAGACGTAAAATGAACATAAATATTGCTATTAAATTTTAGATGAGTCGTATTTCTTACACATCTGCTTCACTTTCGTACCTATTTTGAGGACATGTTTCGCAAATCTTCGTTTGCATCTACGGCTCTTGTGCGACTCAATACAGTTAAATCTCGATATAAATATTGCTGTTAGTGATGATTTTAACATCATGTAATGATCTGACTGATTTAATTATTGTTTTTGAATGCTTTGGGTTACATTACTTTATTACACAAATTACTCAACCTGTATTTGGTACTTGTTTGGATAATGTTTTCACTTCCATACATCTCGAAAAATGTTATGCAGAAGTTATTCTTTATATATTTTCTGATCATGATCCAATTTTATTTTTAGCTAATATTGATTATGATGATAATAATCTGTCAAATAAATTAACAACAGTAAGGGACAGTAATTATTGTAACATAACATACTTCGTGTATCTACTCATTAACACTAACTGGATTTTTTGTTGAGAATAATTTGGTCTATTGCTGTCTGGCTAGCTGTTCCTACTCTGGTTGGCTCCTCTACAATTGCTTGCATTCCATATGAATTTAACATTAATTGAAGCTCTGTATTTACATTATTACCTAAAAAATCTATATTTACATTACCTACAATAATTAGATTTTTTCTTTTATTTAATACAGTTTGAAACATTTTGTCAAGGTTTTCTGTTAATATTGAAATACTACTAGTTGGAGTCCTATATATCCAAGATATGTATGTATTTAATTTAGTTAGTTCTATTGTACTAGTCTCAATGCTTTTAACCTATTTTGTCACCCATTTACAAATAACTTTGGATGAACTGGGATCACCTGTCAGATTTTTTTCAGTAGTTGCAGATGTTTGAACAAGGAACATCTTTCAGTGTGGCATCTAAGTTGATCTGATGTTCATTTGTAACATCTACTTCAATCATTGCTCTAGCTTTTTTTTTTTTTTTTGTACCGAAACTTCCAGTGAGGTCATGGTGTCTGGCAAAGGATTTGCAACACTCATAACCTGGCACATTATCTTTAAACTGCTTGACAGCAATACCCTTTCAGTTGCAGATAGTTTTCACTATCATTTTAAAATCATAACCGGTCACTGGAAGACCAAAATCTGCAAGTTGCATAAGATGATGTGCAAAATTTAGTTCTTCAGCATCATTAATACCTTTGGTCAACCAGGAGGATAGCATTCTTCTGTCTCTAGTTTTAGTTTAATCCAGTTAGGTGCATGCCTTCGCAGAACATCCTTGGTTGCCCAGGAGGCCTGCACTATATTTATTTGGTTATATGCCTGTATTTCTTTTTGTTTTATTTTTTATATTTTTCTGCTATTTTTGGCATTACTTAGGTTAAATATACAAGAACTTTATTAGTATAACCAAACTAAATACATCAGATAAAGTATAAAACAAATAGAGTGTACTTTATAATTTGTATTAAAATATACTAAAGAAAATAATGTATTCTTTTAAATTACATCTTGTCATTGGAAACTTTCAGTCACTCAGAGTCAGTTACTTAGCAACTTTCAGTTAATATAAAAAACTATTTGTAGTTGGTTTAATGATACTCGTCACTTACTTTTTATATTAATGAGAGGCTAGTTTCAAAGGCAATCACCTCCATTTTCAATCTCTTTCCAACTGTCTACCAACTACAACTCTACCTACTAACTCCAAACTCTACCAACTACAAATAGCTTTTTAGATTAATTCTGACGTCACTGTTACTAAATTTCTCCAAACACATAAACTTTCAGTTACTTAATCTTTCCCCGACTAAGCAGTTATTGCAAATAATTTTGGTATATTTCCTCAAATAGAGGGGAGCATCGTATTTCCCACATGCATGCCTATTTAGTTTTGCTGTTCTTTTTGTCTTTGTTGAAGGGTTCACATCGTTCAGTGATTCTGGTGTACTCAGAGCTCATATGCTGTAGGTTATTCAGATTTATATTTGTTTTTATCATTGTGTAGGAATGATGCTCTTGCTTTTCTTTGTGGTTGTTGCGACAGTAAAGCTAAGGACAGCATTTTCAATTATTCCTGTCTTGTTTTTATGCCATACTAGTTTGGCTTAGATGGCATATATTGTCTAAAACCACATAAACCATGAAATGCTGGTAACTATTCGTCGAAAGTGATGTTTTGTCCAAGAGAGTA
This sequence comes from Mantis religiosa, assembly GCA_030765055.1. Lineage (NCBI taxonomy): Eukaryota > Metazoa > Arthropoda > Insecta > Mantodea > Mantidae > Mantis > Mantis religiosa. Next base: position 319,598,500 of record CM060950.1, read on the forward strand.
ATGTTTCTAATAGTTATTCACAAACATTGAAAACATTTCTATAACAGCAGCCAATTTGTCCCATACCAGTGAATACTATTTGGTATTCACCACAAAGTACTAATAGCTCCTTCCACTAGCAAAGCAATATTCCATAACTTATTAATGAAGAAAAACATGTCATCAGCATACAATGAGAGTAGGTGCTAGGGGTCCACTAGGCTGTACAACACCTAACAACTGATTCGACATTGTTGCAGCTACAATAATAAACAGATAAATTTATCGCCAGAGCAAACATTTGAGTAAGATGTAACGCTAGGTATCCTAGTCAGGCAATTACGTAGATGTGTTCGTTTGTAAACTACAACATTTAAATAAAGTTAGGGGCCTCCCAAGCCTTGCACAACCAATGGAAAGTTAATTGTGCTACTAGAAATTCCATATTTAGCAGCACATTTTAGCTGTGACAGTTAATCTCCTTTAATTTTCTGAAAGCGTTCTGTAAGAACTTCTGTTTATAATGTACATGATTTTTACTTCTCAGATGTTTTGCATATTTTTGAGGCATCTCTGAATATCAAGTCTGAAAAGAAACCCTTATTTCTACAAAATTATAAGACAATTAAACCTAGAACAGAATTCCAAAAATGCAATAAAACCAAATATTAACCTCAAATTTATGGGTCATAGTAACTTTAAAATTGCCAAATTGGTGTTGTTTATAAGAGTTAAAAATAAAAGATTTCTGTGCTAATCTAATGCTAACAACAATTTGTCATCTAATACAAACTAAGCATTTCAAAAGTATCCTTACTTTAATTTTAGTGGTTTTTTTTTTCTCCACATAATAAGAAGTTTCAAATTAAAAAATATGTATTCTGTGGCATTAACAAGATTGAACAATTTTTGTTTGTACTTCAATTCTCAGCACCTTCCAACATATGCTCATGTCCCCCATATTCCTTTTATACTCCATGACCCATTTAACTATGATCTTTGGGCCATATTGTATCACAACTATAGCAACAAATGTATGCATTTTAGGCATAAGCTTTCAGATTAGGCCCATAGCTTTAAGTCCTAAAATTCTCAGGCAGTTTTGCCATGGTTTAAAATGTTCCTGGTTTTTATTATCTATATTCTGTCATATTTATATTCATCTTAGAGTTAAATTATAGGTAGTGTTTCATGTGTTTAAGTCTAGTTAATGTCTCTACAGTTAAAATATATTGTTTAAATTATCATTATAGGGAACCAATATGGTAGCAAAATACAAGCAAATTAAAATTTTATATCTTGTATGTTTTGGCAATGAAATGAATAACCGCAAGGTTATGTAATGTCACTGAAATAATGTATAATTTCTTGCTATTTTATTATTTATAGAAAATGCAAAACTACCTGCTCACACCATCTTTATCATCTGGATTCACTCCAGCACCTGCCACAAGTAGAGGTGTAGTATCTCTGTCATCTTTTGAGTTAGGATTTGCCCCAGCCTGCAGAAGTAATTCTACACAGGCAGGGTCACCAGCTTTCACAGCTTGATGTAATGGTGTTCGTCCCCAACCATCTGGTAGAGGTAAAGGAAACTGTAAAACATATGAAATTTCTTTTCAGTCCTACTGAGCCTGGAATCTCTGTGATTTGCAAGCTAACATATTGACTACCATACTCCACTAGTAATCAAAGTTCACTTCAGAGGCATACCACTACTATGGCTTGGCTCCTATCTACAAAATAGAGAACAATGCATGGAAATAATACATGATTTAAATGGAAAGTTAATGAAATTTCGATCATCATTCAAAAAAGTAACACATGGAGTGCCCCAAGGCTCAAAATTAGGACCATATTTATTCCTACTGTATATAAACAGCTTATTTCAAGTAATAAAAGAAGCAGGGGGAATAGCAGTAGGCTATGCAGATGACACCACAATTTTAGTAACAGGAAAAACAGAAATAGAAGTACAAAATAGGGCAAATACTCTACTAGTAAAAGTAAACAGACATTTAGAAAACCTAGGCATGATATTAAACACAAACAAAACAGAGTGGATACAAATCAGTCTTAATAACAAAAAACAGACAAATATAAAGTTAACAATAGGAAACAAAGAAATTCAACAGGTAAATGAAACAAAATTCTTAAGATTAGTAATAGACAACAGATTGAAATGGAATGGACATGTTCAAAAAGTAATAAAAAAAGTTAATTCAGGTATATATATCTTAAAACAAACAATACAAATAATAGATAAAAAATGTATTAAACAAACATACTATGCATTCATTCACTCTCACTTGAGCTATGGGATTGTATTATGGGGCACAGTACAAAAAACTTTAGCTTTAAGACTATTTAGATTGCAAAAAAGAGCAATACGTTTGATGGCAGGAATACAGAAAAGAGACACATGTAGAAATGCATTTAAAAAACTAAATATTTTAACATTACCTTCATTATATACATATGAATGTATCAAACTTACATTAAAAAGTTATGATCAAAACAAAAATAGTAACTTCCATAAACATAACACCAGAACAAAAGATAATTATTTTAGAAACAGACTTACTGGTATCCTAAATAATAAAAGCATAGAAAATAGCATCAAAGATTTGTATAACCACCTACCGGCTGAAATCAAACAGATAACAAACGGGAAAACAAAACTAAAGGCTGTCAAAACTTATTTATTACAGAAAGTATTTTACTCTGTGGAAGAATATAAACAGATAAGGTAGAATATGCTATTTACACTTCTCAACTTTATAAACATGTTTGTAAATATTATTGTATTTATTTTATGTATATACAAATTGACGATCCATGTAAAAAGCTTTACAGTTGGAGATAAATAAATATCAATAAATATCAACTTAATGTCTGTCTTAAATATTTTATAGTCCTTTTTACTAACGTAAAAAAATAGAGTAAAAATAAAGTATAAAAATGCAGCCGAGACTCAGCTGATGATGGGACCAACAGCTCTTGAAACATGTCCTGTGAAAAACAGTATGAATGAAGCAATGTGTCAATATCTTGTCGATTCACTTTTATTTTTTATTTTTTACTAGTTTATTTTAAACCTTCAATAGGTATGTGCACTATACATATAATTCATCCAATGGTTTGCTACTTCTCCTTTCTTTATACACCTACACACAATGATTTTCAGTAGCATTTCATTTCAGTGCTTTCTTAATATTATTTATTTTAATATCTTGGTAGTTTCATATTTAAAATAAAGGACTTAGATTACAACTGTATGCTATTCAGTTTCACCATGACTGTAAGTACTTCTTATATGGCCAATTTCCTCTTCTCCTCTGGAATATACATAAATAACAGTGAAAAATCTATAATTCACATTATGACAAAACTTCTTTACTTTTATATATTGTCACAGTGAAGACAGGCATCTGCCATGGAGAAAATAAGTGTGCATCAACCTATTCGAATGACTTTGTTGTTTTCCGGCAAGAGAAGCAAACAATGTAATATTCATGGATAGCCACTACCTGACAACAAAAGCTGGAAGCGTAAATTGCATTGTTAGCAGATAGGATTCGTTCCAGACCGTTTGATCTCCAGAACTCGAGAAAATTCGGCTTCTAGAATATTTCCTGCAGAACTGGAGGTGCAAAAGTCAGCCTAGGCTAGTCGAGTTCACAGTCAGTTAAGATTTCAGAGTAAGTCATGAGAGCAGAGCAGATGTAAGTCAGCCTACAAGGTGTGCAGTATGGTCCAGCATTGTGCGTCAGTCTGTAAATAGTGTTGTATATTCCAGCTCAGTAGTGATGGGTCTACAGGTAGATTGTGCAGTGTACAGGAGCAGGTGACCAGTAAATATTGGAGCTGTTGTGTTAGAGTCTGCAAGCTGTGCAGTGAAGAAGGGAAATGTTCTGTGTGCATATGAGAAATTAAAAGCAGTGTCAACTTTGCGCATGTAATAGAGGCATAAAAGAAAATTAGACTGATATGCTTACTCTGTGTATTTATAAAAAGTGAAAATGATTTTAAGTTAGAATTGGGCTAATCATTCTTGTGAGAAGTAAAGTGAGTTAAAGTGAACTTTGCTCTGTTATTTTTGTTACAGTATAAAATCAAAATCTGGTACAAAGAAATTGGAGTTCCCATTAATACAAATGAACTGACCTTGAAAATATTGTGACTTTGTGGGTTCGTGAAATGAAAAGTCCAATTGCACCACTCAAAAATGTTCTTTATTTCCACCGACTTACAGTTAAACACTTGCCAATTACACAGAATTACGTAATGCACACAATTACGATTCACCAGTTCGTCCGTTACAATTCCACTTTGCTCTCGCAATTACGTACAATCCTCCGATGCACGTACACAGTCTTCTCGTCCGTACGCTAGCACTGCACTCTTACGCTGCTTGCCAAGAACTGACTGACTTTCCTCCAGCCCGACATGTTGCTTATATAGGGTCAGCTGGCCAATCTGGAAGGTTCTGGATTAGATGAAATATCCCGTAAGTTCGAGAACTCAGGTGAAACAGAAAGAGACGGCACAGTGATGTCTTTTTCCAGCCAACCCTCGTTACCGCTATATGACAAACGAGTGGGCGTGGCAAATGCCGACCGTCTCCTGCTGCTGCTGCCGGTTCTATAGGGAGTTCCGACGTTCGGGTGACAATATGCACTAAATAAAATGTAGGTAATACCACTGTTTACTCCCCTCAAATAAAGATACATTGGCCATAAATTTTCTTGAAAATGTTTTGCCTTCAAGATATTCATATTCATATTCATTTATTGCATTTATTGATAATCAGCTGGAAAGCTTTAAAATAGGAATCCTATACCAGTCGAGTCTTCTCAACCTATGGATTGATAACTAGAAAAACGGTATTTATAGACAATACAAAATGCAGGTGCTGACACCGCATTCACCTGATTAGAAGTATGGTGGTACTCATTATTAATGTGCTCTAGTAGTGAAATTGTTAACATGTTGGAAAGTCATGGTGAAGGTGAGAAGATCAAATCACTCCTGAAAACAATGCGTTTCTTATTCATTTCCTTTTATGTTTCAAGAATATGCTAGCAAATCATGTGTTCTTTCTCTTTGCACTAGAAAGCGAACTTTCCTATAAACACCAAGTTTCAGCTATTCATGCTCACTGTGACACAATGTTTTTGAATAGAGTATCTGGAAGTGCTGCTGGTATATGGGGATGCACAGTAGAATGCAATCTCTATACCAGCAAATGTTCCCACAGAGAATACTTCCTACAGCTCACATGTTTTTGCAAAAAAAAAAAAAAAAAAAAAAAAAAAAAAGAAAGAAAATGAAATGAAATGAAATGAAAACTTAACCAAAGCCAAAATGGAATGTCTGGATATAATAAAGCAGTTATCCCCAATATACAATAAAACTTACAACAAGACAATAAGAAATTTAAATACGAAGCCAGTGGTATACCTAAAAGTCGACAAAGGTAATTCTCTAGTAATTATGGAGACAGAAGACTATATTCAGAGAGTAAACCTTATGTTAGACAGTCCAGAATATGAAATAATTCCAAAAAATCCATTAATCCCAAGTATCACTTCTGTCAATAAAGCTTTATCAGTTACAAAAACATTAAGTACATCTGAAAAATACAACTTAAAATCTTCCAACCCCACACTACCAAGGTTGTACTGTCTACCAAAAATCCACAAACAAGACAACAGCATGAGACCCATCATCAATGGCATCAATTCACCTACGTACCACATTGCAAAGTGGTTAGTAAGAAAATTAAAATCATATGTCAAATTTCAAATTTTGGGAATAAAGAACTCCTTAGAATTGATAAATCACCTACAGAAGTACAACATCCCAGAAAATCACATACTAGTTTCTTTTGACGTTAAGGCACTTTTTACAAGCATTTCAGTAGAAAAAATACCTACACTCCTCAAAAAATGGCTAACCCAGACTACAACGGACCCCACAGAAATAGATGACATTATCAATCTTACAGATTTATGCATAAGGAATAATAACTTCATGTTTAACCAAAAATTCTACAGACAATCAAAAGGATTAGCTATGGGGAGCCCACTCACGCCAACTTTAGCAGACCCATACATGAGCTATTTAGAAAAACACACATAGTAAAGGCCTTCCCACAGATTTACAAATTTTGGCAGAGATATGTTGATGATGTTTTTGCTATCATTCCGGAAAAACTTAGAGAAGACTCTCTAAAATTACTAAACCTGCAAGATAATCACATCCAGTTTACAATGGAATTAGAAAGAGACAACACCCTACCCTTTTTGGACCTCAAGATAACTAGAAATCGTCATGGTGTAGATTTTGGAATATACAGGAAGCCCACACACATAGATAATTACATAAAGAAAAATGAATACAACCCAGTTTCACATCAACTAGTTGCCTTTAAAAGTCTAATTCACCGGCTATACAGCATCCCACTGAGAAAGGAGGAATTTTTGAAAGAACAACAACACATAAAAGAGATAGCAGTTTTAATTGGATTCAACCCAGCCATCATAAGGAACATGATGAATAGAAAGGAAAAACTGAAAATAATATCAAAAAATACCACTCTCACACCACTTACAAGCACAAATTGGCAATACAGAAAATTCACCTATCATCCATGGGCTTTTAGAAAATTTGAACGAATCTTCAAAAGACTAAACTTAAAACTAACACCCCAAAACAAATTCAGTCTGAGAAACCTGCTAAATAAACCACTAAAAAATTCAATCCCCAACAATTTGAAATCAGGAATTTATCAGATAAATTGTGAAACCTGTGAAAAAGGCTACATAGGTAAAACTAAAAGTAACTTGTTAACCAGGCAAAAAGAACACCAGAGGAACATTAAGTTGAAACAAACAGAAATATCTGCAGTTTCACACCATTTTTGGACAGAAAACCACAACATTGGCCACAACATTAAATTGTTAAAATCTTTAAGTACACCCATAGAATTGGATATTTGGGAAAAAATATTCATAACCAAAAACCGTGATAAAGTTATAAATTTTGAAATCCCGGCATTAAATGAAGTATTATAACTTAGTGCCCCTAACACCAGATGGCAGAGTGATTGGAGCTCTGTAGTACTGGAAGAAGAGGAATGTTCATTTAGTCACCAAACAGCTGAGGATGAGATCGAATGATCTTGAAAACGTTTCATTTATACAACAAGTAAGTGAAGTTTAAGTGTAAGTATAGTGACTCATAAATCAAACTCAAAAATTTCAATATTAGCCTATCTTACATGTGGAGAATACTGCATCTTACAAAGTTTCAAAGTTTCACCTTCAACATCTTCAACTATATCAGGAACTACTGAAGCCCGACTATGGATGGAGAGTGATGTTTGCTAGGTGGATCATATGACAAACTGAACAAGTTTCACATTTCTTGGCAACTGTTTTATTTAACGACGAAGCAGAGTTCCACAAACAAGCCATGTAAATCATCAGAAGATGCATTACTGTAGCACTGTAAACCTACATTGGATGCAAGGAGGCAGCCTTCCAAGTCCAATGAGGTTTCAACTTTTGGGCTGGTATATTTGGTGACCATCTAATAGGTCTATATTTTTATAATGGTTAGCTCACTAGGAATCCCGACATCCACTTCCTATAACACACCCTGCCTTCTCTACTGAATGAAGTGCTATTGAATATCCAATTAACTGTAAGGTTGAAAGACTTAAAATTGAGTCATAACTTTTAAAAAACAGTAAGGTAGCAACATGATGGGGCGCCAGCTTATTTGATCTGTCATGTAACAGTTTACCTATATTTTGTAAATAACTTGTGTATAAATCCTTTCATAGAAGTGTTGAAAACAGTGTTATTGTATAAATTAAATTTATTGGGAGTCGATTAATGACACTAAACAACACTTACTTTTAAAAGTACTTTTAAAAGTAAGTGTTGTTTAGTGTCATTAATCGACTCCCAATAAGTTTAACTTATGTATTTTAATCATTTTGTATTTTGACTGTATAGAGATAATTGACAGTGTCAGATGCTCTTGTAAGAGTCTATTGGCCGCAATAAATTATTATTATTATTATTGTTATTATTATTATTATTATTATTATTGTTATTATTATTATTATCATCATCATCATCATCATCATCATCATCATCTCAATGACATCTGCCCTGAATGATAGAGTGGATGGCCAGCATGCACATCTGCCTGTCTCTATAGTGTAGGGTGGTATGCTTCCTTCACAGTAAAGAGGTTCTAAGTTTGAATCCTGGTAAGTGTGAGTTATCTGGATATCTTTCTTGGATTTTCCTTTATCTTTAAAGATTAATGTCATATAAGCCAAAGCTCTATAGACTCTGGATCATTTGAGCATCATTTCACCCAGAAAACTCATAGTTCAATACAATTTATGTTGGAGGATGTTAAATAAAAGATAAAATAGCACATTTACTTGATCTAGTCTTATTAGATTTCTTCTTGTGGGAATATCTTGCAGATATTGTGTACAGGAGCGGTCAATGACCCCTTAACAGGAAATGCATCATCTTACTTGCCATGACATCACACCAGCCATGTTGTGCAGGCAATGATGTTTAGACTGAGACCTTGCATATACCAGCATGGTGGCCAATTTGAGTACCTATTACTTCCATATGGAGGAAACAGATAAACTGTAAAGGTTTATCTGGTGATGTTCCGGCATGACATCATAGTCAATGTTAAATACCAGAGATGATTAATTTTTCGCTTCACTGTGGTGTTCCAATACAGTTAAATCTCGATACCAGAGATGATATTTTTTGGGAACCAGAGAGGTTCATAATGATCATTGTATGGACTTACAAGTGTTATCTAGTTTGCATGTATGTGCTGCATTTTGTAAACTCTCAGAATAATTTATTGGCTTTCTTTTGTATGAGAGAATAGCTCTAGATAGTAAAATATTATGTAATGATGCTTTATATTTGGCCCCCATGGCTGAGTGGTTAGACCGCTTGGCTGTCACCAAGGCAGCCTGGGTTTGATCCCAGGTGACAGCAGAGTGAGATTTGTGGTGGACACACGATGCTAGGGCTCGTTTTCTTCTGGTCCTCTAGTTTCTGCTGCCAGCATTCCATCAATTGCTCCATCATCATCTTTCCTATTATTTGATCTCACCCTCATTCTGTCATCCACTTCTCTCACTCTCATACCAGGCACCAGCTGATTACTCATCCTGGATTCTCTCTCTCACTGATCCAGAGATTCCATTCCTCAACCCATAGCCTATGGACATAATGGTTAAGAGGAACAAGAATACCCTGACACCATGTAGTGGTATAAAAGGGCAGTTAAAAAAGAAGAAGATGCTTTATATTGTAAGTAATAATTACAATATTATTATGCATTTATTTATGAGGTTTATTAAATAATGTCCTAACAAGTGACAATTTGCATTTTCATAAAATTTACACAATTAAATTAATTAAGTGAAATGACACTTCTATGTTAAACCATCAGTTCATGTTAAATTTACTAAACATAAAAAGTACCTTCGAATGGCTGTATAAAACACAACCTTCACCTTTGAAGGCCAATGCAAACACTATTACTCCAAAGAGCAAGTCACTTGTACCACATACAGTGGTACAAAGAAGTCATTTCAGACAAAATCATTATGACACGATGCAATGGCCAGTGTTTATGGCATAGCCCGTAAAATGTTGGAACTGCATAACTTCTCAATCCACAGGCTGAGAAGACTCACCCGATATAAGCATTTGTAAGTTATACACCAGAAATTGGCTGTGGCTAATGAGATGGACAAGCTGTAGTGAAAATTATAGTATGGTAATCTTAATGGTGAACAAACTTAATACCTTATAATAAATTTTTTTTTTTTCAAGAACGAGCAATTTATTTGTATTTAGAATATGGATATAATAGGCAATAGTATATTTACTTAAATGGGGTAGAAGTATCTGTACTTTAATTCATATTGTAGTTGGTCTATCTTCTTAGACACAATAATGGTGGCACACTTAAAATTAGTTTCTATACTATTGATATATTGGGACAATAACATGAAAACCCACATGTTACATGTTGTAAGATGTAACCATTTTGATATTTTAAAAGATTCTGTATTTGTATTTATAAAATTAATTTCAGCATTTTCATTGTGCTGAATACCACTACTTTAGACTTATTATACTGTTCTAAAAATTTCTCACCAAATTTCAATGCAAATTTCTCAATTTAGGCAGAAGGGGCTTGTCTGACAAACACATTCACATACAAATACATTTACCAAAGGTGTAATGGTATTAATGTCTATTTATTTGATATATATAGATATATATATATAGATATATATATATATCTTTGTTAATACTAAGCATAATACATTTCCTCATTAATGAGCAAAACAGAGAGCATACAAGGACTCTCAAGATCACTCACAGTGACTGAAAGTGTAATAACACTAGAACCCCAGTAGCAGTCATTTTGACCGTTCTTGATATTTGAATAAATTTAGCTCTGCCGGTTTTTTAAAACGAAGCTTGGTCTTTCATGAATTTTCCTGATATAACCTCTAGTTTTATATAGCGTAATAATTTTCGGCATGTCATCATTTACATAGATGCTTTTTCACGTTTCACTATGAACTCTGGGGACAGTCATTTTTTACCGTTAACATTTTATTAGGGTTTTGCTTGCCTTGACGTTTGATTTCCCATTTTCACTAATATGCTTTCCAACCATTGTCTGTCTTCATGTCAGCTGTTCATTATAGTGGTGTACATTAGGCTTTCACTCGCATTGTCATTGGATTTCTCATAATGGTGTACATTGTGAATCTATGCCTGGAAGATGTCTCGTGGTTTGAAACCAGATGCAATCTTAGCTATATTTCATGATATACCAGACGATGTATCAGAAGGTGATCTTTTTCAACAACATGATAATGGTGAAGATGATTATCAACCTCCAGCTGAGCCCGTCTCAGTAGTATAGATGGTAGCGTGTCTGCCTCACATTCAAGAGGTCCCGAGTTCGAATCTCGGTTAGGATGAGTTACCTGGATAAGGTTTTTTCCGGGGTTTTCCATTATCTTGATAGACAAATGTCAAGTAACTCTAAGTTCCATGGACCCCGGACTCATTTGAGCATCACTTCACCCATTTCATTCATCGTCCGATATGGAAAAAAAAAAAAAAAAAAAAAAAAAACATCCAGCTGATTCAGAACAATCGGAAAATGAGTAAATGTAAGGGACAGCAGCCATCCATCTGCTTGGAAGTTGTTCATTGATGAATCCATTCTTCGACATACCAAAAAATGTACAGAGACTGAAGCAAAAGAGAAGAAGAATTATAAGAAAAGGACTGTTCCTGTGGATGAGCTGTACGCTTTCATCAGCTAATTTACTTATGGGGTGCACTTGGGTGCAGAAGCCTTGAATTAGTGAACTTGGGTCCAAAAATAGGGGTCACCTATATTTTGTGATACCATGGCAAGGGACAGATTCGTGTAACTGATGAGATTATTACGATTTGATGTCAGGTCATCCCGTTCTGAAATACTAAAGACGGATTTTTGCACTGGTTTCAACTATTTGAAACAAATTTATTGAAAACTGTAGGACTTGCTACATACCAGATGCATTCCTTACAGTAGATGAACAACCTTATCCTACAAAATGTCGCGGTTCATTCATTCAATACATGGCCAATAAGCCTGAAAAATTTGGTATGAAATACTGGATGCCTGAAGATTGAACTTAAAGTATCTCTGTAATGCTATCCCATATCTGGGGAAGGATAATCAGTGGCCTCGAAACGAATCTGTTCCAGAACTTGTTGTGATGTCTCTAACAAAAGCTTTTCTAAAAAAGGGACGAAACGTCACCGTGGAAACTACTTCACTATCACTAGCTAAAAGACTAAATAAGTCAGGCACTAGTATAGCAAGTACTAGATCGAGAACAGAGCTCCACTTTATGACAACATTCTCTTGAAAATAAACTATAGTATTTTGCTAACCTGCTACCAAGGAAATCCACAAAAGAGTGTAATTATAATGTCCAATTGCATAATATAATGTACAATTGTGTAATTGCATGTGCAATATCTGCAGCCTCTAAGAAACTTCCTGAAAGATTTGAGTTTTGCAACAAGACTAAATATGGAGTGGATGTGATTGATCAGATGGCACAATTGTATTCCGTCCATGCTGGTACCCACAGATAGCCGATTCCTGTATTTTACAACATATTGGACCTAACTGCCTTCATTGTTTGGGTATTGTTTTGAGAAATAACTGACAAGAAACTTGGCCCAAGTAGGGTAATAGAAGCCTACTTGGGAACTAGACAACATTTTATACAGTCTACTCCAACCGAAGAACATCCAACTCCTAATCGCCGATGAGAGTGTCAAATAGAACATAACTGCAAACAGAACAAAGCAAGCAATTCCTGTCATATGTGCAAGAAAACAGTATGTGGAAAATGCACAGCAGAAGTTAAAAAAGTTCTTACACATGTAAAATGCAAAGTATGAGTGAATATTGAAAACAATGAAAGGAACGTTCTCTGTAAGTATTAAGTTTTGTCATAATGTAATAAGTTTAATAATATAAAGATGTGTGTTTGATTATTACTTGTTCTATTATACATAAAGTTGAGTTCTCATGTTCATAATACCAAATATGCTTAGTTGTACTTAGTTGTCCACCTTTCTGAGAATTTCAGCTATTGTGTTTTTTTATTTGAATAAACGTAATGTTGAAAAATACAGGGAAATAAAGACTACACGTTCATTCAACAGGATTTTTATATACTACTAAATTAAATATTTTTTTTACCCTAACTCTCTATTTCCACAAAATTGTTAGACAAAAAATTTGGCATAAAATATTCCATTAATGTATACATACACAGCTATAATATGTTGTGCCTATTTACCTAATGATAATGATCATGATAATGATAATGATGATAATAATGATGATGATAATGATGATAATGATAATAATAATAATAATAATAATGATGATGATGATGATGATGATGATGATGATGATGATGATGATGATGATGATGATGATGATGTAATTTACGTCCTCCGACATTAAGTTGTATCAGATTGTGATGATGATGATGATGATAATGATGATGATGATGATGATGATGATGATGATGATGATGATGATGATGATGATGATGATGATGATGATGTCAAACTGGTAAGAAATAAGCTGTAAAATGTATATGGAAAAGGCAAAGAAAAAGCGAATGGTCAAAAATGACTGCTACCATAGTTAATGGTAGCTAGTGAGCACCGGGGTTCTAGTGTTAACTGTACTCTTATACTAAGAGTAAACATTTTGTCATAGTTAAGTTACCTTTAAAACAGAATCAAGGTCGCTTAAGCTTAAGTTGTCAAGTTGATCCTGAGAACTTTTCTTCATCACAGAGAAGCGACTGTCCACTTGAGATCCAGCTTTAAGCAGGATTTTTACTGCTTCTTTGCAGCCTAGTAGACTTGCATAGTGTAGTGCTGTCCTGCCAAGTTTATCGGCTATGTTAACGTTTGCTCCATTTGCAAGTAACAAAGTCAGCATTGCTAGTCCTTTTTGACCTGTTGCATAAAATTCATAACATTACCAAACAACAATGTTAAATTTATTTGATTGCATTACTATGATGAGCTAAATAAATGAATGAAGATGAATGTTATCATTTTAGGTAATTGCCTGGTTTTAAGCAATAATAACTTTGGCTTACTATGCCAATGCTCTGTTTTTGAGCTACTATAGCCCTAACAGTTTAATTAACTAGAAACTGGAAATTAAAAGCAACTACAGTATTTCAGGCCATCTTTATCATCAACATTCTGAGTAATTAGGAATGCCTTCAAGGTATATTATGAATCAAAATAGAAAAATTCAATGTTTGTTTAAGGAGACCAGTCACTAGACCTATTTAGCAGAGCACTGGTGCAGTAAGCTTAAATCTTTGTTTTTATTCCCAGCTTTGGCAGTGAATCTTTATGTAATTTAATCTTACTGGCCTTAACCTATACATGCCTAGTATGATTGAAGTGCCTAGACATCTATTACCACTGTAAATGTTTTAGTGTTATTTTCAAAGCCTGGATATTTAGCCGTTTATAACAATTAAAATAGACATGCAAACAAAATAATAAAAAGGTAACAGTAAGATACAGTAAATTTAAAAAAGGGATTATTAATTTGAAAAAGTTATGGATATAAAATATTTAACAACCAATATTTGATTTAAAATCACATAAATTTTACATCTTTATTATTGCACATCATACAAATTATTGCTGTAAATGTTCTTGTTTAAGACTGCTGGTATCAACTAATGATTTAAAGAAATTGAATGAAAACTCTGACGTGGTAATAGCTGTTTGAGGTATTCTTATTTTCTTATCACCATTCTGAATAGGATGCCTCAGACATTTATCTCAATCTGTCTAGTAATTTCAACAAGTGAGTATAATCTTTAAAATATAGTTCTGAAATCAGTAAATAAGTACATATTTATGAATTACTATTATTATTATTATTATTATTATTATTATTATTATTATTATTATTATTATTATTATTATTATTATTATTATTATTATTATTATTATTATTATTATTATTATTATTATTATTATTATTATTATTATTATTATTATTATTATTATTATTATTATTATTATTATTATTATTATTATTATTATTATCATTATTATTATTATTATTATCATTATTATCATCATTATCATTATCATCATCATCATCATCATCATCATCATCATCATCATCATCATGATCATCATTATTATTATTATTATTATTATTATTATTATTATTATTATTATTATTATTATTATTATTATTATTATTATTATTATTATTATTATTATTATTATTATTATTATTATTATTATTATTATTATTATTATTATTATTATTATTATTATTATTATTATTATTATTATTATTATTATTATTATTATTATTATTATTATTATTATTATTATTATTATTATTATTATTATTATTATTATTATTATTATTATTATTATTATTATTATTATTATTATTATTATTATTATTATTATTATTATTATTATTATTATTATTATTATTATTATTATTATTATTATTATTATTATTATTATTATTATTATTATTATTATTATTATTATTATTATTATTATTATTATTATTATTATTATTATTATTATTATTATTATTATTATTATTATTATTATTATTATTATTATTATTATTATTATTATTATTATTATTATTATTATTATTATTATTATTATTATTATTATTATTATTATTATTATTATTATTATTATTATTATTATTATTATTATTCAAAGATTTGCAGTTTCAATACCTGTTGACCAAGCACTCTAACGGATATTTCCTGCATTTTCCTTCTTGCTAGGCGAATTATCAGATGGCTTCTTTAATCCATAGACTTAAATTCAAGCTTCATTTTTTCCAATTCCTTTCTTGGAAGTGTTGAAAACAGTGTTGTTATGATAAATTAAATTTAATGGGAGTCGATTAATGACACTAAAGTAAGTGTTGTTTAGTGTCATTAATTGAATCCCTTTTAATTTAATTTATCATAACAACACTGCTTTCAACACTTCCAAGAAAGGAATTGCAATATTAGGCTAACAAGTCCTTAAGAAGTGAAAATCATAAAAAGTAATTGTTGTTTAGTGTCATTAATCAACTCCCTTTAAATTTAATTCATTTTATCCCTTTGCCATTTTTCAGGTTTGCATGTCATAATGGTGGTTCGACCATATGCAGACAAATGGTGCAGATGCTTACACTGTGTAATACTCCTTGTAGGTCCCATTTATTATGTACATGGTAATTGTCTGTGGCACCTCTCTTTGCCTTGCTAGGTCTCTAAGCCTTCCTGTCTGTGTGCTTCCCTTCACCTCAACCCTTCCCTCTGGAGTATGGAAGCTCACAGAAGATATCCATTGGGTTGCAGTGGAATGAAGTTTTATTATAATAATTATATATGTATTTAGACAACAATAGGGATTAAAAATACTTTTTCCATGATTATCTTTTCAGAAACCTTACAAAATTTAACTACTCCACAACTTGAAACCTAACTATGAATTTGCTTTTCAGTAGTTGATTGAAATTAGACACATAGCTGAATTATGTCATGTCTCCTTTCAAGCAACAGAAACTATCACAATCTGTCAAAATGTTTTCCCTACAATCTTTTCTGGACCTGGGGAACCTACTTTAAAAAGAAACACTAACCCTTAGCAGGAAGATAACATTGCAATACAAAATCTGTTCATATTCCAATATAAAGGGTATCCAAATGCTTTCCATAATCTAGAGTTGCCTGAGTGTAACAGAAAAATTGAAAAAAATTTGAATTTATAAAAGGTAAATATTGACAGTTGTTTAATAAACTTTTGCAGTCAATTTTTCCACATTTATATCACCAATTTTTTAATTTTTTAGAGACTAGTTTTGAGAGCAGTTCCTTTCATTTTCAACCTTGAAAATTTAAGCAACAAATGCTCCTAAAACTAGTCCCTGAAAAATTAAAAAGTAAATGACACGATATCTAAAACCTGAATATCAAAGTTTAGTAATTAATTAGGATGTCACTACTACTAAATTGCTCCAAATATCAGTTAATTGACAATAATTGTTGAATTGTCTAGGCCTTGAGCAAGACCTTAATAAGGCAAAATTAGTAAAACAAAATCAAGTTCTAACTTCCAAATATCTTAAAACAGGAGTATTTCTAGAAAACTTTTGAGTTACCACCTAGTAAAATACACGTGTTACCTAATTTTTGGGCTCTATTTATCACATCTGCATCAGTTTAGAGGATTTTAAAGTTTTTGTGATAGGGTTGTTGGGTCAGCCTCCAAAATGTGTGCATTATCCCAGAAACAGCTTCTGGTGATTAGAAACAGAATGACATATATCACAGTTTATTTTTCTTTAAAGGTGTTAATATATTGCAAAAGTAGAGAAACTATGAACTTTCCACTTTATACTAGAAGTATCTTTTGTGGTTTTAAATCTGTTAAAACAAAGAGTCATAAAATCAGTATAAATTCTTTAACATATGGGGTACTCATTGTACCTAAGGTAAAGAAATCCCAATCTTTAGAACGTCATGATATAGTTCAAACCTAACAGCTTACTTTATTAGAATTGCTAGACTTGATAGTGATGTGTACTAAATTTATTAATGAGTCAACTTTTTAACACATCATTTACTTTATCGAGATTTAACTGTATTGGAACACCACAGTGAAGCGAAATAATTAATTTTTAGATGAGTCGTATTAATTACACATCTGCTTCACTTTCATACCTATTTTGAGGACATGTTTACGAAAGTACATAGGTACGAAAGTGAAGCAGATGTGTAATAAATACGACTCATCTAAAAATTAATAAACATCATTTACTTGTTTATTCTTAAGGAAAATATGTTTTGACTCAGTAATACAAATAACAGCGTAATGTTTAATTTCTAGCAGTGTTAATTGTGTGGTAAAAAGTCTTTGAAGAAAATTTTTGTAACATTAGATAAAGCAAGCCATTTAATATATTTACTTAAGATAAGTCAGTGCTAGTAACAGTGACATCACTTCTTTCTAATCTCAGTTAACATGTATTCCCATCTTCAGAATGTATCCGACTGACTGGTGTTGTTTGTGTTGTAGTGGTCATCTATAATGGGAGATCATGTGGTGGGGAAATGTACTTCCAGAGGGTACTTGGTGGCTCTTAGTAGATATGTGTCTACTGTTGGTCAATCATAAGTATTTGCTTTTTATGGCTTGTTGGTCTGAATACATTTATATATGGCAAAAGCTAAAAACAGTGATGTGTTAAAATTTATTTATTTAAGATGAGTCGGTACTGTAACACTAACATCACATGGTATCCTTTGGAAGTAAATTTTACCATCACATGATGCTACCATTAGACAGCCACCACAACACAAACAACAACACTGGTCAGTTGGAGATGTTCTGAAGACGGGAACACATGTTCCTGAAACATGTTAACAGAGATTAAAAAAAAAAGTGATGTTAGCATTACTAATACCGACTTATCTTAAGTAAATACATCTTAACACATCACTGTTTATAGCTTCCTCCATATATATAAGCCATTCAATGTTTATCCATACTGGTATACATTTTGCTCAATTAAAAATGAATATGAAAATAACTTAATTGGCTGGCCATGACAAGAGGGTGGGGGAAAAGTAAATTGCAAGAGAAAGAAACAACTGAAATCATAATTTCTAGAGACAATTCATTTACATAAAATCAAGTACTATGGGAAGAGCAAAGCTATGAGATGCGTAGTTTGTTATAATCTAATATGCCAGAAGCTGCTGTAGACAGTTCAATTTTGATTCGCAGTCATTTGGCAAAGATATCAGCAAATGATTTATTACTGTCCTCTACCAAGTTTATTAGTATTCTAGCTGCAGCTTATTTAATGTTACCATAAATCAACATAGCATTTTTTATAAACATAAAGAATAGACTAAGAATCATTGCTTAATATGCAACATTAGTTAGTGATTCAGCAGAATTATACTAAACAGATAGTTTGCATCTGGTATAAATAAACCAATTTACATGGATTTTTGGATGTAAAAATGTAATTTAGCTTTGGAAATACTTTGTCATATAGTTAAGAGCTTCATTCAACATTAAGTTTACTTTCTCTACCACTTACCTGTAGAAATATAAATGTTGTGTTCCACTGATGAAGTTTGTGTTAAGATTTGAGGGAAAATACATATTTTAAGGTCTCCTTAAAACCTGCCAAGGAAATAAAATGGCAATCTTTAAGAAAAAAAATTATATGTGTATATGTTTGTGTGCATACATGTGCTTGTTTGCATGGATGTATGCATTACTGAGAAACAAATTACCATAAATACTTTGTTTTGTATTTTGTTTGTTTGTTTGTTTTAAATTTATAAGAGCAATCAGTGATAATTTCAATATTCAGTGTTTTATAATGGAATGTCCTATATATGTCATTGTTTCATTGTTCATGGAATTTCATTGTTTCCACTCAGTTTTGGTTGCTTTCTCATGTGAGATCTTTGTAACAGTAACAATGTACCTGCATTTTATTGCTTTTCTGAAAAACATTTTTTTTATTGTTGAATGTCAAAGGTTAACATACCTGAAGTAGGTTAAATTATTATGAGCATACAGGACAAGTAATGTTAGATCTTCAGGGTATACGTAGTCATAAAAAGCAGTAGAACTTGTAGTGTATTTTTCTTGAAACACCTGGGCATATATTTTGATAACCTAGAGGACCTATTTTCAAAACCTAAATAATAAGCTACTCTTAAGGTACTGAAGCAGGAAAATCAAGAGAGGAAGTTCCACAAATGTGAATTATATTTATATATGGATTCTTTTTTTGTATTTGGTTTGGAATTATTGTTATACTATGATGTTATCCAGAATTTACATAGATACTAATAATATTTAACTGATTTCAGAATTTAACAAAGCAAAAAAGCTCTCTTTTACAATGTTAACAACAAAACTTTTCTTGTTTATTTAATACAGCATTAAGAATACCTTTAGAAGCAGCAAGCTGTAAAGCTGTTATCCCTAGAGGTCCATAAGGCAGATTCACAATATCTGAAGTGCTCTCTTTCAATAACTTCTCAGCTGTGTTAAGAGATTCCTCATCAATGGCTGCCAAAAGTAGCATATTTCTATAGTGCACAGCACTTGATTCTGTGGTGATCATCATTAATGTCAAGGTAGAGGAGCAGCT
This sequence comes from Mantis religiosa, assembly GCA_030765055.1. Classification (NCBI taxonomy): domain Eukaryota; kingdom Metazoa; phylum Arthropoda; class Insecta; order Mantodea; family Mantidae; genus Mantis; species Mantis religiosa. The sequence goes on from CM060950.1 coordinate 319,618,354, forward strand.
ATAAAAGTCAAAGTTCCAAATGCTATTTGGTTTCCATTATTGGACTTAAAGACAACACAATTTGTGTTGTAAATGGCTGAAATTTGACTAACAGGATGCTTCAAGAAAATGTATATAACTAATAGACCAGTAAAGGCTGCAACTTCTGCATAAACTTCTCTAGCTTTGTTTTATCAAGGAAGTGGTCAATACAAGAATGTTAAAGGAAGTAGCTAATTTAGGTTATCTGTGGAAGTGGGAGAGGCTGGCTGCTATGAAGAGTCAAGGACATGCAAGAAAATCCATTTTCCTGGTGCTAATCTTAAATTTGACGTTTTAGTGTCTGAAAATCCATCACTGTTCAAACAAAGTCATATAACCTATTATTATTATTAAATGAAAAAAAGATTCAGAAACATACTTTCAGGATGAGAAGGTTAATAGTTAACTCACCACAACTGTATAGCAATTGTTTTTAATTACGATTTCAAACTATACAGAAGCATTACATTGAAAATATCTATATAAAACTGGCTAGAATAATGTTTGTTGTGAGAAACCGTTAGATAAATTAAAACTCTTAGAAACATATAGGTACATTGCCTTATTACAGTCACATAGTAACTTGGAATATATTTATGGGGTCATGCTACATATACCAAGGATATTCTTGCATGCCCCCAAGTGGAGGTGAAACATGTTAAAAGAAAGTTTGCTGTATGTGAAATACAGAGTGTCTCAGTCAACCCATTGCATAATTTTAATTATATTCTTGTATGTCAAAAATAGTAGGTACTTAGGGTGATTGTTAATAGAAAATGGGATGAATGATGGAGCCCATTTTATTTTAAAGTTATGATTATATGAAATTTGTATATATACTCTGTACTATGTTTTCTAAGAAATAATTTAGATAATTATGTTTATAAAACACAATTTCATATTTTTTATGCAAGAAATGGATGAAAACTTGATCTTTCAAAGTGCAGACTTAATGAAGATTTAATACTTGTTTTGTTAATGCAGTTAATTTTTATAATGACCTCTCAGTGTCTCTAAGAGATGCTTCTGGCAATATACAGTGTGTCCAGCTTAAGCCTAGAATAAAACAAAGTTCATTACATAAAAGCCAACAGATTTTTTTTAGCATAGTAACTCAAAAAGCTTTTTTCCACATGCTATTTTATGTCAACACCTCTGTATGCATATTGATAGTTTACAACACACGTTCAATCTGTATTCAACTTCTCCATGTATGTTTGACAGCATTTCTGGTGTTATGTTCTCAATAGCTGCATGGATGTAGCAGTAGAAATAAGGAATATCATCTATTGGTGTTTGATGCATTTGAGTTTTGATAAGACATCCTCATAAAAAATCAAGCGGAATAATGTCTGGCACTCTGGGTGCGCAAGTGATAAGTTCAACTTGTCTAGCAATCTAATGCCCGGATAGTACTTCATCCAAAACTTCCACACAACTTGTGCATAATGGATAGTGCATCATCTTGTTGAAAAATTATACCATCAAGAAGTTGAGGCACAGCATACTCTGTCAACATGTCAGCATAGATGATTCCAGTTATAGTTTTCTCTGTAAAGAAGGGGCCTAAGACCTTATCCATCATTAGTCCTTGCCACACATTAACTTTAGGTGAATTGGTACTCACAGACTGAATGAGTTCAAACTGACTGAATTACCACATCCGGCAATTGGGCTTGCACACTTTTCCCAAAATGTGAAGTGTTGCCTAGCCTGGAAAACAGATTCTGTCAAACTATGCCTCATTTTCTTCAATTCTAGCTAACATTGCTTCCATGAGGACTTTTTCTTGTGTTTTTTTAACCTGAGGCTTGATTTCATGGTATTTCATGGTAATGTCGAATTTTGTAGGCACAGTCTTTTAAGAAGGACATCATGAACTGTGGGATTAGGTAAATATTTCTCTTTGCTTCCCTTTTAGACTGATTTTTTTTGTGTCTTCATACAAAGAACACACAAATGTTTTCAACACCATCAACAGCTTTGCAACTTCCTTTCACCAAGGGCAAGCATGCACAATGTTTTCTGCTGGAAGGTGCACATCTTAACTGATTCAGTGGTTTCTCTCTAAAGTATACAGTTGGATTGAACTGGATTATGCTACGAAGAGGATTCGGCACTGCAACCAGTCTTGATCTATTGTACCTAGGCCCCAGTAGGGCATCCCCGGGATGAAGGATGAGGCTACAGGAGACAGAGGGCGACAGTCCCACGGAGTCACGACAGTGCAGAAGGCACTATTTAACAGCTGGAAACTCCTCCGGCAGTCCAACACAACCTGCATCCCACCCACTGTGGTCTGGAAATAGCCCACCAGGTCAGCCTAGAGACCGGAAACCGTCCTATCAAAGGAGGAAGTGTTTACCAGGAGCATATCATCCTGCCATGCACCGCCGAGACTCCCGCCGATTCTTCTACCCTGAAAGAGATCACCAGATGAGAGATGATGTGAAATGTCAATTGAGAAAAAATGGAGGGACAGGAAATTCGAGGGATGTAATTAACCTACCCAGCATTCGCCTAGCGACCTGCAAAAACCCCGAAAAAAACCATGGGTCAGGTAGATCAGCTGCAGGTATTGAACCCGGACCTCCTGAATGCGGGCTGCAAACGAAACCGCCTGAACTATCCCGCTCTGTAAGTATAAAGTTATTTTACATGCATTAGGTATGCCTTACTCATATAGAAAAAAACATCTTTTGTCATTGTTGAAATATAAACAACTGCAATGGAAGGTTTCCATCAATTTTTGAATGATGATGATGATGATGATGATGATGATGATGATGATGATGATGATGAATAATGAATAATGATTTATTGTCGTCAAGCTTATTACAGCAATAGACAAAGTCAAAAATAGAGTACAAATTAATACAGTTATAATACAGTGAAGATAAAAAAATCAATAAAATACTTACATTAGATATACAAATATAGATACTTAAAATAAAATGAGGAAATAAGAATACTTCATGACATAGGCCAAAGTTTAACTACACCTGTTAAAGTATTCCTGTATTGAATAATAAGGTTTGGAAACTAACCATTCATATAATTTGCATTTAAATGTATTACCTGATAATTCAGTTAATGTAGTAGTAGTAGTGGCGGCGGCGGCGGCGGCGGTGGCGGTGGCGGTGGCGGTGGCGGTGGCGGTGGCGGCGGCGGTGGCGGCGGCGGTGGCGGCGGCGGCGGCGGTGGCGGTGGCGGCAGCGGCGGCGGTGGCGGTGGCGGTGGCGGTGGCGGTGGCGGTGGCGGTGGCGGTGGCGGTGGCGGTGGCGGTGGCGGTGGCGGTGGCGGTGGCGGTGGCGGTGGCGGTGGCGGTGGCGGTGGCGGTGGCGGTGGCGGTGGCGGTGGTGGTTTTATTCATCCGTTAAGTCAATACAATGACATTGGATACGTCAATACAAATATTTAGAACAATACAAATAATATAAGTATAAAAATAAAAAAAAATAAGTTGCATCAAGTGTAATTAATAAGATCTAAGCATGAACTCATAAATATATATAGTTGCATGGCTCTACAACTACACAGCATTTAAAATGCATCACAAATATATACAATTATATGGCCAGCTACAGTGTATCTAGAAATTCACCTATATCATAATATGAATCACTTAATAAAATTTCTTTCAACGATAGTTTGAAACACCTCATGGATTTTATGTTTTTCAGATTGGCCGGTAGTTTATTATACAGAGTGACTGCTGAATATCTAACTCCTTTGGAATAAAGTGTAGTTCTATGTGTTATTGTTCTTAAGTCTGTTTTACCTCTGGTGTTATGATGATGTATTTGATTATTTGTGGTGAAATTTTCAAGGTTTTGTTTTGTATAACATAGCAAACAGTATATATACAGACTGGGCAGAGTCAAGATTTTCAACTCCTTAAAGAAGTTCCTGCAGGAGTCATATTTTTTTCCTGACATTAGGCATCTAACAATCCTTTTTTGTACTTTAAAAACCAAGTGACTGTCTTTACTATCCCCCCAAAACATAATGCCATACCTCATTAGACTTTCTGCATATGCAAAATATAAGGTTCTCATGTCACTTGCATACAACTCATTTTTTATTACTCTTAATGAGAAGTAGAATTTATTTAACTTTATTACTAGATATTTTATGTGTGCTTCCCAGTCTAAATGCTGATCTATCCATACTCCCAGAAAATTTGCTTCTGTCTTATAAGAAACACATGCACCATACAACTTGATGTCAGGTTTGTCAACATTTTTATTTTGTTTGTGACGAAATGTAATTGCTGAAGATTTGTTTGTATTAATAATCAATTTGTTTTCAGCAAACCAAGTTTCAATTTTACTGGTTATGTGTTTTGCATTTTCATTTCCCTTTATTATAACATTTGTGTCGTCAGCAAACATAGTTACTCGAGTTGGATTTAAATAATTTGGGAAGTCGTTTATGAATATTAAAAAGATGATATGGTATATTGAGTTTATAATTAAACCTAGTATTATAATTATGAATATCCTGCCTGAATAGCTGGTCGGTTAAGTTACTTTTTACATAGATGAGAGTATTATAAATATATACATTTATCACAGTCATAATTCTTAATTTTATAAATAGAGGTTTATGATGTGCAAATTTATCTGAATTTGAGATGGTACAAATTATTATTATTATTTTTTTTTTGTTATATTAGGTTAGTAGAAATATGACTGCTGCTTCCCCAGAATAAAATGCCATATGAGATTATACTGTGGAAGAGTGCAAAATAGGCTGTTCTTAAATATGAATCAGGTACATGACTTTTCAAATTTCTGATTAAATATATAACTCTGGACAGTTTCGCTGTAATATAGTTGATATGGGGTTGCCATGTCAGCCTATTGTCCACAACCACACCTAAAAATTTTACATTCCTTGAACAATTTTCATAAGAAGTCTCACGCAAACTAAATGTAAGTTGTTCAGTTTTGTTCTCATTTAGCAGGAAACCATTGGCTCTAAACCAAGTATTTGCATGCCTTAGAGTATCTTCTGTTAGCAAGTTAAGGCTTTGATAATCGGTACTGGTATTCAAAAACGTGGTATCATCAGCATACAGTACAGTATGGGACTTTAAGAAAGAAGGTAAATCGTTAACCATTACTAAAAATAATAGTGGCCCAAGTATTGAGCCCTGTGGAACACCACATTTTAGCTCCACCATATTAGATTTCTCACCTCCTATACATACAACTTGCTTACGATTTGATAAGTATGATTCAAACAGTTTTATTGCAATGCCATTAACACCATAAAAATTTAATTTGGATAATAAATCAGCATGTTTTACACAATCAAAAGCTTTGCTCAGATCACAAAAGGTGACCTGGGCAAGGCTTTTGGTTTCAAAAGCAGTTAATACTTTTTTAACAAGAGAGACAATGGCATCAGTTGTTGACCTACCTCTTCTAAATCCAAATTGTACATCACTAATTATTCCATTTTCATCAAAATAACTGCATAGCTGCTTGAACATGATCATTTCTAGCACTTTGGTAAATACTGGAATTAGAGATATTGGACGATAACTAGAAGGACAATTTTTATCCCCTTTTTTATAAATTGGAACCACTCTAGAAAGTTTCATTGAATCAGGAAAAATTTCATCAAGGAGGCATTTTATTAGACAAAATGTGAGTGTATATAAAATATATTTGATTACCTTTTTAAGGAGACTACTAGATAAATCATAAATGTCCACACTATCTGATGTCCTAAGGTGATTAACAATGTATAATACATGCTCAGGGGTGACTTCATGAAAAACAAATCTACTCTGACAGTACCTAATATTACAGTATTAAAGAATTTGTGCCATTGATTCCTTTGGCTTTACAATGTTTTGGCTAATTACATCAACTGAGTTTATAAAGAAATCTTAGGTCATTAGGGGTTAACTCAATGGTGTTTCTTTTTAGCAACTGAATTAATCACCTTTCAAGCCATCTTGCATTTGTTAGAGGCAGATTCAATACTGTTCATATTATGCAGTTTTTTAGCTTCATTTATCATTTGTTTATATTCTTTCCTAATTTCAGTATACAAAAGTTTGGCCCTAGCTGATTTTTCACTTCTGTATAAATCCAAATACATCAAGACTTTATGTTTCATATTTGCTAATTGTGGAGAATACCATACATTATTATGCTTTGCACGGGCATAGTTTCTTTTAGCCAACGTATTGATAGTGTAAGCCCATTGGGGAACATAATTATCGAATGTATTTTTGAATATAGTAAAGAATCTTTCAAAAAGTTCATTTGCAGTTAATGAATTTTTCATGTGAGAATAGTACAGTAGATCATTCCACTTTATGTTCGATAGCATGTTTATAAAGTATGATATTTTCTCACTGGTTACTGGCCTAGAAAATACAGTGATTGGCCTCTTTGGCAAATAAAATTTTGATTTTAAATTATTTATATTTAACCAAACTGCATCATGATCAGAGATGATGATGATGATGATGATGATGATGATGATGATGATGATGATGATGATGATGATGATGATGATGATGATGATGATGATGTGTGTTTGGTTTTCTTTTTTTTTTCTTTTTTAGTTTATGTCCTTCAACTTAAGTCATATCGGACGGTGAATGAAATGGGTGAAATGATGCTCAAATGATTCCGGGGTCCTGACATTCGCCTATCAGGATAAGGGAAATTCCGGAAAAAACCTTATCCAGATAACTCGCCCTAACCGAGATTCGAGCTCGGGACCTCTTGAACGTGAGGTAGACATGCTACCATCTATGCTACCGAGGTGGGTGTGTGTGTGTGGTGTTTAATGCCCACTATTACTATATGCGACACCACAGATGGTGACACTGATGATACATGAGATGAAGATGGAGCACCGGTGGAATAAGATGGCAGGGGACCCGGAGATCCTGCAGGAAACCCGCCCCAGTGCCATGCTGTCTCACAATCTCACTTTGCAATCGCCTGGAGTTGAACCTCTTGCCCAGAGCCAAGCGGTCTAACCACTCAGCCACGGCGCGGCCAATGATGATTTTTTTTTTAGTTTACATCCTCCAACATTAAGTCATATTGGACGATGAATGAAATGGGTGAAATTATGCTCAAATGAGTCTGGGGTCCATGGAACTTAGAGTTACCTGTGATTCGAACTCGGGACCTCTTGAATGATGATGATGATGATGATGATGACAATGATTGATGATGATGACGATGATGATGACGACGACGACGATGATGATGATGATGATGATGATGATGATGATGATGATGATGATGATGATGATGATGATGATAAAAAGAAGACCAGAATACATCCAGAAGTAATGCTATCACTAAAAAACAAATAGTATCCAGTGAAACAAGTGACTTTATTTTTGTAAAAACAACGATTAATTTAGATAATTTAGTACATACTTTGTCAAAATGGCAAGACAACATTGGACTAAACTCACTTTGTCACTAGAATTGTTAGCCCAATGCCAACTTACAATCATTTTCACTTTTTTCAAATACACAGAGCAAATACATCTCTTCCCATAGCACTGCTTTCTTATGTCTCTGTTGCATCACTAACTGATGTTGCTTGTTGCTTCTCAACGTTCATTTCTCACAGACCCATACTCACTTTTACAGTGCTCTGCTTACCGACTCTGACAATTTTCAACAAACTTTAACACTGCTCTGGCCAACTGATTCACAACTTTAATACCCACTGGTCAGCTCATTACTGGCAATTGCCCGAGGACCACTTTTAGACTCCTGTTTATACCTACCAGTCATGGAAGAAATGTTTTGGAAACCGAAATCTCTCGAACTGAAGGAGTGGAACATTGTTGAAGTCGAATCTTCTAGATCTGCCAAAATCGAACGTTTCGGAAAACATAAGTGCAGTAGAACAATGAGGCACGAACTGCCAGCCATTATGTCAGCCAGTAGCTGTCCTTGAATGTCCTATTCTTTTGCTTCTTTTGGCGGCAAACAACAAAAACGATGGAATAGGGTGACCATACTGCTGTTGCAGTGAAACTGCTTGGGCTGAGTGTCCCAAACCAGTCCTGTCTTAGCGTGCCAGGCAATTCGGTGCACTACCAGCATTTTTCCTTGGGGCAGCCTCTGGATGCGATAGACTGTGTCATTGTCCTCTTCACCACACAGTGTGGTCCTTCCCATGTCTGCTGAAACTTGGGGCAACAGCCCTTTGTTCAGTTAGGGCAATAAACCACACCAGATCACCCTGCTGGAAAGCTTGGCTCTTGGCCTGCCAGTCATAGCGGGTATTCATCCAGTTGCTCACTTCCTGGATGTATTGATGAGCCGTCTTGTACATCATGCATGCAACCCACGAGGTCGACTGCTAGCTATTTTGCCTCAGGAGGGCTCCCAAACAGATCACATGAGAAACGCAGTTCCTTGCCAAAGACCAAATTAACTGGCGTCATCCCGGTGATGTCAAACATAGACGAGAGGTGGGCTATTAGGAAAAGTGGCACCCTGATATCCCAGTACCTATGTTGGTTTGCCATGACCTTCCTCAGGTATTCTCCAGTCTTGATATATCGCTCAAGTATGCTATCCGGCAGTGGGTGGAGAGGCATCATGCATGTCGTGTGCTCTCCAAATCGCTCTAGCATGTCTCTCATCAGGTCTAACTCAACGTTGATACCCTGATCACTGTGTAGCTCCAGTGGCTCTCCAGAGCAGCAGAACAGTTCTTCTACAAGGCAGTTGGCGATTGTGTACCTAGTGTACCCCACCGGACACTAGGTGAAATAATCCAATACCACCAGCAGATATTTGTTGCCCCTGTCGGATACTGGGAATGGTCCAGCAATGTTGGTAACAATGTGCTCGAAATGTGTTCCTATGTTATACTGCTGCATGCGGCCCCAGTTTCTAGTCTGAGGTCACAACTTGCCACACACACTTGACATGGTAGCAGTATCTCACAGCATCCGCCCATAGCTTCAACCAGAGGTACATCTGTTCAGATCTTGTGTATCTTTTGTTTGGATTCAAGATACATTCCAGAGGAAGCCACACATACTTCCTCCAAGACCGCCACACCATTACTCCGAGGAAGCACCACTGGACCCAGCAGGACTTATACTCACTGCTCCTCTGTGCAAGTCCTCTCAGTACAGCCTTGATCCTACTTCCACTTCTCTGAGGAGCAGCCCCAAGTCAACGTCTCCCAACTTCTTCCTCCTCAGGACTGCACCATCACATCCACCTGCAGGCACATTGTAAAATGTGTACAGTGCGTATCATATAATAATTCTATGTTACCTAAATCAACACTTGATGGAAAAAACCTTGTAGCATGTTTAAGTACCTAAAGACAATTTTAATTTAATTTGCTTTTACTAATATGTATGGTAGATTGGGCAGACCCTTTGAAAACTAATTGCTTTTTATCCTCCCAGAGAGTGGAGTTTGAAATGTTTAAATTACTTGCAGCTTCATTGATCCTCATTATTTTCTTTTATAGCTCTAAAGAAATTAGCTTCAGGCCTACTCCCTCTAGAAGATCTACCTTTGTAAATAGTTGACATTTTTCCATAGAATTTATAACATAATTTATAATAGCTATACATTAGATAATTATTTTATATTATAGATATGTAGCATAAATGAGCTGCTTTAATATTGAATGGACAAACCAACATCATATTATAAATCTACGTAACTGTTTACGTAGAAAATGAAGCTAGTTACAGTGAAGCAATAAATATTATAAATATTACACAAATATTTATACTTGTGTAATACTACGTAACTGTTAAATTAACTTTAAAGAGAGTCGATTAAAGACACTAGACAACACTTACTTTTAAATTTCTCCGGAACATGTTTCCGAGGCTTTGCCTCCATCATCGGCCGGCTCTGACTCGAGAGCCAGTCGAGAGCCGGCCAATGATGGAGGCAAAGCCTCGGAAACATGTTCCGGAGAAATTTAAAAGTAAGTGTTGTCTAGTGTCTTTAATCGACTCTCTTTAAAGTTAATTTATCATAACAACACTGTTTTCAACACTTCCAAGAAAGGAACTACGTAACTGTGTTAATCAAATCATTAAATTTGGAGAAGAAAAAGAAAAAGCTAACCCTTACATGAAGTAGCCCATCTCTCTGAACAAGATATGATGATGGGATCTGCATCATTCCATAGCATAGTATTATTGCCTGATCTTTTTTTTTTTTTTTTTTTTTAATTTTATGTCCTCCAGTGTTAAGTCATATCTGATGATGAATAGAATTGATTAAATGATGCTCAAAAGAGCCCAGGGTCCTTAGAGGTTAGAGTTACCCAACATTAGTCTTTCAGGATAAGGGAAAACCCTGGAAAAGACTTTATGCAGGTAACTCAACCTGACCAAGATTCGAAATTGGGAGCTCTTGAACGTGAGGCGGACACGCTACCAACTATGCTACCGAGGCGATGTGTATCATATCTTAGTTGAGATTGTGGTTACAACATAAAATGATGACGATGACAATGACGATGAGGAGGAGGAGGAGGAGGAGGAGGAGGAGGAGGAGGAGGAGGAGGAGGAGGAGGAGGAGGAGGAGGAGGAGGAGGAGGAGGAGGAGGAGGAGGAGGAGGAGGAGGAGGAGGAGGAGGAGGAGGAGGAGGAGGAGGAGGAGGAGGAGGAGGAGGAGGAGGAGGAGGAGGAGGAGGAGGAGGAGGAGGAGGAGGAGGAGGAGGAGGAGGAGGAGGAGGAGGAGGAGGAGGAGGAGGAGGAGGAGGAGGAGGAGGAGGAGGAGGAGGAGGAGGAGGAGGAGGAGGAGGAGGAGGAGGAGGAGGAGGAGGAGGAGGAGGAGGAGGAGGAGGAGGAGGAGGAGGAGGAGGAGGAGGAGGAGGAGGAGGAGGAGGAGGAGGAGGAGGAGGAGGAGGAGGAGGAGGAGGAGGAGGAGGAGGAGGAGGAGGAGGAGGAGGAGGAGGAGGAGGAGGAGGAGGAGGAGGAGGAGGAGGAGGAGGAGGAGGAGGACGACGACGACGACTTAAATTTTAGATAAAAGAGGAACCTACATTCAGACTAAACCTTTAAGAATCTAAGAAGCATTACAGCTATGGACCTTATTTCTTTATTTTAATATTAATAGGATGATAAAACATTAGTCTAAGAGCATGAACTTAATGTTAGGTCCTACAGGCCCTGTAGTGCAGGCAAGCCTGTGACTTTAGGGGCCCTACAGAGAAGCAAATAAAATATTATTGTTATTATTAAAACCAAAAGCAACTATATGCTAAAACATATATATATATATATATATATTAGTTTTTAATGTTCATACACTTGTCTTATGACCATTTGCCTTACAAATATAAATTTTGATATTTGTATAAAATGTAGTCAAATTAAATGCCAGTCTGCATAAAAATGGTCAGATCAAAACAGTTTGTTTTTTTTCCTCATTTATAACCTGCCTTTAACCGCAATGGTCATATTAGCAGCCATTCTCTTTTGGAACATATTGCCTATTGGCAATGGTGTTAACTTGTAGTTGTTGTTACTTTGTATTTTAATCATTAGATCATGCACGCATTCACAATCTCATTCATACTCCCAGACTTTGGGGAAGATGGGGAATCATCTTGGTTGGAGAAAAATCCCCACCGGGAATTGAACCTGGGACCCCTTGCATGGCAGGCAGGTGCTCTACCAACTGAGCTACGGGTCAGCCCAAAAACAGTTTTGTAGAATCAATAGTGAGGTGAGTTTAGCACAACTGTAAGAGTATGTAAACAGTGCTTGTCCTTGCCATTTTTGTAAAATTTGTTTTGTAGCATGCTCCTTAGTTGTCACAAAAGAGCATTACATATAGTTATTACAAGCAGTGACACTAATAAAAATTTGTACCAAAATATCACATTTCAGATAGAAAATTAATTATCCAACAAGAAATGTACTAATGACCAGTCAACAGCCGATAGAGATCCAAACCAAGTCTCTTAACAAGTTGTTGCATCATTAAAATAGCTGATATTTTTCAACTTTGATATGAACAGGTTTAAGTTTACCTTTTTTCCTATTTATCTGTATACTTTTACACGTAAATGAAAACTTTTGAAATTAAGTGTGAACATTTAAGTGCTGCACAAAACGAAAGAAGAAGTGAAAGTAAGAAAAGGAAACAAACAATTTGTGAAAATAAGTAATTTTGTTTCTCTCTTCTTATTGGTAAGTATGTTCACAGGTAAGTATGTTCCTGAAGTGAAAAGTGGTAATAGAAATTGTGAAAGTGGAAAATTAGATTGTAACAAAATTGCCATAAATATAACTAAGTGTATTAGTTTTGGAGATTAGATATTTTAGAGCATAGAGATTTGTTTTTAAGAGAAATACTGATTAAGACCTTGCATGAAATAGTGTGGTTGGATAAAATTTGAGTAAACGTCAGCCATACGGTGTCAAAGGGCTGGACTGACGACACATTTGAAAGTACCACAAAAATACCTATAGGAAAAGGTGGCCACGTTATTATTGACCATGCCGGTACGTTGCATAGTTTTGTTGATAATGCCCTCCTGCCTGCTTTTCAGATCAAAAAAACTGGGGACTATCACGAAGACATACATGGACCATGACCATGAATTCCTGTGGGTAAAAATTCCAGCACACTGGTGGCGGTGATAAGATCATCTTAATTGAGAGGGTCATTAATAAATTACTTAAAAAGTACCTATAAAGACGGTACAACACAGTGAATGTGTAACAAGAACAAGTTATTTTTGTTCTTAAAGTAGGTTAACACAGAATGAATGTTCATGTATTCGTTGAGGTGAGATAATCTTGAATGCTTGTATATATGTTTCAAGTATTGACAGGATAAAGAGGGGGATATGTGTAACTTGCTATCTGCTTCTAAGCAACATTACAGCTCCCCACGTGGAGACACAGAAGATCTTCACGTACTTTGTTTTAAAATCATGCTGCAGCTCAGATAATTTTGCACCTGAGTTTTCCAAATCAAGACTCAGGTAGAATCTCAAAAGTTTCTGCTTTCGTTCTAGAAAACTTGAATATTACTATCGCCTTTACCCACAGCAAAGTTAGAACATGCTCTTTCATCTTCGTGACTATCAGCACCAGGAACAAATGGTATCAACGTTCAAATGTTACAGCAGCTGTCTCCTGAAGTCAAGGCGTTCATACTTGAGGTCATACTTCTGTTTGGGTTAACGCCACTTTTCCTGATAATTGGCGAGAGGCCACCATCATACCCATTTTCAAAGCTGGAAAGGACCGTCACCTCCGCTCCACCTATGGTCCTATTTTCCTCACCAGTTGCGTTTGCAAGGTGATGGAACTCATGATCAACGGACGGTTTGTGTAGTGGCTGGAAACTCACAGGCATTCTGACGAACATCTAGTGTGGTTTCGACTATGCCATTCTATAATAGACCACCTTGTGTCGAGATCGACACAGATAATGAACAGATTCATGATTAATCATCAAACCATTGGGACATGTTTAGATTTTGGGAAGGCTTATGATACATGTTGGCGAGCAGGTTTGGTATTGCATTTTGCTCACCTGCAAAATATGTGGATGCCTACCAGTCTTCCTTCAGGAGTTCATCAAAGACCATGTTTTCCGAGTAAAGGTGGCTTAGGGTTTTTAAACCTTTTTGTCCAAGAGAACGGAGTTCCTAAGGATTGGTACTAAGGGTTATACTGTTTGCTATTGCTAATAATTATATCTCTAAGCATGTTCCTTCAAGAGTTTCGTCATGCTTATTCTTAGACGACTTCGCACTCCATCGTACTTCTCAGCGTACACTATTTTAGAGCGCCCTCTACAGCAATGTTTAGACGATCTTCAAGATTCGAGATTTGAAAATGGGTGTCGTTTCTTGACTAAGAAAACAATCTGCATTAACTTCTAGCGCCGTTGTAGGCAATTACCGCCTTCACTCCGACTGGGTCTACATTTATTACTATTTGCAGATGTTCCTTCGATTGATTTTCGATAAAAAGCTTAGCTGGTCATCGCATGCAGACAGTTGAAAGTACGATGTGATCATTCACTAAATATCTTGCGAGTACTAAGTGGATCACACACTATTACTTCAATTATATCGCGCACTGATCATATCCAGATTAGACCATGGTTGCATCGTCTTTTCTTCAGCTCGTCCATCTGTTAATCTGTGATCTGTACTGAATAAATTAGACACAGTCTATAACACTGGCCTCCGTTTAACTATTGGAGTTTTTTCCAACTAGCCCAATTATGACTCTCTACGCCAAAGATGTAGAACCTCCTCATCGATATAGGAGAGACGTTTTATTAGGAAATCATTGTCGTGGACTTAATTTTATGCCTACACATCGAACGTTTGCACAGTTTTTCAACACCTTAATTGTCATACATTATAGGAACATCTCTCTACTTAGGTCCAAAGCCTGCAGGTTTTAGCTTCCAGGGGCTTCTTTGGAGGCATGCTATTGAAATGCTTAGGGTGTTTCCTAAGGGCGAAAGAGTGTATCCTGCTTGGTAGAGCGCAGCGGCCCACATAGACCGAGAGGGATGGCTCAAGTGGTTTCGTCTGTGGCCTGCATTCGGGAGGCCCGGGTTCGATTCCCGTGGCCGTCCTACCTGACCCATGTTTTTTTCGGGAGTTTCCCTGATCACCATGCGAATGCTGGATAGATCAATTACATCCCCCGAATTTCCTGTCCTTCAATTTCATCTTCATTATCATTTCATGTCGTCTTTCATATAGTGGTCTCTTTCAGGGTAGAAGTGTCTGCAGGTATTTCGGTGGTTCATGGCAGGATGACATGTTCTGAAAAAAACCACTTCCTCCTACGGTATAACGGTTGCCAGTCTTCGAGCCCAAGTCTCGTGGTGGGACTGTTTGCGAACCTCAGTAGGGTGGGACGTCCGCTGTTCTGGCCTGCCAGGGGAAGTTTCCATCTAAGTGAAATGTAGGGATCCTGCCTTCTGCGCTGCCGTGGCTCCTTGTGGCAGCCACCCTCTTCTCCTCTCGCCTCACCCTTCCTTCCTGGGGATGGCCCACTTGAGACATAAGTACAATAAACCAAGTTTGATCCTCCGTGCTGAGTACCCTCTGAAATAATGCAGTTCCAGTCCACGTATATCGTGGGATGATGACACGCTGGAAGTCTGAGACGCCACTTCTAGTATCCGCAGTCATTTTTATGAGGGTATGAAGACCGTATTCTAATTAATACCGGCAAATCTAAAAGCTCCAACTGTGTTGGACGTGCATATGTTTATAGAACCGAAGCTTTTACATTCGGATTCAATAGTAGCACTTCCAGTTATAGTGCCGAGCTGTATGCAATATACCGAACCATTTTATATGTGCGTTGCAGAAAGTTGGGTAACTTCTTATTTTAAGTGATTCCCTTAGTGCACTTCAGAGCCTCCGTGAGTTGTACAGCTACCATCCGATTTGTAAAGTGCATTCAGGATAACCCCACGTTTTACACGGCTCTAGCGTTAGCGTGGTGTATGCATGGAATCCTGGTCACGTTGGCTTGGAGGGGAATGAAATTGCAGACTCGGTAGCTAAGGTGGCAACCACAAAGCCCAGTGTTAACATGCCATTTGTCATCTCAGAGACCGTAGGTTTATTTTCCAGATTGCGGTGCTGTCGTGCTGGCGCGAGGAGTGGCCTGTCTGCTCTTCGTAAAAAGTGAAGGAGCTTCCGATGACATGGGTGACCTCCTTTCATTTATCTCGTCGGGTAGAAATGAGTTTGGCTGGTTTACATATTGGGCACTGCCATTTTACACACAGTTTTCAACGATGATCCTGCTCCAGTTTGTCCGCTCAGTAATAATGCTCTCTGTTGGTCCGTCCTGTACTGGTAGGTTAGTTTTACCTAGCACACTTTTGGAAGACTCTGTAATTGCCGTTCAGCTTGGCAGAGATCTTGGCGGACGATATCAGAGCGGTCGAAAAGATTTACAGATTTGTTTCGAGAGTTAATTTTAGTATTTAGAGAAGTATATAGCAAGCTTTAATAACTTTTAGTTCCCCTGTTTAAAAATGTTATTTTAAATTTACATCTGGCTTTTGCCATGATTTAAAGTATATATTTAGTTTATTTGTTATTGTTGTTATTTGTTACTTTTTATTAATGTTTATCTCTGGCCTTTGTCATTGCTGTTTATATTTTCTAGTTGTACTTTATATCTATATTTTATATTTAATGGTACCTAATATTTATATCTTTCTTTAGCAGTGGCTATGTTCTACTTTATATTTATCTATATTTTGTATCTAAATTTTTATTTAGTATTCATGTTTATATCTGGCTCTTGCATGATTGATTTTAAAGGGTGCTGATGACATTGCAGTTTTTTTTGTTTTGTAATTTACGTCCACCAGCGTTAAGTCATATCGGACGACGAGTGAAATGGGTGAAATGGTGCTCAAATGAGTTCGGGGTCCATGGAGCTTAGAGTTACCCGACATTCGTCTTTCAGGATAAGGGAAAACCCCGAAAAAGCCTTATCCAGGTAACTCACCCTAACCGAGATTCGTACTTGGGACCTCTAGAACGTGAGGCAGACACGCTACCATCTACGCTAACGAGGCGGGCACCTTGCAGTTGAACGCCCTATAACACCCCTCTATGCATATATCGATGTCAGCAGGTAAATAGCATATAGTTGTCCTGCAGGACAACGGCACATTGGAAACGCTGGAATTATCCTGGTAATTGGCAGCCTCATTAACAAGTTATAAGGAATTATTGATTCTTGTGCACTATTTTCTTGCGATTTTCAAAACTTGTTTTTTATCTTTTTGGTACACATGTTCTTGACGTATGTTTGCATTTTCAGCTGTTTTCAATATTTAGTTTATTGACAGTGGGAAACATGCGTGTTTTAGAGTGCTTGGCGAATTTGTACCTAATTCGCAAATTTTACTTAAAAATGGAGTAAATTGCTGCAATCCTTTTAAAACGTTGAGGCGGCTTTTGGAGAATCTACTATGAGTTTACGAATGCAATAAACGCTTCAAGGAGGTTCGAGAAGTCGAAGGCGGAGACCCCTCTGGACGCCCTCGCACTTCAGCTTACTGACAGCAATGGAAAAGAAGTAAAGAAACTTGTTCAGAAATCACCATTACCATACCCAAATCACCATTAATAAGGTTGACCAGAATTGCTGCAAAACCAGTCGTGGTAGTTGCATTACGATAACGCTTCCGCTCAGACCTCAATGCTTGTTCGCGATTTTTTGAAGGCAAAAATAGAAAAAAGGAAAGAAACGAAAACCCCGTTATGCTGCCTCAGCCACCGTATTCGCTGGACATTGCCCCTGCATCGTTTTTTATTCCCGAGGTTGAAGATATACGTAAAATGATGTCGTTTTGTCACCATTAATGAGATAAAATAGAATCGCTGGAGCTAAACACCATAACGAAAAGTAAGTTCCAGCGTTCTGTTTCACATTCAAGAGGTCTCGAGTTGAATCTAGGTTAGGGCGAGTTATCTGGAAAAGTTTTTTTTCCTCGGGGGTTTCCCCTAACCTGAATGATGAATGTTGGGAAACTAAGCTCCATGGACCTTGTGCTCATTGAGTGTTATTTCATCCATTTCATTCATCGTCCAATATGGCTTAACGTTGCAGGACGTAAATTAAAAAGAAGTTTCTAAAGTACTTCTAAGATTATAAACAGGGTTCGCAAAGGTTTATTATGCCT
Source organism: Mantis religiosa (assembly GCA_030765055.1). Taxonomy (NCBI): domain Eukaryota; kingdom Metazoa; phylum Arthropoda; class Insecta; order Mantodea; family Mantidae; genus Mantis; species Mantis religiosa. The sequence continues at coordinate 319,636,074 of CM060950.1, forward strand.
GAGAAGGATTACTCTGAACGGGATAGAGTTGATGCTGATGAACAAATAACGACTTTTTAAGAAAAGGGATTATTCCCATTACTTTTTTATCAGTCTCTAGCTATATACACATATAAATTTCATTCTGGCATACCATAGTACTCAGGGTAGTATGGGGCGCGCCCTAGCAGGAGTTTGGAAACATCTGAGCTTCGTTGGTTTACCATGTAACAAACTGTGCATGTAACCAACTGTTACAAGCTCATTCAATTTTGTAATGTTGGTTTCATTGAATCGGAGCTAATGAGGTATACAGCGCTTGAGGTTGGGTTGGACATTAAATGGTAAAGTGGGTTTTTTTTTTTTAAAGAAACATTAACTGTGTAATGAGACATGTCATCCTTATCTCTACCAAGAGTGCTGCAACAACGAAAAACTAGCTTGGAACTGGAAAGGGAAAACTTCGAAAAATTTCAGGTTGGTGCCACTTACGTATACGAAATTTTGGAGTTTCAGCTGTTGTGATGTTAAACTAATTTCAAGCGTTTGCGTCGGATATATAAGGAGGAATTCACATTTCATAATGCATGTGCACAAAGAATGCCATTGGAATACTGCTTGAACTCATTAACGTGTCCCAATATGAATAGAGTACGATTGACTGCAATTCCATCTCTTAGAGCTCATGTCTTTCCGCCTGATCTTGACCCCAGGCGTAAATATTTGTGCTGGAACTGAGATACTGAGAAAATAAATAAATTACAATACTGTTATTCAGCATTTTAAGAAAAGTTAAACATGGGAAAACAAAGGGAAAAATATATGTATGCAGAACGGTACTGATAAATGATACCTACTAACATGAATTAATATGGTACAGCTTATACAGTAGGTACCTTCTGGTTATTGTGAACTATTATTATAAATAAATTGGTGCGGGAAAATGTATCAACTTGCTTCTTTCATTGATATGTGACAAAGTGCATGAAGACAACTGTCAACGAAACGGTTGTACCTAGTTATACCGTGAGACATGGTTTGTCATGCTACACTCAGTTCTACAAAACTTAAGCAATTGTTTATGTTCTGAAAGAATTTACGATATTTGTAGAGGAGGTATTAATGCAACAGAATGAGTAAAGCATGCCCAGCATGGATAATTCTTTCAAAAATTTGAAGAGAAGTTTACTATTATGTAGGAGAACATACCTTCTATTCTGAGCTCTTGCCAAGAAACGTGGAATGAAACCATTTTTTTTTATTTTTTTTTTCTTAACAATCTGTCATTGCCAGGATATCAGTGCTGCCAATGTGACAGGGTTTCATCTGCAGAGTTCTTTTATATGCCAGTAAATCTACTGACATGGGCCTGTTATTTTTAAGCACACCTAAAAGCCATTGACTTGGGCCAGGTTTAAACCCATGACCTTAGATTCAGTAGGCCGGCACCTAACCAACTGACGCATACAAATTGTTGTGAAACCTTTTGCCGTTCTGTATTATTTACATACTGCATGTCTTTGTTTCCATTTGCATTAGTGGATACATAAAATTCCTGTGCATAATTTAATTTTATATCTGCTGTGTTGGGACATTTTTTTGTGTATGCCCCTCCCCTGCTCTTCTTTTTAATAATTTAGGTTTTCTAATTGCTCTTAGTTCAGCAATTCATGATGAAATTCTCTTATTTGACCTTGTTCTGCTTGTTTATTGCTAAAGAGCTTACAGTAGAGGATATGCTGCTCTCACAATAATGGTACACATTTGCTTATATCAGAAGGTGTTCATTTTACAACCTATGCTTATAAAACTTTACTGCTGCTTCATTTTTTGATGCCTCTAGCTCTTCTTCAAATATGCTGTTCCATTTTGGAACATCTTTTAGAAGTTTAATTCAAATACATTTTTTCTCTTAAAACATTAGAACTATTTTCATGCAAATAAAGTCTGTATCTATTTACATTTTAAGATCAAATTTCATACTTTTATAATTCTATTTCTTCACCACTTGGTCCAGTGACTTGAAGCCAGGTTTTCCAAGAGCCTGCCAACTTGTTTCAATGGTTGCATAAAATTTCAAATTTTTTTACCATATTGATCAGATCTTTGTAACACACAGATTCTATCAAATAAATCATAAAATATTCTTTGGTGATCACATTTTCTTGGCTGTGATGCAATGTGCTTTGAAAACTGCAATTCTTAAACTTCTTGTAACACTTACAAGATTCAAACAGATTATTTAGTTAAGTTAAGTTAATTGTTTTCAACACTTCCATGAAAGGATTTAGATTATTTAGTATTTTCTTTTTTGCTTTTCCTACTGCTATTTTTTAAATTCAAGAACATTTTTCTTTGTTTTCTCTCTTATTAGTTGCATTATTTTTTTTTCATCATTTTTATTCAATTTTCAATATCTTTCTGCTTTTTCGGGAATATTAAATCAGCAGATTGTCAAACTATATTGGAGCCATCATATTATGGTCTGGATAGAACGTATCCTGAAAATCTTTTATTCAGCTTTACTGATTCGAAAGCATTCAACATATACTTTCAACTAAAGTAACGTGCATTACATTTTTTAAAAGAAAGATTATATAAATAAGTGATACAGCTCTATGCTGATGTTCTATAAAGGCTTATAAAATCATGAATCAAATTTCATTTAATACTTTCTGCGGTTACATAACTCAGTTGCTTAATCAAACAGCTAAAAATTTAAAATACTTATTTACTTTGAAAGTTTAAGGTTGTCCTGATAATGTTCCTACCTAGTAACAAATGAGGCCTGTCTTCATTTCCTGTCAGAGATTTCAGTCCTGGGTTCAAAACTGAATGCATATGATGTTACCTTATTGTCATTCTGAGGAGCCAGTGAATGACCATGAAAGTTATAATCAAACTCTTTCTCACTAAAAATGCATTCTTTCAGATGTTTCATTTCACTGGGTCAAGCCCGGCCTTCAACAACTTACCTTCTAAAATATTGCCAGCAGTATCTTAATGTCAGTGTTTATTGTTTTCCTCTGTGGACTGAGGTAACATGCTGGCCTCTGATTCCCAAGTTTGTGGGTGCAAACTTGGCAGAGGACTTCTTCTTTTTAATTTTTTAGATACAAATCCTTAGCATGGCTTTGTCCTTAAGGTAAGTAAATCCGGTGTTACAGATTTATGGCCTGATAAAGGGATCTCAGCAGTATTATGCAGTCCTTTACAGCCAATATACGACAGAAAGCTGAGAACTATGGCAGTTAAAAGAGCATCTGTAAATAAAAACTCAATTTCGTTGTAGTATTAAATGTATTTAAATCAGTTAAAACAACTGAAAAATAAGATTACTTTAGGAAATACGAAGCTTGTCAGTTCCACAGAATATGTAAATACAGGCATTGCGCAAACATAAGAGGGGATCATATTGGTTTTTATAATGGTTTATTGTTTAAAATATTCATTATTATAGTTTCTGCAAGTCACAGGATGTACATACATATGTCTTTATAGATTACACATGTGCATCAAAAGTATCACAAGCTCTGCCTCACATCAAGAGATACCAAGTTTGAATCTTGGTTAGGGTGAGTTACTTGAATGTTCCATTACCCTTAACCTAAGAATATGAATATTTGGTAAGTTTCCTTACCCTTAACCTAAGAGTATGAATATTTGGTAACCTAAGCTCCAGTGACCCAGGAACATTTGAGCATCATTCCAACAATTTTATTTCATTAATATACCTTTGGATATGACCTACTGATCAAAGGGTGAAAAACTTCAAGAAAAGGAAAATTAGTATCACAAGTCCAAATTTATTAATAAAATAAGCTGTCATTCTTGTTAGCCGACCAGAAATTGTACTTTCAAAATGGTAACTATGAAACTTGAAATACATCTAATGTAATCTTGTTAGCAACCTTAATACGAAAAGTGGGCATAGTATATTATGCATTAAGAAATAGAGTAATAACATGACATATAGTCACTTTGTTCTTTGTTGTTCAAGTAACTGATCCATTAGATGATATGCACCTTGAGTGAAACATTTCTATGGCAGGCTGCAGAACCATTCTTTAACAGTATCTCAAACCTCATTGTTAACCCATGTGATTTGAGGGTTATCTTCAGTGGCCTAAGATGGAGTCACAATGGTGATGTGAAGCATATTGGAACACTTTTTAAGGAATGTGCTACAGAGATCTTGTCACACATTAATCATTCCATGTGTGTTTTGTCCAGCAACACTTTTTTTCCATTGCTCTAAAGGTAGTAAATGTAACCTCTTAACAGGTTTGCCGTCAAAAACCAAAACAGTCACTTTTAGAGAAATTCAGAGTAGCTTAGTTTCACAAATGTTGCAGCCCTTTCCACCAAGAGACACTGATACACCTACAGGTGCATATGAGTATTTTTGTTGCTTCAAGTAACAGCTATCTTATGCAAATTTCAGCTTCATTTGGGTGTTTTTATATTTATCTCATTTCAATTTTAAGTTTTTTTTATCATGTTTTCATCTTGCTTCAGATTTTTTGTTGTAATTTTACGTCCTTCAACGTTAAGTCATATCGGACGATAAATGGAATGGGCGAAATAATGCTCAAATGAGCCCAGGATCCATAGAGCTTAGAGTTACCCGACATTCGTTTTTCAGGATAAGGGAAAACCCCAGAAAAAACCTTATCCAGGTAACTCACCCTGACCGAGATTCGAACTCGGGACCTCTTGAACGTGAGGCAGACACTCTACCACCATGCTACCGAGGCGGGCTGCTTCAGATTCATAGGTTTAAATTGTAGTATTAGAGCTGTGGAAGATATATGCCAACCCAGTTTTGTATTTATGAATTTTGGTGAGGTTGAACAATAGTTCATTGAGAAGTTATAAAAAGAAAAGAGAAAGAAAGAAAAAGACGTTCATATGCCTTTCTCAACCTTTCTTCTACAAAATATTATTGCAAAAACTTACACTTCTTTGTACTTCATTTTAATCAAGAAAGACATTTGCAGAAATCATTTTTCTGAATATTTCCTTATAAGTACAATGGGAATAGGAGAATACAGTAGGTTTAAGGAGTATTCAAATCTGTTAATGGCAGTTAGATGTATGATGTATTTGAAATCCTTTTCTTTCTGGTTGACCACAAGAAAGAAATACTAATTTTCCTCTTCAGAAAAATATAAGTATGTGAAAAATCAAACTAATAACAAAGAATATTTTAAAAATGGTTAATGCCACATTTTTATTCAGTATAAATTCTTTGCTTTAACAAAATTCAAAGCTCATTCAGAGGGGCGAGTACTTCATACACTATTTCCAGAAGGTTCAAGATATATATTTTATCAAAATCCTCTGGGATTTTGAGAAAATTGAATATTTAAAAAATGTTCCAAACAAAGGGTAGTTTGGAGTGAGGGGATTTTCTTGAAAATCGTTGTGGCACACCCTTGAAAAATTCAGTTTTTTTTTATAATTATTTATTGATCGATCAGCAGTACAATGCTTTACAGATCAGAGTGAAAAGAAGGTAACAGAACAATAAATTAAAGAACAGTAATAACACTCAGGGGTAGGCTAACAGGCCGCCCCCTAACTACATTAAGTTATAACTCCAATAATACTCTCTGAAGAATTAAGTCAATATTGGAGATGTAAGACACACATCAAGCACTAGAATCACTGGAATCAGATGTATCACTCAGAAGCAGATCCTGTGGTAGTCTCCTCTTTAGGCGTGAGGGTTGGCGTGTGCGGACACCGATGCTATAATGCACACCTCCTGGAACTTCTTGCAGTGTGGGCGATCCTGCGAATGTAGTAGAGGTAAGAGTCCTATTTTGTGATGGAGCTGCTGATTGCGGATGAACCATGGAGCGTTGGTAGCGATGCGCATGAAGCGATTCTGTATAACTTGAAGAACGACGCAGATGATATGTGTGTGCGCCCCCCCCCCCCCCCCACAAACTTGGCAGGCATAAGTAATAAGTGGATGAATGAGTGATTTGTAGAGTAACAATGAAGACTGAAGGCCGAGGCTGGAACGGCAATGTAACAGGTTAAAGTTTTGAAAGCCGCCCGGAGGCCAGTGATATAAGACGATCGATGTGAGCACGCCAGGTCAGTCGAGAGTCCAAAAGCACTCCAAGGTATTTAACGGGAGTTGTAGTGGGGAGCCAAGGGACATTGTTCCTATAGACACAACAGAGGAAGCAGAATATATCGGCGAAGAGTGAAGATTTTAGCCTCGGTTTTCTGAGGGTTCAAAGAGAGCCGCCAAGTGCTGAACCAATGAGTTAGGTGATCTAAAGAGAGCTGTACTACTTGTGCGTGCTGGAGATTAACATGAGAATAATATAGTACTGTGTCATCAGGGTAAAGAGCTAAAGAAGTCGGAGCCAAGTCAGGAATATCAGAAATGTTTATATTAAATAGAGTCAGGGCCAAGATGGAACCCTGTGGGACACCTGCGATAATATTGCATGGGGATGAAAGCATTCCACCAATGCATACTGAAAAGCTGCGGTCGTAGAGGAAACTGTTGATTAGATGTGATAAGTAATTAGGAAGGCCGATGCGGTACAGCTTAAGGAGCAAACCATAATGCCAAACCCTGTCGAATGCCTGCGTCACATCAAGAAAAGCAGCCGTGGTATACTGATGGGCCTCAAAGCCGTGGACACATGACTGAGTTAATTGTAAAAGCTGATGGGTGGTGGAATGTTTGTGATGAAATCCAAATTCATAAGGCGGAAGAACATGGTGATGATTAAGGTAAGACAGAAGACGGCAATGAATTACTTTTCCAAACAGTTTGGAGAGGGTCGGCAACAGACTTATAGGACGATAGCTTTTGGGGAGGTGTTTGGGTTTATTGAGCTTATGGAAGACTGTTATATGGGCCAACTTTCAGGTGCGAGGAAAATAGTCGAGGTGTAGACAGGCATTCAGGAAGGATGACAAGTATGCAACTGCTTTTTTGGTGGGCTGCTTGATAACAATGTTAGGAACCAAGTCGTGCCCGGGAGATTTCTTAAGGGGAAGGGCTCGAATCGGTGAAGATAGTTCCCGTGGGCTTGTAAATGAAATCCTTTGTGAGATTGTGGATCGAGTGCGATAGGTATGTAGCTCCTTTTCCACGTCTGCAATAGTTTCATCATCGGCTAATAAGGGAAGAGCAAACACACACTCGAAGTGATTGGCCAAAATTTCACCCTTGGTGGGAATATCTGTAACTAGTCTATCTGCATAGAGCGCCGGTACAACAGTCGGCTCATGAAGAATACGTTTGGTGGCCTCCCACAGCGTGTGTTCAGAAGGAGAGAGAGACACAAGATAGCGCTCGTAGGACTGTAGACGATGTCGCTCCAACTCTGTTTTCACCCATCAAATGAGACTGTTGAGCTTTCGACGGAGCCAGGGTTGTCAGTACCATTGCCACTGTCGACGAAGGTGTTTTTCTCGGATGAGACTTAAAATGGAGAGGGGAAAGAATGATGTCGTCTATGTGGAGAAGTGGAAAGTTGGGCGCAGCTGCAAATGGTGTCAGTGAAGTGCTGTATCGCAAGGTCCACATCGTGATTAGTGGCAAGTTGGTAAGAACTGGTGAGTGTTGCATCCAGATGAGACTGAAATGTTTCCCAATGGATGTAACCGTTGAGTAGCCTAGGAGCTAATTGGTGGAAGGCAGGTGGAATAGAAAAGGTGACAATCATCGGGCAATGATCAGAATCAAACTCCGGTATGGAAGAAATAAAAGTGGGCAGGTTTAGATTACGGTGTATACCCATATCTAGAATATCAGGGACAAATAAGGGATTGGAAGGAAAATGAGTAGGATCTTCGGGCGCCAATATCGATAGGCCATAATTAGCAAGGGCTGTAAACAGAAGTCGGCCATTTGGATGTGTCGTTCAGCACCCCCAGGAGGAATGCTTACAGTTGAGATCACCTATACTCTGTTTCATATAACCTTGCCCCGCTGACATGTATCACTCCGCGTTAAACTACCTTCCCCCTCGCCCTAATTGGCTAGATCTTTCGTGCCATAGTCCATAGGCGGTGCTTTTCCGTCACATTTAAACCTGCAGGAAACGTCATAATAATTGCCGGGAAGATAAAAATAAAATCATACAAATAAGGATATGAAGGCATGCAAAAATACAAGTTTATAATGAAACTGAGTAAGTTGAAACCGAATGACTGAGCAATGTAACTGAAACAAGTTTATAATGAAAGGCCTTTGGCCTTTTCCACTGGATATTTTAAACCAGCACACATAGCTTTCAAAAATGCTTGTCTTTCAGTCTTAAAAGTCGTGTCACGCCACACCTTACTTTTCGTGTGTTCTTCATTCTCCCAAGTCTCGTCAAGGTAGTATATTTTGCAACTTGTATCTCGGTACAGTCTGACTGTCCTTAAATAACATCTTCGCCACACAGCAACATCGCCTCTGTTTTTTAGCACATTTTTCTTGCCTCTTTTTTCATCACAAACCCCAGCTATATAAGCAATCTGCTGAAATTTGGTGAATCTGCATCCTCATTTACAGCAAACGAAATGTTATTTATGTTAGGGAGTTCGTTTCTAAAGAAAAACTATACCTACACATGACGACGCACAGCACTTTTCACGTATTTTCTCCGAGCACGCGCTTTTGTTTATTCCTGCTTTTGCCTGGAGTGGCAAGTTTTCCTGTTTTCTCGATGTTTCTACGGATCTAACACTCACACCTGTAACTTCAGAGCACAGCTGTTCGACTTCTCTCACTGACAAAGACGGATTCTTCTCTATGAGTGCATTAAACACATGCAACACAATTCTTTTTTCGCCTGTTTGTAAAGATTTACCCTTGCGATACTTCAGCGAAAAACTGGCTGTAGACTCTGCCATTATTCATATAAGTACACGCGCAATCAACGATCAATAAAATAACTTAGCTTTCGCACTAGGCACAACAACCTTCGAATGGCGATATATGACTAATCCAGTTCAAAACAAGGTCAGTGATAAAAGTCATATAAACAAATATGTCACCACTACTGCTGAAGCGCGTGCTATCGTGTCTTGTGCTTGAGAGCAAAGGAACCTCCTCTTTACTTCGTTTAAGAATTAACATGCATTTCAGATAAATCATCTCTGTTGCGTGATATATTTAATTAAAACAGTTACGAAAATATAAATTTGACAATTCTCTTTCAACATATAAAGATATATCACGAACTAATTTTTACTGCACGACTGTCTTTACCACAATAGCAGCCAATGAGATGTGATTAGGTCACGTGACTGGTAAGAGATACTGGGCAAGCTTACGTGAAACAAGGATTAGAAGAAGAGTGCTGTTCCCCGCAGGGAAGAGAAGTGAGAGATATGTAGTATTCAGCCTGCGATTCGGTGGTTTGTATGCGCTAAGAATGACAAGGTCACCACCACTTCCAAATTGGGCACATGTGGGAGAAATATCTCGCTGTGACTCAAAGAACGTCGGATGAGAAGAGCCACTCCACCAGATGCTTCATCTGCGTCACGGTTCTGCCGGTAAGTTACGTAATCAGGAACAGTGAAATTCTCATTGGGAAGAAAATGTGTCTCCGTTACACAAGCTATATTAACATTGCAATGCGTAAGAAATGCTATGAAGGAGGAACGTTTAGCCCGAAGACCGTTAGAGTTCCAATTTAGGAGTGTGAGCTGACGTAGAGATGACAAATTACGGTTGGCCATCGTGGAAGATTGGAGAAAGAAGGGAACGAAGGAGCTGCAGCAGTTGCGGGAGAGCTGGAGAAAACAGATTGCACAGAAAAGTACCTAGCTGTGCAATCATTTCTTTCAAAGAAGTCTAAGACGGGGATGCAGAGGCAGAATCCTCTGGTGAAGGAATTGAATGTCCTTGAGAGGGAGGTGAACGACCAGTCGGTACCTGTGAATAAGTTCAGGAATGAGAACAACCGCGATAGTTTGCCGGATGATCTTGTTGGCAATTAACACGCTGAGCTGGTGTAGTGGAGGGCTTCGTGCACATAGAAAAGTGATGGTTGCCTGTGCAGCAAACACAGCAGGGCTCTACGTAGCAGTAATTTTTGGTGTGGCCATAGTTTTGGCAGTTAGTACATTGAGGCAGTTCCTTATTGTGTTGGCGATGTTCTACTTTGACTACACTGTACAGTAGTCGGGAAAGATTAAGAATATTTTTACCTTCGTCATTGTTAAGCAGGTCAACCACACAGATTGGCATTGTTTCCTAATTCTTACATAATAAACGTGTAACTTTATGAACAGGGAAGTTCTGAGCACAAAGTTCATCATAAATCTCTTGGTCACTGAGGGAACACGGTAGGTTGCGTATAACGACTGAAAAAAAGTTTATCTGAAGGGTTGTGAAATGTGTAATATTCTTGCTGAATTGATGTCAAGTATGAGGTAAGGTTGCGGTAGTCTGTGGACGTCGAAGTGTAGACCTTAAGAATGGCTCCCCGTAGCTCAGTGTGAAATTCAGATAAGTCACATTTTTTTACATCTTGTGGTAGCAATTGATAATTGTGTACATTGCGGACACAAATAGGAGGGATTTTCTCTTTCAGAGAGATGGAGGCTGTGTCAGAAGAATCGTGGTCTGGAGCTTCACCTAAAGCATTGAAGCGATTAGATGTAGGAATTGGGTATGCATAGCGTGAAAGAGTAGGTTGTTCAGAAACAGAGGCAGTGCATCGGTGATTGTTTTGTTGTGAACTCTGGGAGAGAGAGGGCTGCGAATGTTGGTTGCTCTCTAAACAGTCAGATGGGGCACAGTCTGCCATTGTATCATCGTCGTGCTGGACGGAGTTATTTAGTGTATTAAGGGGCTGCATTGAGTGAAGTTGAGATGGTCGTAGTATTGGTTTACTTACTGTATTATCCCTGGTAGGAGAAGACAGTTGAGATTGGTAGTGCTGATTAGATGACGTCAGTTGTAGCATAGAATTGGAGCTATCCCGGAAGGTCATTATTTAATACATTTAGCGCTGGATATAATATCCTGCCAGTATCATCCGTTTGTAGAGCCATGTAGATATATGATATATAGCAATAAACAATATACAAAAGCTAGCTGACACAGCTAACTACAAAACGCGATTTGTAAGCAGAGCATTCAGGGAAAACCTTCGCGCTCGGCATTCACTTGTCGACTCCCCAATGCAGTATTTATGACACCTTTCATTTGTTCATTAGGTCCCACCATGAGCCAAGCTTGGGACATTAAACATGTTATAAATTTATGGCACATTCGTCATGGCTAGTAATACACCCGCCACCACTAGTATTCTGATACTTTTATTTTCATCTTACATTATGATAATGAAAATAAATGAAAATTTGAGAACTACCCCTATCTTAAACATTAACATTTAAACCATTTCATGCATTACATTAGGTCAGTAATAATGTAAATCACCATCACATGCAAACCAGGCTATATGTTGAAAATTTATCTGTTGTACTGGATACTTAAGAATTCTTCCATGTTATATGAGAAGACTTATAAAAATGACTTCAAAGTTTCTTGAAGATTTTATGTTAATTGGAATTACCTAATAGTTTCAGGTATAAATTCTTATTGCAAAATAGTAACATCCTTTTCAGAAATATTTTAAGCTATTTGCTGATCTATGCAGATTGCATGCATTTCTCCTATTGTGATTGTGCATAGCAATAGTTGTTAAGTTATAATTATCTGTCGGATAAAGATACCAAAATTTAAGGCAAGCATCTAGGAAGGGTGGGTGGGAATAAGAAAGAAAGTTTGTTATATGTTAGGAATGTTGTTAATGATAATGTATTAATGAATATATGAAGAAAGGTGAAAAAAAATTCTATTCTATTCTAAGATAGCTAAACAGAGTGTGTATTCAAAAGCAATAGTAGAATTTTTTTTTAGTTTTTAAATAAGGGCCTACAGGAATGAGGGCTTTCAGTTATGTTGTTCACACATGGAGCTGTTTACAAAATTTTTTTGAGGTAAGGGGTATTAAGTATTTCCAGTGAAATCTTATATTTATATTGTATGCTTGGAAGATATTGAACTTAAATATAACATTTGTTTGACTTCACAGTTTTGAGTTACGATGTTTGAATGCATACACACACACATGCATGCATGCATACAGGCCTTTTCCTAATTTAAGTACATAAATATGTATACCAAAACTAGTACTTGTATTAAAACCTCAACATTACAAATTTTGGGTGGAGTTTAGTACTTTCTCTAATCACTGTAAGCATTTAGTTGAGAATGTAAAAAGTAATCTAAGTATATTTGTTACCAATGAAGCACTAACCAGCAGAGTCTCTCATAACAAGTATTTAAAGAGAATTGGGAATCTGATCTGATCCAAAACTATTATCTGTTTTGTTGTTTGCTATTTATATAGTTTCTTTATTATTTTTCCTTAACAAAATCATCTTTTTCTTCTCTTGCTGAAGCTACTTTATAGCCAGATAGATAGACTATTTTAAAATTATATCTTATCTGTTTGATTTCATATTTTAATGTGTTTTCAGCATGTCTGACAGGCAAACGTATTTGATAGCTGTTCTTTTTAATTTGAGCCCAAACATTGTACTGCATTGTAATACGTTTACAAGAAGCATTCAAAAAGTAAGTTACACATGATTGTGGCTGACCAAGTATCTTATTGAGTGAGCAGGTGCATTACATTATTTTTCAAAATCGTTACCAAGTCTCTGTAAACAATGACGTTCTACTACTCATTCAGTTCCCTGTCAGTAGAAATCTACTCCTTGCTCATGAAGCCATCAGAGAACTGCTGTTTGGACTTCATCATTTGCAAATCTGTTTCCAACCTATGTTCTGTCAGCTTACCGAATAGATGAAAATTGCATGTTGCCAGATCCAGACTGAATGCCTGATGCTTCCATACCCCTCATCAAAAACGTTGAAGCAAAGCATGTGTTGCAGGGCCTAATGTTTCCAATTGGCACACTATTTCACTCTCAATACAATGCATCTTTCTCCAATACCATAGTTAACAACTGTTTGCTGTAGGGAGTGCACATGAACTCTATCCTGACAATGCGCCTCTCTTGTTGCACAATGCTCTTGAATCCTGATGACATGTGTAACTTAGTTTCTGAATTCTCCTCTTATATAAAAGCTATTTGGATCAGTTATTCATTGGTAAATGGTATTAAATTGATGTTAATATTGGACAAATAGGGTTAAATAATATAACGAATTCTTCAGTTACTTACTGGTTTGTTCATAAAGTCAAATTTATAACAGACCTAAGCTGTGAATTGTAGCAAAACAGGAAATCACTTAAAGACTTTCTCACTTTCTCTGGTTTACCTATTTCATTATTATGTTGATGGTGGTGGTGGTGGTGGTGGTGGTGGTGGTTGTGGTTGTGGTTGTGGTTGACTTTACAGGCCATGTAGGCCTTGGCCTCCCTAACCACGCTCTTCCATTCTACTCGGTCCTCTGCTTTTCTTCTTCAGCCTTTAACCCCCCAACTTTCTCAAGTCATCTTCTACATCATCTACCCATCTTTTCCTGGGTCTTCCTCTTCTCCTTCTGCCATCAAGATTTCCTCTGAATATCTTCTTAACTACACTGATTTCTGGCATTCTCTGCACATGGCCAATCCACCTAATTCTTCCTTGTTTAATTTTCACTTTTATATTTGGTTGTCCAAATAGGCACTGTAACTCCAAGTTAGTCCACATTCTCCATCCATCCAAGACCCTTATTGCTCCAGATATATTTATCAAAATCTTCCTTTCCCACCATAATAACCACTGTTCTCTGGTTGTCAACCTATTCCATTATGCTTTGCCAAAAATTAATCTCTGATTTTCATGCTTTAACTTATTTTCATGGTTCACATCTTGTTACTGCTATTTCTAAGCTTCCTATACTCTGTTAGTTGAATCAGTGTTGTAAAGGATCTTGATTTGCTCTGAACTCAAATTCTTAGCAAATTATCCTTTCCTTTCATTGCCACATTTAAAATCAACATACTTAAGCTATTGATATGTTTTCTCTTCATGTCTGACTCAACGTAGACTACCACACTACTGACACATTTCATCAGAATGCTTAGGTAATGTTTAGCATTTGAACTTATTGAGTAATGCTGAGTAACCATTTGTAGGTTCTTGTGACAGTTGTATATTAATCTAAGTGAATAATAAGATGGGCAGTTCTGAGCTTTAGTGGCTTTATAGCTTTTTCACTTTATAAGATACAGTTCACACTGAACATTTCAACAAACAAAACATAACTAGAGAAGACTTTGAAAAAGTTGAAACTTTCAAATGTAAAGGCAATATCTGAAAGCATAATACTTTATCTGCCCGCCTCGGTAGCGTAGATGGTAGCATGTCTGCCTCATGTTCAAGAGGTCCCGAGTTCAAATCTCGGTCAGGGTGAGTTACCTGGATAAGGTTTTCCGGGGTTTTCCCTTATCCAAAAATACGAATGTCAGGTAACTCTAAGCTTCATGGACACTGGGCACATTTGAGCATCATTTCACCCATTCCATTCATCGTCCGATATGACTTAAAAAAGTTAAAGGACGTAAATTAAAAAAAAAGAAAATACTTTATCTATACTTCTCCGCATGCTTCGTATTGAAGTGATGTCTCACGTTAAATGTGCAACAAAAGAATAGCTACTCAGCATAACATACAGTCTACCTTTTCATTCTGTTGAATACAAAAATAAACCAATTGCCATTCCTTACAGAAAGAATACGTTTTCTTACGTCGCTGCATAACCTTAGCTCTAATAAAACACACACCACTTATAAGATTCCACGTCCCTCCTTTTGTGTAACAGGAGACCAAATCAGTTTGACTAAGCCAGGGTAGTAGAAAGGGTCATTGAGGGGAAATGCTCGATGCACTCAGTGAGTGCCAGTTTCCGACCCATGGTGTATGTATGAGCGGAATGACGGAGTCCTGTGTTAACGAAATGTAATCTATGTTAGGCAATGGCACCTAAGTTAAATGAACGGGATGACTGGGTCCTATATTACCGGTATTTGCCCCATCTTAGGATTTGATGCTTACGGTGGAATTACGATTACTTAAGGATCCTGACAGTCTACAGTGGCCGACATAAGTATTCGAACGTAAACATATTTATTACTTATATTACTTTAAAGCTACTCAGAGTAAGCATACGTAAATACAGCTGGTACAAAATAAACTTGAGTCTTCCATTAAACATATAAACTCATAAATAGTAACTGAAACTAATTTGCATTACAAGTAGAAATAAAACGGTTACTTTACATCTGGACGTAAGTATTCGAACAGAGAGCAACTACTATTTAGTTATCATCCCATTTCTTTGAATTACTGCTGATAATCGTTTGGGCATTGTCTGTATGTGTTGTTTAGTGACTGCAGATTCCATATTTCTCCACTCTGTTTGAAGAAGTTCTTTCAGATGGTCCTTGATTCTGATGTGATGTTTTCTCACACGCTCCTCGAGTTCCTTCCAGATGTTCTCTACAGATTTAAATCTGGAGATTGTGGCGGTGTTTTCAAAGTGTGGGGAGTGTTGTACACGATCCAAAGCCTTACAACTTCAGTAGTATGCTTCGGATCATTGTCCTGCTGGAAGTAATAATCATGCACTAATCCCAGCTTCTCTGCACTCGTGATTGTTTTCACGAATTCTCTTGCATTCCAATTTGTCCATGATCCCATCTATGAACACCAGTTCCCCAAAGCCAGATGAAGCTAATATGTATACAGCCTCATACCATCTCACTACTGCCATCATGTTTCAATGTAGCTACCATGTTCTTAGGTTCCCATTCTGTATTTGGCAGTCTCCACACTTTAAGACGTCCATCACTCTTATATAAGCAGAATTTGCTCTCGTCCGACCAGAGAACCTTATCCCAGAATTCTGTTGGTTTCACCACATACTGTTTAGCACATGCTATATGTTTCTTCTTATTCACCTTATTAACATATGGTTTCTTCTTAGGAATGCGGGCATCGTATGCAGTACTATTTAAAACCCATTCAACTGTTCTGGTGTGAACCACAGTGCCAGAATATTGCACAAGGCATCCTCTAACTTCAGATGCAGTGGCACTCGGATACTGTTTCACCATTTTTATTATTTACCTCCTGTCTCTGGTGGTGAGTTTAGAAGGAGCGCCATATCTAGGTTTATTTACAACAGTATTTGTCTGTTTGAAGCGTTGAGTTATGCAGAACACTGTAGCTTAGCTTCTGTTAATACTTTTGGCAATTTCAGAGAGAGATTTGTTTTGTTTGTACATATTTATCACGATATTCCTCTCCGCCACCGTTGTCTCCTTACCTTTACGTCCCATATTACCTGGAGTTCACAATCGGCTGAATAACTTTGAGCACACTGTCTGGAGGCATAGCATAAACACAACTGCTATGTGATAGGGGCGTTTAGAGTACGTTCAACCACCTTTCTCTCTGTTCGATTGGGTACGCTCGAATACTTACGTCCTCCAATAAGAGGGGCAATAGAATACATACAGTACATATTGTGTAATAAGTACATGCAAAGTGATATTTTAAATAATGTTTCCGAGACACAAAAGGTTAATGTTTACATGTTTAACAATTCAACGCTGCCAAATATATATATTACAGTATTTATAGTACGTGCAATGTTACATGTTATATTATTCAAATACTTCTGTCGGCCTCTGTATGTGAAGCACGTGGTGGGTAAAGCGACGTTGCCGCTTATGAACGCATGGTCTCGCGCGATGGTTAGAAGAGAGTGAAACTATCTAAATTAACTTGTTGATATTTATATTTCTAACACATAGGGACAGTTTTGAACGATACGCTGTCAAGGCAATGTACAGATGAAAGTGAGGCAACGCTGAAAATATTCAGTTGAGTTTAAATTTGTTTTTTCGTAAGAGTCTGCCTTGGAGTGTTTTTCTTAGAAAGCCGGGATTAAGAATAAGCAGCAGAAACCTAATGTACCTTTTGGAATTGAACGTAATAGTTCAATGAAAGAATTCGCTGAACACACAAATAATAGAATAGTTTTTAGAACTATTTTTTGTGAATGACATACTAAGCAAGTACAGAACTGAAAGCCGTTTCAAAAGTACGGAATTCAGAACCTGCACTTTAACTTGAAGTGTACTTACTGTGGGTTTAACCCACAAGTTACTTTTCTAAAAGCTTAGAATATTCAACAGTACATTACCTTAAGAAAGATGGCAGTAACCAACTTCCCTCTATTTTTCAAAATATTCATGCAGCGCACACAGCGCACTACTCGTTCGCGTAGTGCAGATCTCTGTCCACGTTTGAATGTTTTTTCATGGAACGAGTTGTTGGTGTACCTGGTTTTTGAGTGGTCCTTGTAGTTTGGGACATTTTGTCCACAGGCTAATAACATTGAACCACTGATGACCTACGAAATATTAATACGCTAATGAAACGATTAAATAACAAAGAAACCAGCTTCTTTAAAAGTTATACTATAACCAAACAATTGGGTATGGTTAGACTACTCACGGTGAACAGAACGAAATAAGCAAAATCTACGCTTTTACATGACACGTGCGTCAACGTGACAACGCAGTAATATTTACGGCAAAACAGACAGGGGGTTGAAGAGGAATGGCTTGCCTAATTGGTTGAAGTTATGTGTTGGGGCCATAAAGAGGTGTGGCAGTATCGTCGCCTCCCTCCCTTAACGTTCGAACGAACTGTAAGGATCCTAACTTAACGTAAATTCGACCGTAAATTAGTGTTTATATGAAGGGAATGAAATGAAAGGGTCCTGTGTTAGTGAAATGTAACCGTGTTAGGTTACGATGCCTAGGTTGCTGTTGAACAGGATGACGGCTAATGTGTTATCAGAGAGGCAATTACTCCCGCCATCAATAACAATGTGTTTATAACATCACAACTCAACCTTTCACCACTATTACAAATTGACGCAAGTATACTTTAGTATTTTACTCTAACAGTTTTAAAATGCTCCAGATTCTTTTGTTTTCCCTTTTCATTATTTTAGTCCGTAGGCTTCTTATAACTAATAAAAACGAGCTAGTTTTAATTTTAATGTTAAATATCTGTTTGTATGGAATTAGGCTGAAGCGATTGCTCGAAATTAACGAATTAAAAAAGCTTCCAAAGAATAGTTTGTAGATTAAAAACGATAAAGTGTAGAGAAAGTCACACAAGTATGATACAAGTAAATGTAACACAGCAGGTTTTTGGATTTCCCAAAATGCATTTATCAAGTTAGAAACCCGTGACTATTAAAGGTTAAGAGCTAGCTTATTATGACCAGAACTTTGGTGCTATAAGCCGAAGAACCGCCTATCCGATGCACTTTTTCCTATTTAGAGAATTTTTTATCTCCTCCACGCTAGAAGTACTGACTGGTATCGAAAAAGCGGATATTGAAATTCAAATGAAAATTCAATTTTCGATATACCCTAAATAAATAAATAAAAAAAATAAAAAGTTTTAATCCGCATTTCTCTGCTATGGTTGCACAGTATAACTTATGTACCTGATAAATAATTTCCTGTTCAAGTTTGGTTTTTTTTTATTTTATTTTTTTAATGGAAGACGAGTTTATGAAATTCCATATGGCATAAACAGATGTGTTTGGAAAATGTGTTTGTTTCCTCCAAAACGGTAAAATATCAGCCACACATTCAAGATACTGGCAATGTTTTTGTAACTAGCAGTGCTTTTATCCAAGGAGTTTATTTGGAGCCGATACTGTTAAACATTTTTGGTAATGTGCTATTTTATTCTTCTTCTGAGCAAAAATCGGAAGTATCACTTTTTGTATGAAGACTATGGTAAATAAAGGGTTTCTTTTTGTAAGGTCTCTTCGAGTGGAGCATGTGTTAGATGTTGAAAACGTATTTGATTATTAAAGTGCATCTTGACTTGACAGAAATGGTTATTAATGTTCATTGTTCATGATCATTATATTGAGACTCTTAGAACAGGTCAAAGGGACCATAATATTTAATGGCGAAGATTAAGGTCAGACTGAAGGTGAAAATGCATCTTGCCAAGGCTACGTAGGGTGATAAATATGGTATCACTAACGATCTCTGTAGGAAACCGGGTGAAACCCGATATAGCCTTCGACCTATGTAGGGGCATCCATGGATGTGAATATTGTATTCTCTCCATTCTAGTGGGACAATTCACTCGACTCTCACGACTCGACTCAGTAAGCAGCTTCGCAGCAAGGCACCATGGGGAAGAAGAAGAGAGCAACCACCGCGGTTAAACCGCCTGCGATCCCGGCATCAGAGCCGCAACCGCCGCAGCACACACCAGAGAACTCGCGGCCAGCAACTCCTGCTAGGCCGGTACTTTCTACAGCTGGCGTGGAGCCTCTTACTCCAGTCACGGGCAAATTCTGGATTTCCCCTAACCGGGAGTCCTCTGCAGAGACTGGGAGACTTCTGACCAACAGAGTAGCAGAACAGACACAGCCGCCACCTCCGCCAGGAGATAACCCAGACGTTGCAGTAAGGAATAACAGATCTCCACAGTCATCTCGACCAGCATCGCCGTCTCTCCAAAGGAATACTCGAAGCACCACTTACAGCGTTGTCATCTGTGGCGTTCCACGTGACCTACACTGCCGATTTATTCTAGCCGCAGCACAACAAAGGTGGCCCTCAGCTCATAGGGCTACTAGGATTATGTCACGGGGACGGACCACACCTCTAGTCCGACTTCAGCTCGCCGACCATGCCGACTTCGACGCCGCCTTGCATACGAGGTTGCCCTTGTCAGGACTGAACCTACGCATCGAGGCTAGCCGGCTGGAAAAGCATACATCTTGCAGGCGGTGCTGCAACTATGGGCATCAGAATTCGGCTTGCTCAGCTCCACCACGGTGCCATTATTGTGGTGCTCGTGCCTTCACTGCCGAATGCATCTATCACAATCTCCGACGCCGCCGCCGGTACTGCGCTACGTGCAATGGCTCCGGCCATTTCACTGGACAGGCACAGTGCCCAAAGTACCCCCGGACTTTCGCCAGTACTGCCCGGGACGAAGCACAGCAACGTACCGCCACGGCAGCGCAAACACCAGTCACCACCGCAGCCTCCGACACTCCAGTGCTGGAAGCCCTCTACGCACTCCAAGCCGAGGTTCGGAACATCGATCAGAGATTGGACACGCTTGAAGCAAAGATTGAAGCCGCCACCTCCGGCCCCCCACGTGAGGCCCTGTAGGACCTTCACTCTGAAGTCCTCAACCTTGGCCCACGCTTTGGCACGCTGGAGGACACCGTTGAAGGTCAAACTCACACCATCCAGGAAACGCTACACAACACTTCAGAGAAGATAGCCAACTCCGCACTTTCGACACTGGACACCGTTCACACCATCACGAAGCAACTTGAAAAAACTCCAGGAACTCAGCAACCAGCTAGCCTCAACAGCATCATCCCAGCAGACAATGCTTCAACGCATCGAAACTGCAACAACGACCACAAAGGCCGACCAGAAGAGCACTCAACCAGAAGAGCATTGAACTCATGATTGCAATAGCCAACGTAGGCCACGGCTGCGACCCGGACACACTTAAGCAATACTTTACGGAAATTGCCGACCGCATCGAGCTGCTCCAAAACAACTTACCTCGAAATCTCTCGACACTTCCAGACCAGCAGAACTTCAACCATCCAACTACACAGCGATCAAAACGCCGATAGGCCCAAATACTACACAATACCCTCCCAAGCACCACTGGTGCACAGTCAGATATACCCTCATGTTAAAATAAACAAGTAACCTCCTTCTCACTCCCTTCACTCCTTATAATCGTACACCTTGAGACTCTGTGGTATGGTCAGGGCATAGTGTCATGTCCATAGCCAGAAAAACCCCGTTCCTGCGCCCTTCCTTGCGCGCAGGCTTCTGCGGAACTCGAGGCCGCGCCCTGGCTCAGTGGTTAGATCGCTTGGCTCTCACCAAGGCGGCCCGGGTTCGATCCCAGGCGACCGCAAAGTGAGAAATGTGGTGGACAACACGGCGCTGGGGCGGGTTTTCTCCGGGACCTCCGGTTTCCCCCGCCATCTCATTCCACCGGTGCTCCATCTTCATCTCATGTATCATCAGTGTCACCGCCTGCGGTGCCCTATGTAGTAAAAGCGGGCGTTAAACACTACACATTTCACATTTTCTGCGGAACTCCAATATCTCTTTTACTTCCCTTATCTCCTTTACTTCTTAAAAAATTCTATTGGGACCTGAATGAAAATAGTAGATAAAAAATAAAAAGACTGGGGAATCCATGAATGTAAAAAAAAAAAAAAAAAAAAAAAAAAAAAATGCGGGGAGAAAAAGCAATAGATGACAATTGAGAAAGAAGCAACTAATCATTAATCAAGCCTCATAAATTTCTGAACCTGGGAACAGAAGTATTAATACAAGCCCAACTGAAGACAAGAACTAAAACACGCTGTTTCATGGATTAACAGGCTACTACACATGGAGAATAAGCTTTCTTGAGGCTTAACGTAGAATGACTGCTATTGCAGATGCCATAGACAAACAAATGGTAATTTTCCTAATGGCAACTTTGTTAATAAACTACTGACCGTGATGAAAGGGACAGGTTTATTTGACTAAAATCATAGTGATAGGAAATATTAGTCTCATAAGCAAAGTCGGTGTTTTTATTTTTTATTATTTTATTTTGGTGTTTCGGAAAATTTATTGGGTTTCTTTGCTATTTACAAGATGCCATGGCTAGTGTTGCGTACATAGTGAGCATGTATCATTCTTCAGTTGTGAATAAATAGTCATAAAATGGAGATAAAGTTTGAAGGCTGGCCCCGTAGCTCAGTCGGTAGAGCACCTGCCTGCCGTGCTAGGGGTCCCGTGTTTGATTCCGGGTCGTTGGGGTGGGGATTTTTCTCCGAGCAAGATAATTCCTCATTTTCCCCAGTCTAGAAGTATGAATGAGAGTGTGAATGTGTGCATGATCTAATGATTAAAACCCAACGAATACGAGTTAACACTTTCAAAATGTTCCAAAGGAGAACGACCACCGATATGACCATTGCAGTTAAAAGCAAAGTATAAATGGAAAAAAAAAAAAAGTTTGAACTTAGAGTTCTTCTAAAACACTACTGGAAACAAGATTATAAAGCCGCTGCCACAGTTCGAAGAATATGTGAAGTGGAAGAAGGTGTCGTTAGTGAGCGTGTGGCACAACGATGGTTCCAACGTTTCAGCAATGGAAACGAAAACATTAAAGATTTACCACGTTCTGGAAGACCTAAAGTATGGAATACTGGGGATACACGCCGAGTTTTGCGAGAAAATCGGCAAAGAAATACCCGTAGATTTCCAGAACTTGGTGCATCAAAACATACCATACATCGCCACATTAAGACATTTGGAAAATCATACAAAAGCTTTAGATCTGTACTGCATAAACTGACGCCTAAACAGGCTGAACGTAGAGTGGATATCTGTCTCAGCTTGTCCGTAATCCCATGGATGATAGATTTCACTTGTGATGAAAAATGGGTATATTACCGGAACCCTGTTGCCTGAAACAGTGGCTTGATACCCACCAGCCCTCCAAAGTCACCGTAAAAGAAATCAGTTGGTCCCAAAGTAATGTGTCTGGTGGAATTTCGAAGGTGTGATTCACTGGGAATTGGTTCCAAACGGGCGGGCGATTGATGTAAAGCTTTATTTTGAACAACTGGAACGAATTCATAAAATTTTGAGACTGAGATGCCCAGCATTAATTGACCGAAGTAAGAGTTCTATTGTAACAGAACAATGCAACTCCGTATTCTGCATGAACAACCATGGAAAAAAAAAAAAAAAAAAAAATCTGAAATTATGAGGAATCGAACTGCTACAACACCCACCATGCAGCCATGATCTCTCACCATCAAATTATCATCTTTTTCGATCAATGGCCCATTTTCTGCGTGGAAGAAATTTTGACATTGAAGCAGTGCAAATGGGTGTCACCGAATATTTCGTATCAAAAACCAGAGACTGCTACCATCGTGGGATAATAATCCTCGCTGAACGATGACTCAAGACCATAGAATCTAATGGTCTATACTTTGAAAATTAATTAATTAATTGCTTGTCAGAACACATTTCAAATAATTGTTTGTTAAAAACGACATTACTTATGAGACAATATCTATAATACAGTAGCTCTTAGTGTGTCAGTGTCAAGGGAAATTTTAACCCTATTCCATCACTACTAGCCTGACCCAGGGTCAGACTGCAAGAGTTAGTGCTTCAGCCTTGATGAACTGAAGACTTATCAAACGAATTTGTATGATTTTGTTGTGTATGAAGGCCATGGTTGGTTTTAAAAAGTCTTTTTTACTTTCTCTACTACGTACGTATAGTAAGCAGAGGGAAGAGTTGACTTGCACTAAAAAGTTCAGTATCAAGATTTTACCGGAAAGACATGTTTTTAGCCCCCTGAATAAAAAGAAAAAGCAGATTATTAGATGAGAGAGAGAGAGAGAGAGAGAGAGAGAGAGAGAGAGAGAGAGAGAGAGAGAGAGAGAGAGAGAGAGAGAGAGAGAGAGAGAGAGAGAGAGAGAGAGAGTGATATAACTCGGAATCTAAATGTCATACATATTTGTTATTTAAATTCAGTACTTCCTAAAGGTGCGACACGATTTTCAAGGAAACCCCCGATTTTCTCAAATCTTTTGGTTTACCAATTATGCAAAAGTAATTCAGAATGAAGTGAACTTCAGAGGTTATTTCCAGAAAATTCAAAGATATGCATGGGCACATTACATTTGTCGTGAAAATATATTTTACAGAAATTTAATCAAATTAATAGTTTTTTTTTTATAAAATCAAAATGTTCGAAAAATATGCCATGTAAAAGGTAATTTGGGGACACTATAATTATCTTGAACTCTGATTTTCTGACACTAAAATAAACTGACTGAAAGCTTTAAGAACTGTTACTCTATACTTCAGTCATGAAAATCATATCACTTTGTAAGATCAACTTAGTGACCATGTGGTAAGGGCCACTTCCGAAAGCATCTGAAGTTCCATGTAGAAAAGAAAGCAATGTGATACAGCATCACTATAATTGTGAAGACCATCTGAAACCAAACTGACTGACAAATGGATTAGGTCTATAAGTAGCATAATCAATTCTGCATCCTTTCTTATAAGTAGAATGACTTTAATTCGTTTGAAAATATTGAAGAAAATGCATTGACAATGCAAGCGTAAAAGATGTGTACCAGAAGTTGTAATATAGAAGTGGCAGCACACTTTAACATTTTGGAATTAAACTCAGATGCATCAAGACAGGAGCGTTTATTTAAATCAATTGTAATGTTGGCACCTTTACCATTTAGTGTAAAATGTCTTGAAACGTTACGTGTGCTTAGATAACGAAATTTTCAGTTATAGCCCAGAGTTGGACTTCAGAGTACTACTGTGCTCCGGAGAAAATTCTGGAGCCTCTCTCTGTCTTTCTTTCTCTTTGCAAGCGTCCAGCTCTCATGCCCACGCGCCCGGTTCTCGCTTGTCGCGGCAGCACAGCAATGCCATCGGTTACATTTTCTACATGATAACGCACAATGGGTATTATTGTAATACTATCTATTTGTAGATGATATAGAAGATATATTAAAATTTAATAAGCATTCACCAGTCAATGATAAAAACACAAGAGCTGTTACGAAAAAATGAAGCTAGTAACAGTGAAGTAACAAATAGTACACAGATGTAATTATTTGTAACAAGAACTCACTTATCTTTAAAGAAATGTCCATCAATTTCTTTAAAGATAAGTGTAGTTTTTGTTACAAACAATTATATTTGTGTAGTACCAGGGTTATTGTTTGCAAATAACCTAGTGACAGGTTCTATTTCAGTTGTGGAGCTAAACTAAGCTATTGGAGCATTTGACAAATTCTGTAAAGGTTGGGGGCTGAACATAAGCAGAAATGGGAAATCATGATCTTTAAGTAGGGATGTAATATAAGTAAATACGTAAAATGGTATTGGGGATGGATGGAGCTGCAAGTAGTGATGAAACTCGACTATCTAGATGTAAGGTTAACTAGCACAGGGGATTGGAGCGAACAGAAGTAAAAAGTAAAGGGAAAACAATACGGGTAATCAAAGCATGTGTAAAATACCAGAAATGCAAATTACGTGGCTAGAAATGATTTACAGCATGGTGGTAGAAGCTTGGATGTCATATGCGACAGAGAGATGGGGGCTGGAAAAATGTAGACACAACGGGCAGAAATGTTTTGCAAAATAAACCTATGGCTATCAAGAAGGTCGCCAAATGGAGTAGCACAGTAGCAGAACTAGGAAGAGTGGGAATAAAAGGTAAAACAGTAGAAAGAGCGGTCAAATACCGCTTTGGAATAAATCTATTAGACAAAAATGATATACTAAAACAATGCGGGTTATTGCAGGAGAAATTGGGGATAAAAGAAACTTGGGTGTATAAAATATAGATAACATTGGAAGAAATAGAAATGAGGTAGGAAGAAGCAATAAAAATAAGGGTTTCTGAAAATATTAGAATGAAAGTCAAGGATATCGAAAAGTAAGAAATTGTAAGTAGTTTTACTGTGAAGAGGGTCATTAGTAAGATTGTAGATTGTAGATATTTAAAAATGGAGTGGGGGAAGAAAAAATACATCGAGGAGTGTAACGAAGAAGCTAGAATGGGGTATGCATGGGCAAAGACAGCGAATTTAAGTCGCTTAAGAAGGAGGAACGGTGGGGAGAGATGCAGTAAATCTAATAAATTTTGTCACAATTGTCACTACATTCAGGAATGCAGTAATACTAAAAAAGGAAGAGAGAAATGGTAAGTTCTTTCATTAGAGTTAAAAGTGAAGAAGATTTTAAACTTTAAAATATCAAGTGATTGCGCAGGCAGAGCAGGAAAATATTTAGGAAAAATAAGGTTAAATGTTTAAAAGAAATGTGAAGATAAGCAAAGATAATAGAGCAAAAGAGTACAGAGGCGTATAAAAAACGCAAAAATATAAGAAGTAATGCACTTATACATAAAATAGAATGTTATATGCAAGAGGAAGAAACAGAAACAGGCATCCCCCAAGAGGAAGTGATAAAATGTGTAATTTTTAGGTAAAGTTTAAAGAAGATAATAAATCATTCATTCATTTAGTAATACTAAGTTAGGGTTACCAAATCATTTCATTTAGTTGGCTACCCTCCGGTTTGTAATGTGTCACCAGTTTTCCGGTAACATCCAAATTTGAAGCAATGTGCGGTCTAGCCTCACTCTCTAGCAAGAGTGTTCTCTCAAAATCTACGTGGAGTGAGTGAGTGTGTGGAGTTTAAGGGCCCGTCGACAGCAAGGTCATTTGGGCCTCTACGTGGATATATAGGAATAAGGATGACGCGGATAACACTGGAATCCAATTTAAATACTTGTTTAATGACTGCTTCTCTTTTTAATTACATAAATCGCGAAGTTGCAGACCAAGGGACACCGGTCTATATTAATGTCTGGTGTTACCGTATATGAAACGCAGATTACGCGATAACACGTTATTCGTTATTTTCGAGGGACAGATATTTCTAGAGCCACGTCTTCCTTCTTGGACAGACAGTCCAGCTGTCCTCGATTCCTCACAACCAAAATGTGTTCACACCAGAATCCCCTTATTCAAGTCGACCTTTTGTTACTTGTGGACCTTTGTATCGTTTGTTTCGGTCAGCAGGTACTAAGGAAGGGTGTAAGAAAGCCCAAGTGTTTGCCAGAATGGACCGCCCGCGATAATGCCGTCGCTACTAGTTAACTGCTAAAACTTAACAACATCCTGTTTTACATTTAACGAATATTTCCAATGTTCATATCTATTCTTTTATGATTCTTAATTTACTGAATCCATAATGTCGGTATCGAAAGTCCTTTTCAAACCCCCAATTAAAATCCAGAAAATCCGTTTTTCATACTTCTGCGTCATCTGTTTGCATTGCCTACATTAGCAGATTGAGGATTTGTAATGAATTAGCTGTGGTTACTAAATATTTATAGAACACCCGAGTGGGGAAAATGTCGAAAATTTGTGAGAGAGACAGAGACAGATTGCAGGATTTTGAAATTATAGATGTGCACTGTTGGATGAAATTACTTGTATAAAAAGATAGCATGTGAACAGTTAAGATGAGAAACCATCACATTTTTAATAAGAAATTTTCCAAATAGATGGCGATTCGGATGACAGATGCACCAGTTTTTGAGGTCTACTGAAATCCCCCCCCCGCTAAAGGACACGCATTTCTTGAGAGAGAGAGAGAGAGAGAGAGAGAGAGGGAGAGGGAGAGGGAGAGGGAGAGAGGGAGAGGGAGGGGGAGGGAGAGGGAGGGGGAGAGGGAGAGGGAGAGGCGAAGGTGAAGCGCCAGAAGTTGGATATAAACAAATTGGTCGTTTTAAATTATCTTCCAAAGATGATATTCAAGAAGATATCGAAGATATTCAAGAAACTTCCCAGACCCCGACCTAGCCTTTTCATGGGGAATGTTCTAAATCGTTTATTTTCTTAAAATATGGGTGTATCGATTTTAGTTAAAATACTACATAATTAAGATATTTGCATGACAAAGTAAATATCTGCAATTTTCTGGGAATAGCTGATGAAGTACCCTGCATTGGGAAGGAGTTTTGTATTACATTACTGGTAAACTTAAAGGTAGAAAAAATGTATTAAAGGAGCGGATACCTTTAAAGTAAACAATTTGTTTCCACTACGTATTTTGTAGCCTCAGCTCTTTGCGAGATATTAAGTTACCTTTGGCTTGAAATTGTCATGTTTTAAAGCACTATTGCAACTCAGCTGTTTCTCGCGATGTCACAGTAACCTTATGGAATTTTCAGGTCAGTATATAGCGACTCGCAGTTAAACATCTGGTTATCGATTTGTTTTCCTCCCTCATGGGTACAAGGAAATGTATTAATGAATCTATTTCTGTAAATGTGTATCTCCATTAACATCAAGTGATAAGTGCTCGTAAGAATACTACGTACAGTGAATAAAAAATATACAATAGCGGGCAGTGAAAGTAATATAAATGTAAGATTGAATAACCTTTCCGGTCTATTAAATGTTCACTGGTTAAATGAGAGAATATATCAAAATGTCGAGAAAATTTGCCCATTGTTTCATTTTATAAAGACGCCAGATATTCTCAATTCTTTGAAAGTATTACAGGTAGAAATAAGCTTTTCAGAAAGGTTGGAGAATGTGAGTAATATTTTTCCTCAAAAATAAACATGAAGAACGCTTACGTAGTTACTAAAATGTAGGATATGTGGAAAGATCGCATCCTCCGATTTTTCATTTTGGAATGTAACTCATGATTAGACAAGAAACTGCAATCGTTTACAACAATGTTTCTAAACCATTTCACATTAAATTGGTTTCAAGAATACTTACGTGTGCTGTGGTTAATATAGAGAACATATTACAGACGATTGGATTACGATTCTTCAGTCCCAAGGAAGAACGTGACAATATACAGCTACGTATTTAAAGGAGAGGTAACAAGTGACGAATGGGAAGAGGTTACCTTCTATCGGACGAGTGTAATCTCATTATCGGGTTTAAATCTTGTGCCACGTCCTGTTGGCTCTCTGTCTTGACGTGTGTATCGATAAGATAGCGCTCTGGTTGATATTAGTGGGACACCAGCAGAAATGGTTTGGAAATTAGTGGCATAACAAGTGAAACAGCAGAGCTTTACCAGTTAAGATTATTGCTGAAGCCTGTCTCATTTCAAATTAGTGCTGTTATGATATGCATAAGATTCGGCCAATTTGAACTGCCTCGATTAAAATGGAGCTGATTTTAAAACCTCGTATGACCGAAAAGGAATGTGCCAATTTTGTAAGTAACATTTATCTGTAAGCTTATCTCGTATGACCGAAAAGAAATGTGCCAATTTTGTAAGTAACCTTTATCTGCGCTGCATTGATGAATTCAGATTAGTGTTTCTTAGTTCGGAGTGGAAAGATAAAATTGGAGTACTGCAAATTCTTGATGAAACAAGGTAGTATAGTAATAAGCAAGGTCTATGCGTAAACAAAGTTAAGAAATGTGATTTGTTACATCCACATGACTTTCTCTGCCCATAATTTAAGATACGCTCTTACAAAAGCTTATTGTTCTATCTATTTCAAGTTAGCTGATATTAGGCATTTATATAAATGCTTGTATGTAGGGAATAATACAAAAAGATTTAATCGATAGTTGGATCTTTTAAGAACTGGTCGCTCTATGTTGGCCTTGAAGTTTCGTTCTCTTTGCGTGACCAGAATGAATGACTTCCCATTTGAGAAAACCGCAAGTATTGAAAATTCAGGCGAATAAGAATCATCTTAGAAATGGTTAATTCCACACACACAAAAAGAGAAAGAAACTATATGATATAAAATGTGGCCTTAACGAAATCTACTTCTATTTGGAGCAAGGGTTTGTATCACTTTGACGGTTTGCCAGTTATGTAAAACTCGTCATACAGAAAGAAGAGAGCTTCAGAAAATTCAAGATCTACATTTGCCATGCAAATTTCTTAAGGATAACATTATAAGCAAAATTAGAAAGCGATTTTTGGGAAATCAAAAATAAGAAATTTTTAATGTAAAGTTAAATTTGTGCTGGAGGGATTTCTTTAAAACCTTAGTACCATATCCTTGAGGATGGTGAACTTAAATACCAAGTTTGTTTTATATAACCTACTTCTCGTTTAGTTATTGTGTTCACACATACACACAGTGGGCTTCGAAACGTGTATTTTCAGTGCAATCTCGTATCGAATATTTATGTGAAATGCAGTCCTTGATGTGGGTAGGTAGCAAAAGTATTAAATCACACATACAAATTATTTTCTTTACCTCTTCTGTATGAGTGGTTCAGTAAGTACCCGTGGAGGAATGAACACGCCTGTTATCGAACTTAAACTTCTCTTAATATAGCCCATAGTCCCCCTCTTAAGGATATAAACTTCTTCCAAAGTTCATTTTGTAATCCCTGCAAAAAATGGGAATTGTTAAGTTGTGCTAAATAAGTCTCTGTCTCGTGATAACCTAGTTGGATCTAAATTTTCTTTCTGCGAGCCGTTTCTTCACCTTTGGGAACAGCCCAAATGACCTTGTTGTCGACGGGCCCTAAAACACCACTCACTCACTCACTCACTCACTCACTCACTCACTCACTCACTCACTCACTCACTCACTCACTCACTCACTCACTCACCCACCTTTGGGAACAGAAAGAAATCCGGAACCAGGTCAGGTGAATATGGGGAGTTCGACAACAATTCGTAATGCAGTTCGGTAGTGACAGCACCAGACATTTTTGCTGGTGCATTGTTGTGGTGAAATGGCACTTCGTCAAATGGGTCCGTGTCTCAAACTTCTTGTCAAATCGGGGCAATAGTTCACAGTAGTGTGGTCCAGTAATCTTATTTCCTTTTTCTAAGAAGTCATTGAGTATGACGCTCTTCGCATTCCAAAGATCCATCAATTTTACGGTCGATAGGACCCCGTTTGCTTTCTTTTGAGCAGATTAACCGGAAGCAACCTATTGTTTTGACTGTTGCTTGGTTTTCGGAGTGATGAATGCAGTTATCGACAACAATTCGAAGCAAACAGTCCTTCGAATTTCGGTTACATAGCTCCAAATATAGCTCCGAGGTTGAAAGTCGCTCACTCTTGATGTCCATTATGAGCAAACATAACACTCATCGAGCCGACAATGTTTTCATCTCTAACTTATCATGCAAGTATAAATTTCAGTTCCTGTCGACAAACTTATAGTCTCTGCCACTTAGTGAACTTTCTTTCGATTATCAGCGAAAATGATATCGTGGAGATTTTCAATGACCTCTTTCGCTAAGTACACACGCATATCCTGGGCGCTTCTCATCTAAAACAAATATTGGAGCATATTAAAAGTCGTTGAACCAATATCTATCTGTTGTCATAGATGATGAAAGGTCTCTGCAAACAGCATCCCATCTCACTTTTACCTTCTCGCAAGTTTTAATGTATAAAGGTAAAAGGCGAATTACCGAACGATGTTATACTTCTTTCATTTAAGGAAAATAGGTTGAACGACTAACTGAAATTCCTCACAAATCCAAACTAACCAATGACTCACTATCAGATTTGTTTTGGCAACGTGTAACAAATGACAGACAGTACACGAAGTTAACGCCAGCTTGCATTAGCAAGACAAACACGGGCATCGTTGAAAATGTTCGAGTGTGTATACGTGTACGTGTAAGTAGCATAAGTTTATAATGCATCGCAATTTAAAAATTCTAGGAAACTTTCCAGAAAATTTCCTCAATATTAGAAAATTATTTTCATTTTAAGTCTTCTAAGGCTTCTGATTAGATTCAGTACATCTGAGATTATAAACGACAAGCCTTAAATGTATATCTTGAATACTCAAAATTTGTGTAAACTGGAAATCTTATGAGATTGACGTAAGTGTGCTCCAGGAAAACAAATTTTATGGTCCGTACGCTCTATCGCTTACTTGCTGTATAGCGTCTACAAACTATTACGAAAGCTTTTCTTCAGTGTACTCCATGTTAGTTGAGAAATATTTGCAGAAATATGTAGCTATATGACACATTTTTTTTGTAGATATAATGGGAATAGGGGTAGTCAAATGTTTAAGAACTGAACATTAATATTGACCGTGAAAAAGATTTTCTCTTTATGACATCTCGAGAAACAGCTCACTAGCGACAACGCTTCAACAATTACATTAATGAGAAATAAATTCAAATGAATAGCTACAAATATCTAGGAAATGGCAGATTCCCCCGCCCTCCCAAGAACTACTTGAAATGTGTTATCTGTTTTAAAGAGATTTACATGTTTTGTGTAGTATTTTTTGTTGTAATTTATCTCGTCCAACTTTGTCATCGGTGAAATGATGCTCAAATGAGCCCAGGGTCCATAGAGTTACCCGACATTCGTCTTTCAGAATAAAGGGAAAACCCGGAAAAACTTTATCCAGGTAACTCACCCTGACTAGGATTCGAACTCGGGACCTCTTGAACGTGAGGCAGACACGCTACCACCACCCTACCGAGGCAGGCTTGTATAGTATGCGTTTGTCTATCTCTAATGGTTTACTAGTTATATAAAATTATATAAAGTCCTTCCGAACAAAGAGGTCTTCACAGCCAGAAAATCCAACATATTGCGACTTCGTCCATTCTTGAAAATGTCGCTAAACTAATTTTCGCTGTCGCTTAATGATGCCTTCCTTGAGACGCCCAACGTAGCCTCTTCTTCCTGATGGTTCGCTCACTGGGGAGTCGAACTCAAGACTTCTCCAATCTCGTGCAGTAACAGCACACAGTACGTACTTCTCCACAGTTAACTCGCTCGGCGCCGTATCAGATACACACGCGCTAGCTTTCCCATTTACTCCCTCCGGGAGATTGTCTTATTTCGAGATTTTATTATTATTATTATTATTATTATTATTATTATTATTATTATTATTATTATTATTATTATTATTATTATTATTATTATTATTATTATTATTATTATTATTATTATTATTATTATTATTATTATTATTATTATTATTATTATTATTATTATTATTATTATTATTATTATTATTATTATTATTATTAATTTTGTAATTTTACGTCTTCCCACGTTAGTCATATCGGACGGTGAATGAAATGGGTGAAATGATCCTCAAATGTGTCCGGGGTCCATGGAGCTTAGAGCTACCCGACATTCGTCTTTAAGGATAAGGGAACACCCCGGAAAAACCTTATCCAGGTAACTCACCCTGACCGAGATTCGAACTCGGGACCTCCTGAACGTGAGGCAGACACGCTACCATCTACGCTACCGAGGCGGGCAATATTTCAAGAGATACGAAAGCG
Organism: Mantis religiosa; assembly: GCA_030765055.1. NCBI lineage: Eukaryota > Metazoa > Arthropoda > Insecta > Mantodea > Mantidae > Mantis > Mantis religiosa. The sequence continues at coordinate 319,669,007 of CM060950.1, forward strand.
CTCGCTTATATATGTATAACCATATATATGGAAATCTCTGCAGCCATTTTGGGAAACTGGAAACCATCGAACGTTTTTGCAGGTGAAGGTATTTTTGATGGAAAGTTTTTCTTGAAAATATCGCGTCTCATCCTCTGAAAAAGCTGAACTTAAATCTAAGTTTCGTTTTTAACAGAGTTTTCGTGTTTGAGCTATAATGTTTGCAGATATAAAAACCTTTTTCTGATGTGTTAAATTCATGTGACTTTCTCTACTCGTCAAGCTATTGTACAAGCGTTTATTCTTCTATCTACTCTGTGCTAATCGAGATAAACGTTTGTAGAATGTTTTTATACCATTTTTAATGTTAGTGCAATTGCAAATGAAATTCTGTTCTATTTGGAAGACCACAATAAGATAAAATGAAAGAAAAAGAAACGTGTAACAATTTTATAGTTGAGTGGATTAGGTTTAAAGCTTTTGGTAATTGAAATCTACTTCAAAGGACATTTCGTGAATGATTAACGCCACAAAATATGTACTTTTGAAATAAGTTATCTGGTTTAAGGAAATGTACGTATTTAGTGTATTTATTTCGTACAGTTTACAGTTTATAAAGAAGTTTCAGTGTGAAGTGGACTTCACAGATATTTCCAGAAAATTCAAAATGTACATGTTTGTGATTAAAAATCTCTTAAACATATTGTATTTTAACAAAAATCGTAGAGCCATTTTTGAGAAAATAATTTGTCAAAATTGTTCCACATAAGAGTATGCTTTATTTACTGTAAGAACTCGATGGAGAATTCACTAACTGCCGTTTGGTTTTGGTTACATTAGTCAACTATTCAAGATATGAATTAATTGCACCACTGAGAATAAATTGTTATATGCGTTACATTTAAAGGTTCCAACAATGCTTATACTGCTTAGGTGTAATTAAATAATATGGCAGTAATTTTATTTTTCAAAATATCATTTCTACATCGTGTAGAACGTCTAATTACCATACGAAATAGAATATTTATACCTACAAATGGCATTCATGTCCAGTCCACCTGCTTTGATATCTGTGGATATATGGTAGAGTGTTTGCTATTACGACCATCTGTTATCATTTTTACTATTTTACAATTACGATGGATATTTGGATAGTTATTTATCTTGGTGCATTTATCTTGGTGGTTCGGGGAAACATGGTAAAAAGCACAGTCATATTGATCAATCCAGAGAATTTGAATCTGGTGAGATAGAATAGGGCTTTTCAGCGTCAAAGAACTATCATTTGGTTGAGTGTTATTGAGATTGTGTCACCCTGCGATACATATACCCATCACTGGATGGCAAGAGACCTACTCGAAACGGTTTTGAAAGTAAATTTTACTCCTTCGTCTGCTGAGTGTCGATTGACAGTGGACATTTAGGTGAGGATGTAACAAAGGCTGTTACCAAAACGTTTTTACCAGAAAACATGCTTTAGATGTAACAGCAAGTTCCAATCTTTGGAATCTTCTCCAAGAGGTCTTCTGAACCCGAGCTAGGAATTAAGAGTTTTAATACAATTTTTTTTAGTAAACAATATTTAGCTTAGAGGAATATATCAAATTTTAAACAACAAAAGGAACGTTTTGATTGGCATTAACGTGGTAGGCTAACCAAATATTAACAGGCCTTTGTTTACTGCGCACGCATATAGTGCCGTATGGGTTCGAGGCTTCTTCTCTTCTTCCTAGACTCCATGGTCACTTGCTCTATGACATTATTAATTATTTTGTTAAATTTGGCTAGGGGGGGGCTGGTAAATTGAGAACAGCAGCCAATGCCGTACCTGCCTCAATTCACTTGTCAATGCTTCTCGAGCCATAAGCAAACCTTAAAATTACTTCTGCACCACTTTCAGTAGTTCTGGATGTTTTAAATGCAGATATATTCTTTATGACACTTTTGGTAACTGAGTGATAATGTAGCTAATAATTCATTTTGTTTCTTGGTGTCCTTTGATATGACAATTTTCATTTTCACAAAACTTAGACTGTACAAAGTTTCTATATCTAGTAGCTGAAAACTTGTTGATCTAATATATTTATTTGCTTTAGTTAAATTGTCATCACCGCCATTACACAATGAAGAAACCAATATTTTCCCTTGAACTAATTTTCACTTCACGTTCGTCGCCAATGTTTGACGGTGGGTTTGACGAAGTCAATATATTGTCATGTGTTACTGCACTTTTTCCATTTTAGGGGTTGTAAATTTTTATTATGTAATTGGGATTACTTAAACTGTTTATATTGGTTCCCATGCCGATTTCCTACACCAAAATTATTGCCTCTTTTTATCTTGAAAACAGCATTAGTAATTCAAAACATACTCGTACTAAACAAAGCATGGAAGAATTAACATTAGGTGTTCAGATTAATATTAATAGAAAAAAAAAGGATTTCCTTTCCTAATACGGGTGTGCTCTGAATATAGCTTCAATAAGGTTACAACCAAGGTAAGAACACAGTTACAAATGGCTAATAGGGGCATGGCACACTTTGCAACCTTTTGAAAATGAGTCTACTTAGGACTTTTAAAACTATGGAAAAGAAAATAAATATCGTTATTCGCTTCTACAAACATCAGGGGAGTTTATTTTGGCAATAACTCATTTTGTGAAATAGCCCAGATTGCCGTTCTGGCTCCCCATATGATATCGACTGAAACCGATGAGTCGATGCGGTGAAGCACTTTGTCCGTGCGGCCGTAGTCACTGTCGCCTTGGCTGAAGACGCGCTGGTATCGCCTCAGCAGTTGTCGAACTTTCTCCAGCTGTTTTGCGGTCAGGTGGTCGGCCGCCCTCTCCAGTAGGCCTTCTAGCCGGGGCCCTAGGTGTTGCGTCGGCACCGGCTCCTGTGTCGTGTCGATAGCTGTCACACTGACCACGGGCTCGCACGTCCCCAGCTCCGTTCCGGCGTGGACGTCGTGGTTGGTGTCTTCCAGGTTTAGCAGCCTCACTGGCACCTCCTCTCGGCACGGCAATAATGTCCTGGCTACACAGAGTCCGTGCACAGGCTTCAACTGGTTCAGCATCATGTTCTTCGTCCGCTGGCCTTCCAGTCGCGCCGTCACCACCACCTCGCTTCTCGCGGGGACCACCACGTCTTCCTTCAGGACGACCCTGCAGATCCCAAGGCGCTCTTCGGGTTGACGGAGTATAACCTCTTCTCCGTTGAGCCGCAGGATCTTCCTGCCGAGGTCGACCGTCGCCTCGTGGCTCCTGAGGGCATCCAGTCCCAGAATGACCTCCTCAGCCACCTTCGCGACGAACACCTACAGACGCACGGCACTCCTTCCCAAGGTCAACTTTAGCAGGGCCTCCTCCACAGGCAAGGTGTCACCCGATGCCGTGACAAGCTGGTATGGTCGGCTCGGTTTTCTCGACGGCAAACCCTTCGCCACGTCAGGTCTGATGATGGTCACGGCTGCCCCGGTGTCCACCAGCACGCGGCACGGCTTCCCTCTCACCCAACCGTCCGCGATGAGGCTGTCATCCATACGCCGGCTGACGGTGCGCAGTGTCACTCGAGGGGATGGTGATGGCGCCGACGTGCCCCTCTCCATGACGGCCCTTACTCGTTTTCCGGCTGCTCTTCCTGGTGTGGGCAGTCTCTCTCCAGGTGTCCGGACTGTCCACACCCCCAACACAGGCCACTAGGTCTTCACCGGCGTCCTTCGGCTGGTCTTCTGTCTCCGGTGTAGCGGACACTCCTCGTTCTCGAAGTCGGAATAGCTGTTACCTTGGCCGCCTCCATCCTTAATGCTGCCGTCAGCGCCTCGTGGATTGTTTTATAATCGCCGAGCATTAGGCGCTGACTAATCTCCGTGTCTCGTACCCCGTCAACGAATGTGTAGGCGGCTTCCCGGGATACGAAGTCTGGTGGGAGGTCGACTAGGGCCTTGCTAGCCAGTTGTTCAACTGCGACTGCGAACTCCTGCAGCGTCTCCCCTGGCTGCTGTGACCTTGCCTTTAGCTGGCTGCGGTACGCTGCGGCTAAGCGGTGGTTTCCAAAATGATTCTCCAGGACCTCCCAGATGTCCTTGGGCGCCGCCGTTGTCTGTACCGCGTTCAGGACTTCCGCGGCCCGTCCCTGGAGGCTGGCTATTAACTGTGAGGCCTCCTCTGGTGACCATTTGTTGTGCTTGGCCACTGCGTCGAATTGGCGGCGGAAGACTTCGAAAGTTGTCGCGCCGTCGTATTTAGGAGGTTTGACGCACGCAGATGTGTCGCGTCCCGGTTTGTCGGCCTTTAAATCCTTTAACCTCCTGCCGACGACCACCTCCACCATGGCTTTCAGGGACTTTGTGCTGCTGTCGGCCTTTCCCTCCAGCTCGTTTACTCGGCTCGCCAGATCTTCGATGCACTCGTCCACTTGACCCATCCGCTTGCCCAGCTCCGCGACGTCATCCCTCACGCCTGTCAACTGCTCTTCAAACTTTGCGGCGAGGGTCTCGTTTGCTGCTTTCATCTCCGTGGTCAATTCGATCATCTTCTTGGCCATGCTATCGTTCGCCGTTCTCATTTCCTTCAGTTTCACGGCCAGGTTGTTGTTTGCCGTTTCCGTCTTCGCTGTTAATTCGTTCATCTTCGCGGCCAAGTTATTTGCCGTCTCCAACTTTTCTAAAATCTGTGCCAATGCAGCCTCCATCGCTGTAATATCCCACTTCTGACACCAGTTGTGGGTTCGTGAAATTAAAAGTCCAATTGCACAAACTCAAAATGTTCTTTGTTTCCACCGAATTACAGTTGGAACACTTGCCGATTACATAGAATTACTTAGCGCACACAATTACAATTCACCAGTTCGTCTGTCACATGTCCATTGCACGCTCTCAGTTACGTACAACTCCTCTGATACACGTACACCGTCTTCCAGTCCGTCCGCTCACTCGGCGCTCCTCACAGCTGCTCGCCAAGAACTCCTGACTCGTCCACTGCAGGCCTTATATAGGGAAGATCGCCGTTTCTGGAAGGTTCGCGGCTCGCACAATTATCCCGATATTTCCAGACCTCTGTTGGGAGGTGAAATAAACGGTACAGGGCTCGTGTCGCTCTTCTAATCATCCCCTCAGTGACACAAGATAAATGGGTAGGCGTGGGCTAAATGCTTCCCGTCTGGCCCTACTGCCGGCCGGTTCTATCGGGAATTCCGACGTTCGGGTGACAATATACATAAATGCGATTATACTTGTTCCAGTTTTGATTTTAACAACTCAACAGTCTGACTCAACGTTTCCACAACTCTATTACTATTAAAGTTTTGTAAATTCAGTTTGGGTTCCCTTACATCTGAGGCCATGGAGACTTTCATTCTCTAGGTTAGTGTGCGAGAGAGAAGTATGAATAGAGTGTGGTAACGAGGGGGCAACGCTGAGCACACAATCGTATCTCATTCGCTGGAGACCAGAACTCTTCCCATCTGAAAAAAAAGAAATAGGTCTCTTTATACAATTTTTCGTTCTTGTTTAACGAGAGATGTATCTTGGGAAAGAGGATAGGTCCTATCGGTAAAACATGTGGTTCGATGCACCTGGTTTTAAAGTTAGAAGGCAGAAAGTGTCTTGCCCCACAACCACAAGGAAATTCCATCACACTAGCAGCAGTTGGCAGATTCTTTAACACAAAACAATTGTTATGTAGCTACCCCCCGTTCGCTCCTTAAGATGACGTCTGTACACTATTACTCGGGACATTTAGCAACGCGTATATGGAGGCGCTATTATCTTGTTTACATATGCATCCTGTACATTGGTTAGGCAGAGCACGTATACATTGTTCCTCCGTCGGTCGCCAGTAAAAGAAACCACTGCTATCTATTCTGAGTAATGCCAATGAAACATCGTTAAGCTACATTACTACACTTCAGTTATTTAAAAATGGTCTCATTACCTTTTAACAAAGCTGCACACGAAACAATGAAATCATACAATATTTTTGTGCCGAAATGCTTATCCATATATTCCTCTATAAAACCTTTAGCCTATACAACAATAAATATTTGTACTTTCTGTAACACATAGGTAAAATATATATTGGATTCGAACCAAAAAGTGGAAATCGGAAATATGTTTTACAATTAAAGAAATGTGTAATAAAACATTTTCTACAAAGATGTATCTTGATTAAAATGACGTAGATAGAAGAATAAGCTTTTCTAAGAATAGTTCGTACAAGCGCGAATAGGGAAAGTCTTGTGAGTGTGCATAAAATCTGTTGTATGTCCAGCCCGTGCTAAGAGAACATAATTGTAAACCCATCACGTAACGAGCATTCTTAAAAAAATTTGACTTCTGCTTAATCCTTCTAATTTCTAACCCCATTGTACGTGTATGGAACTATGTAATAAGATAATTTCCACAAACGTTCGTCTCGACTAAGGAATATCCGTTCAAGAAACTTGGAATTTTGAGTAAAGTCATGCGAGTATACACATCAGATTTTTTTTTCTTTCTTGATACTTTTAGTTAATGAAACATTTATTTAATGCTTAGGCAAAAGAAAGAAAAGCATAAGTATTATTCTGACATTGTTACTTTAATAATTGCACCCGACTTGACGGCACAGTCAAGGCCTCCAAATGTGTAACAATCGGCGCCAATGAGTAGTTGCTATTTATAGATATGGCTTTAAAAGCCACTGAAATGCATTTGTTATTGAAAGGTATTATTCTATTTAATGAGAGCATCTGGAACACACACAGTTCTAGAAGATGCAGTGCGTGAACCGATGGTCATGTTTGAATCATATCACAGTAAACACGTCATTTCTCACATGGAAGTCATTACATGATTCATACATCATAAACGCTAACGTCTGCCCTTTAGTTTCATGGCACCAATCGTTTCAAAGTAAATAACATTGAAAGCATATCTATTGGTAGAAAGTGTAACGAAATGCAAAATTTTGACTAGGCAAATGAAATCACAACACATACTTAAATGTTCACTCAAGGTATACTTTACGGTGCGAAACGTTATGAAGAAAAAAATGATTTATTTGAGAATATTCCTTAAAGGTGTTTTTGTAGTATATAACATTTGATGAATAGTTTATTCTGTCCATCTGCGGAAAAAATTAAAATGCCATAAGTGTTTATACGTGTTTTAGAAGTATTTTAAACTTGGCCTATTATCTCCATAGAGGTAATTGTAGTGAGAATAAACTCTTATAAAAATTTGACGCTATGTCGCACGTCAAGATAGAATTTATTTTGTATAGCTGGCAAGTGATAAAGCAGAGATGAAAATTTATTACACAAAAATACAGATTTCGTTAAACCACAAAATTGTCTTTTTTATTACTTTAATCATATCCTAAATATTCGTTATTGGGTTGAATTTTAAAACACTTTTTAGGTGTTAAGTTGCTTTTAATTTTTTCTTGTGGCGATGTAAAGAGAGTGAGTAGTGTGCGACTTTGATGGGGTTCAAGGGCCCGTCGACAGCTAGGCCATTTGGGCCCGATGCAGAGAGATAGAATTTCAAATTCAGTATACAGCGTACCACTTATTAAAAGATTTCACTATTGCTTAAGCCTGTGTATAAAGGCAGTTCTGCAAATGTTTATCTGGTTAACATAAGCTCTGGTAAGGAGAGTGGGTGAAGAAAGTCATATGAATATAACGCATCAGATTTTTTTTTTGTGTAGGTTTTTGCCTATTTCTTGCGGTTTACAAGTTATATGTACAAGAATTATTACGAATGGTGACAGAAAATACATTTATATCTTCAACATGTGTAATTTTAATCCGAACCATTAAATCATTTTTTTTAGAAAATAAAAAATACCTAACGAGAAGGTAGGGGTAGTGTCGGATGGAGGGATTTTCTAGAAAATGTTCCTAACGCATCGTTAGAAGGCGAACATTTTAACCGACTTTTCGTTTTTGAATTATGCTTCACGCGCGCGCGTACACACACACACACACACACACACACACACACACACACACACACACACACACACATATATACACACACACACACACACACCACTTTCTGAAAATGTTATTTTTGAGTTTAGGGACTTGAGATGTCCGGTGAAATATCGAAATGAATTTTGTTAGATATGTGTAGAATAATGCCTCTTTTACATAATGTTTAAGTGATAAAGTAACAGAGCATGGATATCTATATGAGAGGCTCGGGTTTGATTTCCGGTACCGGCGTGGAGGATTTTCTTCTGCTGGCAGACCTGGTGCTTGAGGTCCCGGGTGGGGCATTGAGCTTCTTGCGAAAGACCTGCATTCACTGGAGATACATTTAGCAGAGACTTGATGCGAACCACGTTCACCCTCCAGTACTGCACCCCACTCATGACGCCCATTGTGGACAGGCGGTAGACGCAGATCGGGCGGTAGGCCTTGGTCCGAATGAATATGTAGCGTTTAACACTCGCTTTTACTACATGCGGCACCGCAGATGGTGACGCGTTTGATACATGGAATGAAGATGGAGCACTGGTGGAATGAGATGGCTGGAGAAACCGGAGATCTGTAGAAAACCCTCCTCAGCGCCATGTTGTCCACAGATCTCACTTTGCAGTCGCCTGGGACCTAGCCGCTTTGGTTCAGCATTGAGCTTTTACGCCACGGAGTTTATTAAGTAAAGATAAGAAATTCATACTGATATGACAAACATTGGGGGAACTGTTCCATTGTTTTCAACCGTTTCCAAGTGAAACATGGAGTTCAAAACGCATCCCAGAAAATTGGAAGATGGCGTACGCAGTCGAAGACTGAAATCCCCATGGCAGAGAAATGATAAAATATACAGATACTCCAAAAAGTATTCGTCTAATTATAGCACATAGAATATAACAAGCACAATCAGAAAAATGTTGATAAGAAACGAACAGTTATTATTTCCTTACATTGGTTGATATCTAGATTTAAAAATAAAGCACGATTTCGGTTCATATATTGCTTATTTAGTGAACAGCTCTACGTTGTTTAAAATCATGTCCCATTTGATGTCAAACAAGTATTCGTCTAGTAAACAAGATCCTAGGTATGGTACCTCGCTGACATACACCCCTTCCATTTCCTTGTGTAGTTGTGTTTCATCCACTGCCATTGACAGTACCATCTCTGTTTTCAAAGCCGTTGACTGCTATTTAAGTAATATGGGCCGAAAACGTCGTGAAACTACAAAAGTAGAGAGAGAAACTTGCATAAGGTTAATTAAAAAAGGTTAATTAGAAAAACCATTGGGAGACCTACCAGTACAGTGAAGACTGTAATATACAGGTTTGTTCAGAACAAAACTTACGAAAATCAATCAAGAAGCGATGGTCCTGCAGTTCTATCCGAGATGGAGAAACGACAGTTACTTAGAGAAGTCAAGAAAAATCCTAAACTAGCTGCTCCAAAACTTGCTATTGCAGCTCAAACACACACAGAAAAGTCCATTTCAGTACAAACTATAAGAAACGTGCTTTATGAAGCTGAGTAAGGAGGCCGAACAGCCTGTAGAAAACCATACTTCAGTAAAATCAACAGAAAGAAATGAGTTGCTTTCGCAAAAGAACATAAATACGATGGGTTTGATCACTGGAAGAAGGCAGTATTTACTGATAAGAGTCAGTTTGAGCTCTTTAAGTCAAAAGCGCGAGTAATAGTGCAGAGTAAAAAGAATTGAGAGCTTGAGGAGAAAAATATAACAGCTTCAGTTAAACATGGAGGCGGTTCAGTACTTGTCTGGGGCTGCATGAGTGCAAATGGTGTGGGGGATTGGTGTTTTGTTGATGGAATTATGAACCATAAGGTTTATAAAAGCATCCTAAAACACATCTGTCAAGGAGTTTGAATAATATTGGTGTTTCTGAGGATTATATTTTCACACAAGATAATGAACCAAAACACACAGCTCTAGATGCAAGGCTATGGTTGTTGTATGATACTCCACGATGGATGCCGATATCACCACAACCCCCAGACATGAATCCAATAGAGAATTTGTGGAGTATACTGGGCAGAAATATTAGGAATCATCAGATATCTAATACAAAGGACCTAAAGAACGCTCTACTAGAGGAATGGCGTAAAATTACGGTGGAAACAACACAATCTTTGGTGAAATCCATGCCAAGGAGTTTGCAAGAGATTATAAAGAGGAATGGAGGGCCTACTAAGTACTAACAGTGTAACATTCTACACCACTTTCAGTATGCAGGCGAATACTTATTTTGCATACTATATTGTATATCTCTACTTGTGAATGTTTAACTATGTTTATGTGACAGATACTATGTGTTTCTTTATTGTATTCGCTTTTTCACTGATCAATAAATAAGACAGTCTCCCTGCTGTACTTTATTCTGATGATTTTCCACTATCCATACATCCTTATACATAAACGTATGCATTAGACGAATACTTCTTGGAGTAACTGTACATGGTTCTGCATGATCGCCGAAGCTCTGGGCATATCAGTGAACGTGTTTTACACAAAGGAGTAACTGGAATATGAAAAAGGTAGCTGCAAAATAAATGCAGCGGCTGCTGACTGAATCTAAAGCGAGTTAAAGTGCAATTCTGAGCAAAGTTGGCTCGTTTTCGGAGAGATTCCATTGATCTTATGTGTCGATCATTAACTAGTGATTAAGCATGGGGGCACTACTATACACCTGAAAAAGTCGGCAAAATTACTTAAACTTAATCCATTCATCGAAACGTAAAGTAATAAGAAACATAGGAACATTGTGATTATAATAGGGCCGTATTTATGGTGTGTGATGCCCTGTGCAGTAATTTAATTATGCTCCCTCTTTCTAAACTGAAAGGGAAGTATCGGCAAATATAGCCAGGCTTAAAAGTGGGTAGGTCAATCGCAGGAAGGGAAGTGGGATATAGAAAGGGTCATGAGAGGTAGAGAAGACACGAGCAAGTGAAATGAAATAAAAGATATTGGGAAGGAGGGTTGTTAAAAACGGCAAGTGAAGTTTAATACGTATTATAACTTAATAAGGAAAGGGAGAAGAAATGCGGGAAAAGTTGACGTTAAAAAGAAAACGGCGCTGTGAAGTGATCACAGTAAAAAGTTTAAATATGAGGTACAATAGACAGAGAGACAAAAATTGTGCAAATGGAGTGGAAGGGGAGGTCAGAATTAATAGATAATATGTAGAATGGAGCAAACATGTAAGCGTATTGAAGGGCTGCCTTAACGTCAATTCTCAGTGGCGACTGTTCCCTAGCACACTTTTTCCAGCAGTTGTAAATAGTATCCGGAGTAATGCTTCTCCTTGCAATGCCTATTGAATGCGCAACTGACTTTAAATTGATGGATTTTAGGAAAATTTCCATTTCCTCATCACAGTTCACTGCATCACTGAGGAGTCCACGGCTGTAATGTACTTTATACACTCTTATAATACCCTAGTCTGGCTGGATCAGTACCGCAGTGTTTTTACGCAAGAACATAACTCTTTAACTGGCCCCGTAGATCAGTCGGTAGAGCACCTGCCTGTCGTGCTAAGGGTTGCGGGTTCGATTCCCGGCGTTGGGGGTTGGGATTTTTCTCCGACCAGGGTAATTCATCTTCCCCAGATTCTGGAAGTATGGATGAGAGTGTGAATGTGAGCATGATCTAATGATTAAAACCCAACGAATACGAGTTAACAACCTCGGTATGTTCCAAAAGAGAACGGCCGCCGATATGACCATTGGAGCTAAAGGCTCCAAGTGAAAAGTGAAAAGAAGAAAAGAAAAAAGAAGAAAAAAACAACAACTGATAATGTTTCCATCTCGGGACTGGAATATTAGCAGGTGGATGCGCTGTACAATGGTCAAGGATAAGTCTTTTCAGTTTCAAATGAGTGCATGTGTTTCCTTACTAAGGCACAAATTCCTCTTGGAACCAATGAAAATATTACTAGTTGTCCATGCATTTTTCATTTGTCTACACAGGTGCGGTAGTAATTAATGTTAATAAACATCTCGCAGAGTGGTTTTGTTTACTGCGAGGAGTTTCACTGTCTTTGTTCACTTTTATACCTGATTATAACGCGTTTTTCACATCCGTAGTTTTTAATCGATAATAGAGCGCAGTTTCGTCGTAGCTGTACACTTGATGGCCATTTAAATTGTGTAGAGTCATCAAGTGTTTTAGTTTCTGAGGAAAACATTTGGCAGATTCTAGAGGATCGAGCTTCTCCCTCAATGCTGGTTTGGCCAATACCGTGACGAAGTTTCCGCCGCAAAAACTAATATTAAAATAATCTGTCTCATGCAAATCTTTATATAATTTTACAACTCCAATTCCCAACAATTGAGGTCTACCGTTTGTTGTGGGAAATAATGGGTGCATCTTTGAGTGTGCAAAAGCAAATTCCATGGCCTTGGATGTGTACCAGGAATATGTCCGGAAGGAAGTAATTTTATCCTGAAATTTGATTTAAAATTATAAATTCTCGACACAATTGTGACTCATGAAGGGCGCCAGGAAATTACATTGTGGGTGCCGCGTTGAACAGGACTGCTTAGATTGTCCATCCATACCGCTACCGTAAACTGCAACATAGAGTGCTGGAAAGAGCAACATATGTACAGACGCGAGCAAATGTATTCCGATGAATGCAAGACGGACCTACGGGAGGGAGGCAGGTTTCTTATCAGTTAGTTGCGCCAGGACGCTTCAGTTTCCTTATACCTGACCAGCGAGTCCGGCGCACAGGTATTTAAGCCTCAATGGAAAATAAAAACACTTTTGCCACGTGAAACGTAGGTGGTTTTATACAACTCTCCAGTACCAACGTAGGTATTTATCGATCCTTTTCTTATTGACGTCATTTTCTCTCTCTTCCTCTCTCGCACACATACCTCAACCATTTTAATCTCCCTTTCTTCCTTTTAAATTCATTTCCAGTACTCAAACTTGTAGTTTTATCTGGAACGAAATACTTCTACCTTTCATAGGTTAGCGATAATTAATATAATAGCAAACTGCGTGGTACTTAAAATTAAGTTTATCTTATTTCGAAAATAAATACATTATTTCCTTTGTTACAGTTCTCAAGAACAGATTATATGGACATACTACAATTAATATAGCTACCAAATGACTTAACGACCAACGAAATTATTATTAGAGAATTATTTTGTTTGATAGTGACAGTTCTTATACAAAATCACATTAGCGTCACCTGCATGTCGGAGGTTTCACGAAGGAGTTCTTTAAATGTCGGTAAAACTGATAGGATGCATTTCACTTTTAGCCTCATGTAGAAACCATCGAACTAGACCTGGTCTGAACTCGCAAACTTGGGATCAGAATGACAGCACCTAAGTCATGCTGGTCAGCTTTTTCATCATTATTATTATTATTATTATTATTATTATTATTATTATTATTATTATTATTATTATTATTATTATTATTATTATTATTATTATTATTATTATTATTATTATTATTATTATTATTATTATTATTATTATTATTATTATTATTATTATTATTATTATTATTATTATTATTATTATTATTATTATTATTATTATTATTATTATTATTATTATTATTATTATTATTATTTCGTTGTCACTATTTCACAACTTTTGTTGGCATTGATGCTGCTGAGAAGAATTTCATCTTATTCAGCAACTCAAAAACTTTCTCACGGTGTGGCATGTTTGGAGGAGTTTTTGTTTTCTAATTTACGCCCTAGAAATGAAATGGGTGAAATGATGCTCAAATGAGTCCGGAATCCAGGGAGCTTATAGCCACTCGACATTAGTCTTTTGGGATAAGGTAAAACCCCCGGATAAAAATCTTTATATATGTGACTCACCCTAACCGAGATTCGAACTCGGGACCTCCTGAACATGAGGCAGACACGCTACTATCTAGGCTACCGAGGCGGCCGTTTGGAGTAGTATTGCTCATTGTATATTGCTGATTATCTTCACGAATTCTGATGTCTTGAATATACTCTGCTAAGAATGTTGAGACCACAGCGTCCAGCGATGTAACTAATGGTATAATTTTTATACTTTGTAATTTCCAGATATTTTGATCTCTAATTCCAGGTTCTGGTCAGTTAAAGTCAAGTCTGTAACTCCATACATTGAGTATCTCCAACTATGTGGTGGCACATCATTACACTTTGTTTCTTTTAACGTCCATATTCATCTCTGTAGTCCATTTTTTCCTCCTCGCTCTTTTCTTCTAACAGCAGTCCTGAAATCAGGCTGCAAGTAGGAAGTGGCAGTGTATTCCTTCATCACCTCTGGGTTTTATGATTATCAACATTATTTATTATTGTTATTGCTATTGTCATTATTATTATTATTATTATTATTATTATTATTATTATTATTATTATTATTATTATTATTATTATTATTATTATTTATTATTATTTATTATTATTATTTATTATTATTATTATTATTATTATTATTATTATTATTATTATTATTATTATTATTATTATTATTATTATTATTATTATTATTATTATTATTATTATTATTATTATTATTATGACGATGATGGTTGTGATTGTTGTGATGGTTGTGATTGTGATGATGCTATTATTACTATTATCGTTATTACTATTGTTATTGTTATTATTGTAATTATTATTTTATTATTGTTATTATGGTTGTTGTTGGGTAGACTGCTAGGCAGGATAATTCATCGTCACCTGCCTCCAGTGGTCGGTGGAGGGTAACGTCAGTGTTGATCAGCAGGTAAACTTGACCTTTGCTTTCACTAGGCTAAACTAAACGGTCATAGGATTTTGTTCCCCTTGCCAGTCCAACCCCCTCGTCCATCGGAAAACATTGCACGCGTGGGTACGTTGATCATATCACATACAACACAATAAACTTCACTATAGTTTGTATGTAGTGCAATTTTAAGTTGAGAACCTCGTGGAACGATGTGTTGTATATTAAACTTGCATAGTCATGATAGAAATGAATGGATAAAAAATTGAACACGCCACACTCAGTTCGTGTAGGCTACGCTAAAGCACTCCTATAGTGCTCAAGGCTACGCGATTACGTGGAGAGCTACGTATCTCTTACCATAGCCTATGAGAGGAATGCACTCGTACACGGAAGGCGTTACACACATGGACTAGTAGTGAAATGCATGTTTAATTAAATTAAATATTTTTCAACACTTTGCCAATAAATTATTGAATGCTGATGCAGTGCACATTAAAGTTGCACTTACAATGATTTTTCGATGGCAACATTTTCCGTCCTGTGCAATTGCATATGTTACACGTGCCTAAACATGCCCTTGGTTGTGATAAAGTTTTGTTATGTAATACTGAAACAACTCAAAACAAACATCACGAGAGGCTTTTACCTAATGTTTTTCTTATGCTATAAGCGAGACCGAAGGAGTATGCGCCAGATTACTGTGGTTCTTAAGTGTAAAACGTAACACACGCGTAACAAAAAATGCATCGTTTGACGTCAGATTATCACATTGTACGTGTTAGTCGGAGGCGTAACAACAATTCTAGTTATCACCTGCAAGAATTAAGCAGGCCCCTTTTCTAATTCATATCTTGTATTTTACCTCCTAATGATAGAATTAACACAATTTTTATAGAAACTATTCGAAATATGGAGTTTGAAAAATGTAATATAAAGTCTTTCGTATTTAGCGTATGTAAGGAGGCCTTAAACGTTTGTTTTGAATTTATTTATATAACTTGCTATTTATAATATTTATATCTACAATGCATACATATTTCTTATTCTAGTTGTATACCTTTTGGTGCCGTTTTCCTTTTTAAAGTTGCTAGCTCAGCCTGCTTAGCTCCCAGGTCTTTTAGCCTTGCTGAGTAGCATAGTCGCCCTGTTATTCTCTACTCTAGTTTGCTGTTTCCCCTTATCCCAGCATATTTTCTTTTCCACTCTTTACTTTTCTCATCCATTTCTCTTTAACTTTCCAAAACAGGTTCCCTATATTTCTCTTTCTATTTTCATTTTTTACCCTAACCATTTTTATGGCAATAGGCTCGCTTTGCATCTTTTCCCATGTCTTCTATACTTCCTGTCTCCAAGCTGCTAGCTCTTTACACTCTGTCAGAATATGAACTATACTTTCATTCTTTAGAATGTACTATGACGGTTTACCTCCCTTCCTCCTCTTGTTCTCCAAATCTAAGCTTTGCACATAGACTTATTTTTCCCGTCGGTCTTTCAATTGCATATTATATCGTACAACAATAAATTTAAAATACAAATCTATGACAGAAATTGAAATAGTACGAGGTCTGTTCAGAAAATTCCGGAACTTTGTCCACAAAATTTTTCTGCTCTTACCTTTTACTTATTGTATATGTTCTCCTTCGAAATACTCTCCTCCATTATTGATACACCGCTCCCAACGCCGTTTCCACTTCTAAAAGGAGTCTTGGTACATCTCTTTCTGGATCGTGCGAAGCGCCGTCTATGAATTTTATCTTGTTTATCATTGCAAACCTTCGTCCTCTCAACAGTTTTCTACTTTAGAAATAATAATAAATAGAAAAATGTCTGCAGGGGCCAGGCCTGGAGGGTACGGAGGATGAGGCAACACAGTGTCTCTCTCTCTCTCTCTCTCTCTCTCTCTCTCTCTCTCTCTCTCTCTCTCTCTCTCTCTCTCTCTCTCTCTTTCGTTTTTAGTGCAGTAGTCGCGCACCAACACGAATGAATGTGCGGGTGCGTTGTGATGCAAGGGTCGTGAATTGCCTCGCCACATTTTAGGCTGTTTCCTTCTCACATTTTCTTGCAGGCGTCGCAACACGTCCCGATACTACTGTCGATTAACAGTTTGTCATTGTAGTACGAATTCATTCTAAGTCAAAGACAACTATCAGCATGACTTTGACATTTGACCTGACTCGATGAACTTTTTCTTTCTTTTTTTCTTATTTTTCTTTTCTTGGAGAATCTTTCCCGAACCATTGTGCATATTGAACCTTGATCTCAACATCATAACCGTATACCCACGTCTGATCACCAGTTATGATTCTCTGGAAGAACATCTCGTTCTCATTTGCGCGATCCAAAAGCTCTTCATCAATTGCGTCTTTCTGGTCTTGACTCATGAACCGTGGGAAGAACTTGGCGGCAACACGATGCATTGCAAGATGTGTCAGGATATCATGATATGATCCAACTAAAATGTTGCATTCTTATACAATCTCTCGACAGTCTTTGATTGGCACGCACTATTTCGTCGAGCTTTCTGACATGAGCGTCATCGGTAGACGTCAAAGGACGTGCTGAAGAGTCAGCTTTAACTTCCGTCTGGCCATTTTTAAACCACGTGAACCATTCATACTACAATTTACGGCTTAAGCACTCATTACTGTAGGCGTCCATAATTTAGTGTGTCTCTTTAAAGGTTTTCTTGAGTTTTACGCGTTGCTTCTCTTAACTCTGCCATCTCGAAATCCGCAAACTGTTAGACACAACGTTCTACTCAATATAGTAGTGAACAATACCGAACATACACACAATAATGAAACTTCCGGCCGTTACACATTGAACACGGGCGTGTGCAGGAATGCCAACGCATTTTGCTCCAACACATTCCATTGAAGCGAAATTACAAATGTACCGGAGGTTTTTGGTCATACCTCGTGCAAAAGTCCTCGGACAGCCCTCCCCCCAAAGGTTTGGTAGCAAGATTATTTATTTATTTATTTATTTATTTATTTATTTATTTTTGTAAGAGAGAGATTTAGTTTGTCGAGGAGACGGTGGTAGTGTTCAATGCCCAAAGCAAGTGATCGTCAAATGTTGAACTGTACGTTCTATGCCAGCTTAAAATTCCATTCAGTCGCGAGGAACAACCGAAAGTGGACAACATTTTAAAAGAATGTAAAAATATTGAAAAGGTCGAACCATTTATTAATAGCAGATATCTCGAAAATGGCTTATGCCATTGCAAAATATATTTAAACAAATTGTATGTTTTGAAGAGAGTACACCTTTTATCTAGTACGTTTTCGTCCCTCGCTTAATATATACCAATTATACAAGACTGAAAAATTCCTTCCGGATGAAGACGATTTCTCTGGCTATTTGTAGAAAATTCTAGGTAGACGTTTCATTTGCCATATAAATCTTTAATATGTGGCATTTTAATCAAAATCGCTGGCCACTTTTAGAACATACACGTTTTCGTAAAATGCCCCACGTGAAGCGGTTATTTTATTTAAAAATTTCATGCTTTATTTAAACGAGAAATTTGGTATTTATCTGACTTTTCGTTTTTGAGTTATACCGCTTTCTTTCTTACACGCGGAGTTGTTTTTTTCTAAGAATGATATTTTGGATTCGGGAGTCTCGAAACATTTATTTTCGCTGGGATCTTGCTATCAAATTTTTCTATGGAGTGCAACACGCTCTCTTTGCAGAGAAAGCAAAAGGAAAACAAAAACATATATAAAACATTTTACAAATTCAAAATTACAGTTCTGGAATGCTGTTTACGATTTAATAAATGCATGTTGTGAGTCTGATTCTTTTATAACGCTGTAAGAAGTGTTGGACATCCATATTTATTTTGTGGTGCTGGACAGTTCAGTGTGTAAATACAATAAAAAACAATAGATAAACTAAAATTGGCAAAATAAATGATAACAATTCATTAACGACGGTAACTTTAATGGAAAGTTAAAATTATACGTAAATCTGCGCCTTGAACAGAATGGGGGGAATTTCCAATATTATCTGTGAATGGGAAGTTATAAGTTTTACTTGTTTTCTTTTTCTACTGTTTTCTCCAAGTTCATCCAACCAGTCCACTACCGTAGCACCACAAATGTATAGGCCAGGCCGTGGCTCAGTGGTTAGACCGCTTGGCTCTCACCAAGGCGGCCCGGGTTCGATCCCAGGCGACCGCAAAGTGAGATTTGTGGTGGACAACATGGCTCTGGGGCGGGTTTTCTCCGGGATCTCCGGTTTCCCCCGCCATCTCATTCCACCGGTGCTCCATCTTCATCTCATATATCATCAGTGTCATCGCCTGCGGTGCCGTATGAAGTAAAAGCGGGCGTTAAACACTACACACACACACCACAAATGTATAGAGTCAGAGTTGCCACCATATTCCCATGTCTCGTTAATTCCATGTTTGGGAAGAATCACACTGCTATTGTGAAGTTTAGACGAAGAGTTTGACATAGAATATTGCAACGAAAAAGTATTTCTACTGTACTCACAGCGAATATTTGGGGACGTAAGGGTGCACTTACAAAGACTTCAAAAATGGAAACTTAACAGGATGCTTCTGTTAGTTTTCAAGATTTGGACCGATTGATCAATCTGCTTTTCGAAGACTTTGAAGTTGATCTTTTCTGGTTGATATATTTCTCAGGTCGGTATAAAACATGGACAGGAAGTAGTGCGGCCGCGCCGTGGCTTAGTGGTTAGTCCGCTTGGCTCTCACCAAGGCGGCCCGGGTTCGTTCCCAGGCGACTGCAAGTGAGATTTGTGGACACCTCGCTGGGGCGGGTTTTTTCCTGGATCTCTAGTGTGTTCCATCCGCATCTCATGTATCATTGTCACCGCATGCCGTATTTAGTAAAAGCGAGCGTTAAACACTACACATTTCAATAACTAGTGCATAGCATGAGAAGGTGTAATTTACTCCTCCAGCTATTCATCGAAAATAAACCATTATAATTTGTTTCAAACTAGAAGGATCCAGTTGTAAACATATGGAAGGAGACAAGAGAGACACTTTAATAAAATCACCTGTATAATCGCCCACTATTTTCCCTCCACCGACCGCAGCATAAGAGCGTTGCGTTAAAGTGTCCCTGTCTCTGTTTCCCATATTTCCCAACATCGTTCTACTTTGAGACAGATCGTACTAGAAGATGTTGGTTTACATATAAATTAGAAAGCTGGGATAATTGGTTGCGTTTGAGTTCTGAGTTGACTAACGTAAATTCAGTATGGAAACACACTCCTGCATTTCTTACGTATATAGGCACGTGGAGTTAGTTGCTTTTAATCCGCTCGAAACTCTTGTAAGCATTTTAACAGCGTTGCATTAACAGAGAAGCAAACACGGGTGCGCGCGTGAAACAGTGATAGGGAGATACAGGAAGTAGTTGAAGTTTCCTCTCCAGATGCGGTACGCAATCTCCCCTAACTCGAGCCAGACTTCATGATGTCAGGATTTGATGCTGGTTGCGTTTTGTAATGCACAGTTAAGATTTATTTTTAGCACCCTTTTATTTAGCATTATTACTTTCGCTATTACTTTGCTTACCACTAGTAAGTAGAGGAAGTATAATATTCTACCCAGAAATTGGATTTAGACATTATTTAGTGTGAAGTATCTATATTTTTTAAGATCCTCTAATTCGAATTATTTTTAGAAACCATGTGTGCATATCTCTGTCTCCGAACAGGATATCTAAAAAATACTGAACTTGATGTTTAAGCAAGCACCTTCAGGGAATGTGACACGAAGATGTTCAAGAAAATCTAACTCCAAACTACACTTGCGTGGGAAAATCTTCATTTTTTCCCTTCCGATCTCAAAACTATTTTAATTAAACTATCATGTTTACGTGACATGAAACGTATATCTTGACTTCGGGAATATGAGCTACTCATACGGTCAGACTGACTTTCTCATAATTAGTAAACCAAATCTTATAACGCGAAACATGTAGGTCTTGTTAAAGCATGCACTTTGTTAAATGATTTGTGACATTAACTATTTCGGAGCTATTTCTCGTTAATTGGTTTAATTTTAAATGCTTGTACTTTTCTCATCTGGGAACTCACTATTAATTTTTATCTTGGTCATGAGAAGTGCATGCAATTTCAAAGACCTTATTGCGACACGCTCTATAAAATTCGATCTGTCGTGTAACCAGAATAGTTGAAAGAAGAGTGAGTACAGAATCAGGTGAATGCAACATCTTTTATTCTCTTTCTTTTCTTTTGTAGATTGGCTTAGGAACATAGCAAGATTTCGACTAAACTTGCCAGGTGGATATAACAAGAAATCGTGGAGATGATTCATTTTATGGGGACTGAAAACATCTGAAATTTCTTAGTATTTAATGGGAATTGATTAAGTTGTTCTATTTTATAAATCTTTGTTTACATCTGTATTACGATAATTTTGACATTTATAGAAGGGACCAGTTTTCGGCCCCCGACATTGGTCTATTTAGGCAGATACAGTAGAATACATTGAAATACCAAGTAATAAGGTAATCAACTGTCAGATATTTTTATTCATATTCTGTTGTAAATATTTCGCATTTTATTGTTTGTATCTTCAGTTATTTGTTAAAAACCTTGCTGTGCACCGGTATCACAATAGCTACTAGTACCGATGAACAGCCTTTGTTCCAAACTTCCCAGAGGCAGTAAGTGCAACAGAATTTTTGAAATCGAGGTCTCACTAAATTATGGGAGAGGAGAGATTGAATGTTGCTTTGGAGGAATAGCCACCCCTTCCTGGCGTTCTATGGATAAAATGTCAAGGTGAAAACGAAATGTTTCAAAGTTAGTAAGTTCTTTCCATTTTATCCAATAACATACAGAGGCGAGACGACCTTTCTCAGCTTACAAACTTGGTTAAAAGCTATACTTTGTAAACATAATATGATC
This sequence comes from Mantis religiosa, assembly GCA_030765055.1. Classification (NCBI taxonomy): domain Eukaryota; kingdom Metazoa; phylum Arthropoda; class Insecta; order Mantodea; family Mantidae; genus Mantis; species Mantis religiosa. The sequence goes on from CM060950.1 coordinate 319,690,630, forward strand.
ATTTGGAGAACATTATTAGATATTTTAATGCCTGTAAATCCGATGTTTAGTCATTACCAGGGCTAGGAAGTTCGTACCGTTCGTCGTTCCCTATGCAGGTTGCGACCGAACCTTTCCCGCGTCCAAACAACTCATAAATAAGAAACGCACAGCGGAGAGGTATTGAAACCGGTTGCCCAAAGAAAAAAAATGAATTATGAGACATTCGTAAATGCACATCTATTTAGGTCTTTATGTACAACATACAAATTCTTATATAGTACATACGGGTTTGTCCCTGGCTGATAGGCACATTGTGGCAACACCCATGCAATTATAGCGCAGATTGTAACATTTCCTGACCGAATGTAAAATAATATCCAAATAATAAAATTAATTTCTTAAATATCTGAAGACTCTTACTAGACAAAATGTCAAAACAGGAATTTAACTACATATTTACTCATCTGTGGCCGTATTACCAAAACAATCATGTATGTACCTCTGAAGCCTTACAAATGAGAAACTCATTCTATGTCCCCTAAAACAAGATTTAGTTGATTATTGACAATCTGTTGCAAATTCGTTAATGATTTCAGCTAATTTAGTTTCTCGATCTGGCTTCTCCTTTTTCCCATGTTTGCTGAAGTATCCCACCGAAATGTAAATTAAATAATGAAGTAAATAAGGACATGAATAAGTACACTTCTAGAAAACATACCATAGCTGTACAGCAAATTTAGTTGCTCATCTTTGAAGCACAACAAAGATGTGATTCGAATGTCTTCCTTCCTACCAACGTGCTCTGTCATGCAGTAATGAGTTGCATTGTACGATGAACCTTGCCCTTGCTAGTAGCGCTGTATTGAATAGGCCGCTCTTAACACTGCTTAAAGAAATCGGTACGAACTTCCTAGCTCTGGTCATTACATTAATCCTTGCATTTGTTTTTCAGTCTGTATGAAGCATGGGGATATCAACTATACGGTTAAGAGATTATTCCAATTAGGTGAATAGTTTTCGGGATAGATGTTTGTACATTTTCATTTTCTGGTTTTATCACGCAAACTGTAAAGTAACTCAAAATGGCCAATATTTTGTTCCTTCTTCTCAAATTTGTGACATAACAGAAGTATGGAAAGGTAGAGTTACTGAAAAATTCAATGCCTTAACCTGGTTTTGAACCACGGATCTTCCGGTCTCCGTCCCGCTGCTCTTAACCATTGAGCTACCATGGCCAACGTGCCAGCATGACTTTAAATTCCTCAACTGAATCGTGTTTTTCCCGGTAAACCATTAGTTTTCATAAACACATGACACAACTACCGTAATGGTGACTTGCAATGCTGCCAAGTACGTACTTTAAGGCCCGGGCTTTTTAGTTTGTACCACTATTATGTCAATTAATGGAAATTAATTTCTCTTTCACACCAGCCATGAGTAGGACGAAGCATGGAAAGATAGATTCAGACTGAAAATCGCGGCTATGGCATACATTTTTTGGTCTGACTCTACCTTTCCATACTTTGTCCTGCACACGGCTAGTATAAAAGACCATTAATTTCCGTTAATTGACATAATAGTGGTCCGAAGTATAAAGCCCGGGCCTTAAAGTACGTACTTGGCAGCATAGCAATTTGCCATTAAGGTAGTTGTCTCATGTGTTTATGAGAACTCCTAGTGGTTTAGCTTTGTATTACGTAATTTGAAACAATTTCTGAGAGAATATTTAAGCTAATAAATGCAGAGAGGATGGGAAATATGGAGTTTGATAATCAAAGCATGTAGAGTACAGAAGAATGCTGTGGCTCTTTTTTTTTTTCTTTTTTTGCATCAGGAACATACTTCATGCTTTATTTCCATATCGCCAGTTCAGGATAGTGCAGTTGCATAAAGCAAACTTTTATTTGTGTGCGTGCCGTTATTGCCAAGTTTAAAGGAAACTGCAAAAATGTATCAATGCAACTTCAAGAACATAGAACACTATAAACAAACACAGCGTTACGGTTCGTAAATCAGCAGAATTTATTTACGACTGCGATAAGTATTCGGAGCTTCTAAACAATGCATGTTTGTGATAAGAGAGAGTACATGGCTAAGGCTCCGTTAAAAGCTGAAAGCAAACAAAACCATAAAAGAAAGTTACTTTCTCTGCTTATCGAGTCTAACGTTCGCAGAAGTAGCTTAATTATCATTGAGTTGTAGACAAAATGACGTCTAATTGTTTGTCAGTCATTCTCTGAATGAAGAGAACTTCCTAGACATTTTAAGATATATATTTGATTAGTCATTTAAGTATTTTGAATATCTTAAATATGACGCTTCAAACAAATCGTTAGCCATATTTGAAAAGATAAGTACCAAACGTTTTCCATATAAAGAGTAGTTCTGAGTAGCTTTTCCTTAAAATCTTCCTATGGTATATTTTAAAGTGTTAAGGTTTCTCAGGAACAACACGTTATTCCATAATAACAGCATTGATTTTATTTACGACTGAACAAGAACACATATTATTACACAACTGGCGCTTAGCCACCGGATTGCCAACACTTACGTAACCCGATTGCCAACATTTACATACAAGTTATTAAATACAACTGCACTCAAAACCCGAAACTTTAACACTCCCCCTTATTTAATAACTTGCGAAGTCCCATATCACTGCACAACTGCTGTAATCTGACAGCAACTAATGGCTTTGTCAACAGCTGATCTGCTGTATTTACCCTTGAAATGACAATTTCACCTGCTGTAGCTAGCTCTCTAACAAAGAAGTGTCTGATACGGTAATGTTTTGTCCGTCGATGAAATTCAGGATTGAGTGCCAGTCGAGCAGCTGCCTCATTGTCCACTCGTAGGTAGGGTTTTGACTCCTTTAGCGGGCGAAGTTCAGTTAAAAGTCTCTTGATCCAAGCAATTTCTCCTGCTGCTACAACTTCAGCTTCTGTAGTAGAAATTGCAACTGAAATCTGTCGCTGACTCAGCCAACTGATAGGTGCACCACTGTACAAACAAAGCCCGCCTCGGTAGCATGCTGGTAGTGTCTGCCTCACGTTCAAGAGGTCCCGAGTTCGAATCTCGGTCAGGGCGAGTTACCTGGATAAGGTTTTTCCGAGGCTTTCCCTTATCCTGAAAGATGGATGTCGGGTAACTCTAAGCTCTATGGACCCTGGGCTCATTTGAGCATCATTTCACCCATTCCATTCATCGTCCGATATGACAACGTTGGAGGACGAAAGAACACCTGATGTAGATCGCCCAGTCTTCAAATCACCTCCATGATCAGCATCATTGAAACATTCAAGAATGGCTTTGTCTTCGCCACTTATGTAAATAAGTCCATAGTCGTATGTGCCTCTCAAATAGCGAAATATTCTCGTTACTCTTATTACATCACGCTCTGTCGGAGTTTCAAGACTTATAGATGCTACTCCAACAGCATATGCTATGTCTGGCCTTGTTCCACACATCAAGTACATCAAGGATCCTTCGCTCAAGAGGTTCCGAGTTCGAATCTCGGTCAGGGTGAGTTACCTGGATAATGTTTTTCCGGGATTTTCCCTTATCCTGAAACACGAATGTCGGGTAACTCTAAGCTCCATGGACCCTATGGGTGCACTTTAAGTTGGTGATTGACAGTTGAAGGAGTGGGGAAAGAGAGGGGATAGCAGCGTTGCAACTTTACCGTCCCTCTCCACGTGCTAGGCAATGAAGGTCACGGGTAGAGGGGAGGTGGAAATTCGGTTGCAGTCAGTTGCAGTAATGCACACACACACATATTCCTAGAAATTTGCATACTGCAGTATTAATCGTAAGATTGCCGTAAGACTGTCTACACGTTTAAGTGAGCAGTTACCTAAATACAGCATACGAAATCTTCGGAATGAACAAAAAACAAATGGTTAGCTACATTTAAGATTTAGAGAAATAAAAGTCCCATACCTGCACAGAATTATGTATTTTAATCCAACGGGAATATGCCGCTTATCTCAGAGTCGCTGCTGTCACTGCTACTGCTTTTCTGATGATCGTCGTCGTTGTCAACGCCGCCGTCGTCGTCGTCATCGTCAGAGCTACTGCAACCTCCCACGGAAATTATGAGTTCTTCCACACTTTCTTCCAAAACGCCTTCATTTTCCCATGCTGCCACTATAACTTTTTTTGTGTGACAAACTGCATCTTCCCAATTTTTACCACTTATTTTTGCTATTGCTTCTTCTGTTAGTTTTATAACAGATGTTATACTGAAATCTGTATTGTTGCGCGCTACATATCCCTTTATTTGGGCCCAAATCAATTCTATTGCATTAAAATGGCAATGGTAGGGAGGAAGTCTAATAATTTTGTGGCCTTTTTCTGCAGCAATTTCATCAACTATATATTTTGGGAACTGCGGTTTGTTTGCTTTTACCAGTTCAAGCAATTCATACTTTTTTAAATGGTCTTGAACACGCACATTGTTGCGAACAAGCCATTCCAAAATAACACTCTTCCTGGATGCCATTGTTGGAGCTTTGTCTAAAATAACAGAGTGATATTTTGCGTTATCCATGACAATTATGGAACGCCTCTCCAAATTGACTAATAACTGTTCTTTGAACCAGTTAAGAAATTTGGAATGGTTCATTTCTTCATGATAATCTCCTGTTTTCTTAGATTTGAAGAGGAGGCAACAGTTCGGAATAAATCCAAAAGAGTTTCCCGCGTGAAGGAGGATTATTCTTTCCCCTTTACCTAATGGCACCCGCATTGTTGCTCCCAAGGTATCATCAGTCCAGCCCTTGTTAATGCAATGATTAGCATTCACCCAGGTTTCATCAATCCATACAATATTCTCAAAATCACAAGAAATAATTTCTCGTAGGAACCTACAGCGCCAGGCACATATGTCCGGTTTCTCCAGCAAGATCTTACGTCCATTTAGCTTTTTATAGCGAAATCCTAAAGTTTTAACTATTTTTCGAAGTGAGGTCTTGCCACCTGTAAAAAGATCATCCATTTGTAGAGATGAGTGCAGTTTTGAAAGTGTAGGATATTGCTTCCTTGTATAATACGCGTAAATATGGCGGCGAATGGCATCTTGTTGAAATGGATCCAGGTTAGTGACCGGGTTATGTCGCTTCCTCTTCTTCCCTGGAGTTTGCAACCGCGATGTACATGCCTGATTTTCTTCACTAGCGTATTTCTCTTTCCCTACTCTAACTATGGTATTCTTACTTACACCAACAGCAGCTGAGGTTCTGTCCAGTACTTTTGAAACGGGAATTATTGGACCCCCATTGTCTCTTTCATCCTCAAAATATTTTCTTACGGAACATATAATTTCCCTTGCTTGTCCTTTAATTGGGATTCCGTGCCCAAAAACATTTTTTGTGGTCTTCGCAGAAGGTTTCTTTCTGTCTGTTTCTGTAGCACAAGTGTTTGCGGTAGCCATGAGTAACGATAATTAGCTAAATATTAAAGTTGCACTGAAACACTAAAGTTGATCACAGAAACACTAAAGTTGATCACAGAAACACTGAAGTTGATCACTGAAACACGAATTATATTGCGAAAATGTAAAGCTGTTTACACTCTGTGAAACATTCACTACCTGAAGCAGCACACTCTTAGTTTGGCAGTGATGACAGGGAGAAATACCCTAAGTACCGTAAGGGTTATTCGTGTTAGAACTGGACCGGACAAAGGCAGGTAAGAAGGGTTGGTCATTAAACTGTAAAGGTTGGTCATTGACCCAGAAAACGTCATAAGCTATTCCTTGAAACTAAATCCACACCTGTTCCCTTCCAACAACGCATACCATCTCATACTAAAGGGCAACGAACGACGACGGTATTGTGATTCTGCTGATTCATAAGCGAAGCAACAATAGGAGCAGTGTCTGTTTACTGAAAACCTCAACATGCCGATAGAATAGCGTCATGCATAAAGCACGTGATGTAGTGCGATAGAGTTGGCAACATAGGATAAGCGGCTCGGGTTGCTATGGCAACAGTTTACTTTTGATTGGTGGATTGCTGGTTGCTAGGCGACGGCAATGACGTGTCAGTGACGTGTTTATCTCCTCTCCTTGTTTTCGCAGCTGAACAGCACGTGGAGGGGAAAACGTCAATCACCAACTTACAATGCGACTACAATAGTGGATCTCTCATTCCAGCAACGGGGTGCCTGTTTTAGACCATATAGGCTTTTCATTAATTGACATACTTTTCCAGAACCATCATAAACTTCAGGCTGTGTCATAAATATTGTTTTCTTCATGTCTCCATAAAGAAAAGCAGTAGTCACATCTATTTGTGCAATGTTCATTTTTTCCTTGGCTGCAACACTGAGGAATGTTCGAATAGTCGCTATCTTTGCCACAGGGCTGAAAGTTTGTTCATAATCAATTCCTTTCTGTCGAGAAAGGATAACCAGTCTAGCTTTGAATCTCACAACTGATCCATCAGCATTCGTCTACAGCTTGTAAACCCATTTACAAGGAATTGCTCTTCTTCCAGGAGGTAAATCTACCAAAGTCCAAGTTCCATTCTCTTGATGTGCTGCCATTTCTTGATCCATGGCTGATTTCCATTCATCTTGTTGACATGAAGTCATAGCTTCACAATAAGATTCTGGTTCATCTAAGGTCATTAGCTGCATTGTATAGTCTTGAAATCCCTTAGGACCTTTTAGTTTTGAACGCTCACGCAGCTGTGGCCTAATTAATTCAGTGTCAGATTGTTCTAATATCTCTTCAGTTTCTTCATGCAAATCATCATAACTGTAGAAATCATTTTCTCTTGGAAAATTAGATTCCACGTTGTTCTTACTTTCTTCTGACGACTCTCGAGACTTCTGATAAGAAAAATCAAGGTCCACAGGAACTACTGGACTTTCATGTTGCATAATTTTCTCTTCAAAAATAACATCAAGTGATCGTATTAGCTGATTCTTTTCTTCACTCCAGATTTGATAACCATCATAATGGCCATAGCCAATCAGAATCCCTTTTACTACTTTTCGATCTATTTTTACTCTTGATTGTTTAGGTACATGAACATAACATTTAGATCCTATTATACGTAGATGCTTCAGGCCAGGCTTCTTTCCATGTCATATTTCGTATGGAGACGTTCCCTCAATACTCGAAGGTCCCGTTCGATTGATAATGTATGCTGCAGAATTTATCATTTCAGCCCAAAGTGACTGAGGAATGTTTTCATGAGCATGCATCATAGCCCTGGCACTTTCAACAAGAGTACGATTTTCCCTTTCACTGCACCCATTTTGCTGCGGAGTGTATGGCATAGTAAAACGTTGAATTATGCCCTCCTTCTGTAGAATCTCCCTTGTCTGTTCATTGTTGAATTCTCCTTCCTTATCATTTAAGAGGTTTTTGATTGTATGTCCAGCAGTCTTCGTTTCAGTTATGAATTGTCTTAGTTTGTAGGGAACTTCTGATTTTTCCTTGAGAAAGTAAACAGCACGAAATTTACTGTAATCATATTTGAATAATATAAAATAGCGATAACCAGACATGGATTTATGAAAAGGGCCACAGACGTCCGTATGAATGAGCTCTCCTGGTTCAGACGCTCTCTTCGAGTACCAAATGGAAGCCGATGCGCTTTATCATAAACACAACCTTCACAAAGTTCAGAGTCCAGTTCCACATTTACACCTAAAATCTGGAAAATTAACATCTTGACATGTCGCTTATTTTGGTGTTCAAATCTTTAATGATATAACTGTAGTAAGTTTTCTCGGCTGATTTCATTTACTTCAGCAGGAATAGGAGGTTTCACACTTCTCACCATTAACTTAAATAGTCCTTCATAACGATCACGAGTGCCAATTAGTTTAGTGACATCACCAATTTTAAAATAACACTTTTCTTCTCTGGATAAAAGTGTACTTTTTGGACTTTTGTCTTGTGCTGCTAAGACAGAAAACAGATTCTTTTAATTTTTGGTACATACCACACATCACTCAAAGTGATTTTATGCCACTTTCCATTTACTGCTGCTTCCACTTCTATGTCGCCCTTGCCAACAGCCTCAAAAGTGTCACCATCTGCTGATGTAACTATATGTGTCGTAGAAAATGGTTCAAATGTCTTGAAGAAATAGTTTGTATGGGTGATGTGACTTGTTGCACCATTGTCTACAAACCAGCTACCAATATCACACTCAGATGACATAACCACAGATGTTTCAGCGAATAGAACCATATTCGTTGAATTATTTGGAGTTTCAGCTTCAGACCTCTCTTTTCTGAGTCTTTTGTGGTCGACATCTGCAATCCACTTCCGACATTTTTTGATTACGTGCTTTGGCTTCTTGCAGTAATGACAAACAATTTTCTTTTTCCACTGCGACTGCTTAGAAAATTGTTTAGATGAGTTACTTATAAGTGCCTCTTGAGAGGTACAATCTCCTCCTTTACTTGACAAGGCTTTCTCATATGCACAAAGTTGAGTTGTCAAGTTGTCAACAGTCGTATCAGTTTTCGACATTAGCATCCAACTTAATTTGAATGGAAAATACTCATCTGGTAGAGTGCCTAAAATCTTGCAAATTAAAAATAAATCGGGCAATTCTGGATTATTTTCTACATCTTTGGCCATTTCTTCCTTCAAATCCTCCCACAGATTTTCAGCTCTGATATATGAGTTGCTACATTATCACTTGAATGTTTCACAAACCCGAAAAATCAGAAACACCGTCAAATAACTTATTCAATTCTGCCCATACTTCACGAGATGTATTAAGACGCACTATTTTCTGCAATGTTTCTTCAGTCATATTAGTAGTCAGCACAATCAAAGCATTGCTATCAGCCGTAAGATAATTATTCAATGTGTTCTTGTATGGTTCTTTTTCTTGAGCTGAAGCACCTTTCGCGAGTTCTGCTGGTTTAACTGATCTACCTTCAATGACATCAAGAGCTCCAGGAATACCACGTAAACACACACTTGCTTTATACTTCCACGTATTCCAGTTTGATTGCCCTTCCAGTAAACCAATGCTGATTACCCTTGTCGTATCCATATTCAAAATTCACAACTGAATCCACACGATTCGGAATATGGCGTACGAAAGTCACAGTACACTAATTTCAAAGTTTTCACTTTATTCACGTACAAAACATGCACAAACCGTGTTCCTTCAATTGCCTTGAACTTCGCAATAGCGCACCTGGGCCCATAACCTGTTAAAAGTTTCTCAGGAACAACACGTTATTCCTAAATAACAGCATTGATTTTATTTACGACTGAACAAGAACACATTATTACACAACTGACGCTTAGCCACCGAATTGCCAACACTTACATAACCCTATTGCCAACATTTATATACAAGTTATTAAATACAACTGTACTCAAAATACGAAAAGTTAACATAAAGATGTCAAACTTAAATGCAAAGATGGTATTGATCTAGTGTTTTTCAGCTGTGTTGTTCATAAATGAAATGTGTCGTGTTTAACGCCCGCTTTTACTACATACGGCACCGCAGGCGATGACACTGATGATACATGAGATGAAGATGGAGCACCGGTGGAATGAGATGGCGGGGGAAACCGGAGATCCCGGAGAAAACCCGCCCCAGCGCCGTGTTGTCCACCACAAATCTCACTTGTGTTGTTCATAGGCGCACGCGTACGCACACTACCCGCGCGCGCGGCGCGTGCGTGAGAGAGAGAGAGAGAGAGAGAGAGAGAGAGAGAGAGAGAGAGAGAGAGAGAGAGAGAGAGAGAGAGAGAGAGAGAGAGAGAGAGAGAGAGAGATATGGAATTGCATAATTTGGAAAAAGGTCTGATAAATACTAAACTATGCAAATATAATAAAATTGATAGGGCAAATTGATAGGGTTGACAAAGCAAGAGAATAGAAGCAAAATAATAAAAGTAAAACATGGACCCACAAGCGGGTCATCATCAACTGCAAAGATTAGACCTTTTAGTTTGTTAGGCTTTTAGAAATTGCTCCTTCCATCTTTTTAGTGATCTTCCCAGGTTTCCTCTCTCCTTTGATGTATAATTAAAACATTATGGATAATTTCCAGTTGGAAATGGTTCGTATTTGGTTACAAACTCAGATTGACTTCATTTGAAACATCTTCCGAGTAGATATAACATGATGCCGATTCTTTTGTCTTAATTTTGTATTTAAGTTGTCTCAGATTAAGCTCTTGAACAAAGCATTACGTTAGTACTTTGTTGCATTTTAGAGTTACTGCACACTTCTATCCATTAAAGGTGTTCAAAGTATCATTCTTGCGTCTGTAGACAAGACTGTACTGTCTGCCCAGCACAAGAAGGCAAGAGACAAACGAAGGGTAGAGGGGTTTGAGCTGTTAATCTAATCTGTTAGTGGATATGTTTACCAGGAAATAAATGCATGAGAGTTATTGAGTCACCGCCTGCCTCGGTAGTGTAGATGGTAGCATTTCTGCCTCACGTTCAAGAGGTACCGAGTTCGAATCTCAGTCAGGGTGAGTTACCTGGATAAAGTTTTTTCCGGGGTTTTCTCTTATCCTGAAAGACGAATGTCGGGTAACTGTAAGCTCCATGGACCCCGGACGCATTGAGCATCATTTCACCCATTTCATTCATTGTCCGATATGACTAAATGTTGGAGGACGTAAATTATAAACAAAAAAATGAGTCACCCATGTTGCCAGATCTAATGTTCGTTGTGGTAAATGCAATGATAGGTATTATGTGTTTGTGAGTTATGTGACAACCTTGCATATTTTAAACAAACAAACCTATCATCCTTGTCATACTCGGATGGCTAGCTTTAACACCGTGCTGACAGCAAAAGTGATTACGTTACACATTCCTCTAGCTTGCCTTCTTGTCCTGGGCAGACAGTACTCATTTCTCGTGCTTGAGTACCTCTGATTATTTGGAAGTTTTTGATAAGCATGCACAATTCTCTGCCCCAGTTCCCTACCCATATTAACGGAAGTGCTGTCTCTACACTTTTGAGGTGACCTCAGACATAAAATCTGAAAGATTTAGATAAGATGATGTTGCAAGGGTATTGATTCGCTCCGTTCTATACTGTACCATATTTGCTTGCTAGATGTTTTACAATAGCAGCAAATGTGCTGAAGCTCCATCATGCATTACCAGATGTCTTGACGTTGCTCAAGGGGAGCATCATCTAACAATCTTGTAAAGTGCTGCCGCAGAAACAAAGGTATCTGATCCATTTAGTTTTCTTGAAAGAATGTGTGACCTAATGAGACTATCACTAACCATATATTCAGTGAGAAATGTTGCTATGTACCTGAGAAACGCGTGGGTTTACCTCACACCTAAAATTTGAACGCTGCAAATTACAACTGACATCACGTGTGATCTCTGCCTCTTCCGTAAATAGCATGTCACTTGAAAGATGGAGTTAGTACAATCTTTCGTTACGTCTTCTGAGATAAAAGGGGCAAAGTTCAGATTGTTGAGGCATTGCATTTTTTGGTGGTGAGAGGATGCAGTGAATTGCGATCCAACATTCTGCATACATTACTGTGGCGTAGTACAGCCATTTCTTGTGGAAAAGTTCCTGGAGAGAGTTACAGCTATGGATTAATATAGTACTGCTTCCGACATTTATATTCTCAATTCCAGGCATAATACGTGCAGGTATGAAAATTGTGTAATTAAAGATGACGTAAATCAATGAGAAATTATTGAATTGCCATAGCAATGACCAATTCAATAATTTCTAATCAGCAAGAGTTAAATTCATTCTACGTTGTCTTCATCGAGTAAAGACACAAAGTTGTGACTCTGTGTCGATTCATCTTCGAGGAGTAAAACATAATTGTAAAAGGAATAGCGACACTTCTGAATCTTGCATAAATTTTGTGTAACGCCGTATTTATGATAATTCTGAAGGAATTAAAATTGGAATATTTGAAAAGAAGATAAAAATTATTCAATTTATTTAGTAAATTACTTCCATTCTATTCCCGCCTGATACTACGCCTGAGATAAGAGGTTTTCATGCAATGACCGTAACTGCCATGGGTAAAACCGAGAGGACATCACAACACATACACAGAACCAGCCCCGAGGACAGGACTCTGCAGCTTCCCAACTCAGAAATCCTGTTGCATCTACCATGTACAAAGCTCCTTTGTTCCCTGAGGCGCCGATGGAGTCATATAAATATGCAGCGTTAGAGGTGTATTCGATCAGAATGCTCCTTGCTACATGCATACAGTCTCCTGGGCATTGCCGTTGTTCCCTAACGTACATGGACTGCGTGTTCGCATTGTGTTCATTACTGTAAGGCAGTAATTCACTGCTTTTATGGGCATCATTTTATTCCCTAACATGAGAAGCACACTTTTCCCTGAATGAGGCTACATAGATAGCATTATACTGCAGCTGTGTGACTGCTAGTGCCAGGTTCAAGATTGTACTGTTGAGAATGGGCCATGTATTTAGTCCTTTTCTTTGCTTGCAGTACGAGGGGCACTGTTTATATTTGAGCCTTGGCAACCTTGAATGTTGTAGGTTCCATCTAACGTTTCTAGTGGAAAGTTTGACGTTGTTGACCATAATCTACTTAAGACATTTTGTCAATGAAGCGTCTTTTGTATTGTTTACATTAACCTGAAAATTGTGGCTCAAAGAAAAAAAAAAAGAACAATGGAATTAACTCATGAAAATGTTCATGCAATGATTTATTACAACTTTCGTCGTAGATTATCAAGACAAGAGTGCATCGATCAACTACGAGTAACATCCATATTTGGCCATGAAGCACCATCCTTTGCCACTGTGAAACGTTGGTATAACGAATGTAGTCATGGTCATCGTTCGCTCACTGATGAAGTTCATGAAGGTCGTCCAAGAAGAACGACGACCCAGATTATACGTAAACACAAATGATGCTAATTATAAACAAAGAAATTCTACAGAAATCAAAGAAAATTGAATTCTGTACAAATCCACAGCCACAGTTTTGGTATATCTGAAAATCCACAGCTATTTTTTCAGTAATTTAAACTGGATATTACTTACCTTACATGGACTTATATATGACTCATATATTTTAAATTTAAAACTACAAGTACAAACACAAAAACTAATACACCCAATCAACTGTCTAAAAATAACTTCACTTTTCACTTTTCCATGTTGGCCACAGTATTCCTCAAAGTTTTTGTTAAATTTTCCACAGATACGAAATGAAACTCAAACTTAAGAAATAGTTGATATGCCACATTAAATTGCTGTATATGCGGGAAAGAATGCTTTGTGCTACATTACTAATGTTCCTGGAGATCACTGCACATCACCAAAACAAGAAACATACACAATATCCAATAATTCTGCACTCTCGATTTCTGGCATCGTATTCCTGGTAGCCTGAGATGATGAGCCCTAAAAGACAAAAAACAGAAAACCTCATTATTGCAGTAATAAAGTAACAAGGTTAATGAAACTAATGCTTTTGTATGTAAAACACCCTTTTTCGATTATAAAGTGCTACATTATTCTAAAGAATTTAACTTTACATGAATATGTATTAAGGCACAATTCAGGTTATATCATGATATTAATTTTTGGTATTTAGCTACATGCTAAATCTTACTTACCAATAGGTCTTTGTGAAAATCCATTCTCTTTCTTCCTTCTGCCCATACGTCCTCACAGGTCTTTCAAATCTTTACAATTTCACAAATCAATGAAAATTGTATTCAGAACTTAATTTTGCTTGGCTTCCATACCGTTAAAGCTTCAAAATTTCGTTCAAATATTTTCAGGTTAGCCAACGTAGTGTCTTATTCATATCATACATTGAGCTCAAATAAGGTCGAAAATAGGCCAATAATATTATGAAAATTACTTCATAAGTAGTAAAATAATACAATAGCTTTTAATTTTGAACTAAGCAGAAGTTATTTTATATATTAGTATGCAACACGGCAGCCAAAATAATTATATTGGCAGCATTGAATATAATTCGCATCTGGTTATTAGAGTAAATACAGCGCTCAAAATGTACCTTTAGACCCCGGGTGTTTTGCGAACCTTAATGCGGCTTCTGTATTCCTATCTGAGTTATCAGACCCTGATAGGGAGTAATCCTGTCTAAAAAAATTGTCCAACTGGGAATCAAAACCGAGACACCTGGGTTTGGAAGCTAGCATGCTAACCACAGATAACAGAAACAGTCCTGTGCATCTGTCTTACTTAATCGTGAATGAGGTAGATATTTTGCTATAAATTGCTTCAAGTTTAGGAATATTTCAGTTATGGTGTTTCTTGGATTGCATGCAATATGCTGTAATGACATTCAACGGTCATATCAAACCTTTGTTTGCCATGAACTTGAGTGATGAACTTTGGCAGCTTAAAATGTTTATAGTGGTGGAAAATACTGTCTTCAGCACTGGCAAAATAGAATACAAATTAACAAGCCATGCAGCCCAAGGTCATGCAGTCTTATGTGACAAGCCGAAGGTCCACAACTGAATGGCATTGCTTCCTATGCAATGAGAATTGCAGTACATACCAGCTGAGGCAGAGAATATTGAAGTAAGTAGCAATGGAAATGGTGTAATGGTTACTACTTGCATAAGTGCTTTAATATTAACATTGAAAATAATTTTGTTTTAACAGAATTCAAATGACAGTGGCTATACCCAAAGACGACTTAGATTCCAACAGTAGAGGAGAGGGTATAATAGAACACCTTCGTGCAGGCTCATTGGCTACTGAGCACCAGATGAAGAGGGAAACCAAATACAGAAGGATGAGAATCTAATGCAAGCATCTCTCGAACGCTCACTCAGGTAACAAGCAGAACTCAGCAAAACATTAATGTGCATATTACCATTATATCCATATTTAGAAAATATATTATCATTCTATGCTGTCTAACAAAGTAATTCATTTTCAGGAATCCAGCTGCCAAATTCCAGAACACGTTTTCTAACAGTTTCTATATATATTGTTTCAGATCTAGGAAATCATCAGAGAACCTACTTCAGTTATCTAAACAGGAGGTTGCGAATACTTGAAGATCGAATAAGTCAAATTGAAGCACCAAAAAAATATGCAAGATAGAAGACTGCTCAGGGACGAGTACATATAAAAAGCTGTAGCGTCAATGTTGGGATATTTGGTGACATTCCATTGCTTAAAAAAAAAAAAAACAATAAAAAATAGAGGTCAATGAGCATTTTGTATACATCACACAATAACAGACAGGCGGAAATTTGAAAATGTATCCCTATATTCAAAATCTTCCTTAAAGAGAAAAAGTGCTCATGCAGTGAAAACATTTCTTTTTCATATATTATCACATATGGAAAATTAAAGAATCAAGTTTCTGAATGCCAATTAAAGGAATTGTTTTAAGTTGTTTTAAATATCAGTTAAATGGTACAAATAAAAATGCAACTTATATACAAGGTGTGAGGGTTATTAGTGCATGCACTTCAGCTGATTCATTTAGTCACAACATGGTGTGAAAGTGCTGGATTCCATCGTGTCTGTTGGAATAAAGTTGTGAGCATATGCTTGGTAACCCTTCAACATTGGCTTGTGTGTGGAGTGAAGGTCAGGAATGTTAATCTTAGAACTACCTGCTGCAACAGATTCTGTCAGTGCTTCAGATGCGTTAAAGGCCGTGCTGTGGCTCAGTGATTGGACCACTTGACTCTCACCAAGGCAGTCCAGGTTTGATCTCAGACGACCACAAAGTGAGATTGGTGGTGGACAATACGGCGCTGGGGCAGGTTTTCTCTGGGATCTCTGGTTTCCCCTGCCATCTCATTCCACTGGTGCTCCATCTTCATCTCATGTATCATCAGTGTTACTGCCTGCAGTGCCGTATGTATTAAAAGAGGGCGTTGAATGCTACACATTTCATTTCAGATGCGTTAAATGCACTCGGAACTGTGATTATCTTTACAAATCAAGGATAGGTATTTATATAAGCTTCTTGCTCATGGCAAAGTCGACTGCAACACACATGAAATGCAAACACTTGTTAAGTTTGGAATTTTCCTGCTCAACAGGAGAACATGCCACACACTGTTGGTGTGTCAAATTAGACAGCTCTTAAAACATAAAAAAAAAAAGAAAAAAAAAGAAAACATTGAGTTCATATTATATTCATGCAGTGCAGCAACTCGGAGTGAATGATTATTTGGTTAGGGCAGCGTTCAGTCAGTGGCTGATAGAACACTATGTGTGCAATCCTGATTTTTCGTCATAGATGCTAGTGTAATAGCGTATTGAATTATCATAATTAGCATAACCCTCACACAGTGCAACAAGCTCCTTTCCAACACAGTTTTCACTTAAAATCTGGACTGGAATAATTGGAGGTAAATTGATAGACCCTTTTGCATTACCCACACAATTGACTGGAACAATTTATTAGCAGTTCCTGAGCAACAATCTGCCCTCTCTTTTGGAGGACATTCCTCTTCACACAAGTCAAAACTTTTTGTGCATGACGGGCCACCTCCTCACGTCAGTACAGTTGTTCGAGGACATTTAAATCATGCATTCCCTGATCACTGGATAGGCCTATTTGGACCAGTACCTTGGGTTGCTATATCTACAGATATCAATCCTTTAGATTATTATTTCTGGGGATGTTTGAGGAGTAAGGTGTACTATGACGAGATTGCTACTATTGATCCTCGCACTCGAGTGTTGGAAGCAGTCCTAGAAAATGCTGAAGCTCTAGCGAGGTTAGGGCAAAATTGGCTAAGAAGATGCGATGTAGAGTTTAACAGAGCATATTTTGAGCATCTACTGTAAATGGTATCTTGTTGGTGTTGCACTTATTGACCATTAATAAATTTCCTATTTAGCTAGAAACAGTAGTTAATATGTGGCTTTAATTTAGTTATACACTATACATCTGAATGAGGAATTTCCATAATTAATATTTGAATTTGTTGCCTTTAAACATCAGACTATATTTTATGTGTAGCCACTTACGTAGTTTTTAGTTTCTCATGAATACAACAGAACAGCTTAAAAAGAAAACCACTTTATCCCTCGTTACTGGAAGTAGCTGTAAAGAAACACATAGGCATGTGGCGAATCGTATTCCAAGTACCTGCCTAGTTTAGAGTTTCGCCCGTTGCAGGTGTGAATGCATGCCTGGTCACAAACACAATTGGCTCTGAAATCCTACTCTGTTGCCAGACTGTGCAAATAATGTATTCAGTTATGTCCAGTTATCTCCTTTATCTTTCAAGATAGATGAAGTTCTTATTGGACTTTATTATTCGTCATATTTGGATATTCCAGCACACGAAATATATGCACTCATACCCATAATGCCTTATATAGACAGGACATTTGCTGGACCTAACCATGGTAAATGAAGTGTCATGTACAGCCTAGGAGCTGCGGAGGAGGCACGGGAAATGTATGATTAAAGAAATAATAAAAAGAATGGTTTTTCTGATTTATAAGTTTTTTATTCATGAGAACCCTTACATATCCTTATATCCTTACTAAAATCATTGCATTACATTGATTTGTTTAAAAATAAGACTGCATCATATTAGTAACGGGCTTAAAGTAAATTGTGAATTATCACAATGGAGTGAGGTTTGTGCAGAAATATTTATATTAGTTTGAATTTCAAGTCTAATGTATACAGTTCCATTTACAACTTCCTCAGGCTGATTCGAGCACTAGATGAAAAAAAGAATCGTTACATATTTAAGAAAATCCTTTCTTTTCAATAAAGGCAAATTGTCTCTTTCAAAATGGGAGTTTTGTACATTTCATATAAAAATGCAAATCTTGAGTTTCAGAAGTCCAAGTTCATATCTTGGTAGGGATAACATGCACAATTGAAATAAATTCTCAAATTAATTATGTCATAATGATCAAACTTGAGCAGTCTTTAGTTGAATTATTCTCTCTCGAAGTCTGAGCAGCCACAATAAGAAATCAGCCTTTTCTGGTTTTGATGTTACATTCCATGTGAAAGATCTAGTTTGCGGAACAGCAGGTTGAGTATGTAGATCCATTTGTTCTAAAGGCGAGGTGTAGATGGCATTCTGCCCTAACAGTCTTGGGGATCTCCACCCTTAGAGAATCAAAAAGTCGGATTACAGGCATGCTCCACTCTTGGCAAGTAAATTTTAGAGTAGCATTTTCTTCTTCCTCGGTCTTCAGAATGCGTTTTTAGAGTCCTTGGATCAAATGAACACCAATTCAAACTTACTTTCGAGAATGAGTTCTTATGGTCGTCAGTAAATCACAGGAGCATTAGTTAAAAAGAACAGGAAGGAAATAGACACATCCTATAGAGTAAGATAGGAGGATGGAAGTTACATGATGGAAACATTGCCATTGTCTTTATCACCAAAGAATTCTGCGTAGGTGACGAGGTGTACGAGAGTGGAGCAGGATCAAGCAAACTAATTTTCAAGAGAGTACTTGAAATGCATGTCTATAAGATAATGCAATAAAATTTTGAAATCAACACTGTTCATCGCTGAAACTACAACAAACTTGGATAACTGAGATCGGGCAATTGCTACAAATATAAAAGTGTTATACATATTTTAATGAAGAAACATAGTGGCTTAGGCTTGCAGTGGAAAGATCATCATCATGGCACAAAACAAGACATCTACTGAAGCGATCCCATTGTTCTAGTAAATCAACTGATACTACTCATTGCATTCGGATACACGAGTAACAACAGCCATAATCAAGAAATTAAGATATTCAAGAACTGTAATCAGCCAGGTTTATAGCATCACAAGAATGATGCAAAATATCTGCTTCATCCTCAGCCACTCAGCTTGACACTCACCAACCAACTAACTGACTGACTGACCGACCTTGACCACTACCGGAGTTTGAAGAATAGCTCCTTATAAACTGCCATCTACCGGGAGCAACATAAACTTACTGATGACATCTATTGGAGGGATATCAAAATTCATTACGCGATCCTTATTTTTCAAAATAAATATCTTCTCCCAAACCATTAAATCTATCGGTTCTTTCAATTGTTTCAATAATTTAACTTCTGGATTTACTTCATGATTATATGACCAAAAATGATCAGCTACTGCCGATTTCTCTGTCTATATTTAATATTTCTAAAATGTTCCTTTGCTCTGGTTTCTAAATTACGCTTGGTTCTACCAATATAGATCTTATTGCATTCTAAACAGTTAACTTGATAAATACCAGATTTTTTGTTGTCTGAAATTTTGTCTATTTTAGAAAACTGTTGCAAATTCTTTATACTGTAATTATTATGAGGTGCTAGTGAAGTTGTGTTATTAGTGTTTAGTTATTATTACTAAAATTTGACTAATTACTCCAAATAGAAATTTCCTTAAAAAATTCATTTTAATATGTTCCAAATGTAAGCCATTTCATGTTGCTCACATAATGTACCTGCAGGCTCTGTCTGTTTTCATTTGTTTTTAATATAATTGTCCATTTAAAGTGGGTCATGTTTTCTAAGTGAAGTTCTAACTATTTATAAAGCTAAATGAGCTACTGTATTTTTTTTCCTAGTTTCCTGTTACATTATGATTTTAAGCATACTTTCATGTGAAAATTATAATCATTGTTCATGCGGGATGTATTGCAAGATGTTGAAAGCAATGACCTGCATGTGATTTTGTTCTTTTCACTAAGTTGTTAATGAGTGATCACTTACCTTCATTTAAATGTGCTAAGTGTTTCTTGGATGCATTAGTATTTTCTGTCCCATTAAAGAGTGCTTTATTCTTTGTTAGCAATGTTGGGTGCTCCTAAGGAGTGGTCTAAATCAGATCATAGAAAGCTGGTAATGTCTCAAAGCTGTGGTTTTAAGTAAGATTAATTGGAATTGAATTAGAAGTGCAATTTATAGTGTATTTGCCTATGTAACTATGTTAGAAATCTGTAAAGTTGATACAGTTTTTCTAGTTGTAAGCATCTTAAATTTGATGGTATCATGCACAAGTAGCAAAATCCTTTTTTCTAGTGCAGCATATCTTTGTAGCAAATTAATTTAATCAGAACTTTAATTTAAGATTCAAGTTAACATCAATTAACACTTCTTTTAATGAGTGAATGCTGTGCAGTCACTTTGTTACTGTTATTTACTCTTATTATTTTATACCTTATTCCTGCTTACATTCCACAGAAGAGGTGTGAACTAATCTCAGCCCTTGAGTTGATACAATTTTCTCGTAAGTTGGTTGGTTGGTATCTAATTTTGAGCACTTGATGATAAAATCATTTGCTCTCTTGCACTCCAATATTTAGCGGGAAGGTTGGTCTCTTCTATAAAAGCTGGACAGTGGATGAGGTGATTTTTGTCCATATCCTCATTTAGATTGCAGAAAGGGCATTTAGGTGAAACTGTTATGCCAAATCTGTGTAGGTGTTTATTTAGGCAGTTATGTCCTGTTAGTAATCTGAATATTGTCACTGCAGATTTTCTTTGTAATGAAGTAATGCTATACGTTTGTAGATTTTCCCATTCCTTTCCAGATGATTTTATGGTGTATTCTTCCTTAAGTTATATTGAGATTCAACTGTATTGGAACACCACAGTGAAGCGAAAAATTATTAAATTTTAGATAGAATTACCCACACCGCTGGATCTAGCGTCAGTCGCACAAGAGCCGTAGATGCAAACGAAGATTTGCGAAACATGTCCTCAAAATAGGTACGAAAGTGAAGCAGATGTGTAAAAAATGCGACTCATCTAAAATTTAATACTTCCTTAAGTTGTTTGATATATTTATTTGAAATAATTCTTTTGATAGAGTGAAAGGGTACTGGAATAGTAGTTGGGTTCGAAACAATTTTGCTACCCTTTTTGGCCAGAAAATCAGCTTTTTCATTTCCTATCACTCCACAGTGGGCCGGAATCCACTGGAGTACAACTTTTTTATGTAAATGTGATAACTGTTTTGTCATTTTGTGGCATTCAATAATTTTGATACTTTTAGGTGTTATATCTCGTGTTATAGCAAGAATGGCTGCGTTGGACTCAGACAGTATTACAACCTTTGTAAATTTTTGGATGTGATATAAAAGATTTTGTAAACTTAGTAGGATTGCTAAAATTTTGCCATCAAAGTTTGTTGAATTTTTGTTTAGTTTGCAATAAAAGGAGAAAAGTGGGCATACCACACCACCACCAGTGCCACCCTCATTTGGTAGGCTGGAACTGTCTGTAAAAATGTGTCCATTCAGGAGCAGGATATCTTAAGTTTATTGTTTCCAGTGACAGTTGTTTAAAGGTAGAGGTGGGGGTTTCAGATTTTGTGATAGTTTCTGTCAAATGGTGGTTATATTCAATTTCTAAAAATTCTAGAGGGTTGTTTCTCATCTGCATAGTTTCTTTTGTGTGTGGAAGTTGTAATCTCTGGCTGATTTCTTGTACTATGCTTAAAAAGCTTTGCTGAGATTTTAAACATACTTGTGGTTTTCTTTGGACCCAGTTATTATAGGATAGTCTTAAAAGTTTTTCATATTGTGTGATTGCTGCTTTCTCAATTTCAAATGTTATGTTTGGATTATTTGTTAAAATTTGCATGGCAGTAATTGGTGTTGTTTTAACGGCTCCTGTTATGAGGCGGAGGATTTGGTTCTGTAATTTATTAAGTTTTTCTACATTCGTAGTTATTAGAATTCTTCACAATAATGAAGTATAGGTTTTATGTACATTTGATAGAAGGTGTTTAGAGTCTGCATGTTGCAACCCCACTTTTTCCCTGCTAATTGTTTTAATAACGGTAACCTTGTTTCTATCTTTGTAAATATATTCTCTATATGTTTCTTCCATGTTTATTTTGTATCCAGGGTTATTCCTAAATATTTTGCTTCGTGTGTTTGAGTTAATAATTCACCTTCTAATTTCAGAGTAATGGGTAACGGTTTCTTTCTTAATGTAAATAGTTGGTAATTTGTCTTTTGTATATTTATTTTCATTAAATTTTGAGATGCCCAATTTTCTAATTGCAATAGTGACTGTTGAGCTATAGTAATTGTTGGCTTTGAGTTTTCGGTTTGGAGGCCCATATTACAATGCCATCAGCAAAGAGTAGGGTTTTTGTGTGTTTTTCTACAGTCCTAGGTAGATCATTAATATAGATATTGAAGAGGGTGGTACTGAGTACAGAACCTTGTGGTAAACCTTGATGTGTTTGTTGGTACTTAGAGAGGTGATTATTGTACTTTGTAGCGATGAACCATTGGATAATAAAATTGCTGATCCAGTGTAGCATATTCCCTTGAATGCCTAAAGTGTGCATTTTTTCTAATAATTTATATCTCCAGATAGAAGTCATATGCTCCTTGGAAATCAATAAACATTGCTAGAGTGTCCTCTTTTTTGTTGAAATTATCTTTAATATCTTGACTTAGGTGTATAATTTGTTGGTTTGTTGATCTTAGTTCTCTAAATCCCGCTTGATTGGGTGAAAGTAAATTATTGGTTTCTAAATACCAAGTTAATCGATTTGAAATCATTTTTTCCATAGTTTTAACAATTATACTAGTTAATGCCATAGGGCGATAATTTGAGAAAGTATCTGCTGTTTTTTTTTTGGCTTTAAAATAGGAATTATAATAGCTTTTTTCCAATCATCAGGAACTTTTGTGTTCCAAGAAAGATTATATAGATAGAGTAATTGAATTTTGGCTTTATTGCCAAGGTGTTTAAGAAATTCTGCATGTATATTATCTGCTCCTGGAGATTTGTTTGTTTTTAGGCTATTAATGGCTATGTTTAACTCTTTAATGTTGAAATTCTTATTAAATATAGTATCTTTTGTGTTGTTTGTTGTTTTTATGTAATTTTTAAGTTTCTCTTTTATTATTTTTTGTTCCTTTTTGTTCTCTGAGGATAAAGAGTAGATGTTAGCATAGTATTTATTGAATTTGTTCGCTATTTCACCTTCATTTGTAATTTGTTCATTATTGTGTATAAGTGGAGTTTTTTGTTGTTCTTTTTTATTTTGTATATTATGTATAAACCTATATGCTTTTTGGCCATCTTTCCTATAATCCATTTTTTGGAGAAAGTTATTAAAATTTTCTCTTTTATTACTGTTTATTTCTTTTTTGAATTGTGCGCATAGTTTTCTCCAATTCTGTACATCTTTTGGGTCTTCTGTTTTTTCCGTTTTATTTCTAACTAGATCTCGGTCTATTTTTCATTTTTTCTAGTTTTGGATTCCAGAAGGGTTCCTAGTTTTTAACTATTCCTCGTGGTATATATTTCTTTGCTGTTTTTAATATTAATTCACATATAGATTTGTTAATTTGATCTGATTGAAGTGATTTGTTGAAGGGATTTTCTAATTTAGTTTCTAGTTCTTCTGTGTACTGTTTCCAATTGGCTTTTTTGAAGTTCCACCTGGGTTTTAGATGCATTGGGGGTAGTTGTTATTATTTTCTCATAAGTATTACTTAGTTATTTTAGCAGTAGTTCCCAATGTGTGGAAAGGGTTAATTTGGACCAAAGACAAATTACTCAGAGTAAATTATAATATTTGTGATCTGATAAACAGAGAAAGTAATAGTAATACCATTAATAATAATAATAATAATAATAATAATAATAATAATAATAATAATGATGATGATGATGATGATGATGATGATGATGATGATGATGATGATGATGATGATAATGATGATAATGATGATAATGATGATAATGATGATAATGATGATAATGATGATAATGATGATAATGATGATAATGATGATAATGATGATAATGATGATAATGATGATAACGATGATAATGATTAATAATACTGATTAATAATACTGATTAATAATGAATAATTAATAATAATTAATAATTATAATTAATAATAATTAATTAATAATAATGATGATGATCATGATGATGATGATAATGATAATGTATTACATTCTAATAACCTATTCCATTTTTTTATATTGCAATTGTAAATACTATCACCTTATTTGTTTATCCGTTCATGTAATATAAAATTGTATTGACGAAGCCGATATGTCTGTAATTGGAAATCTTATGGTGAGTAAATTTGATTTGATTAATAGTAAAATGGTGGTGGTGATGATGATGATGATGATGATGATGATGATGATGATGATGATGATGATGATGATGATGATGATGATGATGATGATGATGATGGTGGTGATGATGATACTGTAAATAGTATGTATGCATAAACTGCCATGGAAAAAAATCAATTTTCTTATCTTTGCTTCTATTTAAGTACATGTAACTTAGTTCTTGTGTTGTAATCATGATACTTTGGTTTTTATTTTCATACGATTTATTTACAATTCCACTAATAAGTTATGCTGTACAACAAAAGACATTGTAATGAATTAGGTCTCATTTTAGTTTTTTCATATATGGAATGTAGAAAATGTCAGAACAAGTAGGCTATATTTACAAATCAAACAATGCTATTCAGTACTAGAATCCTCAGTTTTCCAGCCAGATAAACATATTACTCTTCAACTTGTATTGGTTTTCATGGTTTTGAGTCATCACAGTCAAAATTTACATTGATATAGAAACATCCAAATTCATGTGACTGTGTTAATGAGTTGTAGACTAGAGTTGAAAAGGTAGAATCTGAGTGGAAAATTCAATACCATATCGAGAGTTTAAATCTTAGATCTTTGACTTGCCAATAATTGATGTAGAATTGGTGGTCTACAAAGCTGTAAGTCGCCACTGAAGTGTAAAAAGGTAGAATTAAACAGAAAAATTCTAATTGTGCTATGATAAATTTTTCCATCTGATTCTGACTTTCTGACCTTGTTCTCCACATGCTTAGTGTGGAAGAACAATTAATTTGCAACCATTGGAGTATGTTGTCTTCAAGGGAGTCCAAAATGCCTTCAGTTTTTCTAGGGAAAAAGTTTATTCATTTGGGGAATTTAATGTCATGTCAGCATGATGCCATGATAGCACAGTTGGTTAGAGCAACGGTGCAGTAAACCATGGATTGCATTTGATTCTGCCTTTCTATATACGCTTGTGTTTACAATGTTATATACTGTTTTAATAAAACGTTTTTTCTATTTTACAGGCAATCAGCATTGGAAAGGCAATTAATCAAATAGAAACACCTGTGAAGGAAAAACATGTTAGAAGTATCCTTTTACTTTCAGTTTTTATGGTATAAAACTGCAAATATAACTTCTGAAGTTGATTTTTTTTTTAAATTGTAAATTAGCACATACCTGAATATTTGATTCTGGTTATTTATTTATTTATTTATTTATTTATTTGTTTGTTTGTTTGTCTAGCTTCCATTTACTTCTGAGAAGAATTTTGTTTCATGTATAATAGTTAAAAGCAAAAATTTAATTAGTCACTTGTTAAAAATTTAATATCATTATGATAGTATTAAAATGAGATACAACTGAAGCCTATCACCTCCAGTTAGGTGCCTGTTATATATTTAAGAAATATAAAATGCAATACTAACTTAGTAAAATTATGACTTCTTAATAGGATCAAAAATAGATTAGAATAGGGTTATGAGATGCTGAGGAGAGGATTTGAGA
This sequence comes from Mantis religiosa, assembly GCA_030765055.1. Lineage (NCBI taxonomy): Eukaryota > Metazoa > Arthropoda > Insecta > Mantodea > Mantidae > Mantis > Mantis religiosa. Next base: position 319,716,151 of record CM060950.1, read on the forward strand.
AAGTGTGATGAAGTGATAGGTTAACTGGAAGAAGGATTGAAAAATGCTGCTAGTGAAGTTAAATAATTTGTAATAGGGAAAGGGGATGCAAGAAATGGGGTGATGTGCGAGTGAGAAATATTGAAAAGTGAGGTTAAGTGAATACAGACACTGAAACATTAGCACAAAAGTGAATCGAGAAGATATTGACACACTGCTTCACTCACACTGTTTTTTCACGGGACATGTTTCAAGAGGTTTTGCTCTTATCAGTTGGTACTCACTAATGCAAATTGTCGACAATTTTCACTAGTCGAGTACCAACTGATGATAAGAACAAAAGCTCTTGAAACATGTCCCGTGAAAAAACAGTGTGAGTGAAGCAGTGTGTCAATATCTTCTCGATTCACTTTAGTGCTAAGTTGTGCTTCACTGTCTCTACGCTTCTTTCAAGTTTATACTTTGACTGAAACATTAGTTGGGCCACACCGTGGCCAAGGGGTTATAACATTCTAGTCTCACCAAAGTGGCCCGGGTTCGATCCCAGGCATGCAAGATTTGTGGTGGATAAAACGGCATAGGGGTGGGTTTCCTCCTGGTGATCTGTTTTCTCCTGCCATCTTATTCCACTGGTACTCCATCTTCATTGCATGTATCATCAGTGTCACTTCATGCTGCATGTAGTAGAATAGTGTGTTAAACACTACAAAAAACAATAATAAAAAGAAACAATAGTTATATGAAGTGGAAAGAAGTGGTAATAAATTATAGATGAGTTGTATTTTTTACACATCACTTACATAAGTGAAGGGCTGCCCTGTTAGCAAGGGGCCAGAGTCCAGCTCAGGGTTAGCCTAAGGTGTATTTGTTTTATTATTTAATAAATCATATCATATCATATATATATATATATCATAATAGGATCAATATCTGAAATGTGTAGTATAAAAGAAGCTTTTAACTATAGTAAAGCTGAAGCATTTCAGCACTAACCAGTACCAGTTATGTGTCTATTCTTTGGAACCTATATATTATTCCTAGAATATTTACCATTAGTTATTTAGCTGTATTATTTGTAAATAAATTCATTTTTACATAAGTATATCATCTATTAGCTGACATGTCATTGCATTAAAACTCAAAGGTTGGTTTAATTTATTTTAATTACTTGCATCATGTTCTTTATGAAATTATCAAACAACAACCTAGAGGGTTATGGTGAATTCTCAATGTTTACCCATTATAACCATAATTTTACAAGGCACCCATGATAACCTAATAAAGATCAAAACATCCCTTGTTATATATTATTGTGTTAAGTATTATGTATTATATAAACAGGTGTTAATGAACTACACCAAAATATTTTCAGAGCAAGTGGAGATATACTAAACAAGTTATTTGAGATAGGAGACTTACGGCCTTAATGTGGAAGTTACTGTTATACATTTCTAAAGTGTCAGTACGACACTGATAACACTTGAAAATGAAGAGACGTGTGAAAGCATGCCCTCTGGCACATACAACATAGCTTTTGAGTCAAAAGTTAACTAGTTCGAGTCTGCTTAATTTTTGTCTTTTTTTATTTTTGTTTTTTTTTATTTCATTGTTTTTTCAATATTTTGTCGAAGCTTTTAATTGTTGTATAAATGTATGCATTTTACTGTGTTATTTCATCTTATCAGTTTAATTAATTACAATTCTTTCTAACAAAGGTTGAATCCTACTTAATACTTTCACATGCTGTACGTCGAAATGGGAGATGGTTTAAAGGGTGAACAAACTTACATAAAATAAAAAGTAAATGCAACTCTCTACGTCAGGTTAATAGGAATAGCTCGAAATGGCGACGTCCGATTTCAATGCAAAGTTGACAGCAGCAAACGAATGACTGTCGTACTCTATCCAAAATTCCTTGTGTGTGTCGAGTAACTTCACATACTGCTATTACTCGGGTATGTAGGTCCTCTTCTGAGGTAAGAGGTATTTCGTACACCAGAAACTTGAGGTGACCCCAGAAAATTTGTAGTAATGTTATTGCACTGGCCAATCAGGTTCACGTTCTTAGTCACGAATCACACCATTTCTTCCTATTAGTATTTATGTATTAAAACACGAAGAAGAAAAAAATTAACTGCATGACGGGAACCAAACCACTGACCTTTAGAACACCAGTTTTCGGCATTACAGATTGGGCCACTACAACCGTTATAGATCCACCACCAGAGTTGGCTACATGATGCAAGAAGGGGTTAATTGCCGTTCAGTGTCACACTGGCAGGTGATCAGTTTGAGATTTGAGAAATCTTTGAGGAATTAAATCTTGAATGCCAATAACAGGCTACTAAGAATCAATATTTCTATACTTGGGAAGCAGTTTGGAAGACATTCTAATCCAATATTTTCACCCACCTTGTTCAAATACTAACTTATCAGCATCTAATGCCAGTTAGGTTTAACACAATTAACTGTGTTATCTTTAGCTGCAGGCCATGCATTGCCAATCTCAGCTTGCTTGTATTAGTGATGTCTACAATCGCTGAAATTATTTTGATGTAGTTCATTAACAGGTGTATCTTATTTTACTTGCATTCTGCTGTTTCCTACCCCAAGTTTTCTCAACAAAATTCAAAATCCTCTTCTAGGATGTTCTTTGTGACTCCATTTTCATATTGTTAATCATTTTTAGCCTATTAGGCATACATCTCTCTCTCTCTCTCTCGCACCGTCTTCCTCATATTAATATAGATTTCCTTAACTCACTATCAGGTACAATCATTGGCACCTTTCATGAAAAGGGTGCACAAACATTTTGGCTGTGTGCCTTACGTCTTCCATTGCAGGACAATCGAATTGTGGCATGGAAATTTTGTCATGTTCTTCATAAAGTTCTCCGTGAAGGACATCCTCAAGTGATACCAAATTCCCAGCGCTTTAAAGGAAAAATAGAAGACTTAGGAAAACTGTGGGTAAGTAAAATTAACAAAGAAAAATTGGTGATATTGCAGTCTAAATTTCCTTGGTAATTTCTTCTTCTTCTTCTTCTTCTTCTTCTTCTTCTTCTTCTTCTTCTTCTTCTTCTTCTTCTTCTTCTTCTTCTTCTTCTTCTTCTTCTTCTTCTTCTTCTTCTTCTTCTTCTTCTTCTTCTTCTTCTTCTTCTTCTCCTTCTCCTTCTCCTTCTCCTTCTCCTTCTCCTTCTCCTTCTCCTTCTCCTTCTCCTTCTCCTTCTCCTTCTCCTTCTCCTTCTCCTTCTCCTTCTCCTTCTCCTTCTCCTTCTCCTTCTCCTTCTCCTTCTCCTTCTCCTTCTCCTTCTTCTCCTTCTCCTTCTCCTTCTCCTTCTCCTTCTCCTTCTCCTTCTCCTTCTCCTTCTCCTTCTCCTTCTCCTTCTCCTCCTCCTCCTCCTCCTCCTCCTCCTCCTCCTCCTCCTCCTCCTCCCCCTCCCCCTCCCCCTCCCCCTCCCCCTCCCCCTCCCCCTCCCCCTCCCCCTCCCCCTCCCCCTCCCTCTCCCTCTCCCTCTCCCTCTCCCTCTCCCTCTCCCTCTCCCTCTCCCTCTCCCTCTCCCTCTCCCTCTCCCTCTCCCTCTCCCTCTCCCTCTCCCTCTCCCTCTCCCTCTCCCTCTCCCTCTCCCTCTCCCTCTCCCTCTCCTTCTCCTTCTCCTTCTCCTTCTCCTTCTCCCTCTCCTTCTCCCTCTCCTTCTCCCTCTCCTTCTCCCTCTCCTTCTCCCTCTCCTTCTCCCTCTCCTTCTCCCTCTCCTTCTCCCTCTCCTCCTCCTCCTCCTCCTTCTCCTCCTTCTCCTCCTCGTTCTCCTCCTCCTTCTCCTCCTCGTTCTCCTCCTCGTTCTCCTCGTTCTCCTCCTCGTTCTCCTCCTCGTTCTCCTCCTCGTTCTCCTCCTCGTTCTCCTCCTCGTTCTCCTCCTTCTCCTCCTTCTCCTCGTTCTCCTCGTTCTCCTCGTTCTCCTCGTTCTCCTCGTTCTCCTCGTTCTCCTCCTTCTCCTCGTTCTCCTCGTTCTCCTCCTCCTCCTCGTTCTCCTCCTTCTCCTCCTCGTTCTCCTCCTTCTCCTCCTCGTTCTCCTCCTTCTCCTCCTCGTTCTCCTCCTTCTCCTCCTCGTTCTCCTCCTCCTCCTTCTTCTCCTTCTTCTCCTCCTTCTCCTCCTTCTTCTCCTCCTTCTTCTCCTCCTTCTCCTCCTTCTTCTCCTCCTTCTCCTCCTTCTCCTCCTTCTCCTTCTTCTCCTTCTCCTTCTTCTCCTCCTTCTTCTTCTCCTTCGTCTTCTTGCTTCTTGCTTCTTGCTTCTTGCTTCTTGCTTCTTGCTTCTTGCTTCTTGCTTCTTGCTTCTTGCTTCTTGCTTCTTGCTTCTTCTCCCTGCTTCTCCTTCCTCCTCCTCCTCCTTCTTCCTGCTTCTTCTTCCTTCTCCCTGCTTCTTCTTCCTTCTCCTTCTTCCTGCTTCTTCTTCCTTCTCCTTCTTCCTGCTTCTTCCTTCTTCCTCCTTTGTAGTGTTAGTATTAGTAGTATTATATTAGTATTAGTAGTATTAGTATTAGTAGTTAATTTATCGTATAAGTTTCATAAGCCTGTTTCATAAGCCCATATAATAGTTAAAAATATAATTATAAAATATTAAATATTGAATCTAGGTGGTAGCATTTGTTATTCATAAAAAAATATCACAATTATAATAATTGAAGTAATTTAAAATTTGAAGAATATAAATATTACATTTTGAGAGACCAGATATAAAATTTCTAACAAACTTAAGGAGCTGATTGATAACATAATTTGATACACTTTTTATTAAGGCACATGTCTTGTTACAGTACTTTTAGTTCGATATGGAATAATGTCATTACAGCCTCCCGTCCAGTTTTAAATATTTATGGTATATAGTAATATAATGACCTCTGAAATGTGTTGTTTGTTGTTAATGCTTTTCTCCATTTTTATACTGGCCTCCCAATGATATTCACACAGTTGAACTGTAATGCTGGAAATAATTTTTGAGATTGTGACTTACTGGAGTAGGTGGTCTCTATTCGTTACTGTCTGTGGGTCTTTGAATAGTGAATAACTTGGAGAATTCAAGATTTGATCTTGAACCGGTAGGCAACCAGCCAGACAGTGACGTCCAGTGATCAGTCAAAAAGGGGTCACTGCTGAGCATCCTGGAGATTCTGGTATGGTGTCAGTATTTTCCAAGAGTGTTTTTCATGATTTATTTTTAATTTTTTCATAATTATGTTGCAAATGTGTATGAATTTCTGAATTTATATATAATTTTGATGCAAGAAATTTTAGTTGAATTGTTTTGTTTAATGTTTGTCCCCTTCTTGGCTAGATAGTCAGCCTTTTCATTTCCCATAATGCCACATTGGGCCATGAATTTCGAAATACCAATAGTGGATGATGTCATTCAACTCGTGAACAGTGCCAGGAGAGGGAGGCGGTCACCTGAAGAACTAGTGAAACATTAGCTGATGGGGATGCGTGGTTCTTGAAACATGTCCTAATTTTAAATGTAAGTGGAGCTAAAGTGTTTTTATAGTTCGACAAGTGGTTTAAAAAGATTTTATATGGCTGTCTGTTCCAATGTTGATGAAGACATTGACAGTTGGCTGCAAATTGACAATTAAGGAGGTTATAAACTAATTACGAAAAAAGGCATTATTACTTCATGCAATGTTACTGAAAATGAAGATGAATATTCAGGTTCAGACAGTGTTGATGAACAGCTGTGGTTATGACCCATGCACATAGAAAAATTGATGCTTTATTTGGAGTTAAGCCGAAATATTGCCAAATGAACTTATAATTTTAAGGCAGACGGGAGATCGCCCTGTTCGTAAGTGATATACTAAATGAGACAGCAGAAGCTCACTACCCTTTTTACTAGTTACCAGTTTGTAGCTATATTGTGTAAAGTTCAAATACATAGTATATTACAGTGCATACAATGTATATGTTTTTAGGTGAAAGTGTGCCGATAATTTATAATCCCTGTTAAAAATATTTCAGTGATGTTGTACATGTGTTTTTATTGTTTTTCTGTCATTCTCTGGATAACCCAGATTTTCGTTAACTCCAATCAGCCCTAGTCCCAGTTGATCCGGGTGAACGAGGTTATACTGTACTTCTAATTGAGATTTGTTTGATTAGCTGTGATTGTAACTTTGCTACCATAAAGAATAGGTTTTATGTAAGTTCCACATGTAGTATTTAAGGTGTTCGTTGTACTTCCCCATTTGCTGTCAGCAAGTCTTTTGAGTGAGAAGGGTCTCTTTGTAGCTTTTTCTGCAGAGTATTGGATGTGATTTGCCCATAATAATTTAGAATCAAGTTTCACTCTTTAGCAGGATTTTTGGTTGCTGATGGGATGATGGTGATCTCAGAGTCTGGAATGATAATGTGTAGTGGGATTATTCTCACCTGCACTCGTCCCGCGTTGCTGCTGAGGTTGCGGGTTGTATTCAGCCCTCCGGGAAGAAGATGATGAAGCCATGGGTTGCAGATTCTTCTCGATCTGAATTTTTGGTTCAGATCTGGCACTCTGATCTAATGATGTATATAAAATCTCCTGTGCTGCTTCAGTCGTTACATGAGAACCCTTTTCTCAAGTGTGGCTGCAAGCGAAGGAATCATTTAGTTAAATAAACATGGAAATAAGTAAATTTTGTTTAATTTATAAAAATCCCAACTTGTAATTTAATTGTGATACTTTATGCCACTTTTTTATACAACACTTTACATAGGAATGATATTTCTTTCATACAATTTTCTGAAAATCAGTGTTAACTTTATGCCACTTTTTTATACAACTCTTAAATAGGAATGATATTTCTTTGATACAATTTTCTGAAAATCAGTGTTAACTATTTTTAATATTCCACAATCCAAAACCTGTCTGTTCTCTTCGACGTTACGCAGTCGAAAGATGCTTTCTTTCCTAGCGGTTTTACCAAAATTATTGATTTTTCCTTCACTCGTTGCCATCACTACCAATCAAACTTAATTTTTACTGGTCCACGTCACACATTACCTACATAATTCCATTTTTAAAACTACCAATCATAAAACATTCACATCCTATCATTTACATATTGTGTCATCTCATGACCTACTGAATTTTAACAATTTCTTTTCTTACTGATTTTAACATGTCTATATTGATTCCTAAATCACATATTTAAATATTTTTCAACTCTCAGGGCCTAAACCAAAACAACTGTTAAAACTCTTAGGTATGACATTTTCTGTAATATTTTTCTCATTAAAGAGAAGTGAAAAACTTGGTTTAGTGTGACAAGTAAAAATTTGGAAGTTTGCTTCTGACATATTTACATTTCATTCTGTATACACCATTCAGAGAATTTTTCCAGTGCTTGATTTATAGGTGTTGAGAAGTTGTTTATTTCTTATTACTTGTGGGAATCCATACACTAATTCTTCGGCATACAATGCACATCTTAGATTTGTGATTTAAATCAGTTGTGAAGGTAAATCATTTATAAAAATATTAAATAAAGTAGTACTTGAAACTGAGCCTTGGGGAATCGTGTATGAATTCGTTTAAATTTTGATAATTTGTTTTCATATTTACTTGCATTAAATCTCGGAGATATGCCATGAAACCATTTCATTGTTTTATTATTGATTCGTAACTTAGACAATTTATGAGGAAGTTCTAAACGAGGGATGACACATAGGCAGCTTTGAGATCCACAAAAACTGTTGGGACTGATTTGCACCCCCCCCCCCTCATTCTTAGTCTCTTCAATAACTTCAGTTAAAAGTATTTGCTCTGTTGAGTTGATATTTTCGAAAAACACATTTTGTTTTTTATTCAAGATACCATGAAAGATGAGTGTAGATCATGTGTTCCATCAATTTTGCCAAAGTGCTATTAAGAGATATTGGTCTATAATTATCAAATTGCCCTGCTGGTTTATATGGCTTGAGTATTGGAATTATAATAGCTTTTCTCCAGGCTGCTGGTGTAATTGTAATCCATATGAAGATAAGTGTATGGTTCAGAAAGCTGAGTGTTGACAATCAACAGTGGTTATTACGGTGGGAAAGGAAGATTTTGAGAAATATATTTGGAGTGATAAGGGACTTGGACGGATGGAGAATGCGGCCTAACTTGGAGTTACAGTGCCTATTTGGACAAACAAATATAGTAGTGAAAATTAAACAAGGAAGAATAAGGTGGATTGGCCATGTGCAGAGAATGCCGGAAACCAGTGTAGTTAAGAAGATATTCATAGGAAAGCTGGATGACAGAAGAAGAGGAAGACCCAGGAAAAGATGGGTAGATGATGTAGAAGACTTGAGAAAATTGGGGGTTAAAGGCTGGAGAAGAAAAGCAGAGGACCAAGTAGAATGGAAGAGGGTGGTTAGGGAGGCCAAGGGCCTACATGGCCTGTAGTGCCCATCATCATCATCATCATCATCATCATCATCATCATCATCATCATCATCATCATCATCATCATCATCATCATCATCATCATCATCATCATCATCATCATCATCATCATCATCATCATCATCATCATCATCATCATCATCATCATCATCATCATCATCATCATCATCATCATCATCATCATCATCATCATCATCATCATCATCATCATCATCATCATCATCATCATCATCATCATCATCATCATCATCATCATCATCATCATCATCATCATCATCATCATCATCATCATCATCATCATCATCATCATCATCATCATCATCATCATCAAAGTATCTTTAATAGTACATTTTGTGGTTTTGGTCCAAAATGTTTAATCATTTCTCCTATAATTTTATCAGATCCTGGACGTTTATGTAATTTATGTAAAAGCTCTTTGGAGTTCTTGTATTTCAAAAATTGAACTACAGATTTCTGTGAAAGGTTTGTTTTAAACGTTGTTTTATTTCTATATGTGCGTGTTGGTGTAATGTTGTATGTAATTTAAGTTATAAAAAAGCTCTTTGGAGTTATTTTATTTCAAAAATTGAACTACAGATATTTGTGAAAGGTTTGTTTTAAACATTTTATTTCTATATGTGCGTGTTCAATTAAAGGCTTTGATATTTTCTTAGAATCTGTGAGTATTTTATTTTTGAATATCAGAGGTTCTTTCTTTTTTCTGAAATGCAGCATGGAGAGTTGTGAAAACCCAATCATGTGAATTCTGATGGTTAAATAATTGTGCATGTGTGAAAATTACTACCTGTGAACATGACATGGAATGCAAAACAGTATATCAGTTTTGTGCAGATACCATTCACAAAATTACTGTTGCAGAGGCTAGTCTTCAGGCCTCATTACATGGACCTTATCGAAGTGAAAAGGATGCAACAATCTTTCTTGCAGAATTCTTCCAACAGTGTTACAACTTAGGACAATTGTCAAGCCATGGTGCGAGAACTAGCTTCAGGATGTTTTCAATGCACTGCAGCATATCTTCCTCGTTTGTACAGAATGTTGCTGTTTTTGACCTCATCTGTGCAGTGAGCCTCTTTCATGTAATCTCCATTCAGTGTTAGTATATCTACTGTGATGAGGACCTCTTCGATTTTGGAACTGTTCTTGGTAATGCATTACAGCTGCATGGACCGAGCTATCTTTTCCATATACCAACAGTATGTCTATCATCTCATTCCACTTGTACCATTCCATGTAAATAAACTACACATCATACATTCCTGAAAATAGTAATGCACAATATCGTAATGATTTTAAGTGGAGTTGATATGCCCTATGTCGCCAATGTTAATGTTTGACCCATTATCTCTGCAGCTATTTAATATAATGAGCTAATTTTATTAAGGTATATTCAACAATACCTTTACAGTTGATTGATGAAAAATAAAATACTTCTGTTCATTAGAAGGAAAGGTATGATTTTTAAATAAAGCTCTTAACCTTCATATTTCTGTAAAATTTTTTTAAATTAATAAAAAATTTATCCATATACATAGAAACTTTTTCATTAAAATAAAGACATTTAGAAGGCAAATTTGTGGTAAAAATTTCCACCCTTAGTGTCAATTATTTTTTGAGATAACGAGGCATTTGTATAGAAATTTTACTTTTTCAGAAATTGCTTTCAAACCTAAATTTTTAAAAAAACTCTCCACTTATGCTGTACAGAATGTCTCAAAATCCTCCAGCTTCATAGTCCTCTGTGTCATCTACTTGGATATGGTTCCTTTTACTTTTTAGTGACCTAGCCTCCTTGGCATATGTTCTGCCACTTCTTCTGCCTTCTTTACCCTTGTTGCACTGAGCTCTTTTCGAGTATTTCTGGTAGATCTATGTAAATAGGTTTCAATGCCAAATTACTGCCTTAGGTGTGGGATTCTTATGATGATATTCATGTAGTTTACCACCAACTTCTGCTGTTTTATATTTGCACCAATCCACAGAGCAGAATTTGTGGTGATTTGATATCAGTGGAAGTGTTGTGAAAGTAGGTAGCCCACACTGCTCTACAGTATGGCCGTTAGATCTCCGGCCCTGACGTTTTGTAGTTGCCGTAGGCGGAGGGGAATAATTAATAGTGCCAACATACAGTAATGAGTAATTGAAAACATATCCTCAAAATTATCTTTAGAATGAAAATATAGGACTATATTAGCTTTAAAACATTGAAATCCAACTTGCAACTTCATTATCAGGCAAGATATTCATTACAACACCAGTCTGTTCGAATATTTCTTTCACACCTTTTACGCATGCTAACTGCTTCTGTTCGTAGTACTGGGAGTCTCTACATCCAATGTCGTGGTCAGAAAGTTAAAACTGTCTGCTAGTGCCAATCAGCATTGTCGCTGCTAGGCGTGGTTTCCAAATCCAACAGTGTGTTGCCAGTTTAATTTTGTATGGACCATGTGGCTTCAGTTGCTTTTGGTGCTTGCACTGGTGAAGTTTGTTTGCTATTTTTTGTGTGTGAATTCAGATTTTTAGAGTCTGTAAGTCCTATTATTATCACTATTATAATAATATGGCAAATGCATGAAATATTTAAAATATGCATATGCATGTTCCTCTGCTTGAAATTCCAACTAAAAAACTAGCAGCAGCGCGTTTCCCACCTCAAGAAATGTCAGGGCCGAAGAAAAGCTGGCCAAACTGTAGTCATGCCCTCAAGGCTATTTGAATTTTCTCTGATAGCCTTCCCATAATATTCAGTTAGCTGATTCATGGTCGAGTCTGTCAGACATCCTCTGATTGTTTTGCCATCAGTTAATTTTGTTTTCTCAAAAGTCTTAAGTTTTCTCAATCTTGTACCCATTTTTTGTACATGGTAGAATCATTCCAGTTTGATTGGCAGTAGAGCTCCATAAGTTTAGCTTCAATCACTGATTTGAAGGAGCTGGAATGACCATCCTGATCAAAATAAAGAAAAGATCTCTTCTGTAACAATAATATTTATAAAGTTATTGATGTTTTACCAACTGAATGTACCAAAATGTTCTAAAAAACTACTACGCCAGAATATATTCAACAATATTTTTAAACTATTTACAATTAGCATACATTCTATGAAAGTTACATCAAAATGAGCTGGAAATTCTAAATATTCATATGCGATTAAAACCTCAAAATGGAAAAAAAAAATCACGAAAATCTGATATCGACTCCCCTTAAATTGCCTACTTCAGTCAAAAGTATTCAGGAGGTTAGATGGGGACTTCGAGCTAAGTCAAAGTCAGTGAACAAAAGAGTATTTTCTTGATGTGTGTTTGGAGGAATTTAGTAACAGTGACGTCAAAATTAATATAAAAATTATTTGTGGTTGGTTTATTGACACTCGTCACTTACTTTTTCATATATTTATGAGAGACTAGTTTCAAAGGCCCTGGCCTCCATTTTCAATCTCTTCCCAACTGGCAAATGTTGTTATCTGCTCTCTCTGGTGGTGGAACTATGAACTTTTTTGTCAAATTATCTGCTGGCGGGATTTCAAAGTTCATTACGCGATCCTTATTTTTCCAGATGAATATGTTCTCCCATGTTGTCAATCTATTTTGGTTTATCACTGCTTTTAATAATTTTGGATTTGGATCAATGTCATGGTTTTCATTCCAAAAATGAAATGCTACTGCTGACTTGTCTTCTTGTTTCAATCTGATGTTTCTAAAGTGTTCTTTGACTCTGGTTTTTAAATTTCTTTTTGTTTGACCTATGTAGCATTTTTCACAATTCTTGCAATTTATTTGGTATATTCCAGATTTGTTACCTGAAGGAATTTCATCTTTTGTTTTTGAATTTAGTAATTTTAAAATTGAGTATTTATTAGTAGGTGCCAAGATGATATTTTGTTCCTTGAATATCTTTTTAAATTTATTAAATGTTTTTGGATGATATGTGAATGAACTGAATATGCTGTTGCTTTCTTTTTCTTTAATAAATGTGGTTGTTTCCTTAATGGTTTTCTTTAGTTTAGATTTTCTAATTTTCTTCAACACCAAACTTTTGTTATATCCGTTTTCTTCTGCTATGTGTATTATTGCTTTTTGTTCCTTGAAATATTCTTCTTTTTCCATGGGTATGTTGACTAGTCTGTGTGTAAGGCTGTTTATTATTGCATGTTTATGTGTAATTGGGTTGTGGCTATTATTTTTTATATAATTTTCTGAATGTGTTGGCTTCCTGTAAATTCCAAATTTTATTTTTGTATCATTCCTGATGATATTTAGATCCAAGAAAGGTAGTTGTCCATTGATTTCCTTTTCTATTGTGAATTTGATAGTCCTTTCTTGCAGATTGAGTAATTTTAATGCATCATCTAAATGTTTACTTGGTACAATTGCAAAGATGTCGTCAACATATCTATACCAAACCTTGAAGATCAATGGGAAGGACTTTTTAATTTGTGTTTCAAATGCACTCATAAATAAGTTAGCCAAAAAAGGTGAAAGTGGATTGCCCATTGATAGTCCTGATTTCTGCTTGTAGTGTTTTCCATTAAAGCTAAAGAAGTTTTGTTCAATGCATATTTTTGTTAGAGAAATATATTCTTCTGCTTCTATTGCTTCCATATCAATTGTAGCTAGCCATTTTTTTAACACAGTCTGCAATTTTTCTGTTGGTATGCTTGGAAATAAAGATGTGACATCAAATGAAACCAGTCTGTCATTTTTGTCCAAATTTTTCCAAAATTTGAAAGTGCAAATTTAAGAAATTCTTTAGATTTAGTAGAAAAAATCAAAGATATAAATTTGGACAAAAATGACAGACTGGTTTCATTTGATGTCACATCTTTATTTCCAAGCATACCAACAGAAAAATTGCAGACTGTGTTAAAAAAATGGCTAGCTACAATTGATATGGAAGCAATAGAAGCAGAAGAATATATTTCTCTAACAAAAATATGCATTGAACAAAACTTCTTTAGCTTTAATGGAAAACACTACAAGCAGAAATCAGGACTATCAATGGGCAATCCACTTTCACCTTTTTTGGCTAACTTATTTATGAGTGCATTTGAAACACAAATTAAAAAGTCCTTCCCATTGATCTTCAAGGTTTGGTATAGATATGTTGACGACATCTTTGCAATTGTACCAAGTAAACATTTAGATGATGCATTAAAATTACTCAATCTGCAAGAAAGGACTATCAAATTCACAATAGAAAAGGAAATCAATGGACAACTACCTTTCTTGGATCTAAATATCATCAGGAATGATACAAAAATAAAATTTGGAATTTACAGGAAGCCAACACATTCAGAAAATTATATAAAAAATAATAGCCACAACCCAATTACACATAAACATGCAATAATAAACAGCCTTACACACAGACTAGTCAACATACCCATGGAAAAAGAAGAATATTTCAAGGAACAAAAAGCAATAATACACATAGCAGAAGAAAACGGATATAACAAAAGTTTGGTGTTGAAGAAAATTAGAAAATCTAAACTAAAGAAAACCATTAAGGAAACAACCACATTTATTAAAGAAAAAGAAAGCAACAGCATATTCAGTTCATTCACATATCATCCAAAAACATTTAATAAATTTAAAAAGATATTCAAGGAACAAAATATCATCTTGGCACCTACTAATAGATACTCAATTTTAAAATTACTAAATTCAAAAACAAAAGATGAAATTCCTTCAGGTAACAAATCTGGAATATACCAAATAAATTGCAAGAATTGTGAAAAATGCTACATAGGTCAAACAAAAAGAAATTTAAAAACCAGAGTCAAAGAACACTTTAGAAACATCAGATTGAAACAAGAAGACAAGTCAGCAGTAGCATTTCATTTTTGGAATGAAAACCATGACATTGATCCAAATCCAAAATTATTAAAAGCAGTGATAAACCAAAATAGATTGACAACATGGGAGAACATATTCATCTGGAAAAATAAGGATCGCGTAATGAACTTTGAAATCCCGCCAGCAGATAATTTGACAAAAAAGTTCATAGTTCCACCACCAGAGAGAGCAGATAACAACATTTGCCAGTTGGGAAGAGATTGAAAATGGAGGCCAGGGCCTTTGAAACTAGTCTCTCATAAATATATGAAAAAGTAAGTGACGAGTGTCAATAAACCAACCACAAATAATTTTTATAGAGTATTTTCTTATTTGTAGCAGGAACAGTTACAGAATAATCACTTTAAAAAGGCCTAATCAAAAGATAACAGGAAAGAAGTCGAGTGTCCTGGACATAGCTACCGTACTCTGTCGAATGTGTGCTTCCCAGAGTCTGCCTTTGACCTCATCTTTTATATGTAGCATTATCAACATATTATTTTGGATATCAAGCACACATGCTGCTGCCTCCTCGGTAGCGTAGAGGGTAGTGTGTCTGCCTTACGTTCAAGAGATCCCGAGTTCGAATCTCTGTCAGTGTGAATTACCTGGTTAAGGTTTTCCGGGGTTTTCCCTTATCCTAAAAGATGAATGTCAGATAACTCTAAGCTCTATGACCCTTTGCTCATTTGAGCATCATTTCACCCATTTCATTCATCGTCCAATGACTTAATGTTGGAGGACAGAAATTACAAAAAAACAAAACAAAAAAAATGCTGCTATGAAATCAGGTTGAGTTTACGGAGTTCAAAGGTTTGCTCTTGGTCCAATCTACTCTTGCACTTTTATCTTATTCATTGTCTACTAATGACTGACTTAATTCCTGTTACTTCTGGGTAGAGCATAGGGCACACAAAAGAGCTCTTCATCTGACCCGATTTGCTGCCACAGTTTTGATATTCTTCCAGGACTTCCCAACTGACTCTACCTCCGCTTCCACTGTTCGGCACCATGTTATCCTTGGTCGCCCTCATAGCTCTTTTTGGATTCCATTCAAGAGCCTGTTTTGGAATGCTGTCAGGACCTTTGCACAGCATATGACCTATCCATTTCCATTCTTTTATCTGAATTTCCGCCTTGCATTGTTGAGTTCGCTCCCACAATTCCTGATTTGATATAGTATCTGGCCATCGCACTTCTAGGATGGTTCTTAAACATCTGTTAATGAAAACCTGGACCTTGCATATTATCTCTCCATCATCTTCCATGTCTCACCCGTAGAAGAGCACCAATTTCACATTTGTCTCAAAAATCCTCAGTTTAATTTTTGTTCTCAATTTTCTGAACTTCCATATCAGCCAGAGCTGGGCAAAGGCCCTTTTGGCCTTGTTTACCCTATTTTGGACATCTTCATTTACCCCTCGAGTTCTAGAAATAATGCTTCCTAATCTTTGTTTCATATAACCTTACCCTGCTAGCATGTATCACTCCGCATGCAACTATCTTCCCCCTCATCCTAATTGGCTAATGCTTTCGTGCCATAGGCCATAGGCGGTGCCTTCCCGTCACATTGAAACCTACAGTAAATGTCATAATAATTGCCAGGAAGATAGATAAAATCATACAAATAAGAATATGAAGGCATGCAAAAATAATGAAGTTTATAATGAAACTGAGCAAGTTGAAATTGAATGAATGAGCAATGAAACTGGAACAAGTTTATAATGAAAGGCCTTCGGCCTTTTCCACTGGAATTTTTTAAACCAGCACACATACCTTGCAAGAATGTCTTAAAAGTCGTGTCACGCCATACTTGTCGTGTGTTCTTCATTCACCTAAGTCTCGTCAAGATTTTATTTTGCGACTTTTATCTTGGTACAGTCTGATTGTTCTGCACTACACAGCAATATCACTCCTGGAGTGGTAAGTTTTCCTGTTGTCTCAATTTCATGTCGCGATGTTCCTGTGCTTCCAACACACCTGTAAGTTCAGGGCACAGCTGTTCGACTTCTCTCACTGACAAAGACGGATTCTTCTTTATGAGTGCATTAAACACATGCAACACAATTCTTTTTTCGCCGCTTTGTAAAGGTTTACTCTTGCGATGCTTCAGCGAAAAACTGGCGCTAGACTCTGCCATTATACATATAATAAGTACATGTGCAATAAGCGATCAATAAAATAATTTAGCTCTCGCAATCGGCATAGCACACCGTCGAATGGCGATATATGACTAATCCAGTTCAAAACAAGGTCAGTGATAAGTCATATAAACAAGTAAGTCATCACTACCACTAAAGCATGTGCTATTGTGCCATGTGCTTGAGAGCAAAGGAACCTCCTCTTTACTTCGTTTAAGAATTAATATGCATTTCAGATAAATCAACTCTGTCGCGTAATATATTTCATAAAAACAGTTACGAAAATATAAATTTGACAATTTTCTTCCAACATATAAAGACATATCACCATGTTAAATAATGAACTAATTTTTACCGCACAACAGTGTGCACCACAACAGCAGCCAATGAGATGTGATAAGGTCACGTGACCGTTAAAAGATACGGGGCAAGCTTATATGAAACAAGGATTAGGTAACAGAAGTTGTCAACTCTTTCAATGATCAACTAATGAGAGATGATAAATATTCTTAGTTTGTTTATTGAACTTTATGACAACACTTACAGTACTAAGGTTAAACCTACTGCAAGGCATGAGCCATAGCTTACAGAAGTATGCAAATCAGGCTATCACTACAATATTGAAGAAACACAATGAGCTCAGGAAGTACACATAGGATAAACAAATTGAAGTGCCTTTGTTTTGCTTCTTTCTTGGTACTATTTTAAGATATATACAGTAATGTAGTATGCATGTCTAAACAAACTGGATGGGACCAGTAATGCATTAATTCATGTAGCACTTAAGCAAATTACAACATCAAAGCATTCACCTTAACAAAAAGTGTTTCAAATAATGTTATCTGTCAGCTCCCAAAGTGTGTAGGTCTAATTTTGGGACATTCTGTATATACTGCAAATTTTGTAACTTTAAAAATGGCTTTCCTAATATCATTTTTATATATTGAGGTTCTTGTGCTTATTAATAACATGTCCATCAAAAGATATGTTTCCTACTGGGTACTATTTAGTTAATAAGTTGCTGTTCCTGATCAAAGGAGAGCAAGGTTATTAATCTAAAATGATAGTGATAGAAAATAAGACATTAAACCATAAGGTGGTAGTGTTAAGTTAAATTATAACCTGATTCCATCCATACTATAGTACAGTGCCACTTAGCACTTCCATTTATACTGCTGAACTAATTGCTGTATTTAAAGCCACAATTTTCATTTGCACCTTTTCCCTGGGAATCCAATGTTATTTGTTCTGATTGCTTCAGAGTTGTACAGAAAATCGATGACCAGTTGCAGTCTTTTTTTTTGCTGGCTTTCAAGTAGTGTTTGTCTGGGTTCCTGGACATCGTGACATTGCAGGAAACTAACAAGCAGATCAGATAGATAATGATGTCATTCTAAATCCCAATGAATAGGTTCTCTACTGTTTGTCTTTGGATTTAAAGGATATTTTGGGCATAAAAATACACTCAGTAGCAAGAGGAGTGGTTTACATGTACTGCAATAAGATTAAAGACTACAGTGCTTATCTGGCATTGTTCATCACATCGTGAGGAGACCATGCTTGCTTAATTTTATATTGATCACTATTATTTCAGCCATGGGGACCTTCTTAATGGTGCACCACCACCGCCACCACCTCCACCTCCACCTCCACCTCCACCTACACCTACACCTGCACCTACACCTACACCTTTTCTTAACAAATACCAAGTATAAGTAAGTCGCCAGCCTCGGTAGTGTGGTGGTGGAATGTCTGCCTCACGTACAAGAGGTCACGAGTTCGAATCTCGGTCAGGGTGAGTTACCTGGATAAGGTTTTTCCGGGGTTTCCCTTATCCTGAAAGACGAATGTCGGGTAGCTCTAAGCTCTATGGACCCTGGGCTCAATTCCATTCATCGTCTGATATGACAACGTTGGAGGACATAAATTAAAAAAAAGTCTCTTTAATGTTCTTTTATGTGTCTGTTGCACACCCCAACTTTTGCTGTTTGTAATTTCTCCAACGCACACACACAATGTTTTCCTTTTACATTGCTCTGCTTGTGGTGTCTTACACAACTTCAATATTCACCGTGAACTACTCTTCTGCACTGCACACTCTGGCTGCAGACCGACTCAACTCGGGAACTTAATTGCACTCACGACATTCTCTGAACAGCACTGTGAACTCGACTGCAGATCTCACACCGCCTGCTGTGAGAATATTGTGGAATTGTAATCCTGTCGATTTTTGGAGTTCGAAACGATCTGGAACAACTTAAACAATACAGCCCGCTCTTCTGTGCCGTGATGTCAGCTACTGGCTGTCCTTGAATGTTGCGTTTCTTTCTTTTTTCTTTATTTTTCTCGCAGGAAAACAACAAAAGGTTGTGGAATTGTTTGTCTCACACTTAATTCCTCCGCAGCAGGCACCTGTCGTCGCCATTACACTGTTCCTTTCTCAGTCCGCATCTTTGCTCGAGCCATGAAAACTTCACCTTTGATCCGCCACTCCACTTATTGCGGTCCTTGCTTCACAATTGGAGTATGGGGTAACGTACCATAGTCCGGGTAGGGCGATGCATGCTTTTCCTCGGAAACCTCTGCTGCGGGTCTTCCTTGTGGGTCGTGCGGTAATGCTCGCTTCCGAGGTAACAACGCTCTATGGGGTTCTATAAATGCTGACCCACTTGGTGCACATCTGCACCCATTACACTCCTGGCGGATCCAGCTGTAGCCTTTGCTAGGGTTACTTTGCAAAACCCAGGGTATTCATTGGGGCTTTGAAGCATTACCTCGTCTAGTCCAATTCACAGGATCCTCCTATCGACATTGACCGTCGCCTGGTGGTTCTCGAGGGCATTGAAACCAAGTATCAGCTCCTCACCATCTCCGCGGTGAATATTCACATTCTTAGAACGTTCCATCCCAATGTCACCTCCAGCAAGGCTTATCCAAAGGTAAGATGTTGCCCGATCCGTCTCTATTTGGTAGGGCCAATCTGGTTTCCTTGATGGCAGGCCGTCCGCTACGTCGGATCTGATTATGGTCATCGCTACCTATGTCCAGTATCCAGTCCTGTTTTCCCTGTATCCTGCCGTCTGCGATGATGTGCTCTATATTTTGTCCAAGGCATGCTGCATCACTTGATATAGCTATTGTGCCATATGCTAAGCTAGCCTTTACTCGTTTTCTCTCAACTCGTTCACTTGGCCGTTGACAGTCCTTCACATGTTCTAGGTGGTCGCCTCCCAAACATATGTCTCTGGGGGATTCACCGATGTCCTTGAGCTGATCCTCTTCCCAACGAACCAAATACTCCTGATATTCAAGATGGGGGCGGTCATCACTTTGTGCACCAGCTACTCCCTCAGCCCGGCGCTATCCTCTCCATCTATAAGCACAGCCCGTTCCTCTACTCTGCCTTCCGGAACATAAGCCTTCTGCTCTGGTTCTCTAGGATGTTAACACGTTGGCCAAGTTCTTCCTTCTTTCCGCGGAGTGCTTCTACGTCCTTCTTCATGTCATCAATTCTTAGTAATAGCTCCAGTTTCATCTCAGACATTTGTTTTTATTTTTTCCTTCACACTTTCCATTTCTGCCTTCATTTCTTGCATTCCATATTTTATTTCTTTTTTTTTTCTTTTTTTTTCATTTTAGTCAATTTTTCAAACATCATCTCCATTGTAACTCATTTTATTTGTTATTAAAATCATTAGCCTGATGCTAACAATCACCTTCTCTTCTAACAAATATGCAGCAATGTTCCTTTATGTTTCTGTTGCATGCACCAGCTTGCCCTGATTGTAATTCCTCTTATGCATACTAAACGTTTCCGTTTTACACTGCTTGCCATCTGAAACAAGACTTCAATATTCACTATGAACTGCTCCTCTACTTGGCACATCCATCTCCTGCAGATCCATCACTAGGGAGCTGGAACGTCCTGCGCTCCTGCAAACGGACTCACAACTCTGGATTCTACTGCACTCATGACTTACTCTAAATGGAACTGTGAACCTGACTTGACTGCTGGTCATGGGGAGAAGGTTTTGGAAGGGGAATGCTGTTTAATTTTCGAAGTTTGAACGGTCTGGAATAAATCCTCCATTGTAAGAATGTGGCTCACACTTTCAGATTTGTGACATCGGCTAATGGTAGTCCTTAATTTTTTTTTTTTTTTCCCTTGCTGGTGAGCAATAAAGTTTGGGAAACCTTTTTGCCCACACTTAATTTCTCCACGGTAAGCACTCGCCATCACCATGACATTGTTTTCACAACTGGAGAAATACACTTTAACCATTGAACAAACAGCTATCTTTCACAAAAATGAATATATGTACAATAGAATTAAAGTTATTTTAGGATTCTTACCACTGCCATGAAACGTATGGTGGAGTGGTGGTGGGAAAAGTGACGTTGGCACTTATGGGGGCCTTGGTGCACGCGATGGTTAGACAGAAGAAAGCACTAAAACTGCCTAAATTAAGGTGTTGATATTTGTATTCCTAACACATGGGAACAATTTTTAATGTGTATTTGTTAAGGCTACATACAGATGAAACAGACAATGCTGAAAATGTTTGGCACAGTTTAAATTTGTTTTTTGTAATGCTTCTGCCTTGGAGTGTCTTTTTTAGAAGGCTGGGATTAAGAATAAGCAAGAGGAACCTAATATACTGTTTGGTATTAAATGTAATAGTTTACTGAACGAATTTTCTGAACACCCAAATAATAGAATAGTTTTTAAAATTTCTACTTTCGTTGTATGCCATATTATAATAACAGCTACAAAACTGAAAGCCTTTTCAAAACTAACAAATTCAGAATGTGTATTTTAGCTTGAATTGTACTTACTGTAGGTTTAATACACAAGATACTGTCTAAAAGTTTGGAATGTTCAGCTATGCATTGGATTAAGAAAGATAGCAGTAACTGATAGTCTGTAACTTAAATTTATGCTGGTAGTTGGGGGCAACATCTAGGAAAAATATGTGGTGTTTAATGCCCGCTTCTACTACATACTACACTGCAAGTGGTGAGACTGGTGATGCATGAGATGAAGATGGAGCACTGGTGAATGAGATGGCAGGGGAAACCAGAGATCCCAGAGAAAATGTTCCCCAGCGCTGTGTTGTCCACCAATAATCTCAATTTGTGGTCGCCTGACATCAAAGTCGGGCCACCTTGGTGAGAGCCAAGTGGTCTAACTGTTCAGCCACAGCGTGGCGTACAATATGTAGGAAAGAATCGTGATTGTCACCAAGGCATTGTTGTGCTACGGCCGCAAGCTGCAGCCGGTTCGTGGGCAAGTGTTGAGCACTTGCCGAGAGAGAGTAAGAGACAGAGATACGTAAAATATGAAGCTATTAACAGTGAAGCAAACAAATATATACAAATATAATAATTTGTAACTTAAAACTTCACTTGTCTTATAAGAAATGTTGTTAAGGAAATAAGTTTTCAACATTTCTTATAAGATAAGTGAAGTTTTAAGTTACAAATTATTATATTTGTATATAGACAGAGAGGTGTCTGGATAGTTCCGTCTTTGTCTCGCTCTGTTGTGAGCGATCAACTACACTCTAGAACAATGCTGAAGGTATAAATGCCTGAAAGGTGTTAGAGTGGTGTCAGTTGTTAATTGAGTTGCAGCTGTGCAGTGTGAGAGTTGTGTGAGAGTTATTGAACTTTACCGCAGTGAATTCCTTTATTTATTTACGTATGGTGGGAGTAACGAGACGATCTTGAAGGCAGCTGTTGTGTATGTCACGTCATTTTTACCTCTGCAAGGGGTGTACAAAGTTGTTGTTTACTGCAATAAAGAGAATTTTAAATTTCTGCAAACAAGACTTTTAATTCTACGAACTCACAAAGTCACACTATTGAACACATCACTGCTTGAACTGAAACTCAAACTCGAAAGGGATATCGTCTCTTCCACATAGTCTTCCATCCTTATGCCACTGTTCTGTCATCACCTTTACTGAAGAAATATCACTCTATTTTTGAACAGTGACAATTTGTGCACCTCGTGTAAGCTACTCCACTTCACTGGTACTGAACTTATTATTTCGAGCCACATGGCCCATCACTTGAGTCCAAATATAGGATATAAATATAGGATTCAAATGAGCATGATATGAGGGCAGTGAAATTAAACAGTGCCCCTTCCTTTTTTCCTACTCGTCTATCACGTACACAGGATTTCTTGTTTGTACAACATTACAAGTTCCATGATCTCAGCTTTCCTCATGGTTTCTGTCACTGTGATGTCACTGTATTTTGGAAGAATGTTTCTTTCCAACTGTGAAAGAGTGTCACAGCATATGTTCTGCATTGTTGGAGGCTTATCCAACATTGTCGAGTGGTATGGCATGTTACCCATGACAATTGTTAAATTTGGCGGGATGTTTGGCATAAGGAAGTTTTCAAACACTTTTTAAATGTTTCAGTGTTCATTTCCTCGTAGTGGCCTACTGTCTTTTAGGAGCAAAACATTAGAAGACAGTTTGGAACAAAACCTTGAGATATTCCCGCATGAAGGATAATGTCCCTTCCTCCCTTATCTAATATGGCTTTCACATGCAGTACCATCCATCCAACTTTTCATTAGGGTATGACCAGCATTTATGCATGTTTCATAGAGCCATACAATTGTGCTGAAATCAGTTTTCTTCTTCTCCTTGAGATATCAACATTGCCAAGTTACATTGTTGGTTCTCTCCATTGGCACAGCGTGGGTGTTGAACACCTATTTTCTTTTTTTAGATTGCCAAAAACCTTGTTTAAAGTAGGATGCTCTTTGCACATGTAAAACTGTTAAACATGCCGACAAATTGCTTCTAACTGGAATGCATCTAGGTCAGTCACCCTTTTCTTAAAGCAGTGTATTTTGCCAGGTGTTTCTGGAATGCACTTGGATGCTATTGTTCCCTGTTCTCTATTTTCTCCTCCTTCCTCCTGTTTTTCTTCCTTCTGCTTCTTCTTTATCCTGATCAGTATGTTCTTGTTAAGTTTTAGGGCAAAAAGCGGTTCTTGTAACAACTTTATTGACTTCTAGGAGGCGGTCTCCATGTTCCCTTTTGTTTTTCAAAATATTCATACAGCGCACACACCAGTTTTCTTGATTGTCCATGTAGTGCAGACCTCTGTCCTACTTTTGAATATTTTTTCTTGAGGGAGCAAGTTTTGGTCTACCTCGTTTTTGAGAGGTGCTGATAATTTGGAACATTGTGTCCTTACGCTAATAACTAAAACACTGATGACCTAGGAAATATTAATACACTAATGAAATGACTAACTAAGAAACCAGCCTTTATAAAAGTTAAACTATAACTAAACAATTAGGTATGCTTAGATTATGCACAGTGAATAGAATGAAATAAGCAGTATGTACACTTTGCATGACATGTGCATCAGTGTAACAACACAATGGCATTTTTAGCAGATCTTAGACAAGGAGGCAATGTTTGATGGTTCACGTAATTGATATTGTGTGGTGCGCCTTTAAAGAGGTGTGGTCACTGTCATTGCTGTAGAAACTCTCCCTCCCTTAACCTTCAAAGGAACTGTCAGGATCCTAAGGTAATTTAAATTCAACCATAGAAGAAAACTCAGGAAATTACCTATCATAATCAGCTTAGAAGCATAATTTGTATAATATCTGAATAACTTAGTAATAAGTGAATTTAAAATTATAGATAAACTGAGTCAGAAATTGGAACACCTACATCACTTTTTATGCCTTGACTGGTTTCAAAAGCTTAAGTTTCCATTGTTAGAATTAGCTGACTCCTACTGTATCTGGTTTGTGGTACTATTTAGCTATGGGGTGATGAACCTTCATATTGGATTTGGTGGCAGCAATTCTAAATTCACTAAGCAGTGTTTTGTGATTAAAATCATCTCCTGAGTATGCAGAATTGTCCAAAAGTGGCATGAAGCTGCAGATTTAGCCATCTTTTTGTATTTGATGCATCTTTTAATCTGGTTTCTAAATTTCTCTTACTTTTACTTATATAAATTTAGACGTATCAAAATTAAAACATACGAGATGCATGAAATACAAATGGGATAAATCTGCTGTTTCACATCACTTTTGTAAAACCAGTCATAATGTCACATTTAATATAACGCTCCTAAAACTCTACAAAACACATAACAAATCTGGATATACAAGGGCAAAGATTTTAATCATAAAATACAAACACTGCTTAATGAATTTTGAATTGCTACCATCAAATCCACTATGAAAGTTCATCACCCCACACCTAGATGTTACACAAACAACCACCACAGACAGATGTCACTAAGAGCCAGTCAACCTCTTCTGATGATGGGAGCAATAGTTCTTGGAATGGTCAAGATATAAAAGGTTTAAGTTATGTAATTGTTCCAGTTTCTTATTTAGTTTACCATAAAATTATAATTAAAATTAATTTTCTGATACTTCCTCAGAATTATATATATATTTTTATGTTTAACTTTCTTTTTGTTGCCAGTGTCATTTACGAGAGGGATATGGGAAATTAATTCAGTGCTATGCGCAGCTTTTGATAACAAAGTTGGATTTTCATAGGCGGAATCCACGCTTTCCAGGAAACCTACAAGTTTCCAAAGAAGAACTGGAAAGTATTGGAGAAAATGATATAAATAATTAGTAAGTTTACAAATTTTGTTAATGTCTTATGATAATCAATGGTAGATTGTAAAACAAATACTGTGTTGCATTGTTTAAAATATAAAGAGCTGTACATCTACCACATTTTAATCAATGAGAATATGAGCCCATTTTCTATATTCATGGATGTAAAAATACCTATACTTTGTCTTTAAGCTGAAGATTCAGTTCCAAGGATATTAAGATTAGGCTTTCTATATTGAAGAAATTATAGATAAATATATATTATAGATAAATAAGTTATGAAAGAATGAGAAATAATTTCTAGATAGAAGAGTCAATGCTCATTGGCTGATACATTACAGTGACAGATGTTTATTTGCAATTTAGAATTACTTTAATAAAATGTTAGCAGGAAATCTAGTTGAAGGAATAAGAATGGTAAAATTTTCACTGAGTTTTATTCAAAATTCTGGATGTTTACATACACTCTCTACACTATATAATTAACAACTATACCAGTGTTTCCCAAACTTTTTGGTCCATGAAACCCTTTCAGTTAAGAATATATAATCAGGGCTATTCTGTAACTTTGTAACTTCTGGTTAAGGATATTGCTAACAATTATTGTTATGGCTAACAACTGAGTGCTAACAAGTATGGTGGTTTTTCATATTCTATAACCATGCTTGTTATGGTGATGGAGCAACTCATCGCAAATTCATACGCTTTGCAGGCATGTTTTGTTTTTTCACCGCTCTCAGCGCGCCAGTTCAAATAGTGCAATTGCGATTACTTAAAGACGTCCGTTCTGTATAGATCAAGTTGGACACAAGCGATCTATAAAGTCTTTGGAAGAGCAATTCAAAATATATATTGATTATTACAGAAGAAATGCCATTATTAATTCAACATAATGATTTATAAGTCCTGCACCATGGCGTAGCGGGCTAAGGCAGCATGCCTTGTTCCCTGGCCACGGAAAGCAGCCCGGGTTCAATCCCACCCATGGGGTGCGGATTTTAGGTCCCGGGTATAGGACCGGTGCCCGCTCAGCATCGTGAGGAAAGTGAGGAGCTTACGCTAGGTAAGCGGCCCTGGTCATGGAAACCAACATTCCGGCTGGGGGATGCCAAGATGCTGACCACATCTCCTCCCCGTATCGGTTGGATGATCATCCACCTCTGCCGTACGTAAGTGGGCATGAGACCGGCAGTCGGGTTGGTAGGCCTTGGCCCTGTAAGGGCTGTTGCGCCATGGGTTGTTGTTATTATTATTATTATTATTATTATTATTATTATTATTATTATTATTATTATTATTATTATTATTATTATTATTATTATTATTATTATTATTATTATTATTATTATTATTATTATTATTATTATTATTATTATTATTATCATTATTATTATCATTATTATTATTATTATCATTATTATCATCATTATCATTATCATCATCATCATCATCATCATCATCATCATCATCATCATCATCATCATCATCATCATCATCATCATGATCATCATCATCATCATTATTATTATTATTATTATTATTATTATTATTATTATTATTATTATTATTATTATTATTATTATTATTATTATTATTATTATTATTATTATTATTATTATTATTATTATTATTATTATTATTATTATTATTATTATTATTATTATTATTATTATTATTATTATTATTATTATTATTATTATTATTATTATTATTATTATTATTATTATTATTATTATTATTATTATTATTATTATTATTATTATTATTATTATTATTATTATTATTATTATTATTATTATTATTATTATTATTATTATTATTATTATTATTATTATTATTATTATTATTATTATTATTATTATTATTATTATTATTATTATTATTATTATTATTATTATTATTATTATTATTATTATTATTATTATTATTATTATTATTATTATTATTATTATTATTATTATTATTATTATTATTATTATTATTATTATTATTATATAATAATTTATAAATATAAGAAAAGATGCTGTTTTTAGGGTAGTACATAATTTTTAGTAAGTATCATCTTATATGAACTAAGCATTTTAAATTTTCATTTGTTTGATATATCAATAGTTTATTGCAAATCAATACAACAAACAACTTCTTTGTACTTCTTGAAGTACTAACAGCATAATTAAAATTGGATTTCGTATTTTCATTCTAATAGTCTCCAACCAGTACTGAAATGAAGTATAAGCTGAAAAAAATATCATTTTACAAACATTTTGATAATTGTACGTCATATAAAAGTTAGGAAGGCTAGGAATCTGTTAGGAATTCCATAGGCCACGCCATGGCTCAGTGGTTAGACCGCTTGGCTCTCACCAAGGCGGCCCGGGTTCAATCCCAGGCAACCGCATGAGATTTGTGGTGGACAACACAGCGTTGGGGCGGGTTTTCTCTGGGACCTCCGGTTTCCCCCGCCATCTCATTCCACCGGTGCTCCATCTTCATCTCATATATCATCAGTGTCACCGCCTGCAGTGCCGTATGTAGTAAAAGCGGGCGTTAAACACTACACATTTCATTTTTTCTGTTAGGAATTCCTCTGTTAGGAATTATCATAATTCGTCAGAGATTAGTTAGGAAATTCATCCACTCAAGCATACAGTGGTAGGATATTATATTCACACTTCGCATGCACGCACGTATGCACGTACACACACAGATATATAGTTTCACTTTATCAGGATTAATGTTTAAGCAATTGTTGCAAAATAATGCAAACAGGAAGTAACAGCTGTATATTTGAAATGCCTTGCATTTAATAATGCTGTCCTGCGACTCTTTCCCAGAGTTGAACCATGAATGAACTGCAACCATGGTATACTTTCAAAGAGGTACTCAATAAATTTCTTATACACTATCTGCAATACAAAAAAATTTATGAGAAATATACTACAAAAGCTATCATGAGCTTCAGGGTGAAATATGAGTTTAAAGCTTCACTACGTGTACTCTCAGCTAAACTATTTTCTTGATAATTTTGGATCCGTCAGAAATGAACGGAGTGAATGATTTCGGAAAGAAATACAGGAGATATCAGGGTCGATCGAACAATGCGGACTACTGTTGGTACTTGAAAACAGAAATTCCTTAAACTTTACTTAAACGTAAATCAATGCAACAGACTTTCCGGCCTAAGCAAATATAACTTCACACCTTATTTTACAGATATACAGGTATTTCTATATATTTATTACTCAGAAATTTTTCTTTTTGCATTCATTTTGTAGTGCATGATCTTTACATAAAAACACCGCTTTCAAAATATTTGTGATTTGTGAAAAAACCGTACATGATAGAGAAAAATGGACAGCATTATTCAATTTAGCACACTGAAATTGGCTAACATCACCTTTCAGATCGCAAACCGAAGAACATAAGTTATATTTTGCAGGACAGTATAATTTCTTATCATCTGTAATCAATACTGAAATGAAATAAGAGTTGTGGTGGTTTCGTAATATACATGTTCTATCTTCTAGTGTTTAATTTGAAAGAAACTGCTTTAATTTTGGATTTTTGTTTCTTTGGTATCAACTGCTAAAGGAATGTGGAGGTTATAGTTTGAAGGATTTTGTGACCCAAACCAGTATTTCAAAGATTACATGGTAGAAAATTATTTATTTGTTTGTTTGTGCATTTGTTCATTTTCAGTCCTATAGTATACACAAAAAAACAGTGATACATAGACCACATCAGTTTATAATACAAAATAATTTCAACATAAAATAACACTATACACATATAGACATTTGTTCTTAAGACCACATCAGTCATGTGATAAAGAATACAAGTTTATAAAATTGACCTAATATTGATAATGTAAATCTGTGCATACTATTATGTCAAAGACTCAACTATGCTTAAAATGTGATTAATTTCCACTATGGATAAGAAACTCATCTTCATTATAAAACAGTGGGTTAACAAATACATTTTGAGTTCTTTAAAAGTATTTCTGTCTATTGATGACTTCAGTCTTTTTGGTAATACGTTGAAGTATTTTGATCCAGCATAAATAATATTTTTATTTCCAAACTGGCCCCTATATGATTGAAGAAAAAAGTCATTTTGTGTGTGAGTGTGGTGTTTGTGTATATCTTTATTTAGGCAAGGGGATACTGTTGAGTGTTTTTTTACATTAAAAATAACAATTTACGTATATGCAAAAGAGGAGTAAGATTTTGAATTTCTTAAAGTATGGTCTACATGACTCAGGTTGTGGCAACTTAGCTATAACTCTAATAGGCCTCTTTTGGACTGAAAATAGGTGTGCAAAAAGAGTCTTACCAGCAGAACCCCATAACATAGCCCCATATTCCAGATGTGAATGAAATAAAGAAAAATATACATTATGAATTGCTTGAGGAGGTAAAATGTTAACTAGTTGACGTAACAAAAACACAGTCTTGTTAAGTTTAGAGTAAACAGTCGAAATGGGATTTTGCCAGGAGAGATTATCATCAATGTTAATGCCTAAGAATTTTGTGTTTTGCACTCTAGATATATTTTCCTCTTTGTAAGTCAAATTCAGTCTATTATGGATATAGCTCCTGCCCAGTGAAAATAGTAAGTAATTTGTTTTATTAATATTTGGGGTAAGATTGTGAGTATAAAAGTATTTTTCCAGACTTAGTAACACCTCCGTACATTTGATATTTAACTGCTCTTCATTTTCTGCAGAAACAAGTAAAGTGGTGTCGTCTGCATATAATGTGATATCAGTGCCTTTAGTTGGTAGATGTTCAGGCAAGTCATTTATGTATAATAAGAACAGTATGGGACCTAGAATCGAACCTTGAGGGACTCCATATTCATTAGTTTGTAACAATGATGAATGTTGTTTTATGTAACTTTTACTATCAGTTGACCTAATTTCGGTACTTTGTTTCCTGTCTAACAAATAAGATATTGCCCAGTTACCTGCTATTCCTCTAATACTGTATGCTTAAGTTTCTTTATTAATAACTGATGATCCACAGATCAAGGAAAAGTCCTGTGACTTTCTCATTGTTATTCAGTTTATTTATGATAATATTAATTGTTAAGGATATTGTATCTCTTGTGGACATATTTTTTTGAAAGCCATGTTGCCTATCACACAATATTTTATGTTTCTTAATAAAACTTAATAATCTATTTAAAAATACTTTTTCAAAAACTTTGGATACTGCTTACGTAATTGTAATTGGCCGGTAATTACAGATTTCTTCGGGATTGTCTCTTTTAAATACAGGTGTTACTTCACCCTTCTTTAGGCAAGAGGGGAACATACCTTCTGACATGGGTGCATTTATGATATCTTCTAATGGCTGTGCTCTACAGTACTTACATACTTTTAGGATATTACTTGTTATACCATCAAATCCTGTAGATGTGATAGGATTTAATGAGTCATTATTTTTATTATCTCTTGTATATCAGTTGGATTTAAGAATAGTGTATTAGTATTATAAATTTTCGGTTTGTATTCCACTATGTTACTTCATGTATTATTAACTGCCCTATTGTTAATATTTATATAATAGTTATTGAAAGCTTCTGCTATCTCTATTGGGTCTCTAAGTAGCTTACCATCTGATTCTATTTGCTTGTACTCGGTATGATTGGAAACTTTCCCTCTTATTTTATTAACTAGGTCCCAAGCTGTTTTTGCCTTATTTTTTGACTCTGCAATAAGTTTGTTATCGTGTCACAATTTTGCATGTCTAACTACTTCATTGTACACATGTCTATATTTTTTAACATAATCTTTAAAAACTTGGTTGTCTAAGGTTCTTTCCAGTTCAGTTAGCAGTCTAAGCCGAATTTTGGATGTGCATATACCTTTACTAATCCAGCTCAACTTATCAATGTGTTGGCTTGAGACTTAACATTTTTTGATTGGAAAAGCATTATCAATATAGTAATTGAGAATATTTTGGAATTTTGTACATTTCTCATTGACATTTTCAGCCTTATCTACTTCTTCCCAGCTTTCTTTGTTTAAATGTGAAACAGTTATTTTATGTTGTCCCCAAAGAGTTTCAAATATTGTATTATGTGAGGTTATGTAGAGTGAGTCACGCACAGAGAAGCTATGTAAGTGGAAATGACGTCACAAAAGTGTGGAATAACAAACTTATTTGTGATTGGTGTGACGCGTATATCGTAAAACGTGGACCAATCAAATATAGAAGATTTTACGTTGCCATGGAGGATATTCAATATTCCTCTAGGGGGGTCGAACTATTAGCGAAATGCTAATGTGTAGAAGAAACGGAACTGGTCATTCTTCTCCTAACAGTCGCCGTGGACGGATGTAAGGTTCTCTTCTTAAACGCCGTTGTGTGCGGAAGAGTATAAGTTTATTCTCGTAACCATCATCGATTATAACTAGATAATCTTTACATTAAATATCATCGCTAGAAGACACACAATTTAATTATTATACACGGTAGTGAAAAAACGTATAAAACTTTTGATTCTTGCACGCATCCAGATAAACGCGTCACATCAAGTGAATCTTGTGTAAGAATAGTGTTATAAATGTTGTATCATACATCTTGTTCGAACTGGTGTTAACTGAAGTAAGGAAATAAAAGTTTCTACATTATTTAATACAGAGGAAAATGATTACTCATTTTACGTAAAATTTCCTTCCGCCGTACCACCCCTGTAAAAGAAGATATCTAGCTCAACCGACTGAAGCCACGCCGAGGTAAGCTGGGACTTCAAGAATCATCAATTCCAGCCCTGTTCCAAATGATCACCTCAACGAGGGGCATAATTCACCATCATTCTATACGATTCGACCAAAATCCAGTTCCAAAATGGCGCCCAACTGTATGGCTCGAATAGGCAGAAGGAGGATTACACCACAGGAGAATAAATAGTGTAATGGACAGGTAACTTCGAATCAAGAAAGAAGAAAGAAGAAAAGTGAGTACGGAAAATCTTAATAGATAATTAATAGGAAAAGTGACAAAATTATAATTTTCATTTTTTTATGTTATTAAGAAAGGGAAAAATATTACCTAAAATGGAAGGTAAAAAATTAACAGACAATAAGAATAAAAATGTTGGGGAAGGAGTGGAAAGACTAGTTAGTGATAAGAGAGCAGAAATACAAGAAGTCAGGGAAGTAGTGGAAGGAATGATTAGTGATGATGCAGGAACAAGTAGAACAGAAATTATGCAGAGTAAAGTTAATGAAATGATAATAGACAGGTTAGAGAAAATGATGAGTAATTTTGATGCTAAAATGGATAATTTAAGACAGGATATGAATCAAAATTCAGAAAATTTAAATAGTTTTAGACAGGAAATAAGACAGGAAATAAGACAGAATTCAGATCAAAATTCAGAAAATTTAAATAGTTTTAGACAGGAAATAAGACAGGAAATAAGACAGAATTCAGATCAAAATTCAGAAAATTTAAATAGTTTTAGACAGGAAATAAGACAGGAAATAAAACAGAATTCAGAAAAGGCAGATCAAAATTTAAGGCAGGAAATGAGTAATTTAAATGCTAAGGTAGATCAAAATTCAGAAAAGGTAGATCAAAATTCAGAGAAGTTAGAAGCTAGGATAGATCAAGGTTTAGGTAACCTAAGAAATGAAATTGAGAAAGGAAGAGAAGAGTGTAGAGAAGGCATAAAATCTTTAAAACAGAAAATAGAATCTCATGATGGAGAAATGTCTAAGTTAAAAGAGATGTTTCAGGAAATGAAAATAAGTCAGGAAAATGTAGTAAAAGATATAAGAAGTGAATTGGCTAAGGAGTCAGAAATCCTTAAGCAACAACAAGTAGAATTTGTAGAAAAACAAAAAGTAGAAATAGGGGAGTTAGAGAATAGAATAAGACAAGAAATAGATGTAGTCTTATTAGATAATTCACGGAAATACCATGAGGAAAATATTGAAATACATAATAATTTTGTAAGAGAGGTAAATAGTATCAGAAATGATGTTAAACTAATTGCTACTGAGGTGCAAACACAACAAGATGAACTAAAAGTTAAATATGATGAAGTCAGTAAGTTGAATAGTGAAATGATTACAAGAATAGATTTGGCACAGGAAAGTTTTGAGAGAGAGAAAGAAAACATTAGCAAGCTGAATCAAGTTGTGGTTGCATTACAGGCAAGCAAAATTTCTGAGAACGAGAGGGTAATAAAACCTAAGAATATTACATGTATTGACTCACCTGGTAATTCAGGTAATATTGTACAAAACTTAGAGAATTATTTGGAGAGTGACGATACAGAATCTTTGTCACCTGATTGTGAAGTAAATGGTAATGGACAAATACAAAACATGCACACACATACACAGTTACACAGTCAAGGTAACACAAATTGTACAAATTATTTGTTGCATGACATAAGTCCACCTACTTTCGAAGAAGAATCGGGAGACAATCCCAAAATATTTCTAAAGGAATTAGAAGAATATTTTAAAATTAAAAAGATTCCAAATGAATTTAGGATGATGATTGTTAAAAGGTGTTTGAAGAAAAATGCTTTAGAATGGCTGAGGTTAACACTAGCATCACATGAAACGTATAGTATGTTTAGGAATGTGTTTATAAATAGGTTCTGGGGCCCAGAAAGACAGAGAAGAATTAAAGTCGAACTGGCCACTGGTAAATTCGAGTTCAAGAAGGGTGTGTCCATGACAGAATATTTCCTAAAACTTGCTAACAAAAGTAAACTTGTGAATCCAGATATGTTAGAAACCGAGATCGTGAATATGCTAATACGACATTATCCACCACACATTAGAAACCACCTAATTGTGGCTAAGCCCGTCGACTTTACTGATATGATTGAGTTATTATCAGAATTTGAGGCTCATAACCTTATTTCTGATTCTACTCATAGTCAAGTTGATTCTGACAAGACTCATATAGAACAAAAGCAAGTAAATAGACAGGAAGTAAGACCAACATTCAGGGAAAATCACAACCATACTAACCAAAACCAAAATAGTTTTAACCAAAATTGGGGCGGGGCACGTTCAAGAGATAACTATGAACGAAGAGAGTACAACCCCAGAAAGACATATGAATCGGTAGTGCCAGGTATAGGAAGGAGAATTCCAAATACTCCTAGGAGGAATTATAATAATGACCAACCTGTGGGAAATGTGAGGAGTAATCAGGTGAATCAACTGAGGTTTTACAGGGGAAATAACTTAAGAACGGGTTATCAAAGTAGAGGAAGAGGAACTAGCATCGAAGACTCTTCATTAAGAGATTTTAGGGGTCCTAGGTTTGAAAGGGCAGACAATAACCTAGAAAGGACACCGACTCAGGGAATAGAAGGAGAAATAAATAACGGTAGTACCAACCCAACTGCTAGTGTAACTACAGACCGCACTAATGCGGAAAACTGAGTACCAAATCATTTTGTGCCTTGGAAAGTGGTTCGGTAGAAATGACACAGGGCAAAATCAAAATTCAAAATTTACCAGAAGATAAGCTCACTCTCTCCAGAAGTAAAGATCGGGAATTAGTAAATCCACCTCAGATTAACCTTCGTATAGGCGATAGCGAATATAAAGTATTGATAGACACAGGAGCTAGTTCATCAGTAATAAGTGAGAACTTATTCAAGGAATTACTATCCAAGTTTAGGATTGAATATTTAAACGTGTGTAATGTATACTGTAGCACAGCTATTGGGAAAAAGAAAGATAAAGTTAAATATCAAGCGTTAATTCCTGCGCGAATAGATGATTGGAATTTCAATTTTATCGTATTGGTAATACCAAACTTAGCTCGTGATATTATTATTGGCAATGATGTATTGTATGATTGGCAAAGTGTGATAGATTTCGAGAAACATGAAATGAAGGTCAAAGGAGATAATGAAGTAATAAAGATAAATTTGTTAGAAGAAATTATATTAAAAGAGGATGAGAAGGATAGTATAAATAATGATAGGTTTTTTGTAGAAAATATAATATTATACGAAGAAGATATAATAAATAATGAAGAAGATGATAGTGGTAAAGAAAATTTACTTTTAAATAATAAAGAAAATGAGACGTTTGTCCTTGGAGATCATTGTTGCCAAATAAACACATTAAATACCGACACCGAGCGAAAACAAGAAGAGGAAGAAATGATATTCCAAAGAACTTTGAAAGAAAAGTTAGGGAAAACATACAATTTAAATCACGCGCAAAGAGAACAATTGAGGTTATGTATACTAAAGAACAGGAACGTTTTTAGTACGAAACCTGGATTGTGTAATAAGTACATACATACATTTAAGGTGAACGACATTGCTCCTTATACTCATAAAAGTAGATCTGTGCCTATCACTATTAGACAACAAGCATCTGAAGTAATAAACGATATGCTAGAAAATGGAGATAAAATTTTAAAAGATTGGATACCAAAGTATGGGCCAATAAAGGCAATATTATCAGACAACGCAACGGTTCACCGGAGTAAATTGTTTACTTCAGAGATGAAGAATAATAATATTAAGATGTATTACTCTTCAGCATATTTTCCCCAAGGAAATCCTTGCGAGAGAGTGATGCGTGATTTAGGCTTGTATTTCAGAATTCTGTGTCATTCTAACCACCGAGGCTGGTACAAATACTGCCATATTATTGAGAAAATCATTAACAATACCCCAAACTCTACTACCAAATTTTCACCAATCGAATTAATGACTGGACTACAACCTGAACCTCTAGTAATAAAAGCACCAACAACCTTAAAAGTAGATGAAATGGAATTGAATGAAGAAGAAAAGTGTGCTGAAGCATTTCGAAGAATAAAAGAAAAAGCAGAGAAAAGATTATCAAAGATACAAAGAAAAGGAGCGAAATGGAATCCTGAAATAAATGATAAAGTTCTCGTAAAGACATTTAATATCTCCAGTTCTAAAATCAAATCCTATTGGAGAATGAATTTGTTATATAAAGGTCCATATAAAATAGTAAGAAAATTTGGGGATCATACGTACGAATTAAGAGACGATGATAATAAAATGATAGGAAAATATCACAAAACACTTTTAAAACCATTCAAAAGCCTTGACACTCACAAGAACAAATGATTTAAAAAAAAAAAAAATAATAATATGTTTATGAATTACTGAAAAATGTTTTGTTTATTATTATTGTGTTCGAATAATTTCTGATTTTATATTGTTATTTTTAAATTGTATTAATTGTTCATTGTTGTAATAATGTTTAATTATTGGGGCATTCTTCAGAATATATGGAACAATATTATTGGGAGATTTAAGTTAATTTTCCATATATTCTGAAGAGGGGCATCTGAAACAGTTATTTTATGTTGTCCCCAAAGAGTTTCAAATATTGTATTATGTGAGGTTATGTAGAGTGAGTCACGCACA
Organism: Mantis religiosa; assembly: GCA_030765055.1. Lineage (NCBI taxonomy): Eukaryota > Metazoa > Arthropoda > Insecta > Mantodea > Mantidae > Mantis > Mantis religiosa. Next base: position 319,752,577 of record CM060950.1, read on the forward strand.
GAGAAGCTATGTAAGTGGAAATGACGTCACAAAAGTGTGGAATAACAAACTTATTTGTGATTGGTGTGACGCGTATATCGTAAAACGTGGACCAATCAAATATAGAAGATTTTACGTTGCCATGGAGGATATTCAATATTCCTCTAGGGGGGTCGAACTATTAGCGAAATGCTAATGTGTAGAAGAAACGGAACTGGTCATTCTTCTCCTAACAGTCGCCGTGGACGGATGTAAGGTTCTCTTCTTAAACGCCGTTGTGTGCGGAAGAGTATAAGTTTATTCTCGTAACCATCATCGATTATAACTAGATAATCTTTACATTAAATATCATCGCTAGAAGACACACAATTTAATTATTATACACGGTAGTGAAAAAACGTATAAAACTTTTGATTCTTGCACGCATCCAGATAAACGCGTCACATCAAGTGAATCTTGTGTAAGAATAGTGTTATAAATGTTGTATCATACATCTTGTTCGAACTGGTGTTAACTGAAGTAAGGAAATAAAAGTTTCTACATTATTTAATACAGAGGAAAATGATTACTCATTTTACGTAAAATTTCCTTCCGCCGTACCACCCCTGTAAAAGAAGATATCTAGCTCAACCGACTGAAGCCACGCCGAGGTAAGCTGGGACTTCAAGAATCATCAATTCCAGCCCTGTTCCAAATGATCACCTCAACGAGGGGCATAATTCACCATCATTCTATACGATTCGACCAAAATCCAGTTCCAAATGTATAATTAATGCTGGATACAAAGATTTATCATAAACCCTACAATAGATGTATTTACCAACTTCCTGTGGTTTCTTAAACGAGACATGTAACAGTTGACCTTTATGATCAGAAATGTTTGTCTTGATAACTTTAGCTTTAAATAAGGACATTGAAACATCAGTTATTATGTTGTCAATACATGTTGCAGATGTCTGGGTAACCCTTGTTGGTTCACGAATTGTGGGGACAAGATTAAAATCTTTTAATGCTGTGGTAAATTTACAAGTACATTTGTCATTTTTCATTAGATCCAAATTAAAGTCACCAGCTATAATAATACTCTTGTTTAACGTGGTTATTTGATCTAACATACTTTGCAACTTATCTATAAATATGTTAGTCAGCACATGGATGGCTATAAATGCCTATAACATTATATACAATTTTATTTAAAGTAACCTGCACCACAGCAACTTCTATCTGCATCTCAACAGATAGATCCTGAGTATTTTTTAGCACATTAAATTTTATATCAGGAAATCTGCTTAGAATAATAACCCCATCCCCTTTATGGCTTTCCCTTGAGTAGCTGGTAATACATTTATAACCTGCGTAATTACTAAATTGTATAAATTCCTGTTTTAAACCATATTCAGTTAGTATTAAAAAATCTGGGTTATGTTCGTGGATAAGTAATTCAATTTGCACTCTTTTATTTGCACCAAATTGAATGTTTTGGTGTAAAAATTTATATAAATTACCTTAGTGCTTACATTGTATTTTGTTTAATCCAGTTTGTTTATTTATCACACCTAAGCCACAGCATTCATTCTTAATCTTTTTTGGCCCCTTTATATTAGCATGCAGTTCATATAAGTTAGTTACAGAATCACTTTCATTTAAACCATTACTAATGCTAATGCTAGGTATACATTTAACCCCATTTTCATCCACCACTGTACTTATTTGTTTCCCATCAGGCAACTTGATATGGCATTACTTAAAAGTTTCCCAAATTTCCATGCTCCTCTTCTATTTAGATGTACACCATCCCGGCCCGTCTTCATAGCGTAACCATGCATTGCCATCCACCATTAAACACGATCATACAGAACACAACCAATTCAGTTCATTATTTATTCTCTGCACTTTTTTTTTTTCACTTACATCACTTCAGAAGAGAATACCACTTCTTATTATTTTTGAAGTTGGTGACTTTTTCTTTATCAGGTCTACTAAATCCATAGTGTCTCCCATGTTTTTTTCAGCAAGAACGTTCCTATGTATACTATTGGTACCTTCATGGACAGCAATTACTGCTGGCTCTTTCACACTTAGATCCATGTCCTCAACCTTATGCTTCAACTCTTCTATTTTGATCCCCCATTAGCACATGCTGGAACACAAGATAATTCTGACGGAGAAATGAATCTCAGAGCAAACATTTCTTCAAGATGTTCTTTAGTATCGCGCAAATGATAAGAGGTCAAAAGTTAGGTTAGGAAACTCTTTACATATTTCTCGTATAAGCATACATTTTTCATTATTTTTACATACACAAATTTTGGTTTCACTTTAGATGTACGAATAATATAAGGTTATATGTCTCCTGTGGTATTTTTCATTCCTTTGTGCTTCTAAGTCAATTTCCAGCAAGGAAAAAGTGGCATTGCTGGCGCTAACAACACCTCATGTTATCTTGTCATCTAACGCCACTTGTTATCCTTAACCATAACTTTCTTCCTCTCAACAAGATGTTGTTATGATTACATTGTAACAGAAAAACAAATGGCGCGTAGCTAGTGGTTAGTGTTTTTAACAAGTGGTTCAACTTCAACCAGACGTTACAGAATAACCCTGAATATTCACAGTAAAAAATGAAGGAAAATATCCTTTCTAGTGCCCTAAAATAAACATTACAATTTCAAAAACACTCAAAATATTTACTTAATGATAATTGCTTTACCATAAGCTGTTAGAAGATATTCTATGAATTTCAAATAAATGTCACCGAGACCACTGAGACCATCACAAATTTTGGTTGGGAAACACTGGACTATAAAATTGTTGGCTAAAGCATGAATGCCCGGGAGTGCCAATTAAGTCGCATCAATGATTTACTTGTAGTATTTTTCAGAGTAAGTAGTTACTTTAAATTTAAAGGTGAGTCGCTTAATGACACTAAACACTTCCTTTTAAATTTCCTGGAACATATTTCGGAGGCTACTTTCCTCCATTGTCAACCAGACATCGACTGGTTCTTAGTGGTGTAGCTGGCAATATTTTGTGGTAAGTCTCCTCTGGTGGCGGTTCGAGGAACTTTGTGAACAAATCTTTCTGGGGTGATGTTGAAATTGAATACTTTGTTTCGATTTTTTAAATTAAAATCTGTTCCCATGTGGACAGTTCTTGTTTTCCTGTTGTGTGTTTAAGTAGTTTTGGTTCTGGATTTATGTTGTGGTTTCTTCCCAAAATGCGTGGCAACTGCTGATTTTTCTAATTCTGTGTATTTTATGTTTCTAAAGTGTTCCTATGCTCTTGTTTCTAAATTTCTTTTGGATTTTCCAATATAAACTTGACTACAGTCACAGCATTCAATTTGATACATACCAGATTTTTTGTTAGAAGGAATGGCATCTTTGGTGTTTGAGCATATTAGGTTTTATAAGGAGTAAATGGTTGACTGGTGCTAGTAGAATATTTTGTTTTTTTTAAGACTTTTTTGAATTTATCAAAGGCCCATGGGTGGTAAGTGAATGTTTTGAAGGTCATTTTAGTTTCTGTAGCTGAGAGGGTTGTGGTTTCCTTTAGTAGCTTTTTCGTTTTTGCTAAGTTCACTTTCTTGTCTACTAATGATTTGGGAAAGTCATTTTTTGTGCTATTTCAATTATTTTGTTGTATTCTGCTTTGTATTCTTCTGCTGTGAGAGGGATGTTGACCAGTCTGTGTGTTAAACTATTGAAGATTGCCTGTTTGTGGGATCTTGGTTGTAGCCATTAGCTAATGGTAATTATATAATGGTAATGGTGTTTAGCTAATGGCTACAACCCAAGATACCACAAACAGGCAATCTTCAATAGTTTAACACACATACTGGTCAACATCTCTCTCACAGCAGAAGAATACAAAGCAGAATACAAAAAAATAATTGAAATAGCACAAAAAATGATTTTCCCAAATCATTAGTAGACAAGAAAGTGAACTTAGCAAAAACGAAAAAGCTACTATAGGAAACCACAACCCTCTCAGCTACAGAAACTAAAATGACCTTCAAAACATTCACTTACCACCCATGGGCCTTTGATAAATTCAAAAAGTCTTCAAAAAACAAAACATTCAACTAGCACCAGTGAACCATTACTCCTTAAAAAACCTAATTTGCTCAAACATCAAAGATGCCATTCCATCTAACAAAAAATCTGGTATATATCCAATTGAATGCTGTGACTGTAGTCAAATTTACATTGGAAAAACCAAAAGAAATTTAGAAAAAATAGCAAAGGAACACTTTAGGATCATAAGATACAAACAATTAGAAAAATCAGCAGTTGCCACACATTTTTTGGGGAAAAGCCACAACATAAATCCAGAACCAAAACTACTAAAACATACATCAGGAAAACAAGAACTGTCCACATGGGAACAAATCTTACCAGAGAAGACCTACCACAAAATATCGCCAGCTACACCACTGAGAACCAGTCGATGTCCGGTTGACAATAGAAGAAAGTAGCCTCCGAAACATTTTCCGGGAAATTTAAAAGTAAGTGTTGTTTAGTGTTATTAAGCGACTCGCCTTTAAATTTAATTTATTACAACAACCCTGTTTTCAACACTTCCATGAAAAGAAATTATAAGTAGTCACACTTATTTGTATTCGCCTTCACATTTTGAACGTTAGAACACAATTGAAACATTTTCAAGGGCATTTGTCCTCATCAGCTACTGGATTACTGAAATTCTGTCTAGTTTTCCCTTCCTACTGGGACTGATCATGTTGCCATCTGTTGTTGGGCACAATGATGTTCCTGACCTATAAGTTGTTTAGAAATCTTTAATACCTTTGCAGGCCCTCTATCTTCTGCTCCTCTGCACTTATTTGAAAATTCTTTTCAATTAAGTTAATTGATGGAAATTAATCGTTTTTCCACACTAGCCGTGTATAGGCTAAGGTTTCGGATAGATAGAGTCAAACTGAAAAATTTCAGTGCCAAGGCTGAGATTTGAAACACCATGATTCAAATCCTGGCCATGACATTGAATTTTTCAGTTTGCCTATTCTTTTAGGTTCTCTTCAATGGTTTGTTTACTTCCATTTACATAAAAATTATCCTATTTTTACCATCATTTCATGGGAACTTAGGTTTATAGGTATTTAAGTGAACATTCTCATGGTTTAATGATCATAAGTAAATTCTTAATCAGTAAGGACTGTGATACAATGAAGCACAGTTATATTAATTATAACTAAAGTTAAGATATGTAGTGTTTAATAGCACTACAATGGTAAATGCGGTAATTATCTTCAATGCAATATTACTGTATCTTGTGTTCTGCAATGGAAACTATGTTTGGGACCAAGCTCTGTGTGTTTGCGGAGAGAGGAGCAGGGTGAGGAGCAGTCTGCTATGGGGAATAAGCTGGTGATATGTGGCAGTGCTTGTATAAACAGGAAGTATCACTTGAGATTTTTGTTATTCCTTACATGATCATCAGTGACTGTGCTCTCACTTCTAAGCATTTGTAACTTATTGTGGATGAGGGTAAATCAGAGGCCATTCGTAAATGAAATCTTGAGGTCCATAGTGAGACTTGTCAATTGGAATATAACAGAAAAATGTCACAAGGTATCCAGGTAAAAATGTTCCTTAAATATGCCACTCAAGCAGACAAAGGGGGCAGTGGAATATATATACAGGATTTTAATGAACTACACTGAAATATTTTCAGAGCAAGTGGAGATACCTTAAACAAGTAATTTGATGATAACATTTGAATGCAGAACACAAAAATGAAGAGAAGGGTTGAAGCACTCTATCTGGCGCAATGGTTATGACATTAGCTTTCAAGTGAAAGGTAAACGAGTTCGATTCTCCTTTATTTTTTGGTCTTATTTTTAATTTTTGTCTGTTTGGTTGTTTTTTAAAATATTTTGTCTAAAACTTTAATTCTTGTATAAATGTATGCATTTTACAGAGTAATTTCACCTTGTGATGCTATTAATCACAGTTCTTTCTAACAAAGGTTGAATCCTGCTTAATACTTTCCCTTGCTGTACGTTTAAATGGGAGGTGGTTTAAAGGGTGAACGAATTTACATAAAATAAAAAGTAATTGCAACTCTCTACAGCAGGTTTATAGGAACTGCTCAAAATGGCAAACTGCATTTTCAATACAAGTGGCGAAGGAGCGACTGTTGTAGTCATTCCAAAATTCTTTGTGTGTGTCAAATAACTTCTCATGCTACTATTATTCAGACAGTTAGGTTACTATTATTCAGACAGTTAGGTCAGCTTCTGAGGTAATAGGTGTTTCATACACCAGGTACTTGAGGTCACCCCAGAAAAATAAATCAATTGTTTTGAGGTTGGGAGAGCATGCTGGTCAAGTTACAGTTGGACTCCCCTTTCCACTGGACAGCATAAACATGGTTTAAATTACAGTAGCGTTATTGCACTGACCAATCAGCTTCGTGTTCTTAAAATATAGAGTTTACCTGAAAAATTCAATACCATGGCTGGGATTTGAACCACAGATCTCCTGGTTTCTGTCCAGTTGCTCTTACCTATTGAGGTGACTCATATTTTCCCAGTAAACCACTAGGGGCTCTTGCATCTGAGATACACCATTTGTGGTGACTTACTATCGTAAGTACTTAAATCCCAGGCTTCATCATTAAACTCTTATTATTTAAGTTAATTGATGGAAATTGATCATTTCTTCACACTAGCCGTATATAGGCTAAGGTTTTTGAAAGATAGTCAACCTGACAAATTCAATGCCATGGATGGGATTTTAACCACGGATCTTCTGGTTTCCGTCCATTCGCTCACCTATTGAGCTACCATGGCCAACGTGACGTCCTGACATTAAATTCTCCAATTAACTCATAGTGGTTTACTGGAAAATATATATGGTCAATTGGAGAATTTAAAGTCAGGACGTCATGTTGGCCATGGTAGCTCAATGGGCGAGCGAATGGACGGAAACCAGAAGATCCATGGTTAAAATCCCGGCCATGGCATTGAATTTTTCAGGTTGACTCTATCTTTCAAAAACCTTAGCCTATATATGGCTGGTGTGAAGAAATGATTAATTTCCATCAATTAACTTAAATAATTCATGTTCTTAGTTACGAATCACACTATTTCTTCCTATTAGGATTTACATATTAAAAACACAAAGAAAAAAATTAACTATAGGAGAGGGAACCGAACCAATGACCTTTGGAACACCAGTTTTCTGTATTACGCATTGGGCCCCGAGAGTGCTTACAGAAACCCACTAAAGCAGGCTACATGATGAGAGAAGGCATTAATTGCTGTTCAGTATAGCACAGGCAGGTGATTAGTTCAAGATTTGTGTGATCTATTAGGCATTAAATCTTGAATGCCAATAATGAGCTACTAAGAATCGATATTTCTATACTTGGGAAGCAGTTTTAAAGACATTCAAGTACAATAATTTCACCCAGCTTGTTTAAATACTAACTTATCAGCATCTGATCCCAATTAGGTTTAATACAATTAACTGCGTTATGTTTAGCCGCAGACCATGCATTGCCTATGTCAACTTGCTTATATTAGCAACGTCTACAATTGCTGAAATTATTTCAGTGTAGTTCATTAATATCCTATATATATAAAATAATTCACATCCTCCAATGTTAAGCATATCAGGCAGTGAAACGGGTGAAATGATAAATCATCTCAGTGTTCATGGAGCTTAGAGTTACCAAACATTCGTCTTTCAGAATAAGGGAAAACCTCCAATATTATGATGAATGAATTGATATTCAAATAAGTACAGGGTGCAAAGAGCTTAGAGTTACACAAAATCCAACTTTCAGGATAAGGGAAAGCCCCCAACGTTGTCATGTCAGATGATGAATGAAATGATACTCAAATGAGCCCAGAGTCCATATAGCTTAAAGGTACCCAAAATTGTTCTTTCAGTTTAAGGGAAAACCCTTGAATAAACCTTATTCAAATAATCTCTACTGACCAAGCTATGAACTCAGGCCCTTTTGAAAAACAATAATTTGAAATAAAATAATTTTTTTTCTGCACGTGACAGACAAGCTACAACCTACACTACAAGCATGGGCAGCAGAGTATTGTTTAAAATCAGAACATTTCATTCTGAAGATTAAAAAGGAGCATAAACAACTTCAGGAGCAAAGTGAACATTCTGTTTTATTTGCAGCACCAATACATTGAAAGACAATCAAAAAGTGTGTGTGGGTGAATTTGATAAGTGTGTTATCTGGGAAGTTGTTAAGGAATTCTACAAAATATAGGAAGTAATTCCAAAAGCAAAGAAATTCTATCCAGTTGTTAAGCACAGGACACATTTTCCTTGGGTCACAAAATCTTTGATAAGAGTTTTAAACACTATTGGCTTTAGTGGTGAAAATGTGGAAGCTAACAAAAGATTTTAATTGAGAAACCTAAAATTCTACAGTGGCACAAGTATCTTGTACGTATTAAAGTTTTGTGGAAATCTGGGAGAAACCTTATTTATTTAGATGAAGCTAACCCAAGGACAGTAACCCAAGAAGAGGTTCTGGCAGTTGATATGGTTTTTGAACTTGCTGAAAGTTATAATGCAGGCAATCCGTTCTCAGTTTTACGATAAATGCTGGAGGCAAGAAGGAGTTTGTAAATGTAGCAAAACTGTTCTATAAGGTAGGAAGCACCACTGGTGATTACTATGAACAAACGAACCACTAAAGTGGTTGAAGTGGTTGAAAGAAATGTGTATCCCACACATCCCACCTTCTTCAGTTATAATTTTGGACATTGAATCTTACCTGGAAAGTGTCCAACCAGATATTCTACCAAGAAAGAGATAGTGAATTTCTTGCAAAAACATGGTGTTAATTCGAACAAAGAAATAAGGAAATGAGATTTTTTCCCCTTCTGGAAGTTCATCACCCAAGAAAAATGTAAGAAAGTGGAGCAAACAGAAGCTGAATATTGGTAGGAAAAAAAAAAAAAAAACTCTATCGTGTTGGGTGTTACAGAATACATCATCGTGAATATGGCAACAGATGATGATAGTTCCACCTGTGATAGTGACAATAAACATATTTTCATTAGCATGACCACTGTGATGTGAAAGTGAATAACAATGGCAATGAAGATCTGTATGTTTATTTTCTTTTTCCTTCCTTCCTTCCTTCCTTCCTTCCTTCCTTCCTTCCTTCCTTCCTTCCTTCCTTCCTTCCTTCCTTCCTTCCTTCCTTCCTTCCTTCCTTCCTTCCTTCCTTCCTTCCTTCCTTCCTTCCTTCCTTCCTTCCTTCCTTCCTTCCTTCCTTCCTTCCTTCCTTCCTTCCTTCCTTCCTTCCTTCCTTCCTTCCTTCCTTCCTTCCTTCCTTCCTTCCTTCCTTCCTTCCTTCCTTCCTTCCTTCCTTCCTTCCTTCCTTCCTTCCTTCCTTCCTTCCTTCCTTCCTTCCTTCCTTCCTTCCTTCCTTCCTTCCTTCCTTCCTTCCTTCCTTCCTTCCTTCCTTCCTTCCTTCCTTCCTTCCTTCCTTCCTTCCTTCCTTCCTTCCTTCCTTCCTTCCTTCCTTCCTTCCTTCCTTCCTTCCTTCCTTCCTTCCTTCCTTCCTTCCTTCCTTCCTTCCTTCCTTCCTTCCTTCCTTCCTTCCTTCCTTCCTTCCTTCCTTCCTTCCTTCCTTCCTTCCTTCCTTCCTTCCTTCCTTCCTTCCTTCCTTCCTTCCTTCCTTCCTTCCTTCCTTCCTTCCTTCCTTCCTTCCTTCCTTCCTTCCTTCCTTCCTTCCTTCCTTCCTTCCTTCCTTCCTTCCTTCCTTCCTTCCTTCCTCCCTCCCTCCCTCCCTCCCTCCCTCCCTCCCTTCCTCCCTTCCTCCCTTCCTCCCTTCCTCCCTTCCTCCCTTCCTCCCTTCCTCCCTCCCTCCCTCCCTCCCTCCCTCCCTCCCTTACTCACTCACTCACTCACTCACTTCTTTTTACTTTTACTTACTAACTTACTTTCTTTCCTTTTTGTTGTTGCTAATATTAGGCATAAGTAGGTTGAAGGTTAAATTTAAAACTATAGTAAAAAGGGTCATCCTTAAAATAGAATCATACTACATGACACTAGTAGTGCCAGTTACTGTGGTTTTGACATTTATTTGCACTGTTCAGTTTAATGCATTCATTGAAAAAAACTGAAAATGCTACTGTCCATCTGGCTGTAAGCACTCCCCACCCCTCTCTAATGCAATTCTTATTCAATGTAAAACTGAGCTCATTCCTTCCAGCCACACAGAGTTCGGTCCCTTACAGAATAATATTGTAATTAAATGCAATTACTGTACTTTATTCAGATTATTTTAAGTGATATTTTGTAAAAATTCTTGTTTATGATAATTAGTCTATTATATTTTCCACCAATAACTGGATTTTGTCATATCAAAATACATCTTAGAGTAAATATACTCTCATCCTGCTCCAGATACAGTAAAGAGTTACTGTTTCTGTATAACTGTATCATTGTTATATTATATGTACTTTGTATTGTTCACAATGTTCTAATAGATTATATAGATGTTCAGTTTGCAACTATGTTGTTGTTGGAAATTCAAGTTCTTCCATACTAGCCGTGTGTAGGCTAAGATTTGGACAGATAGACTGAAAAATTCAATGTCATGGCCGAGATTTGAACCACGGATCTCCCAATCTTCGTCCGGTTGCTCTCAACCATTGAGCTACCGTAGCCAACATGCCGTCATGACATTAAATTCTGCAACTGACACGTATGTTTCCCGGTAAACCACTAGGGGTACTCATATACAATGAGATACGTACCTTTTGTGGCTGCTTACTCTGCTGTAAGTACTTAAGTCCCAAGCTTTATAGTTACCACTATTAGGTTAATATATGGAAATTTAATCATTCTTCCACACTAGACATGTGTGGGTTGAGATTTCGATAAATAGTCAGACTGAAAAATTTAACGCCATGGTCAGGATTTGAACCACGGATCTCCTGGTCCCTGTCTGGTTGCTCTTAACCATTGAGCTACCATGGCCAGAGCAACTAGAGCAAAACATATTTATCCATATGTTATTGTTCTTGTTGCAATCTTTGGCAAAATCGTAGCCTTGTACCTCAGATTGCAGTCATGTCACTGCACAAATGAAATAAAAATAAATAGCACTTGTCCTACACCTTTACTGTGATTCCACCATTGGTTGATAGAACTGATTTCCTAGTAGTACACAGTGTGACACATTGCATGGATAAATAGCTTATTAAAAATTCTCTCACATTGCATTATGTGTTATTGCATACCTGAAATCATATGCATGAATGGGGCTTAAGAAACAGCTGACATGCTGGATAAAGTTCGATCTCAAGAAGTGTTCAACAAATATAAAAATTACTGTTGATGGTGAAAGTATTCCAGAAACATGCCAAACAGAATTTTTAGGGGTAATAATTGATAAACACCTAGGGTGGAAGCAACACATAGAACATATAATAAAAAAACTAAATAAAGGTATATACGTAATGAAACAAGTTAGACAAACTATGGATAATAAAACCTTAAAACAAGTGTGTTATGCATTTATCTGTTCACATATAAAATATGGGATATCTTTATGGGGTAATATAAATGCAAAAGAGGTGCTAAAAATTTTCAGATTACAAAAGAAAGCTATCCGAATAATTGAAAATGTTGAGAGGAGCTCTAGCTGTAAGCAGATATTTAAGAAGCATAATATTTTAACTGTTCCATGCATATATATATATATATATATATATATATATATGAAAGCATTAAATATGTAATAGAAAGGAATACATGTAAAAAGAACTAATGTACACTCATATAATGTAAGGAATAAAGCTGACTATTTTAGGACCACACTAAGGGGAACACTAAACAACAGATCATTAGAAAGTATCAGAAAAGACATGTATAATAGATTGCCAGGTAAAATAAAGAATACTAAACTATGTAATATTAAGAATATAAAAAGCTATTTGTCAGAAGAAGCTTTTTATAGTGAGGAAGAGTACAAAGCAAAAATGGAAAATAATGTATATTTTAGTTTCTAAGCAGTGCATATAGTAGACTTTTGGGTGTATTTTTATGTTTTCTTATAATGTAAAATGACGTATCCTCTGTATGAAATATAGGGGATGAATAAATTGAAATTGAAATTTTTAGATAAATGCATACAAGTTATTATTAAATTTAGTGTTCACTTGCTTCTGACCATTTCATTGCTGTGCTTTTGTTATGGCTTTCTTAAATTGCTAGGATTGTGTGTTTCAGTACTTTTGACTTACTGCCTGATTTACCGTTAGAAAACTTAGTAGTACAGGAGTCATTATTGTAAATGGCATTTTGTTTAATTTCAAATATGATTAAAATGATAGAAACTCTGTGAATAAATGAAATAAATATTTTATGAGACTAGTGCAATGCAAAATACCCATGAATACACTACACCAACTCTTTTTATATATCAGAATTTGGCAATTTTAGGTGAATGTACTGTCATCTGGAACTCTGTTGGCCCTCAATACCTGCACAAATCCAGAAGTGAAAGCTGAAAATTCTTTTGCACATGTCATACACATTCCACAACTACCAGGGTGTGAATCCATAGAATAGTAATTTACATTATGCATTTTTAGTGGCTTCCCTGAGTAGTTAGCATCATCTTCACTGATGCATTTTACTGATGCATTTATTTTACAATCCTCATTGGGAAATATATTTTTAATTGGAAAAACTATTTGTAGTCGGTTTATTGACACTTCATCACTTATATTTTTATACTATCAACAATTTTATATTATTATTATTATTATTATTATTATTATTATTATTATTATTATTATTATTATTATTATTATTATTATTATTATTATTATTATTATTATTATTATTATTATTATTATTATTATTATTATTATTATTATTATTATTATTATTATTATTATTATTATTATTATTATTATTATTATTATTATTATTATTATTATTATTATTATTATTATTATTATTATTATTATTATTATTATTATTATTATTATTATTATTATTATTATTATTATTATTATTATTATTATTATTATTATTATTATTATTATTATTATTATTATTATTATTATTATTATTATTATTATTATTATTATTATTATTATTATTATTATTATTATTATTATTATTATTATTATTATTATTATTATTATTATTATTATTATTATTATTATTATTATTATTATTATTATTATTATTATTATTATTATTATTATTATTATTATTATTATTATTATTATTATTATTATTATTATTATTATTATTATTATTATTATTATTATTATTATTATTATTATTATTATTATTATTATTATTATTATTATTATTATTATTATTATTATTACTATTGCTATTACTAATTACTATTACTATTTACTATTACTAATTACTATTACTATTTACTATTACTATTTACTATTACTATTTACTATTACTATTTACTATTACTATTTACTATTACTATTTACTATTACTATTTACTATTACTATTTACTATTACTATTTACTATTACTATTTACTATTACTATTTACTATTACTATTACTATTACTATTACTAATTACTATTACTATTACTATTATTACTACTATTGCTATTACTATTATTACTACTATTGCTATTACTAATTACTATTACTATTACTATTAATTATTTATTATTTATTATTTATTAGTTATTTGTTATTGTTATTGTTGTTATTATTATTATATTATGTGACAAAGTGTCAATAAACCGACTACAAATAGTTTTTCCGATTAATTTTGATGTCATTGTTACTAAAGTCCTCCAAGCATGCATAAATATATTTTTGTTGCATGTGATGTCTATTAAATAAAAAAATTAGTCTTTATTTTAAAATGTGCATTTCTATATTCTTCATTTAGCTAGTGCAGTGTCATGAGGGCTGTGCAACCCCCTCTGTTATACCAGTTTTAAATGATATTCATTGCATTAATTTGTGTTCCTTATACCCTATGCTTTTGTCTTGACAACAGAATATGTCAACATGTTTACATAATATTTGCAATATTGTTTTCAGAATTAAGAGTATTAATTGCATTAGGTATTATTTAAAATCTTATTGATAGTATAAAATTAATATTCATAAATATACTGCTTTTGCTTAGTCTTAAATATTTGATTATTGCAATTTTCAAATTCTGATAACATATTAAATATTTTAATATATTGATAATATGCTACTTTTTAAGCCCAAGTTAGTCGATATATGCAGCTTAGATCTGGATCTTTTGTTTTATTGCCTTGTGTTGTGGAGAGTTTTGAACCTGTAGATAAATTTAATTCTATCATTAACTCTGAATGGTACTGCCAGATTATATAGCTTGAGATATGCTCATTCCATAGAACAATAAAATATGTTGTTATTCTATGAACACTTTGTTAATAAGTATTTCTATCATCTTTAAAACTAACATTTTCCGTGAATATTGATTTGTCAGTATTGTCAAATCTGTCAGTTTTGTAGTATTTATACTTCAACATTTATATTTACTTATGCAGGCTCTAAGAGAATTGATCTGGCACTAACCTACTTCTCCTACAATTTACAAGAAGTTTTCATTCTTGAATAGTTATTGCCTAATGGTTATCTATATTTAAAAAGTTTACAAAATTTATAGAGAATTTCAGTGAGTAATGAATGCATTTACAATCAGAGCATCATAATGTGCTTCTAATAGCTTCTTGATTTACAAGAATGAGAATTTATTTTGAATCAGTTAAATATATTTACTTGTTTGATAATCATTTATGTTTTTTTCCCTTCTATTTTTCAGCTTTCAGATGTCTGTGGAAATGTTTGATTATATGGATGAAATTTTACATTTACAAGCAGCAAGTAAGTTTATAGAAGTAGCTACTGTAAGTAAATTACTTGATTAGATATTACTTGATTGAAAGTAAATTGCATTGTAAATCATTATTCATAATGCAAAAACGGATTCTAAGAATACTTGGAGGAGTTAAATCAACATCTACGTACAGACCATTATTCAAAAGATTTAATCCATCCATCCGTCCGTCCATCAGTCCCTCTGTCCCTTCGTCCACCTGTCCATCCATCGCTTCTGAAAGAGTGCTTGTATCTGTCTGAATATTCCTCACATAATGATTTTAAGCCTGCAACATTTTTATTCTTATGTGTTACAGTTTTTGGCTCGCTGGATATGTCACGTTCAAATTCTATGATGAGCTCTGGTCAGTGTCGACTTGCACCACTTATTCCCTGCATTCAAGACTCATCACAGCTTTATGACTATTGCGTCAAGATACTTTTCAAATTACATGCAAGTAAGAAACACTATTATAGCTCATGAAATTAACATACTTAGTTCTCCTTTAAGGCAGTATTGAATACAAGAATGTTTAACAATTCTCTGTTTAAGACTGTGATAATATCAAAGTATAAACTTGGAAGAAGCGTAGGGACAGTGAAGCACAAATTAGTACAAAAGTGAATCGAGAAGATATTGACACATTGCTTCACTAGTCTTCATTACTTGCACTAGTCGAGTATCAGCTGATGATAGGAGCAAGAGCTCTTGAAACATGTCCTGTGAATAAACAGTGTGAGTGAAGCAATGTGTCAATATCTTCTCGATTCACTTTTGTACTGTGATAATATACTCATTAGTGTTGAGATACATTTTATATAATGGAACATATTTCTTCAAGCTTTGGTTATAATCAGCTATCAAGAATTCTACATGTTCAGAAAAGAAACCATGTATATATCAATATTAAAATGTTAGGGAAATAATCATTTCTTCCACACTGTGTGTAGGCTAAGGTTTGAATGAGTAGAGCCAGCCTGAAAAATTCAATGCCATAGCCGGGATTTGAACCACAGATCTCCCGCTCTCCGTGCAGTTGTTCTAAACCAACTGAGCTACTATGGCCAACTGTTGGAGAATTTAATGTCATGTTGGCATGTTGAATTTTTCAGTCTGGCTCTACTCATTTAAAATGTTATCTTCAGGGGACTTCCAGAAACGAAATCAGCAGGGAAAGTTGGTCAGTCAAATACGACATTCAAGTGTAACGACTGTTTGTTTTGAATATACATAATATTTCATTTTCATAATTTATTTAGAATTTATAAGCTTTTCTTTTTATTCTTTTGTTCTGTCATATTCATTTTAGGTTTGTGTCTGTATCCTTTGTTACAAGGCTTTCTGTAATGGCTAAAGGAGAATAAATAACTGAAAAAATTATTGGGATGTTCAGAAGACATAATTGATTTGTTATTGTACTTGTTTGCAATATTAATCTACTTCTACTAAAGCAGAATCAAGTTTAATCATTTTGCTTGAAAAATACTTGAGGCAAGGATTAAAAATGTATTTTTCAGTTTTGTTAAAGGAAACAAAGCATTATGCACATCAAGTTTAGCTTTCTTGCCAACATATGAAGCTCAAAATCTCCAACATGGTGAATCTTCGCTTAGATACATTTTCTCATCAATATATCACATTTTTCTTGCTCTTTCCTTTTGATGTAACTGCTATGTAAGTGTTAGCAATAGCAAAGAAACAATGTTTATTAAACCAGTGGAAATTGATATGAATTGTACTCATAAATTTTTTGAGGGGTAGAAGGTAATTTGAATCATCACACTGATATACATGCAAGTACTCTTAATAATGCATTATGTTTATTATTTATATGCTTGTTTCATTTATTGCTTTTTATATAAATTAATATATAGTTTAAGTAATTTGTTATTTTGATGAAAATGGTGCACAGCATGCAAATACATAATATACAATACAGTAATACAAGGTTACATTAATCTATTGCCAGTTAGGTTATTGATATTGTGACTTTGTGGGTTCGTGAAACCAAAAGTCCAGGTTACAAACACAAAAAATTGCACTTTATTTCCGTAGACATATGCTTTGTACACATACGCAATACAACATACAAGGTCAACAAACAGCTGCCTTCAATTACCGACTAACTCCTCTTTGGCGGGCGGGCTGCCTTTTTATAGTTTACTAACATTCCAGAAATTTCTCAAACAATCGAGACCCGGCTAGAACAAAGGCGAACTCCCGAGAAATCCATCTCCTCCTGCCCACCATTTTGGCGAGCTTTTATCTCCGCACTGCACTGCCGTCTCTTTGATCTCGTTGCCCGCGCTGCCTACAATCAACAATGGCCTGGTGACACTGCTCCCTCCTCAAGGCTGGTCGTCCCGAATAGCACTATCGTAACGGTCCAGACGATCCAGGTGTACCACCAACATCTTCCCTCGGCGCACCTTCTGGATGCAGTAGACCAAATCTTTAATCCTCTTCACCACCCGGTATGGTCCTTGCCATGGTTGCTGGAGCTTCGGGCATCGTCCCTTGGTCTGAGTAGGGCGGTACAACCAGACTAGGTCACCATGCTGGAACCCTTGGCTGTTGGCTTGCCTGTCGTATCGGGTCTTCATGCGGTCGCTCGCCTTCTGGATTTTTTGACGAGACATCTCATGCATGTCGTGGAGATGGTCCACCAGGCTCTCCACATACTCGGTTGCTGGCTGTTTTGTGCCCAGGGGGCTTCCAAACGCCAGAACACAAGGGAGGCATAACTCTCGGCCGAACATTAAGCTGGCTGGCATCACCCCAGTGGTGTCGTGTGTAGACGAGCGGTAGGCCAGCATGAACAGTGGCACCTTGACGTCCCAGTCTTGTTGATGGCTGGCCACGACCTTCCTCAGGTGCTCTTCTAAGGTCTTGATGTATCTCTTCACCATGCCATCTGACTGGGGATGTAGGGGTGTTGTGCGGGTCTTGTTCACCCCAAGCCTTTCTAGTGCCTCCTTCATCAGGTTGGACTCAAAATTGGTGCCCTGGTCACTGTGGAACGGCACCCCAAATCGGCAGAACAGTTACTCCACAAGGCAGTCTGTGAATGTCTTTGCCTCCTGGTTCAGGATGGCATACACCTCCAGCCACTTGGTGAAGTAGTCCACGATCACCATCAGGTACTTGTTGCAACGGTTGGACATTGGGAATGGTCCAGCTATGTCGACGGCGATCCTTTCAAATGGTGCTCCGATTGTACTGCTGCATGCGATCCCAGCTCTTAGCCTGGGGGCCGTGACTCACCGCGCACACATGACATTGACGGCACCATTTCTCAGCATCTGCTCGGAGCCTCAGCCAGTAGTAGCGCTGTCGGAGTTAGTCGATCGTTTGGTTTGCTCCCAGGTGTCCTGAAGTACCGGCATGCACTTCCTCCAAGACTTCTGGGACCTTGCTTCGGGGAAGTACCAACTGTTCTCTGTGTGCCTTCCCATCAGGTGATTCCCATACCCGGAACAGCACGCCCTGTCTTGTCTTCAGTGAGTCCCATTGGGCCCAGTACGACTTGTAGGTGGCGCACCTTGGTGCGATGTCCTCCCAGGTTGGTCTTGTCCCTGCCTCCACTTCTTTCAAGAGTGGCCCCAAGTGTGCATCCGCCAGCTACTCCCTCCTCAGGCCTGCGCTATCCCAGCCATCTGCAGGAACTGCCGTGACCACTCAGACTGCTGCGGCACGCTCCTTCTCTTCCACTCTTGTGCATTGGCCGCACTCCTCTGGGCAGGGTCTTCGGGACATGGCGTCTGCGTTACCGTGGCTCTTCCCTCTATGATGTTCAGAGATGAAGTCGTACTCCTCCAGGTTTCTAAAGCTCAGTAGCCATGTTAGGGCCGAGTGGTCAGTCCTCAGGTGGAATGACTGACCATACAGGTATTTCTGGAAGTGCTCCAAGGTCTTTAGCACCGCCAGTAACTCTCGTCTGGTGACGCAGTAGTTCTTCTCTGCCTTGGATAGGGTCTTGCTGTAGTAGGCTATCACCTGCTCGTGGCTGTCCTGGACTTGGGATAGGACACCTCCAATGCAATGGTCGCTGGCGTCAGTGTCCACAATGAAGGCGCCACCTGGTTGTGGGAATCCCAGAATAGGAGCATTGCACAGTGTCTTCTTCAGGTGCTGGAAAGCGTCTTCGGCATCCTCCATCCACACATAGGGTCGGTGTTCTTCAGTCAGGCGGGTGAGGGGTTTGGCGAAGCTGGAGAACCCCTCGGTAAAACAACGGTAATAAATGCACAGCCCTAGGAAACTGTGCAATTCTCTCTTATGCTTTGGCCAAGGCCAATCTCTCACGACCTGTGTCTTCTCCGGGTCTGTGGCCACTCTGGTTGGTGAGACTACGTGGCCCAAGTAGTTCACTTCCTTGCGGAAGAACTGGCGCTTCTTTGCGTTCAGCTTCAGGTTGGTCGCCTGCAGTCTCTGTAACACCTTGCTCAGGTTGTCGAGATGGTCTTCGAAAGTCTTACCGAGGATGATGATGTCGTCCAGGTATAGCAGGCAGGTGTCGTAAGTCAGCCCTCTCATCACTGATTCCATTAAGCGTTGGAAGGTAGCTGGTGCGTTGCAGAGGCCAAAGGGCATAACTGTGAACTGCCAAAGCCTTTGGCCTGTCGAGAATGCAGCATTTTCCTTGTCTCTCGGGTCTAGCGCCACCTGCCAGTAACCCGACTTTAGGTCCAGGGTCGAGAACCACTGCGCACCAGCAAGCTTGTCCAGAGTGTCGTCAATCCGGGGTAGGGGGAAGCAGTCCCTCCGGGTGACAGCGTTCAGCTTCGTGTGGTCCACGCAGAATCGTAGCTCGCCGTTCTTCTTTGTCACCAGAACTACAGGGGAACACCAAGGGCTGTCAGACTCTTCAATCACTCCCGTGGATTTCATGTCATCTACCATTACCGTACCGCCGCTTGTTTCGCCAGCGGAACGCGTCTAGGTGGTTGCCGAATAGGCCGGGCGTCTCCGGTATCGATGCGGTGGAGCACGCGGTCCGTGCGGCCGTAGTAACGGTCGCCTTGGTTGAAGACGCGCTGGTATCTCCTCAGCAGTTGTCGAACTTTCTCCAGCTGTTCTGCGGTCAGGTGGTCGGCCGCCCTCACCAGTAAGCCTTCCAGCTGGGGCCCCAGGTGTTGCGTCGGCACCGGCTTCTGCGTCTTGTCCATTGCGGTTACGCTTACCATGGGCTCGCACGTCCCCACCTCCGTTCCGGTCTGGACGTCGTGATCGGTGTCTGCCAGGTTGAGCAGCCTCACTGGCACCTCCTCTCGGCACGGCAATCATGTCCTCGTGGCTCCTGAGGGCATCCAATCCCAGTATCACCTCCTCAGCCAACTTCGCGACGAACACCCACAGACGTACGACACTCCTTCCCAATGTCGACTTCAGTAGGGCCTCCTCCACAGGCAAGGTGTCGCCCGATGCCGTCACAAGCTTGTATGGTCGGCTCGGCTTCCTCGTCGGCAAACCCTTGGGCACGGCAGGTCTGATGATGGTCACGGGCACCTCGGTGTCCACCAGCACGCGGCACGGCTTTTCTTTTACCCAGCCGTCCACGATGAGGCTTTCATCCATACGCCGACTGACGGCGCGCAGTGTCACTCGAGGGGATGGTGGTGATGGTGCCGTCGTCCCGTTCTCCACGACGGCCCTTACTCGTTTTCCGGCTGCTCTTCCTGGTGTGGGCAGTCTCTCTCCAGGTGTCCCGGCTGTCCAGACCCCTAACACAGGCCACTAGGTCTTTGCCGGCGTTCCTCGGCTGGTCTTCTGTCTCCGGTGTAGCGGACACTCCTCGGACGTCGGGGTAGCTGTCACCTTGGCCGCCTCCATCCTTAATGCTGCCGTTAGCGCCTCGTGGATGGTTTTGTAGTTGCCGAGCATTAGGTGCTGACGAATCTCCGTGTCTCGTACCCCATCAACGAATGTGTAGGCAACCTCCCGGGATACGAACTCTGGTGGGAGGTCAACTAAGGCTTCATTGGCCAGCTGCTCGATTGCCAGGGTGAACTCCTTTAGCGTCTCCCCTGGCTGCTGTGACCTTGACTTCAGCTGACTGCGGTATGCTGCGGCTAAGCGGTGGTTTCCAAAGCGTTTCTCCAGGGCCTCCCAAATGTCCTTAGGTGCCGCCGTTGTCTGGACCGCATTCAGGACTTCCGTGGCCTGTAGACTGGCTATTAGTTGTGCGGCCACTTCCTGTGGTGACCATTTGTTATGTTTGGCCACCGTGTCAAACTGGTGGAAGACTTCGAAAACTGTCGCGCCTTCGTATTTAAGAGGTTTGACGCGCACAGATGTTATGTCGCATCCCGGCTCGTCGACCTTTAAATCCCTTAACCTCCTGCCGACTATGTCCTCCACCATGGCGTTCAGGGACTTTGTGTTGCTGTCGGCCTTTCCCTCCAGCTCGTTAACGCGGTTTGCCAGATCTTTGAGGGATTTGATGTTATTGTCGGCCTTTCCCTCTAGGTCGTTAATGCGCTCGTCCACTTGACCCATCCGCTTGCCCAGCTCCGTGACGTCATCCCTCACGCCGGTCAATTGCCCTTCATTTCCGTGGTCAGTTCGGCCATCTTTGTAGTCAGAATGTGATTTGTTGTCTCCATCTTTGCGCCCAGGTCGCTATTTGCCGCCTCCGTCTTCGTTGTTAATTCGGCCTTCATTTGTTCCATCTTCTCGGTGATGTCGTTAGCCGCCTTCATTTCTTTCAGTTCCGCTGCCAAGTTGTTATTTGTGGGCTCCAGCTTCGGCCAGGCTGTTATTTGCCGCTTCTGTTTTCGCAGTGAGGTTATCATTCGCCGTCTTTATTTCCGAGGTGAGTTCGGCTTTCATTTCTATCATCTTCTCCAGAATCTTTTCCAATGCAGCCTCCATGTCATCGCACTCCTGACACCAGTTGTGACTTTGTGGGTTCGTGAAATCAAAAGTCCAGGTTACAAACACAAGAAATTGCACTTTATTTCTGTAGAAATACGCTTCGTACACATACACAATACAACATACAAGGTCAACAAACACAGCTGTTTACCCGCACGCGTTAAATTACCGACTAACTCCTCTTTGGCGGGCGGGCTGCCTTTTTATAGTTTACTAACATTCCAGAAATTTCTCAAACAATCAAGACCCGGCTAGAACAAAGTTGAACTCCCGAGAAATCCGTCTCCTCCCACCCACCATTTCAGCGAGCTTTTATCTCCGCACTGCACTGCCATCTCTTTGATCTCGTTGCCCGCGCTGCCTCCAATCAACAATGTCCTGGCGACAATATTTGTCTATTGATGATAGTTTCTCGGGCTAACAGCCAGGTCAGATTAGGGTAACTACCCAAGCTTTCAGCGACTAACTCTGCCGCCATCCTCAGGGGAACTGAATCTGGGCTACTGGTGTTGCGATATTTATACCTGACGCGCGGCCGATAAGGACCGCCTACTTTTTTCCCATTGGCCGAGCTCCGGCCGATGGAGAAACGTGCGGAACCAATCAGGTGATTGCCGATGCTTCTTTGTACTGTGGAGGAGAGATATGCTGAATGACTGATGTCCATGCTTTGCTGATTTGAAGGCCTTCTTCCCTGTTGAAGTTGTTTTTATTCGCTTTAATGTATAGGGCTTCTTTCACCACTCTATCGTAGTACCTAGACGACTTTTCAAGTATTTTTGTAGAGTCGAATTTGATTTTATGATTTGTATTATATCTGTGCTCAGCCACTGCAGATTTTTCTGGGTATCCTAGTCTAATACAACGTTGATGTTCTTTGATGCGATCTTCTACTGTTCTACCTGTTTGTCCTATGTAAACTTTGCCGCAACTGCATGGGATTTCATAAATGCCTGGTGCACGAAGACCTAAATTATCTTTAGCAGAACCTAAATACTGTTTTATTTTGGTTGGGGGTTTGAATACAGTTTTTATTTGATATTTCATGAGCAATCTACCAATTTTCCCCGACAGGGCGCCACAATAAGGGATGACTGCTAAGCCTGCGTGTTCTTTCTTTGTGTTGGGTTCACGGTTGCGTTTGGAGTACATTTTCTTAAAAGTTCTGTTTATTTCCTGGTTAGTGTATTGGTTCTGCCTGAAAACTGTACGCAGGTGTTTTATTTCTTGAGGTAGATTTTCGAGATCAGAGATAGCAATCGCTCGATGTATGAGTGTTGAGAGGACTGTCTGCTTTTGTGCCGGGTGATGACAGCTGGTGCTATTAAGGTAAAGATCAGTGTGGGTTGGTTTCCTATACACCTTATGACCCAGGTGACCATCGTTTTTTCTATAAATAAGTAAATCCAAGAAAGGTAAGCCGTCCGGGTGTTCAATTTCCATGGTAAACTTAATGTTGGGATGGATGCTGTTGAGAAATTCGTGGAAAGCTGTCAGGGCATCTTTTCCGTGTGGCCATACCACAAAAGTATCGTCTACATAACGGAAGAAATGAGTAGGAACTAGGGGTGCAGTCTTGAGTGCCACATGTTCAAATTCCTGCATGTAGAAATTGGCTATAGCCGGAGATAATGGAGAACCCATAGCAACACCATCCACTTGTTCGTAATAGGTGCCATTAAACCGGAAGTACGTTGAAGTTAAAGCATGGTGGAATAAGCTGATCATCTTGTCATCAAAGTGGGGTTTCAACAATTCTAATGTCTCTTGGAGGGGCACTTTAGTGAAGAGAGATTCTACATCGAAACTAACCAGTATGTCTGAGGTAGCTACCTGGATTTCCTGTATGACTTTGGTAAATTCTGATGAATTTCTCACATGGTGACTGCAATTTCCAATCAATGGTTGCATTAGCTCAGTTAGATATTTAGCCAGAGCGTATGTCGGAGAGCCTATAGCGTCAACAATGGGCCTGAACGGAATGTTTGGTTTGTGTATTTTTGGCAAGCCATAAAGTCTGGGGGGAGTCGAGTGATGAGGCGTTATCTTTTTGATGACTTCTAGAGAAAGACCAGAGGATTTTAATAGAGCGGCCGTTTTTCTTTCCACTTTGTTGGTTGGATCTTTGGGAATCTCTTTGTAGGCTTTATCAGAAAGCAAATCCATTAGTTTCGACTGATATTGGGTTCTTGATATCACAACAGCTGCGTTTCCCTTGTCTGCGGAAAGTACCAAAAGCTCTTTGTTCATCTTAATGTCACGTAGCGCTTGTCGTTCAGCTCTAGTGATATTCTGTTTTGGAAGAGTTACCTTTTTTAATGTACTGCCTACTTCCTGTCTAATCTCTTCAGCCACTTCTTTAGGAATGTTAAACATAGCACACTCTACTCCACTAATTATGTCTTTATATGGAACCGACTTGGGAGTTGGGGCGAAGTTGAGCCCTTTTGACAAAATGGAGACCATATCCTTGCTCAGCACTGTATCTGATAGGTTGATAACCAAGCGTTTTTCATCCAGAGGAGTAATGGGTCCCTCAGGGACGTAAGATAGTCTCGTGAATTTGCTCACCTGTCTGTCTGTGGCTTTGCGTGAATGGATGTATATCTGTGCTGCAATGGATTGTTGAAACCAATGCCAATCACGTGGATTGAATTTTGAAGCAAGTTCGAGATGTAATGAAAGAAGGCTATGGCTTACCTTACTTAGTACGCATCGTGTGTGATGTATCCTCTCTCTGACCAGGGATAAACCGGCGCGTCTTAGAATCCTGTTCACTTCCGGTGAATTCACCGCCTGTCTTAGTCTACAGAACTTAGGTATAATACCTGCGTCACGACATCTTAACAAGAATGCAAGCGAACACAGTAGACCAGCCCTTTTCTTTTGCAGACGTTCGTATTCACCTAGCCTGCGGTGGATAACCTCCCCGTAAAGGTTAGTGATTAATGACTTGAAGCTTTCCCGGCGTTGATTATTGATGATAGTTTCTCGGGCTAACAGCCAGGTCAGATTAGGGTAACTACCCAAGCTTTCAGCGACTAACTCTGCCGCCATCCTCAGGGGAACTGAATCTGGGCTACTGGTGTTGCGATATTTATACCTGACGCGCGGCCGATAAGGACCGCCTACTTTTTTCCCATTGGCCGAGCTCCGGCCGATGGAGAAACGTGCGGAACCAATCAGGTGATTGCCGATGCTTCTTTGTACTGTGGAGGAGAGATATGCTGAATGACTGATGTCCATGCTTTGCTGATTTGAAGGCCTTCTTCCCTGTTGAAGTTGTTTTTATTCGCTTTAATGTATAGGGCTTCTTTCACCACTCTATCGTAGTACCTAGACGACTTTTCAAGTATTTTTGTAGAGTCGAATTTGATTTTATGATTTGTATTATATCTGTGCTCAGCCACTGCAGATTTTTCTGGGTATCCTAGTCTAATACAACGTTGATGTTCTTTGATGCGATCTTCTACTGTTCTACCTGTTTGTCCTATGTAAACTTTGATTCTAAGACGCGCCGGTTTATCCCTGGTCAGAGAGAGGATACATCACACACGATGCGTACTAAGTAAGGTAAGCCATAGCCTTCTTTCATTACATCTCGAACTTGCTTCAAAATTCAATCCACGTGATTGGCATTGGTTTCAACAATCCATTGCAGCACAGATATACATCCATTCACGCAAAGCCACAGACAGACAGGTGAGCAAATTCACGAGACTATCTTACGTCCCTGAGGGACCCATTACTCCTCTGGATGAAAAACGCTTGGTTATCAACCTATCAGATACAGTGCTGAGCAAGGATATGGTCTCCATTTTGTCAAAAGGGCTCAACTTCGCCCCAACTCCCAAGTCGGTTCCATATAAAGACATAATTAGTGGAGTAGAGTGTGCTATGTTTAACATTCCTAAAGAAGTGGCTGAAGAGATTAGACAGGAAGTAGGCAGTACATTAAAAAAGGTAACTCTTCCAAAACAGAATATCACTAGAGCTGAACGACAAGCGCTACGTGACATTAAGATGAACAAAGAGCTTTTGGTACTTTCCGCAGACAAGGGAAACGCAGCTGTTGTGATATCAAGAACCCAATATCAGTCGAAACTAATGGATTTGCTTTCTGATAAAGCCTACAAAGAGATTCCCAAAGATCCAACCAACAAAGTGGAAAGAAAAACGGCCGCTCTATTAAAATCCTCTGGTCTTTCTCTAGAAGTCATCAAAAAGATAACGCCTCATCACTCGACTCCCCCCAGACTTTATGGCTTGCCAAAAATACACAAACCAAACATTCCGTTCAGGCCCATTGTTGACGCTATAGGCTCTCCGACATACGCTCTGGCTAAATATCTAACTGAGCTAATGCAACCATTGATTGGAAATTGCAGTCACCATGTGAGAAATTCATCAGAATTTACCAAAGTCATACAGGAAATCCAGGTAGCTACCTCAGACATACTGGTTAGTTTCGATGTAGAATCTCTCTTCACTAAAGTGCCCCTCCAAGAGACATTAGAATTGTTGAAACCCCACTTTGATGACAAGATGATCAGCTTATTCCACCATGCTTTAACTTCAACGTACTTCCGGTTTAATGGCACCTATTACGAACAAGTGGATGGTGTTGCTATGGGTTCTCCATTATCTCCGGCTATAGCCAATTTCTACATGCAGGAATTTGAACATGTGGCACTCAAGACTGCACCCCTAGTTCCTACTCATTTCTTCCGTTATGTAGACGATACTTTTGTGGTATGGCCACACGGAAAAGATGCCCTGACAGCTTTCCACGAATTTCTCAACAGCATCCATCCCAACATTAAGTTTACCATGGAAATTGAACACCCGGACGGCTTACCTTTCTTGGATTTACTTATTTATAGAAAAAACGATGGTCACCTGGGTCATAAGGTGTATAGGAAACCAACCCACACTGATCTTTACCTTAATAGCACCAGCTGTCATCACCCGGCACAAAAGCAGACAGTCCTCTCAACACTCATACATCGAGCGATTGCTATCTCTGATCTCGAAAATCTACCTCAAGAAATAAAACACCTGCGTACAGTTTTCAGGCAGAACCAATACACTAACCAGGAAATAAACAGAACTTTTAAGAAAATGTACTCCAAACGCAACCGTGAACCCAACACAAAGAAAGAACACGCAGGCTTAGCAGTCATCCCTTATTGTGGCGCCCTGTCGGGGAAAATTGGTAGATTGCTCATGAAATATCAAATAAAAACTGTATTCAAACCCCCAACCAAAATAAAACAGTATTTAGGTTCTGCTAAAGATAATTTAGGTCTTCGTGCACCAGGCATTTATGAAATCCCATGCAGTTGCGGCAAAGTTTACATAGGACAAACAGGTAGAACAGTAGAAGATCGCATCAAAGAACATCAACGTTGTATTAGACTAGGATACCCAGAAAAATCTGCAGTGGCTGAGCACAGATATAATACAAATCATAAAATCAAATTCGACTCTACAAAAATACTTGAAAAGTCGTCTAGGTACTACGATAGAGTGGTGAAAGAAGCCCTATACATTAAAGCGAATAAAAACAACTTCAACAGGGAAGAAGGCCTTCAAATCAGCAAAGCATGGACATCAGTCATTCAGCATATCTCTCCTCCACAGTACAAAGAAGCATCGGCAATCACCTGATTGGTTCCGCACGTTTCTCCATCGGCCGGAGCTCGGCCAATGGGAAAAAAGTAGGCGGTCCTTATCGGCCGCGCGTCAGGTATAAATATCGCAACACCAGTAGCCCAGATTCAGTTCCCCTGAGGATGGCGGCAGAGTTAGTCGCTGAAAGCTTGGGTAGTTACCCTAATCTGACCTGGCTGTTAGCCCGAGAAACTATCATCAATAATCAACGCCGGGAAAGCTTCAAGTCATTAATATTTGTCTAGTTTTGCAGTTTTGAGTATCATATCTTTCACTACATTCATTGAACAATACACATATGCAGTCTTTGGTTGGTGGAATATCTTATTTCAGCAAAGTTTTTGGAGTCCATGGTTTCATAACATATGATTATATAAATCCTTTTATGGAAGTGTTGAAAACAGTGTTGTTGTATAAATTAAGTTAATTAGGAGTCGATTAATAACACAAAACAACACTCACTTTTAAATTTTCCCGGAACCGGTTTCTGAGGTCTTCCCTCTATCTTCAGCCGGACATCGACTAGTTCTCATTGGTGTAGCTGGCAATATTTTGTCTTCGGTCTCCTCTGGTGGCGGTTCGAGGAACTTGCTGAACAAATCTTTCTGGGGGATGTCGAAATTGAATACTTTGTTCCTATTTTTTGAAATAAAGATTTGTTCCCATGTGGACAGTTCTTCTTTTCCTGTTGTATGTTTTAGTAATTTTGGTTCTGGATTTATGTTGTGGTTTTTTTCCCAAAAATGCGTGGCAACTGCTGATTTTTCTAATTGTTTGTATTTTATGTTCCTAAAGTGTTCCTTTGCTCTTGTTTCTAAATTTCTTTTCGTTTTTCCAATATAAATTTGACTACAGTCACAGCATTCAATTTGATATATACCAGATTTTTTGTTAGATGGAATGGCATCTTTGATGTTTGAGCAAATTAGGTTTTTTAAGGAGTAATGGTTCACTGGAGCTAGTTGAATGTTTTGTTTTTTGAAGACTTTTTTGAATTTATCAAAGGCCCATGGATGGTAAGTGAATTTTTTGAAGATCATTTTAGTTTCTGTAGCTGAGAGGGTTGTGGAAGAAATGCTAACTAACAGTGAATATGAAACCATTAACAAAAATCCATTAACAGCTTGCATAAAATCATTTGAAAAAACAATAGCAAAATCAAGTATAATATCAAACAAATATGCAGTTAAACCAGATAACCCAACCTTACCTAGACTTTATGGCTTACCCAAAATACACAAACCATCCATAACAATGAGACCTATAGTTAGCAGTATAAATTCACCAACATACAAACTTGCAAAATGGCTAACAAACAAAATCAACTCATTTCCAAAATTCGATAGCCTAAGCATCAAAAACACCTATGAACTTATAGAACACATTAAGGATACTGAACTAAATGAAGAAGACACACTAGTCTCATTTGACGTTAAATCACTGTTTCCCAGCATACCAGTTAAACAACTCCCAACATTGATAGAAAAATGGCTCAAATCACTTGGAATGTCATCACTTGAAATTTCAGATTACATCGAACTTACCAAATTATGCATAGAACAGAATTTCTTCCAGTTTCAAACAAAATATTTCCATCAAACTTCTGGTTTAGCAATGGGAAACCCCTTATCACCCTTCCTGGCCGATCTGTACATGAGTGCACTAGAAATAAGGATCACTAAAGGTTTCCCATGGATGTTCAAACTCTGGCAAAGATATGTAGATGACATATTTGCCATAGTGCCAAAAAAACACATCAGTGATGCACTAAAACTTTTAAATATTCAAGAAGAAAGCATCAAGTTCACTGTAGAAGTTGAAAAAGACGAGTATTTACCATTTTTAGATCTAAAAATAATCAGAAATAAAAATAGAATAAACTTTGGCATTTACAGAAAACCAACACAGACAGACTACATAAAAGCTAATGGCTACAATCCAAGATCCCACAAACAGGCAATCTTTAATAGTTTAGCACACAGACTGGTCAACATCCCTCTCACAGCAGAAGAATACAAAATAGAATACAACAAAATTATTGAAATAGCACAGAAAAATGACTTTCCCAAATCACTAGTAGACAAAAAAGTGAACTTAGCAAAAAAGAAGAAACTACTAAAGGAAACCACAACCCTCTCAGCTACAGAAACTAAAATGATCTTCAAAAAATTCACTTACCATCCATGGGCCTTTGATAAATTCAAAAAAGTCTTCAAAAAACAAAACATTCAACTAGCCCCAGTGAACCATTACTCCTTAAAAAACCTAATTTGCTCAAACATCAAAGATGCCATTCCATCTAACAAAAAATCTGGTATATATCAAATTGAATGCTGTGACTGTAGTCAAATTTATATTGGAAAAACGAAAAGAAATTTAGAAACAAGAGCAAAGGAACACTTTAGGAACATAAAATACAAACAATTAGAAAAATCAGCAGTTGCCACGCATTTTTGGGAAAAAAACCACAACATAAATCCAGAACCAAAATTACTAAAACATACAACAGGAAAAGAAGAACTGTCCACATGGGAACAAATCTTTATTTCAAAAAATAGGAACAAAGTATTCAATTTCGACATCCCCCAGAAAGATTTGTTCAGCAAGTTCCTCGAACCGCCACCAGAGGAGACCGAAGACAAAATATTGCCAGCTACACCAATGAGAACTAGTCGATGTCCGGCTGAAGATAGAGGGAAGACCTCAGAAACCGGTTCCGGGAAAATTTAAAAGTGAGTGTTGTTTTGTGTTATTAATCGACTCCTAATTAACTTAATATGATTATATGTCAGAGCTTGCAGTTTTCTTGTTTCCATTCTTCCGTCATTATGTTGTAGGTTGAGTAGAGGTTATTCCAGATATTGTTCTTTTTCATTATAAGTATTTTACGTGTGTTCTCATAGGCCTTGGTGTTTGGCAGGAGTATTTACATTCTGATGTCATCTAAGAAAGTTAAGACATAGGTCAGTCTTAACGGTACTTGATGGTTATTCCCTCTACCCAGGATTTGTTTCATATAACGGGCTTTGACTTACTCTATTATAATAAAGGCATTGGTTGTATAGTTTGTCCCAAATTATGTGAATTGTGTAGTCTGCTATTAGAGCTATGGCTGCTTTAAAAAGTGTTATTGTTTCTGTTGAGAGTCTTTAAGGCGTTTGATGTAAATTCTATCACATGGATATCAAAATATGTCTGTGATTTGGAGGGTGACTCTGAAGTATGTGAATTTTGGTACTACTTCTAGTGGTTCATTTTGAAGGATCAGATGATCTCTTGGCATGATTTTACCACCTCTTCTGAGAATCATATGTGTGGTTTTGTCATGATGTATTTGTAGGTCATTTTCAAGAGCCCAGGAGGTCAGCCTGTTTAGTATGCTTTGTAGTTCTTTACCATCTTAGCCTACTGCCATATCATCGTGTAAAGTCATCTGCACATGGACAGCTCAGTCTGAATAATTTCAATTCCATAACAAAATTCAGTTTCACACCTTTTTTTAATTATATGTTATCTTTACCATCTCCCTTTGGAAGTGTGTAACTGAGGTTATACTATACATTTTTATGTTTTGTAATTTTCAGGATATTGCAATTAATCTAGAAATCAAATAATTAAGTAGTTACCCCAGAAAGAGATCTAACCAAACAAATTACCAATTGCTGGGAAAATAAAAATAAAACTTTATTTTTGTTTTAGGTTGATATGTTTAGTAAAACTTATTTCCATTCAGTTAGGTTTGTTTCTTGCCTATGTTCTTTAATTGTTTTTCAGCACTGCTACCAATTAACTGCTTCATTGTCATTGTTTTGCACATTAGAACAGTTTGCTGGAATGCCAACATTGGAAAATAAATATGGTAGTAGTGCTTTAGTGCACACAACTTCTAAGGTCATTAGCATCCAAGGAAAATAAAGAAATCAGATCTGAAAGGAATATATATTGTTACTCATCCATCAAATGACGACAACGACGATGACAATGATTTAATTAATTGTTTTAATAAAAACTTTTTACACAAAAAGATTGAAAAATTTAAATATAAAAATACTGTTAATGATATTTTTACCCTTAAAAAAGACGATTACGATTTTAAAAAATATACTTACCATCCTTGGGTTAATAAACATTTTCAATTTTTTTTTAAAGAGTTTGGTATAACTTTGGTTCCTCAAAATAAATACAGTATTAAAAATTTACTACACAACATTAAACTGTTAAAATGTTTAAGTACACCCATAGAATTGGATATTTGGGAAAAAATATTCATAACCAAAAACCGTGATAAAGTTATAAATTTTGAAATCCCGGCATTAAATGAAGTATTAAAACTTAGTGCCCCTAACACCAGATGGCAGAGTGATCGGAGCTCCGTAGTAGTGGAAGAAGAGGAATGTTCATTTAGTCACCAAACAGCTGAGGATGAGATCGAATGATCTTGAAAATGTTTCAATTATACAACAAGTAAGTGAAGTTTGAGTGTAAACATAGTGACTCATAAATCAAACTCAAAATACTATCTTATTGAAGCTGCCACCTGTCAATCCGATAAATGCCACTATACCCTATAAAAGTTGTTCATAATATCAACCTTGAAGGTTCTATAATGTAAGAATACTTTCAGTTCTCGTATACATATAGCTGAATCCTTTGAACATGTAGTCTTCATCATTTATGTATGTGATCCATTATTCTCTTAAATCTATAAGTTTTTAAAATATGAATGTCCTTACAAATGGTCCATAATTATTACAATATGATTTACACCTAGGAGTCCACAGTTACAGGGTATCATAATGTTTTAGGTAAAGTTTAAGAAAGATCATACATTATGAATAAATTATAAATAGTGTGTCTTTATAAAGTAAATGTTTTAAATCAATCTGTATACTATGAGGAGAATATTAACATACATCGTATTACAAAAGTGAATCAAGAAGATTATTTTGACAAGTTTATTTAAACTTGTTTATTAAACAAGTTTAAACTAAGTATTAAACTAAGTATTAAACTTGTTTATTTAAACTTGTTTATTTAAACTGTTTATTTTGACAAGTACATCACCATCTATTGACAATACGGAGAAAGAGGAAACCACTACAACTTACACTAATCGAGTATCAGCTGATGATAGGAGCAAGAGCTCTTGAAACGGGTCCTGTGAATAAACAGTGTGAGTGAAGCAATGTGTCAATATCTTCTCGATTGACTTTTGTACTAATTTGTGCTTCACTGTCCCTACGCTTCTTTCAAGTTTATACTTTGATACATCATATTATTTACCTGCATTTTAAAGTAGATCCAAGAAGGAATGAAAGAGTAATGTATGCCCAAATCTTTACATTAAAATAAGTGTAAATTTATTAATGAATATTCTTTATTTTGCGTAGTACTGGTTAATAATGTGACAAAAGTTCAAATGACTTTTTTCTTCCAGGTCTCCCTCCAGATACATTGTCTGGTCACAGAGAAAGATTCTTGAAGCAGTTTAGAGAATTGCGACAATGTTATCTAAATGCAAGCACATTACAATATTTCAAGAACTTGATACAAATTCCTCTCCTTCCTGAGGTATGTGTAAAAATCTGCTCATATTAAAATCACTGCATTAATTTATAATTATATACATTGTGAATTAATATTGTATCATAGTCCTTACTCATAGGAATATACAGTGTGGCTGCTTTATGGTAAGACCAGATTACACATACGTGTACTCTACACTGTCAGTTACACTGGGTTTTTTTTCTGTTCTGTAACTATCACGTTACTTACAAGTAAATAATATGTTGTATAATGAGTACTAATCTTGTTAAAAGTGGTGTTGTCATTTTTGGCTGAAATTTTCATCCACATACATATGCTCTTGTGTAATGTTAATAAAATTTGTTTTTATATAGTCCTTAAGTTCATCTGTAGTGTAGGGATTGTTTCTATAAACTTTATTTTTTAGAATTCCTCATAAATAGAAGTTTGTCACAGAAGTTCTGTGAACGGGGATGTCGTAATCCATTAGAAATTAGCCTTTTGTTAAAAAATGCCTTTGTCTTCTAAGGAGTTTTGAGCAATATGGGCTGTGGCAGAATCTTGTTGAAAATATTGTATTCTCCCATTACCTGGCATCATTTTAGAAAAGTGGTTTGATAATATCTCTGTGGTACCTATTGCTAGGGAGCGGATTTATAAGCACTAAAAATGTGTGAAATAGGCAGGCAAAAAGGCCTAAAAATTGGCAAAATAGGCACTTAAATAGGCACTAAACATTTGCTAAGTAAACACTTAGAATTGCACAGTTTTAGTAAAACGGCTCTTAAAATGCACTACAACAAAACGACAACATATACTGCAACAAATTCGCTAAACACATACTATTTTGCAGTTCCATAGGCGAAATAGTTGTACATTTATTCCAAATTTCATAAATGGCTCCACAGCAAGTTAAAATAACAGATATTGTCATATAATTAAAATACATATAAATCCACTTCACTAAGTAAGAACCATAATGTGCAGAAAGGTGTGAAGTAATAAACTATGTCAAAAAACAAACATGGGTTGGGGGTTGGGGGGGGGGAGCTTAAGGATGAAAATTCAAATAACAAGCTCTTGTTAGATTTGTTTCAAATTTATACCATTTATTTTTGTGATCGATCAAGAATGGAATAATACCAAGTTTCAGCTTTCTAGTTACAACAGTTTCTGAGGAATTAACACTTTGTCTAAATTACAGGCGATTTTCAAAATGTTCCACATATTGTAATTTTAAAAATTAATGCTTGGAATATAAGTTTCTGCACCCATTTTAACCTATTAATGACCTGTACGTATGTGAAATATTTTTTTTATAATCCATATCAACGAAGGGAAAAAGTATCATACCTATTTAACAATTTTTATTTTCCTAACTATTTTCAGTAAGGATTAAGCATTATAATCCTTTTCAATACAAATAAGAAAACCACAACAAATGTAAATGGGTACACTTAATATGCAGTTGCTCTTTCAGGTATTTTTAGAATTTCATACAGATTAATAGAAAACTCCATCCTGTGGAACATTTCAAAGTTAGGAAAGTGTAGAAAATATGGAATCTGAGAAATCTGAGGTTAAAATTACGTAATAGCTGCTACAATACAGGTGTAGGGTTATTTAAATAGTCATGTGATGTTTTATGTTGTGCTGCTAGAAAAAAGAAACAAACTTTGTATTATTGAAGCTTTTCTATATTAATTTTAAGACAAAAAAACTAAATTTGGGATTGTTGTAAGTTTTGTGCCAATTTGCAAAGATGTATCTCCATAATAGAAACAATTGTTGGAAAGATAAGGAATTCAAAAGTTCATCACAGCAATCTTAATATCACTTAAAAAGATGTCACGATGTCAAAAAGATACAAAGCACAGATCAAAAATTAATTGAAAGCTAAAGCTACAGAATCCTAGTTTTTTGTAATAAAAACCCTAAATGCCCCATTGTCGATTAAGGACAAATAATAAGGCACAGCTTTTTAGTAAGCATTTCCCGTTCATTCAAACAGAATTACAGCAATTACGGCATCGTGAAAAGAATTCTCGTACCTCTTTTATAAATGCATTTCTTTAAAATTTTACACAAACCATTAAGATTTATTGGTCTGCAGGTTCATTTTCAATGTTGGAAATAACACTGGAAGTCTCCAAGCAAATCATTTTCATGATTCCTTGAGATACATGTAGAAAAACCTAAGCATGAGAAAATCACAATTTTTTTCATATATATAATCTTAGTCCATGTAGCCTCGCTAATTAAGCGCTGGCCGTACAATTT
Source organism: Mantis religiosa (assembly GCA_030765055.1). Lineage (NCBI taxonomy): Eukaryota > Metazoa > Arthropoda > Insecta > Mantodea > Mantidae > Mantis > Mantis religiosa. The sequence goes on from CM060950.1 coordinate 319,787,786, forward strand.
TAAGTTGTAACCAGAACATAGTCCCAGAGTGGTGATTTCAAGATTGGGTAAAACAACTTCGTGTCAGTAGATTTACACACATGTAAAAGAAATCTTATGGAAGTAAATTCCTGCTTACCAGCGGTACTGATTGTGATCTGATATGATTGTTAACAATTGACACCATCAAGAATTTCATTAATAATCCCTCCCCCAAGTATTACTATTAGCTCAAGAAATAAGCTTTTACAACGGCACAAAAATATCATGCTACTGCATTGAAACTGCCAGAAGATAATACTCATAACAAAATTGTGAAATCCAGTACACTGAGTTTGCAAAGCTATACCTATAAGTTTCAAGTAAGTAATGTTCTAATCAAGATGAAATGCATTAGATGGGCGATTCAGACATTTTTAAAGCTAAATCTTAATGTAAAGTCGTATCATGTGATGAAGAAAGTATTCACATTAGGCAAATTTGTGCTTTACTTTGGAAAACTGAAAACATTCAGTTGCTCTTCTTTTGACTCTCCTCAACATAGTAATTTGTTATTAATTTATAGATGAGTCGTATTTATTGCACATCTGCTTCACTTTCGCACCTATTTTGAGGACATGTTTTGCAAATCATCGTTTGCATCTTCGGCTCTTATGCGACTAAAGCTTGATCCAGTGGTGTGGGTAATTCTGGAGTTGCTGCTACCATCTGTTGATCTCTTGATGAACCTAAATGTGGGATTCTCTTCTGGCGGGATTTCAAAGTTCATTAGTCAGTTTTTATGCTTTTCCATGTATATTTTCTCCCATATGACGAGTTCACTATGTTTTTGTACATATTTTAGTAATTCTGTGCTATCTTCAATTTCATGATTTTCAGACCAAAAATGAGCTGCTATTGCGGACTTATCAATATTTGTGTATCTTAAGTGCCTAAAGTGTTCTTTCTTTCTAGTGCCTATGTTTCTTTTTGTCCTCCCTATGTAAATTTTTTCACAGTCTTTACACTTAATCTTGTAAATGCCTGACTTTTCCTCTGGTTTTATCTTATCAGTATTTTTACTGTTAATAATATAGTAATTTGTAATTACAATTTGTAATTTGTATATTTGCAAGAGAAGAAAAGAAACATTTTTGCTAATATAAAGTTCCTAAAACTGTGTTTACGAAACAAAGTAACACCCCGATTTGTCCGAAAAATAGTAAAACAAGGCAACGGTAATCCACAACAAAGGGCTGCGGAGAGAAAGGTTTTAAAATTAGAAATTAATAACCAATACAAAAATTTGGATGAGATAGAATTAAAACTTTACAAACTTCATTCAGTTTTAACGAAAGCGCTGGGAAAGGGGATGTGGGAAAACTTTGAACATAATTATTTGGCAATCCTAAGCAAGAAAATGAAAGAAAAGACCGTACGACTTAAATACAAATTGGCCAATCTGTGCAACATGTCTTCACACAGAAATCATACCGGGAAAAAGTTTAAAAACATCGGGAATATCAACGTATGTCGATCAGCAATTGTCACACACGCTAAATTCAATAGTGAAATAAGTTGCGCAAACGAAAAATCGAGCACACAAATCTTTGAAAACGTAGTAAACCTATCTAAGCAAAATTTCTCCAAAATAGAATTGGATCTTTTAAATAATGGAATAAAAACATGCGTCAGTTTCTCAAACAAAATTGAAGACTACATTGCAGATATCAACATTTCGACACAAATTCTACCAGTAGCCATACAAAATTCAGTAAAAAGCCATTGTGAAAATATTTTGGAGGAAATATAGAACAAATCCTTTCAGAAGAGAAAGCATAATACTATCCATTCTTTGAAACAGTAAAACTTTATTTACACAAAGGCAGACAAAGGCAACAAAATTGTCATAATGGAAAAATCAGATTATATTGAAAAAATGGAAAAAGTGCTAACTGACTATGAATATGAAATCATTAACAAAAATCCTCTAAAAACTTGCATACAGTCATTTGAAAAAACAATAGCAAAATCAAGCATAATACCAAACAAATATGCAGTTAAACCGGATAACCCAACCTTACCTAGACTTTATGGCTTACCCAAAATACACAAACCATCCATAACAATGAGACCTATAGTTAGCAGTATAAATTCACCAACATACAAACTTGCAAAGTGGCTAACAAACAAATTCAACTCATTTCCAAAATTCGACAGCCTAAGCATCAAAAACACCTATGAACTTATAGTACACATTAAGGATACTGAACTAAAAGAAGAGGACACACTAGTCTCGTTTGATGTTAAATCACTGTTTCCCAGCATACCAGTTAATCAACTCCCACCGTTGATAGAAAAATGGCTCAAATCACTTGGAATGGCATCACCTGAAATTTCAGACTACATCGAACTAACCAAATTATGCATAGAACAAAATTTCTTCCAGTTTCAAACAAAATATCACCAAACTTCAGGGTTAGCAATGGGCAACCCCCTATCACCCTTCCTGGCCGATCTCTACATGAGTGCATTAGAAATAAGGATCAACAAAGGTTTCCCTTGGATGTTCAAACTCTGGCAACGATATGTAGATGACATCTTTGCAATAGTACCAAAAAAACACATCAGTGATGCACTACAACTTTTAAATATCCAAGAAAAAAGTATCAAATTCACGTAGAAATAGAAAAAGATGAGCATTTACCATTTTTGGATCTAAAAATAATGAGGAATAAAAACAGACTAAACTTTGGCATTTACAGAAAACCAACACAGACAGACAACTACATAAAAGCTAATGGCTACAACCCAAGATCCCACAAACAGGCAATCTTCAATAGTTTAGCACACAGACTGGTAAACATCCCTCTCACAGCAGAAGATTACAAAACAGAATACAACAAAATAATTGTAATAGCACAAAAAAATAACTTTCCCAAATCATTAGTGGACAAAAAAGTGAACTTAGCAAAAAAGAAGAAGCTACTAAAGGAAACCACAACCCTCTCAGCTACAGAAACTAATATGTTTTTCAAAAAATTCACTTACCATCCATGGGCCTATGATAAATTCAAAAAAGTCTTCAAAAAACAAAACATTCAACTAGCACCAGTCAACCATTTCTTCTTAAAAAACCTAATTTGCTCAAACATCAAAGATGCCATTCCATCTAACAAAAAATCTGGTATATATCAAATTGAATGCAATGACTGTAGTCAAATTTATATTGGAAAAACAAAAAGAAATTTAGAAACAAGAGCAAAGGAACACTTCAGAAACATAAAATATAAACAATTAGAAAAATCAGCAGTTGCCACACATTTTTGGGAAAAAAACCAGAACATAAATCCTGAACGAAAACTACTAAAACATACATCAGGAAAACAAGAACTATCCACATGGGAACAAATCTTCATTTCAAAAAATAGGAACAAAGTATTCAATTTCGACATCCCCCAGAAAGATTTGTTCAGCAAGTTCCTTGAACTGCCACCAGAGGAGATCTGTGACAAAATATCGTCAGCTACACCAACGAGAACCAGTCGAGAGCCGGCTGATGATAGAGGCAAAGCCTCAGAAACATGTTCCGGAAAAATTTAAAAGTAAGTGTTGTCTAGTGTCTTTAATCGACTCTCTTTAAAGTTAATAGTAATTTGTGTTCGGCATAATGTTGCTACAAGGGCTGATTTTTACAAGGTTTTTGAAATTGGTTTAATATAGTATTAATACAAACATGAATGATTAAACATACCTGTTTCACACCAGGCTGACAAAAAATTACTTTCCCATCTGTGCTGAATGATGGATCACCATTTATCTACTGTTGAAGAAGTACACTTCTGTTGCTTCTCTCTTTTGACATATTTGTGTAGGAAACTGATCTATCTGTGCACTTGAAAAACTGCTTACAGAATGGGCTTTCCACTCCCCACATAAAGAGTGGTCATTTGTCAACCCATTGAAATATCATTTAGCTGGTCTTTGCTTTATTCTTTGATTTTTCCATGACATCATTAGCGTATTGTGACATGTCTGTAGGCAGATACCTACCTGGCTAAACCCCTTTTTGTATATCCAATGTGTAGCAGCAAGAAATTTCTCTTCCCCGAAAACTTTACGTTGAAACCAACAAATTCAAAAGCTGTTACAAATTACAAGCAGAAGAAATTGGCTAAAAAGGCAGTTTTAGGCACTAATAAGCAGAATGGGCACAAACGTATGAAATAGGCATTTATAGACACTATTAAACTAAGAAATTAGGCTAATAATTATTGGAAACGTGCTTATAACTTAAAGGCATATGATTCTGAACAAAGGAATAAAATAGGCAAATAGGGCAAAATCTGCCCCCTACCTATTGCGATTTATGGTAGAGCTAAATGTATGGGCTCGACTATACGTTTTGCTGTAACAACACACCATATACCGAATTTGACATACAACAGAACTTCATGAATTAAATAAGGGTTTCCTGTGCTGTCATACTTATTCTGTTAGCCAACATGACCATTTAATTGAAACCATGGCTAATGAAAAAATTATTAAATGTGGGTTAACAGTACCATCAAATATATCTAGGTATGTAAAATCCAGTTGCTGAAATTTACATCCTTTGCATTGTCAACAGTTGAAACAATTTTGGTCTGGATTTGGAGGAGGTTTTTTGGTGGCTTTTTTGGGAATCCCAAGTTTTATAATTAATAATAATAATAATAATAATAATAATAATAATAATAATAATAATAATAATAATAATAATAATAATAGTAATAATAATAATAATAATAGTAATAATAATAATAATAATAATAATAATAATAATAATAGTAATAATAATAATAATAATAATAATAATAATAATAATAATAATAATAATAGTAATAGTAATAGTAATAGTAATAGTAATAGTAATAGTAATAGTAATAGTAATAGTAATAGTAATAGTAATAGTAATAGTAATAGTAATAGTAGTGGTGGTGGCAGCGGCAATGTACAATATTTAGGCAAAATGCCTTTACAAAGTGAAGAGAGTACAATTAAGGTTTATAACCTATCCTCTAGATATTCCCTTACTGAGTAATATGCCCTTTTCATCAGCATGTCTTTGACGGCTTTATTAAATGTTTTTATATCTTTTGTCTGCCTTATTTTAGTGGGTAATTTATTATACATTTGTATTCCTGCATATAGTGGACTTTTTTCAAATAGTGTTAATCTATGTGCTAGTGGTTTTAAATTAATTTTGGCTCTGGTCTGATAGCTGTGTTGTTTTTGTGTAGTATACAGGTTGTCAAAATTTATATGTATATACTTGCAAAGCTCTAGTATATATTGCGAAGGGAAAGTGAATATTTCCAGGTTTTTGAATAATGGTCTACAAGATTCTTTTGGACCCTGTATTATGCGGATTATTTTCTTTTGGGTTTTGAATATTGATTCCCAGCCTGTTGTATGACCCCAGAGAATTATTCCATACGACATGATAGAATGAAAGAAACTAAAATATACTACTTTCCTAGTCTCCAAGTTTGTGATTTGGGACAGGCAGAACATGAATTTAATCTTTTGGCTATGTAATGTATATGTTCCTGCCATTTTAACTGATTATTTACATATATTCCAGGTATTTTTGCTGAGGTGGCAGTACTTATATTGGTGAGGTGTAACATGTTATTGTCTACTTTTGTTTGTTTTAAGTGCATAACAGAAGTTTTAGATGTGTTGTTTTAATCCATTACTATTAAACCACTGTTTTAGTGCAGACATTGTTTCAGCTCTGATTAAAAATAAATGACTAGTTTTTCCTTTTAAAAATATTTATTAATAATAACTTGTTGATATAAATCTGCCCAAGAGTGGTGAGACTATTTAATTTTCATTTTTTGTAAAATAAAATTTTATTTTGCAATTCGTTTACTCCATAGATATTTGCTGCAATTTTATTACTTCTATGTTCTCTATTTAATGTTTTATCAAGCAATACACAGGGAAAAACAAAAGTTTGGCAAATAGAGAAAAATTGATGCAAGATAGTAAAAGAAAACCAACAATGGCTGTCCCTATAGCTCAGTTGGTATAGCACCTGCCTGCTAGGGATCCCGGGTTCGATTCCCAGCTGGGGGTGTGGATTTTTCTCCAACCAAGATGATTTCCCATCTTCCTCAGTGTCTGGAAGCATAAATGAGAGTGCAAATGTATATGTGATCTAATGATTAAAAATCCAAAGTACCAGCAACCCAACATCTACAAGATAACACCATCGCCAATAGGGGATGTATTCCAAAGAAGAACGGTCGCCATTAGGACCATTGCAGTTAAAAGTAATGGAAAAAAAGAAGTCAGAGTCAGTAGGGCAAACAATAATACCTGGAAAGGGAGGGGAGGAAGTTAGAATTAATAATAGAAATACTTCTACATGCATATCAAGCGTGTAAAAGTATTCAAGGCTTAGTCTAATGGCAAACGTACCAGGCCCTGCTCAGGGTAGCCGAAGGTGTAATTCTCTTTAGTATTCAATAAATCATTCTTTGTCATGTAATATTTTACCAACAAAATCTCAAGAACAATGCTTATTTAATTTTATGTTCAGTATTTTTAGTGTTTTAAATATAGCTAATATTGATGCAATTATTTTGTGAGGTGCAAACTTGATAACTTAATTATTTTTCTCAACTCAATATTTATGTGAAGTTGACTTAAATATACATAATGGAAAAATATTAGCAGACTTCAATATGAGGATTAAACTATCTCAGCATTACAATTCCTTTCTTGGAAGTGTTGAAAACAGTGTTTTTATAATAAATTAAATTTAAAGGGAGTCAATTAATGACACTAATGTGTCATTAATTGACTCCCTTTAAATTTAATTTATCTCAGCATTTCTCATGGAATGCACTGGTTAACCACAACATGGAGCATTCCTACTTTTATTAATTATTGCATGGAATAAATGCTCTACTGTCTTCAAATAATTATTAATATCTTCTTTCTTTTTATGTCTTTGTTAGAATTTCTTCTCATCTAGGAACATCTCATGTCAGCTACACTAAATCACAATGGCATATTTCTTATAATATAATAATGGCTAGCTGATATTTTAATCTTCTTTGACAGTGGAATTTTTTTTTGTTACTAAGATTCATAATTTATTTACATGTTATTTTTATGTACATTGAATATACAAAGTATATTTAAAACAGTATGGAAGAATTTAAATAGTTAATAATCAAAACAGCTGAAGACTTTTGCGGAGGGTAAAAGCAGTAGGAACACCTTATAAGAGAACAAAATGGTGGAATGAAACAGTTAAAGGAAAGGTAAAAGGGATGAAAGAGGCATGGAAAAAGTAAATAAGCACAAAACAAAGACAAGATTCGAATAAATATGTTGAAGCAAGAAATAGGCTAAAGAAGATGTAAGAAAATATAAACAACAAAGAATTTGAAAATGAGGTAGAACAAACCTTTAAAGGCAACAACAAGGAATTTTGGATAACTATAAAAAGGTTGTAGAATAAACAAGGGAAAAGACTAAAAAATATGAACAAGAAAACTAATAAACTAGCTACAAATATGGAAGAAGTTTTAAAAGTTTGGGAAACTTACTATAAGGAAATGTTTAAAGAGAATGGCATAGTAGTAAAGAATGAAGATAATTTGGAACTAGAACATGAAGACAAGGAAGATTTGGAAACTGAGGGGGGAATTCGATGTTGAGATAGCAGTAGGACAGATAAGAATTGGAAAGGTTCAAGGGGCAGATGAAATAGCACCACAGATGATAAAATATGGAGGAAAACAGGTCATTAAATGGCTTAAGATAATATATGTAATAGCCTGAAAGCAACAAATCATGCCAGCAGAGTGGGAAAATAATAATATAATTCCTATCCGCAAAAAAGAAACACAATAAACTGCCAGAACTATAGAGTTATATGCTTATGTTCAGTAGTACTTAAAATTTACACCAGAATGTTAGAAATGAAGTTAAGAAAGGAAATAAAGCACCACTTGGAGGATGAACAAGTGGCATATCGATCAGGACATCAAGCACAAGGTCATATAAGCTGTATAAGAATGTAACAGAGAAAACTACTGAAGTTGGAGGAAAAGTATATTTGATTTCCCTAGATCTGGCAGCCACATTTGATACAGCCCCCTCCTCCCCCCCCCCCCAAAAAAAAAAGGAATTTGGACAGCCCTAATAAATATTGGAACTTCAAAGAAACTCTTAAGAGTTATTCATAGTGTATAAACTAATATGTATGGAAGAGTATGTTTGAATAGGAAAACATGTGGAAATTTTAGAATGGACAAAGGAATGAAACAATGGGGCAGTCTCAGTCCACTACTGTTTATAGTATTTATGGACCAAATACTAAAGCATTGTAAGAGGATAACTAATAATTTAAGGTGGAGTAATTTGAGACCAGTATATCTACAATCACTGGTTTATGCTGACAATATATTACTACGAATAATTAGTAGTAATGTTACAGTTAGGGGTAATAGAATGGGCAAGGACATTAGAAGAGAGAGAAATGAAAATAAGTACAAATAAAAGTAATGAAGATTGGAAAAAACAAATATATAAAAATAGAATATAATTTTGAGTCGAGCTATTACTCAATGCTCCACTCCCTTATTGCTAGTATTTACCTAGAACACATTTCATTAGGATCTTCCTAACATCATCAGCTGTTGTCGACTAATAGATGTTGGTTTGGTGAACCCTTTGGAGGTGATAGGTGTATCTCTGTCGGTATGTACATATCTCAATACACACACTTCTCTGTCGGTATCTTGATGAACCTGAAGTTTGGGTTTTCTTCAAAGGTGGTGTCAAAATTAAACAATTTTCTTTCATGTTCCTTTATGAAGATTTTTTCCCACGTGGTTAATGTAGCTGGACCTTGGACACTTTTTAATAAGTGGATTTTTCCTTCTATATCATGATTCTCCTTCCAAAAATGGTACGCTACTGCTGATTTATCTGTTTCTTTGTTCCTGATGTTCCTAAAATGCTCTTTAAGCCTAATGTTCAAGTTCCTTTTAGTTTTTCCAATGTAAAAGTTGTCACAGTCTTTGCAGTTTATCTGGTTTACACCTGATTTTTTGTCTGTGGGTATCTCCTATGTATTATATTTCAAAAGGTGTTGTACACTAAATTTGTTCTGTGGGGCCAAAGTAATATTGTGCTCTTTGAAGACTTTTTGGAAATCTCTCCCATGAAACTTTCACACATGCGGAAATAGCGTTCTTATACAAAGGGTTAAAAACTTGTGTAGATTTCTCCGATAACACAGAAGATTATATAGTTTACATTGAAGTAGCTAGTGAGGGTCTAAATACTGGGCAGAAATCAGCAATTAGAAGCAAATATGGGAAGATCTTGAAAAAATAGAAAGGGAAAGTGCTAAAACCAAACCATACTTGAAAATACTTAAATCTCTGAATAAAAAAAAAATGTTGTTTATACAAAAGCAGACAAAGGAAATAAAGATGGTCATCATGGACAAACAAGACTACAATTACAGATTTATTGGCAAGTGATGAATTCCAGTAAATAAAGTCTGGCCCTTTAAATATGTGTAAAACAGTTAAATGAAACCATCAAGGATAAAATGATCATACCAAAAGAAATTAAACAAAGTTTAAAACCAGACAACCCTACAATAGCTAACATATATGGATTACCCAAAATTTGTAAAATGGGAAATAAGATGCGCCCAATCATTAACAACATAAACACACCCTACTACATACTATCCAAATGGCTAAAAAAAAAATTTAAGGAGCTACCAAAATTTGAAAGCCACAGTATTAAAAATTCGTTGGACTTCAACAAAACTAAAAATCTACAATTTTCTTACACCAACCAAATGGTATCTTTTGATGTACATGCAAATAAGGCTTCAGTCCCTACAATTAGACCAAAACATCATAGAGAAATACCTTCACTTAACAAATATTTGTATTGAAAAGTCCTTTTTTACATACAATAAAAAGTTTTTCAAACAAAAATCAGGATATCTATGGGCGACCCATTGTCCCCATTTTTGGCAGACCTCTTCATGAGCTTTTTGGAAACCCATATCACAAAGGCATTCCCACTAATTTTCAAACATTGGTATAGATATGTGGATGACATTTGGGCAATAGTAAGTGAGAAACAGCTGGATGATGCATTAAAACTGCTTAATTTACAAAATCCTGCAATAAAATTTTCCATAGAAAGAGAGAAACAATGAAATCCCTTTCTTAGATTTGAAACTTACCAGAAAACATACAAAACTTGAATTTGGCATACATAGGAAGGTAACACACACAAAATTTCATAAAATTAGATGGATATAACCCAAGACAACACAAGCATGCTGTTATCAATACTTTAACTTACAGGCTGGTTAATGTATCTTTAAACAAGATGGAATATATCAGAGTACAATAATATCATTCACATTGCAGAATACAATGGATTCAGTGCTCAGTTGGTCAAAAAAAAAATTATAAATTCAAAAGACAACAAAGATGCAAACAAGTAACTAACTACTCTTTCCCCAATCAGCAATGAAACTTCATACAGAAAATTTACATATCATCCCAGAGCTACACACCTTTTCCAAAAAGTCTTCAAAGAGCACAAAGAGCTTTGGCCCCACAGAACAAATTTAGTGTACAACACCTTTTGAAATCACATAAACAAAGGAGATACCCACAGACAAAACATCAGGTGTGTACTGGATAAACTGCAAAGGCTGTGACAACTTTTGCAATGGAAAAACTAAAAGGAACTTGAACATTAGACTTAAAGAGCATTTTAGGAACATGAGGAACAAAGAAATAGATAAATTGATGGTAGCATACCATTTTTGGAAGGAGAATCATGATGTAGAAGGAGAAATCCACTTATTAAAAAGCCTCCAAGGTCCAGCTGCATTAACCACGTGGGAAACAAATTTTCATAAAGAAATATGAAAGAAAATGGTTAATTTCGACGCTACCTTTGAAGAAAACCCAAACTTCAAGTTGATCAAGATACCGACAGAGACACACCTATCACCTCCAAGGAGTTCACCAAACCAACATCTATTAGGTATTTGACAACAGCTGATGATGTTAGGAAGATCCTAACGAAACACGTTCTAGGTAAATACTAGCAATAAGTGGAGCATTGAGTACTAGTTCGACACACAGACACACACAGACACACAGACACAGACACACACAGACACACACACACAGACACACAGACACACACAGACACACACAGACACACACAGACACACAGACACACACAGACACAGACACACACACACAGACACACACACAGACACAGACACACACACAGACACAGACACACACACACAGACACAGACACACACACAGACACACACACACACACAGACACACACACACAGACACACACACAGACACAGACACACACACAGACACAGACACACACACAGACACACAGACACACAGACACACAGACACACAGACACAGACACACAGACACACACACAGACACACACACAGACACACAGACACACAGACACACACAGACACACAGACACACAGACACACACACAGACACACACACAGACACACACACACACACACACACACACACACACACACACACACACACACACACACACACACACACATTTGTTGTTCAAGCATGAATTTGTTGGCAAGCATTTCATTAGACTAATAACAAGCAATAATACACTTGAACAGATCATATGCAATACAGATGTCTTGAATAAACTTTCACCTTTGAGATGCATAATGCACCTTCTATTACACAAAGTAGTAAGTGTAACATAACTGATACATTTTTTGAGTTTGGTTTTATGAGTTACTTTGTTTACTTATGTGTGTTTGGAGGAATTTAGTAATAGTGACGTCAAATTTAATCGTAAAAACTATTTGTAGTCGGGTGATTGACACTTGTCACTTTAAAATTATTGACGGACTAGTTTCAAAGGCCATTGCCTCCATTTTCAACCTCTCTCCAACTAGCATCTGTTGTCATCTGCTGTCCCATCTCTGGTGGTGGAACTATGAACTTCATTGTCAAATTATCTACTGGTGGGATTTCAGAGTTCATTACGCAGTCCTTATTTTACTATATGAATATGTTCTCCCATGTTAGTTTATTTTGGTTTATCACTCCTTTTAATAATTTTGGATTTGGATCAATGTCATGGTTTTCATTCCAAAAATGAAATCCTACTGCTGAGTTTTCTTCTTCTTTAAATATGATTTTCCTAAAATACACTTTGACTCTGGTTTTTAGATTTCTTTTAGTTTGACCTATGTAGCATATTTCACAAGTTTTACACCTTACTTTATATATTCTAGATCTGTTAACTGATGGGATATCATCTTTTGTTTTTTAATTTAGCAATTTTAAAATTGAATGTCCATTAGTAGGTGCCAATATTATATTTTGTTCCTTAAAGATCTTTTTAAATTTATTATATGTTTTTGGGTGAAATGTGAATGAACTGAATATGCTGTTTCTTTCTTTTTCTTTTGTAAATGTGGTTGCTTTCTTAATGATTTTCTTTAGTTTAGCTTTTCTAATTTTCTTAAACACCAGACTTTTGTTGTATCCATTTTCTTCTGCTATGTGTAGTATGGCTTTTTGTTCTTTGATGTATTCTTCTTTATCCATGGGAATGTTGACTAGTCTGTGTGTAAGGCTGTTTATTACTGCATGCTTATGTATAGTTGGGTTGTAGCTATTATTTTTTATGTAATTTTCTGAATGTGTTGGTCTCCTGTAAATTCCAAATTTTATTTTTGTGTTATTCCTGATGATATTTAGATCCAAGAAAGAGAGTTTTCCATTGATTTCCTTTTCTGTTGTGAATTTGGTAGTCCTTTCTTGCAGATTGAGTAATTTTAATGCATCATCTAAATGTTTATTCAGCACTATTGCAAAGATGTCAACATATCTATACCAAACTTTGAAGGTCCATGGGTAGGCCTTTTTAATTTGTGTTTCAAATGCACCCATAAATAAATTTGCCAAAAAAGGTGAAAGTGGATTGCCCATTGATAACCCTAATTGCAGCTTGTAGGGTTTTCCGTTAAAGCTGAAAAAGTTTTGTTCAATGCATATTTTTGTTAGTGAAATGTATTCTTCTACTTCCATTGTTTCCAATTTGGCCAAATGGTTACTAAACAAATTCAATGGTTTCCCAACATTTGAAAGTGCAAATTTAAAAAACTCTTTAGTTCTGAAAAAATCAAAGATATAAATTTGGACAAAAATGACAGACTGGTTTCATTTTATGTCACAGCTTTTTTTCCAAGCATAACAACAGAAAAATTACAGACTTTATTAAAAAAATGACTAAGTACAATAGAAATGGAAACAATAGAAGTATAGGTCTGCTAAAATAAGTGACAGTGGGCTCCCCATAGCTAAACCTATATTGTCTGTAGAATTTTTTGTTAATCATGAATAAATTATTTCTTGTGCATAAATCTATAAGATTGATGTTATCTATTTCTGTGGGGTCTATTGCAACCTGTGTTAGCTTTTTTCTGACCAGTGTAGGTATTTTTTCCACCGGAATGCTTGTAAAAAGTGCCTTAAAAAAGAAACCAGTATGTGATTTTCTGGGATGTTGTACTTCAGTAGGTGACTTATCAATTCTAAGGAGATCTGTAATCCCAAGCTTTGGAATTTATTATATGATTTTAATATGTTTACTAACCACTTAGTAATGGGTACATAGGTGTATTGGCTTCTATATTGTGGCTTTGTGGGTTCGTGAAATCAAAAGTTCAAGTTACAAACACAAAAAATTGTACTTTATATCCGTAGAAATACGCTTCGTACACATACACAATACAACATACAAGCTCAACAAACACAGCCGCTTACCCGCACGCGTTCAATTACCGACTGACTGACTTTCTTTGGCAGGCAGGCTGCCTTTTTATAGTTTTTCTAACATTCCAGAAATTTCTCAAACAATCGAGACCGGCTAGAACAAAGGCGAACTCTTGCGAAATCTGTCTGCTCCCACCCACCATTTCGGCAAGCTTTTGTCTCCACACTGCACTGCCGTCTCTTTGATCTTGTTACCTGCGCTTCCTCCAATCAACAATGACCTGGCGACAGTATACAATTAATGGAATTTTAAGTCAAACTAATACTGCTAGTGTTTATGTAGAATGCTTAACGAAACACGTTCTAGGTAAACACTAGCAATATATTGTTGTGGACCGGGATTATAAGGGGGGTGAAAGACTTACAAACCTAATCTGCAACTGGGGGTGTAGCTACTGAAAGGGTAGAGCGAAAGAAGCTTCTAAGTCAAACTGAACTGAATAACTATATTTCAAAGATGCCTAGTGTTTCTACTGGGCACTCCCTGGATCTGGATGAGATCAGGGGCGCTTTGGTAACATTTAAATACATAATAACATAATGTAAGTATTTGAGTTTGATTTATGAGTCACTATGTTTACACTCAACTTCACTTACTTGTTGCTGTATAATTGAAACGTTTTCAAGATCATTCGATCTCATCCTCAGCTGTTTGGTGACTCAGCAGTGCCCAGACTCAAGGCATCGAAAATACATGTTACAGAATAATGATTACAGAAATTTCCAAATCTTGCTCAGCCTATACATGCAACACATCCCCATCGCTTAGAGTTTGCTGCCCTCAGCAAATCCAAACGACTGGTAACATTTACGGATGAGATACAAATTTTTAAGTGGAAAATACATAAAAGAATAATGTACACAGAAATTTCCAAATCTTGCTCAGCGTATACACGCAACAATATGGAGCATGCAGTATTAGTTCAACTCAAAATTCTTATAAGAATATGTTTCATAATCAATTGATTACTTTCTCAGTTGCCTTTTCTTTGATTTCTGCAGAGGATGCAATTGATTGATTATATATATTTGTTTAAAAAATATATGTTCTGATTACGTAGAAAATGAAGCTAGCTACAGTGAAGCAACAAATATTACACAAATATAAATATTAGCCACTAAGGCTCCACTTATCTTAAGAAATTGGTGTTAATACTTCTTTCTAATGGAGATCGATTTCACAAACAAATCGATCTTGTTTAGAAAGAAATATTAACACCAATTTCTTAAGATTAGTGGAGCTTTAGTGGCAAATATTTATATTTGTGTAAGATATGTTCTGTTAGCAGCTTCAACTTTGGCGTTTATACATACCAATATTGAAGCATAAAGGATAGAGAGGAAAAACTGGTCTGAATAACTTTCATACAGATACAGTGTGTGTCATCTAAACAGTTTAATACTTTTTTAATGTTCTTTAACTGTGAGATCAGTCATATTTTCAGAGCAGTTATTTTGTAACCTGACCACAATTTAGTGTATGCATGATTCACTTGCACTGCTGTTATCTTAATATGTTTCACTAGCTCACTAGCATTGAATGACCTGTACAGGACTTTTATTGCCTGTGAAAGTCAACTGCCTTCTTTTCATGCTGTAAAAGACTGAAAGTTTGTTCATTGTGCATCTCAAAAGTGAAAGCCTATTCAAACTTCTTTGTTGTGTGTGAATTACTTTAGAGTATTCTTATTAATGTTGCTGTTCTTGTCTTGTAATTAATCCCCTGAAATGCTTAACAAAAAATTCACACTTGGACAAAGAAGTTTTAAGTGTGTTACATCCATAAAAACTAAATCATGTAGACAGCTGTGTAGACAGTTTAGGAGACATTTCCTGGTATTTCATTTCCACAGAGAGATACTGTCAGACATACAGTTAATTAGCCTAGGAAAATGGGATCACTAAATCTAAGAAGTGAAAAAGTCATGTTCTAATGGAGGGAGAAATTGAAGTTGGTGTATCATTCAAACATTTTCCAAAGAAGTCTCAAAAAGTGTTTTGCAGCAAGTGTTTGAAAACCTCTTTTCATTCAGTTGCTGAGATTCTAAATTCAATCCCTACAGAGTGATATTGTTCATGATTTACAATCATATGATGACAAGAAATGCCAGAAATGTCTTAATGCAGATGGACACCACTTTGAGCTCCACACATAACAAGGTTAGTAATTGTCATGCATGTTGCTATGGCTCATGAGTGGGTAGTGCAGGAGTTTTAGAATGGAGATATTGTGATATTGTAGACAGCACACAGAGTATGCATACATGCAAGCTGTGTTAGGATGTAAAACCACCACTGTGTAGAATGGACGTATAAAATGAATGACCAAGTGTGAGATGAGAATTGAACTTGGTTAACTTAATATTGAGTTTCTGAGAGCAAAAGCAAACTCCAGAAAAAGCCTTAAAGAAACCTTTGCAAATAAAATTTCAAATTCTGAACTTGGATTAAGAGGTAGGCATAGATGTCTGCAGCTGATATTTTTATTGTTAGACTAACCTCTATGACACATGCAAAAGAGTAGTGGTGTGCTTTTCTTCTGTATGTATACAAGTTGCCTGCAAATTTGCATGTTATGGAAGTAAAAATTTAACCAGTAAGTGAGCACTGATCCCATCACATTTTCAGATAAGGCACTTCCCATCCTGCTGCTGTTAACATCCAGCAAACTATTAAATAATACTGTTCTGCTATAGCCACTGATTGGGTTTGTTAGAATGTTGGTTTTTGTGGCAATGGATGACAGAACACAAGTTATGAGTGTTTGATGAGATCTAAACAGAGCAGGATGGGAAGTGCCAGTAATGCATTCAAATGATCAGAGTCCAGTCAAAGGAATTATGTGTGAAATAGCACTTTGTGCAAGTTGATAAACATGAATAGAATATATTTACTTATTTATCTATTTATCTGTCTCTTTATCTATGCAAATTATATTTGAATATGAATAAGCCTTTAGCCCAGGTCCATTGCCTGTTGTATCCTATTTACATTTTAAACACATACATTTTTAATGTCTATTAAAATCTACTCGCTACTGTGGGAAACTTCTCTGTTTTCATTGTCCAAATTCCAATTAATTTTTACTTTATCAAAAATTTGAGCTCATTTTTTACACAGAACCAATGGTCTTCTCCACTTGTCTGTCCCTTTACATTCAAACATAATGTCACCATGTGGCATTGTTGTGCTGCTGCTATAGCCCGGAGCTGGGCACTTGCCAAGAGAGCTGGGCGCTTGCCAAGAGAGCTGGGCACTTGCCAGGAGAGGAAAAGAGACAGAGAGAGGCTCCAGAACGTTCTGCTCATTTTTGCGGCTGCGAAAGTTCTCGGAAGGTCTTTAATTTGTTTTCGTGCAACAAAACACTGAGTCTGCCTCGAAGACAGCTGATTGTCAATTTCACGTCTTTTTACTGCAGCAAAAGTTGTTCTAAATCTCTGCAAGCCAGATTTCCGAATCTACGTAACCCACACAGACACAATTGGTGTCAGGAATAGGATCACGATGAAAGCCGCATTAGCAAAGATCTTAGAAGAGCTGAAAGAAATGAAAGCGGCAAATAAAAACCCGACCGCGAAGATGAAAAACATGAGAACAGCAAACGACAACCTCTCTGCGACGATGACCGAAACGAAGGCCGAATTAACCACGGAAATGAAGGCGGCGAACGACAGCCTGGCCACAGAAATAAAGGCTGCTAACGAGGCCCTCGCCGCCAAATTTGATGAGCAGTTGGCCGGAATGAGGGATGACGTCACGGAGCTGGGCAAGCGGATGGTTCAAGTGGACGAGCGCATAGAAGACCTGGTGAACCGCGTTAACAACATAGAGGGAAAGACCGACAGCAATACCAAGTCCCTGAACGCCATGGTGGAGGACATCGTCGGCAGAAGTCTGAAAGATCTGAAGGCCGACGCGGCAGGACGCGACACATCTGCGCGCATTAAAACACCGAAGTACGACGGCACGTCAACTTTTGATGTTTTCCGCCGCCAATTCGACACTGATCAAGCACAACAAGTGGTCGCCAGAGGAAGACGCCGCACAGCTAATAGCCAGCCTCCAGGGGCGGGCCGCAGAGGTGCTGAACGCGATCCAGACTGCGGCGGCGCCCAAAGACATCTGGGAGGCCCTGAAAAACCGGTTCGGAAACCACCGATAGCTGCAGTCTACCGCAGCCAACTGAAATCTAGAACGCAGAATCCAGGGGAGACGCTGCAGGAGTTCGCCCTGGCTGTCGAACCTCTGGCCAGTAAAGCTTTGGTTGACCTCCCACCCGGATTCGTATCCCGAGAAGCCGCCTACTCCGTCGACGGGGTACGAGATGCCGAGATACGTCAGCGCCTAATGCTCGGCGACTACAAGACCATACAAGAGGCGCTAACGGCCGCATTGAGGATGGAAGCGGCCGAAGTGACGGCTACCCCGACCTCGAAGACAAGGAGTATCCGCTACGATGGAGACCGAAGACCAGTCCAGAGACGCCGACCAAGACCAAGTGGCGTGCGTTGGGTGTGTGGCCAGTCACGTTGGCGCCGTCACCACCATCCCCACTAGTGACACTGCGCGCCGTCAGTCGACGTACAGATGACAGCCTCATCGCGGACGTTTGGGTGAAAGGGAGGCCGTGTCGCGTGCTTGTGGACACCTGGACAGCCGTGACCGTCATCAGACCTGATGTAGCCAGGGGTTTGCCGTCCAGAAAACTGAGCCGACCATACCAGCTAGTGACGGCATCGGGCGACACCTTGCCCGTGGAGAGGGAGGCCCTGCTGCAGTTGACCTTGGGGCGGAGTGCTTTGTGTCTGTGCGTGTTCGTCGCAAAGGTGGCTGAGGAGGTGATACTGGGACTGGATACCCTCAGGAGCCACGAGGTGACGGTCGACGTCGGCAGCAATGTTCTGGTGCGTAATGGAGAAGAGGTGCCCCGGCATCTCTAAGAAAACCTTGGAATTTGCAAGGTCATTCTGAGAGAAGACGTGGTTTTCCCCGCGAGAAGCGAGGTGCTGGTGACGGCACAACTGGAATGCCAGCGCACGAAGGACTTGATGCTGGACCGGAAGACGCCTGTGCACGGACTCTGTGTAGCCAGGCCATTGTTGCCGTGCCAAGAGCAGGTGCCGGTAAGGCTGCTCAATCCATCAGACACTGATCACGACATCCAGGCCGGGACGGAGTTGGGGGCGTGCGAGCCCCTTGCCAGCGTATCGCCAATCGACAAGACCCAGGAGCCGGTGCCGACGCAACACCTGGGTCCCTCCTGGAAGGCTTACTGGGGAGGACGGCCGGCCATCTGATCGCAGAACAGCTAGAGAAGGTTCGACAACTACTGAGGCGATACCAGCGCGTGTTCAGCCAAGGCAACAGCGACTTCGGCCGTACGGACTGAGTGCTCCATCACATCGACACCGGAGACGCTCGGCCTATTCGGCAGCCATCCAGACTCGTTCCTCTGGCAAAACAAATGGCGGTACGGGACATGCTGGAGAACATGAGATTCAGGGGAGGGATCGAAGAGCCTGACTGCCCTTGGAGTCAGTAATGAGAGGATTGACTTATGACGCCTGTCTGCTATACCTGGACGGCATCATCGTCGTCGGCAATACATTCAAAGATCATCTCGACAACCTGAGCAAGGTGCTATAGAGACTGCAGGCGACCAACTTGAAGCTGAATGTGAAGAAGTGCCAGCTCTTACGCAAGGAAGTCAACTTCTTGGGCCACATAGTCTCAGCAACTGGAGTGGCCACAGATCCGGAAAAGACACAGGCTGTGAGAGATTGGCCTCGCCCGAAGGATAAGCGAGAATTGCAGTTTCTTGGGGCTGTGCAGTTATTACCGCAGCTTCATAAAGGGCTTCTCCAACATCGCCAAACCCCTCACTCGCCTAACAGACGAACATCGACCTTATGTGTGGACGGAGGACGCTGAAAGCGCTTTCCAGCAGCTGAAGAAGCCACTGTGCAGTACTCCTATTTTGGGATTCCCACAACCAGGCGGCGCCTTCATTGTGGACACCGATGCCAGCGACCATTGCATTGGAGGCGTCCTATCCCAAGTCCAGGATGGCCACGAGCGAGTGATAGCCTACTACAGCAAGACACTGTCAAAGGCAGAGAAGAACTACTGTGTCACCCGGCAAGAGCTGCTGGCAGTAGTGAAGAACTTGGAGCACTTCCACAAGTACCTGTACGGTCAGCCATTCCACCTGAGGAATGGCCCCTCCACCCTAACTGGGCTACTTAGCTTTAGTAACCTGGAGGGCCAGACAGCCCGGTGGGTCTAGAGGCTACAAGAGTACAACTTCACCTTCGGACATCGTAGAGGTACGACCCACATCAACACAGATGCCATGTCCCGAAGACCCTGCTGTGAAGAGTGTGGCCAATGCACAAGAGTGGAAGAGTAGTCACGGCAGTACCTGCGGACGGATGGGTTAGCGCAGGCCTGAGGAGGGAGCAGCTGGCAGACGCCAACTTGGAGCCACTCTTGAGAGAAGGAGATTCAAGGACGAGACTAACCTGGGAGGACATCGCACCCAGAAGCACTGCATACAAGTCGTACTGGGCCCAATAGGACTTACTGAAGGCCAAAGGGTAGTTCGGGTATGGGAATCACCTGATGGGAAGACACAGAGAGAACAGTTGCAACCTATCCGGAGTAAGATCCCGGAAGTCTTGAAGGAAGTGCATGCAGGTACTTCAGGAGGACACCTGGGAGCAAACCGAATGATTGACAAACTCCGACAGCGCTACTACTGGCTGAATCTCCGAGCAAACGCTGAGAGATGGTGCCACCAATGTCACGCATGGGTGGCGGGTCGCGGCCCCCAGACTAGGAGCCAGGGTCGCATACAACAGTACAAATTAGGAGCTCCTTTCGAACGCATCACTGTCGACATATGTGTACCATTCCCAGTGTCCGACCGAGGCAACCAGTACCTGATGGTGGCCATGGACAACTTCACCAAGTTGCCGGAAGTGTATGCCATCCCAAACCAGGAGGCGAAGACGATTGCCGACTACCTTGTGGAGCAACTGTTCTACAATTTTGGGGTGCCGTTATAGCTCCACAGCGACCAGGGCACCAATTTTGAGTCCCACCTGATGAAGGAGGCACTGGAAATGCTTGGGGTGAACAGGAACTGCACAACACCTCTACATCCACAGTCGGATGGCATGGTCGAGAGATACATCATGCCCCTAGAAGAGCACCTGAGGAAGGTCGTGGCCAGCCATCAGCGAGACTGGGACGTCAAGGTGCGACTGTTCTTGCTGGCCTACCGCTCGTCAACACACGACACCACTGGGTTTACGCCAGCAAGCTTAATGTCTGGCCGAGAGCTATGCTTCCCTTGTAACCTGGCCTTTGGGAGCCCCCTCATCCGGGAGCGAAGCAGCCAACAACCGAATATGTGGGGAACCTCGTAGACCATCTCCATGACATACATGAGATGGCTCATCGGAACATCCAAATGGCGAGCGACCGCATGAAGACCCGGTACGGCAGGCAAGCCAATAGCCAAGGATTAAAGCAAGGTGACCTGGTCTGGTTGTACCGCCCTACCCAGACTAAGGAACGCTGCCCAAAACTTCAACAACTGTGGCAAGGACCATACCGGGTAGTAAAGAGAATTAAGGACGTGGTCTACCACATCAAGAAGGTACTCCCAGTAAAGATCCTGGTAGTACACCTGGATCGCCTGGCCCATTACAATGGTGTTGTTCGGGACGACCAGCCTTGAGGAGGGGGCACTGTCACCGTGTGGCATTGTTGTGTTGCTGCTACAGGCCGGAGCTGGGCGCTTGCCAGGAGAGGAAACGGGACAGAGAGAGGCTATAGAACTTTCTGCCCATTGTTGCTAGCGCGAAAGTTGTCGGAAGGTCTGCAGCTTTCTAGGAACAATGACTGAGAAGGTATAAATACCAGCAAGGTGTTAAAACCGGAAGTTATTTGTTGGTTATTGCGACAGTCGAAGATTGAAGTGTACCATTTGTTTTCGTGCAGTAAAACACAGAGTTATCCTTGAAGACAGCTGATTGTCAATTTCACGTCTTTTTACTGCAGCAAAAGTTGTTCTAAATTTCTGCAAACCAGATTTCCGAATCTACGTAAGGTACGCAGTCACAATAAAATGCTCAATATCCTCCTATTGCCACATAGGGACATTGATGCTGGGGTATACCGTTCCTAAAATCCTTTAATCTCCAAACTCCAGTTCTTAAGCATGCAATGCCCTCTCGTTCCTCTTTATTTATCTTATCTATGTGTTAAATTAAATTAATTGGGAGTCGATTATTGACACTAAACAACACTTACTTTTAAATTTTCCCGGAACTAGTTTCAGAGGCCTTCCCTCTATCTTCAGCCGGACATCGACTGGTTCTCATTGGTGTAGCTGGCAATATTTTGTCATTGGTCTCCTCTGGTGGCGGTTCGAGGAACTTGCTGAACAAATCTTTCTGGGGGATGTCAAAATTGAATACTCTGTTCCTATTTTTTGAAATAAAGATTTGTTCCCATGTGGACAGTTCTTGTTTTCCTGTTGTATGTTTTAGTAATTTTGGTTCTGGATTTATGTTGTGTTTTTTTTCCCAAAAATGCGTGGCAACTGCTGATTTTTCTAATTGTTTGTATTTTGTGTTCCTTTGCTCTTGTTTCTAAATTTCTTTTGGTTTTTCCAATATAAATTTGACTATTGGAAGAATATTGTGCTCTTCAACTGAAATTTTTATTCTTCTTGTTAATATGCTTGTAAATATTTGTTCTATAATTGATAAAGCTATATGATAAGTGTTTGGTTTGTTGATCACCACTTGTTATATATTGGGTGTATAATAGCTTTCTCCCAGTTCTGATGCCTGCCTCGGTAGCGTAGATGGTAGCATGTCTGTCTCACGTTCAAGAGGTCCCGAGTTCGAATCTCGGTCAGGGTGAGTTACCTGGATAAGGTTTTTCCGGGGTTTTCCCTTATCCTGAAAGACGAATGTCGGGTAACTCTAAGCTCCATGGACCCCGGACTCATTGAGCATCATTTCACCCATGCGCACGCACACACTCGCGCGCACACACACACACACACGCACGCGCACGCACACGCACATGCACACGCACACGCACACACACAGCCTTTGATTTTTATATGCATTAAATGTCTCTGATGATCTTAAAACACCATTCTTTAAGAAATTCAGTTGGGATGCATCTATTTTGGTTGCTTTATTACTTCATTATTTGTTTCATCCAAAATCTGTGTCTATTCATAATTTTCAGCATTTGCATAAAAATTCTATAACATTCCTCTTTGTATCAGGTTTTAAAATTTCAATTTATTCACATGACTCAGAATTTGGTTTTAGGAATATTGTAAACCCTTAGCTAAATTACTGATACAGCAGTGTTTTAGTCTTGAGTGCTATTATTAGTAAAGGGTGCAATTATGTCTTTGAAAACTATCCAAATTTGAGAAAGCAAATTGGAATTAACACTATGAAGTAATGTAATAATTAAAAATTATACAATGAGTCAACTGAGACACTCAAAGAAAATTGAGCTATGTGTAGTACACACATACTGCAATTTTCTTTGAACATGTTTCTCCTCCACTTGAAGGCACTGTCAAGACCTTATCAACATTTTATAATTTTTAATGATCCACATGTTAGTTTATTAATTGGCCAATTATAATGAGTGCATATAAGTTGCAAAAGATTTAAGCTTTTGTTTAAATGTGAAACACTATTCAGACTGCTACTTGTAATTTTAGACAGATTTCATAATAAACTTTTGTACTTAGTAAAATGCTTTTTATATTGTTGCATTTATTTTCAAGCTGCAGAAATATGTCTTTTCTTCTTTTGATGTACAAATCCTGTCTGGTTTGATACCCAATTATAACTTCTGCATATTTCATCTATGTTATCTTTCATTTCAGACACCTCCTAATTTTCTTGTACAGTCAGATCTTCGTAGTTACGTCACTCCAGTTGTTATCTTTCCACCAGAAGATGCACATCAGAGCGATGGAGAAAGTGTTGTGGATGGTCACCTAGTAGACACCTCAGATACTGTATCAAATCAAGCTGATCTGTTAGATTTGAATCATCGTAATGGATCAATCTCACCAGATGTTTTAGCAGAAAGGCAGGTGTTACATTTTCTTTCTTCTGTAGATTTGATATAGTTATAAAGGTAGCTGTAAATACCATCTGAACCTCTTGGATAATGTTTATATTTCAGTGTGTTCCATATTATGGAATAACTTTTGAAGTAATATAAAATGTGAGGGTATTATCAGACATAAGATTTCTTGGAGCAGTAAAAGGTGTAATGTTTAATGCCCACTTTTACTATATACGGCACCGCAGGCGGTGACACTGATGATACATGAGATGAAGATGGAGCACCGGTGGAATGAGATGACGGGGGAAACCGGAGGTCCCAGAGAAAACCTGCCCCAGCGTCGTGTTGTCCACCACAAATCTCACTTTGCGGTTGCCTGGGATCGAACCCGGGTCGCCTTGGTGAGAGCCAAGCGGTCTAACCACAGAGCCACGGTGCGACCGAGAGCAGTAAAAGGAATGTCATTCATAGACATCAAAATGGAGTTGATCACCAAAAATTATCTGGTTGGCACATTCTTGCAATTGCATTTTTTCATTAAAATGCATTGCCT
Organism: Mantis religiosa; assembly: GCA_030765055.1. Classification (NCBI taxonomy): domain Eukaryota; kingdom Metazoa; phylum Arthropoda; class Insecta; order Mantodea; family Mantidae; genus Mantis; species Mantis religiosa. The sequence goes on from CM060950.1 coordinate 319,812,339, forward strand.
TTGTCGAAGGGTCACATTTTAGAAACATAACTTATCATCAGAAGCACAAAAGCTCTTATAAATATAAAACTCAGATACAGTTACTGTATGTAATTTTAGTTTCTCTGCTCCTTACCTATAGAGGTAGAGCAATTCAATACTGAACGTTCCAGAAATGAATATTTAAGATCTGTTAAATTCAAAAAGTGATTTTTGTAAAATTTTCTCTCTTGAAAAAACTATTTGTAGTCAGTTTTTCACACTCTGTTACTTACATTTATGTTAGTTTATTACGTTTATTATGCAATGAAAATGGAAAACCGACTATAAATAGTTTTTCCAATTAATTTGGATGTAATTGTTACTAAATTCCTCAAAACACACATAATTATCTCTCTCTATTTGTGCATTTCTCAAAAATAAAAGGTTGGATCAAGACTAAATTAACCACAAGAGGATTAGGGAATTACAGCTTTAAGCTGTAATGGTCAACGTAAGTCCTCAAAAAGATATTTGGTATTTTTTTATTATTAAGGTGTTGTTATAATCTGTTAAAAAACAGATTTTGCTGTATTGAAATGCATTCATCTTCATTGAAGCTACATAATTTATGTAAACATTGTATTTGTTACTTACCAATGAATGAATGTATGTATATATATATATGATGAAATACATAATCCCAAAGTATACATAACCACAAATCATATGTAAATTGTACAGCTAACATGAATAATTATCAGCGTAAAAAGAAAAGAGAAAAAAAAACTTAGTTCACTTATATATATAAACTGAGCATGGCTAAGGTGGTTTTGTCTGTGACCTACATTCGGGAGGCCTGGGTTCCTGTGGCCAACCTACATGACCCATGGGTTTTTTCAAGGGGTTTTTGGGGTCGCTAGGCAAATGCTTGTTAAGCTAATTACATCCTCCGAATTTCCTGTCCCTCCATTTCACCTCCATTACCATTTATGTCATCTCTCATCTGGTAGTTTCTTTTAGGGTAGAAATGTCAGCGGGAGTCTCGGTGGTGCATGGCGGGATGATATGCTCTGAGGAAAATGCTTTCCCCTCCGGCAGGACAGACATTGGTCTCCAAGCTGGCTTAGTGGGCCGATTCAGCAACGTGGCAGGCAGGATGCTGGTTGTGCAAGCCAGTCTGGAGTATCCTGCTCTGGGGAGGTGGCCTCTGGTCTCTGAACCGGCCTTGTGACTGTTTCGGAGCCATGACAGGTGGGAGGATGATTGTCCTAAGCCCACCGCAAGGGAGATTCTATGTGGTAAAGAGTAGGAACCTCGCCCTCTGTAATGTAGTGACTCCTGCCCTCTGTCTCCTCTCACTTCATCCTCCCTCCCAGGATGCCCCACTTGGGGCATAGGTCAACATGCCGAATCCCCTCTGAATAATCTACCGCCACGCCGCCGCCGCCGCTGCCAGTTTGGATTCTTACCAACCCCTGCACAAGAGACTTCTTCCTGGAACCACCAATAGGTATCGGGTTGTCTCATAAATTCGTTCGATTCTTGTTACGTGTTTACAACTAAGAACTCCTGAGAACACTGCATGCCCCCATTACTTTTACATCAAAGAAGTTGCCTAACAATATGGGGTTTAATGGGAATTAATTGTTCTTTCACACTGGCCGTGTGTAGGCTAAATTGTGGAAACGTAGAGTCAGACTGAAAAATTCAATGCCATAGCCGGGATTTGAACCACGGATCTTCTGGTTTCCGTCCAGCAGCACTACCATTGTGCTACTATGGCCAACGTGCCGATATGACATTAAATTCATATATAGTAAGTCGTCATTAAGGTAGTTGTCTCATGTGTTTATGAGAACACCTAAGTGGTTTACCGGGAAAATACGAGTCAGTTGGAGAATTTAATGTCATATCGGCACGTTGGCCATAGTAGCAAAATGGTAGTGCTGCTGGACGGAAACCAGAAGATCCGTGGTTCAAATCTCGGCTATGGCATTGAATTTTTCAGTCTGACTCTACGTTTCCACAATATGGGGTTTGTTTACAAATACAGTAATTGAAAAGAATGCTATGAACACAAACCACAGCGACCTCACGGCCAAAGGTAAATAGGTCAACTTATGTAAGAATTGGTAACCAAACTTCAGTACGAGTTTGTGGATGCAACAGTGTGGAGTTGTAACTTGTGAATGTTAATATGGGAGGCAAGAAGGAACATTTTTGACATTTAATGCTGTTTTATTACTGTGAAGGTAAAACCGCCTCACAAACTCAACGGAAAATTTGTGCTGTTTACGGAGAAGATACAGTGACGAATCAGGCATGTCAAAAATGGTTTACTGGATTTTGAGCTGGGAACTTCTCTGTGAAAGACAAACCTCGTTCTGGACGACCTGTGGTTACGGATGAGGAAAAGATAAAGACATGATTACGAACAACCCCAGAATAACAACTCGGGAGGTAGGTCAGGAGCTAAACTTATCTCATGCAACTGTAGCCAGGCACCTAAAGAAACTTGGTTACGTAAATCTTCGAGATGTATGGATTCCGCACGAACTGAGTGAACAAAATTTAGTTCATCGCCTTTCCATCTGTGACGCATTGATAAGATGCAATGAAACTGCGCCTTTTCTGAAACAGCTGGTTACAGGAGACGAAAAGTGGATTGTGTACAACAACATCCGAAAGAGAAAGTCATGGCGTAAGAAAGGGGAACCACCACTCTCAATTCCTAAACCAGGGCTTCATCCTGAGAAGATTATGCTGTGCATTTGGTGGGACTGGAAAGGAATTATTTATTATGAATTTCTTCCTCCTGGGGAGACCATCAATTCAGAGAAATGCTGTTCTCAGTTGGATCGTCTGAAAGTTGCCCTAGGAGAGAAAAGGCCAGAATTAGCATCTAATGGTGGAGTCGTCTTTCATCAAGACAATGCCAAACCACACACTTCTATGGTAACTCGTCAGAAATTACAGGATTTCGACTGGGATGTGTTACCTCACTCGCCTTATTCTCCAGACATTGCCCCATTTGACTATCATTTATTCCGATCCCTGCAAAACTTCCTTAATGGCAAACGCCTTACTTCCTTGGACGATTGCAGACTCGCCGTAGAAGAGTTCGTCAACCAGAGAACTGCAAGATTTTGGAAAAATGGAATTCATAAGCTTCCTGAGAAATGGAGATATGTTATTGATAAAAATGGTGCATACTGCACAAAATAAAGTTTGTTTTGAAAAGTTCATTGCCTTGTTTGCTTTCAATGACCTTGCATATGTAAACAGATTACCCCTAGATAATTAGGCAACCAGTTGTGATACAGGCATACAGTGCAGGCTTTCTTTGTCGTAAACACGTAACAAGAATCGAACGAATTTATGAAACAAACCAATATTACTTCAAGAAGAAAGGCAAAAGACTACTACTATTTACATAACCAAGGAAACATAACAGACAAGATGACTTACTGACATCACAATGAAAACAGTTATGTGCAGATAAAATTTTCATAGGAGCTATAGTTCATCAGACACAAACATACATACTTGTATCAGGATGTCAGCATAGAATTTCTACAATTTAAACACCTATTTTGGTAGTACAAAAGTGAATCGAGAATATATTGACACATTGCTTCACTCACACTGTTTATTCACAGGACATGTTTCAAGAGCTCTTGCTCCTATCATCAACTGATACTCGATTAGTGTAAGTTGTAGTGGTTTCTTCTTTCTCCGTATTGTCAATAGATGGCGTGATGTACTTGTCAAAGATGTCCGGTGGTGGAGTTTCAAAATTCATTACTCTATGACAATTTTTGTTAGTGAAGATTTTTTCCCATACGGAAAGGTCTATGGGGTGATTAATGTATTTTATTAGAGATGTTTCCAAATTGATGTCATGTCTAGTATTCAAAAAATGAAAAGCCACTGCTGATTTTTCTGTTTCACCATTTTTAATATTTCTTATATGTTCTTTAGTTCTGATGTTAATATTTCTTTTTGTTTTTCCTATATAAATTTTAGGGCAAGTTTCACATTTGATCTCATAGATTCCTGGTTTTTCTTTGGTAGTGATTGAATTTTTGGGAGGGCCTTTTAACAAATTTCTGATATTAAACCTATTTTGAGGTGCAAGAGTTATGTTGTGTTTTGAGAAGATTTTTTGGAATTTGTTATAGGCTGATGGGTGGAAGGTGAATTTTTTAAAAAGTTTTTTCTCTTTTTCTCTTGTAGGTTCTAGGGTGGTGGTTTCTTTTATTTTCTTAGCTTTGTTGAGTCTGTTGAGATTGTTTTTTCCACCCTGTTTCCACGTCTCTGATGTACCTGTTACACAAAATGTTTGCCAAAAGAAGATAACTTCATAGAGTATTTCCATGAAATTCAAGGTATTGTGTTTATTTGTCATGTTAGTATCTTAAATATAAGTGTTTTAATCAGAATTGTTAGAGCTGTGTTTGTGAAAATAAAAATATTTGAAATTGTTCCATGTAAAGAATAGTTTTGAGTTGGAGAAATTTCTTGATAATAATTGTGTCATGTTTAAAAGATACTGAAGTTAAATAAGAAGTTCAATTTATTACACTTTGTCTTTTAATTATGCTGTTCAAAGACATTGTGCGCATGAGCTGCTAACAAACATGTTCTTAAAAATACTTCTTTTGGATTCAGAGGGTCTCAAAACACACAAACATCCAGTGAAATCTTGGCATCAAATTTTTGGATGGAGTGCAATACTTCTGCTAGCCACTAAGTAATAGAAAAAATTTAAAAAATATATGATGTGTGCACTTACATGGCTTTCTCTACTCAGTCTTGTACAAACTATTCTTAAAACTGCTTATTCCTGTACTTCATTTAAATTTTATTGAGATAACCGTTTCTAGAAGTGGTTTTATTACATATCTCCTTATAGGTACAATGGGAACAGAAGAATCAAGTAGGCTTAAGTAATTATCAGTTTTTTTTAAAGCTGGTCATTAAAGTGATACCTTTGACATTCCATTCTCCTTGTGTACTGAGGACATAAAAAACAAATTTCTTCCTATTTGAGATTAGTGTGATATGGGTAATTTAAAACTCATATTGGTAACACAGGAATATCTTAAAATTGCTATGTTCACAAAAGAATGTATTTTACATATATTGTGTACTTTAAAAAGATCAGCATTTTTTTGTGCAGTAAGACTTTCTGTCTTATGGTTTACCAGTTGTGCAAAAGTGATACAATAAAGAGGACCCCAGAGGCTTAAGTCATCTAGAATGAAGACAGTCTCAAAGGTACTCAAGTTCTTCTCGGGAAGCAAGCCATGTGAAAAGATGATTAGGAATCAACATTTCAGGAGTGTGCATCTCTCCCATCATCAGGATATTTATTAAATGTTATAACCGCAAATGAATCACTGGGTAAACTCTATCAAAATTCGCATTACTGAACAAAAGACTTTTCAGTAAATTAAATGCCAGGTAAGGAGATGGCGTGAGTATAGAAAATTAATTGGGGCAAAGAAATGTAACTACTTAACTTGATTATCGAGCTGTATTGATCTGTGCTTCTTAAGTTGATGGATTTCCATTTTAAGGCTGGTTTCCAAGAGGAGCTGAACTGAAATCCAGCATTACAATTAAGCGTGCACCTCTCGGAGGAAATGACCACCTCAGTTCTCCGCTCCCAGTAACTGTTGCATTTTGCCAAGATGGTTGTCACCCGAAAGTTGGCTCTATGGTCGTTATCAAAACAATGCTCTGCCAGCCCAGACTTTTCAGGTTGCATTAAACGAATGCTCTGTTCATGTATGTTTATTCTGGTAGCGATGGTCCTTCCGGTTTGTTCTATATACAGTGTCCCACATTCACAGGGAATGCAGTACACTCCCAGAACTTGGAAGTTCAGTTTGTCTTTCACTGGTTTCAACAGATGTTTAATCATCGGAGGTGGTTTGTGGATAGTCCTGATGTATTTGGCAAGAATTCTGTCAAAAGTAATTCTGTAAAACGACGTGACATACACAACAGCAGTCTTCAAGGTCATCTCGTTCTCAGCTGCACGTAAACAAACAAAAGAAATCACTGTGGTACACTTCAAATGTCCACTGTTGCAATAAACATCACACAACTACACCACTAATAACTCAATTAACAACTGACAACTGACCATGCTCTAACACTTTGCAGGGTTTTTATACCACCAGTCATTCTAGAGTGAAGTCGATTGTAAGAAAATCGCAACGCAGCAAGAGAAAGACGGAACTATCCAGACATCACTTTGTCTCTTTCTCTCTCTTGGTAAGCGTCCAATTCTGCATGCTTTCCTGCACACACGTAGTTCTGGCTTTGTGGCTGCTCCAACAAAACAATGCGATCATTGACAATGCTTACGTCCAGAATAAGACCTTTGAAAAGGACCTAACAAATCATTTCCCTAGTGTTCATCAATAACTGTAACAGGAATAGTTTGCAATAGATCAGCAGGTTTCTGATTAGTGGGACCTTTTCTAGTTTGACAACTGTGACAAGAACGAACAAAATGTTCTATATCCTTTTTCATACCAACTCAGTAATATCGAAAGTGAATTTTTGCAAATGTTTTAGAAAAACCTAAATGACCGGAAAGAGGATTTTCATGACATGATGATGGAATTCCATGTTTAAGAGTTTCTGGCTTTACCAGTAGATGTAGAGGGCCAGTAGTAGAACCAGCATTCTTTCTATACAAAACACAAGTGTTTAGGTGGAAGCTTGTCTCTGGATTTTAGCAGGGGCGGAACGAGGATCTTTAAGTGCATCAGTAAGCGGCATAAATGCGTGATCTTTGTTTTCTTGGTTGGCAAATTCAGCTGAAGACAACAGGCAAGTAATGAGCTCATCTAATTGTTCTAGTTCAGTATCTTGGGGTTGCAACACAGGAAAATGAGATAAAGCATCTGCATCATGGTGTTTCTTTCCAGATTTATAGCAAATTGTATACTCAAATTCTTGCAATTTCGAACTCCATCTAGCCAGATGACCCGTCAAGTCCTTTAAATTATTTAAATAGCACAAAGAATGGTGGTCCGGAACAATATGCACCTTATAGCCAAAAACAAATGTATGAAAATGTGTAAGGCCAAACACAATTGCCAAAAGTTCTAATTCAGGAACACTGTAATTTCGTTCACATTTGGACAATGTTCTAGAAGCATAACATATAGGTTTCAAAACATCAGTTTTCTGATAGAGCACACAGGCAACAGCTAGACTGCTAACATCAGTGTCAAGTTCAGTATATGCACCTGGAGTATAATGGAGCTGATATCAAAGATTGTTCTAACTCTTTGAAACATTGATTGTTCTGTACCCCATATGAAAGATTGATCCTTCCTAGTCAATTGCATAAGAAGTTGAGCAATGGTATAGTTTTTGATGAATTTCCTATAAAAATTAAAGAGTCCTAGAACCTTTCTAACATCCCTAAATTTTTAGAAGCTAGCAAATTTTAAATAGAAACAACCTTATCTGAATCAGGGGAGATGCCATCCTTCAAGACTTCAAAACCTAAGAGTTTAATTCATTCCATAGTGAAGAAACACATTTGTGGCTTAAGTTTGAAGGTACGACTTTCTAAACGTTGAAAAACAGCTTCTAAATTTTCTAACAATTCCTCAAATGTTCTGGCAAACACAATATCATCCAAATAAGCGAAGGCTTTGTTATATTTAAGATCACCCAGCAATTTCTCAGCTATGTAGCTGAAAAAATGAGGGGCATTAGTTAATCCAAAGGAAAGTCTCTCAAATTCAAACTGACCTTGAAAAGTGACAAATGAAGAGTACTTCTTACTATCTTCTGCAATAGGCACTTGAAAATAAGCTGATGAAAGATCCAATGAAACAAACCATTTAGCATCCCCCAAATAAGTAAATCATCATTACTTTTTCCATTGCCACAATGGAAATGAAGATGTTTCTGTTACTGCATTCAGTTATCTATAATCAACACAAAATCTCATTGAACCATCTTTCTCTTTTACTAACACAACAGGCAAAGCCCAAGGGGATTGCAACTCTCTAATTATACCAGCATCTTTTTATTTCATTTATTTGTTGCACAATGACTTCTCCCTGTTTAAGTGATACCCTATAAAGCCTTTGCTTAATGGGGGTTGGATCTGTGACTTTAATTTCAAACACAGCCACATCAGTAGTACCTAATCTCTGAAGAGAAGAAGCAAAAATGTCAGTGTATTTTAGAAGTAGAGAATGCAAAGCTGCCTTTTGTGTATTAGACAATGTACTGTTTGCATTAAAATCAAAATTGGGAGCTTTCAATGTGGTGACACCAGGTGGTGCAATAGAATTACTTTACACTAAGGCAACATCATAAGCTTATGTTAATACTCTATTTGCAAACAACATCTGAGGTACTGCAGTATTGTTATGCACTGGAATAACAATGTTCGAAGTGGGTTCACACAATACAGATGGGACAGAAATATGCTCTTTCTGCATAATAGCTTCAGAGGATTCAAGTACATCACTAGTAACTGGTATCATGGGTTGAATTGTTACAAAACTAGTCATTAAAGGGGAAAGTTTTACATCCTGAACAACAACAAATTTGACAGCATCTAATTGATCAGTCATTATTTTGCAAAGGATTAGTAGTCATATCAGCAAAAGGTCCAATAGTGTGATGAATAGGAGTGCTACCATCAGTAGTGGTCATTGTAATTAAATTTTGAACATAACCAATAACTACACCACATTCATCAGGAAAATCATTGCCTAAAATGAAGTCGTGTGCTAAATCTTTAACTACCAAAACATTTTGCTGAAAAACAGTATTATTAATAACAAATTCTACAGCAGTAACATAGGGTGCATCCAACAGTTTGTTTCCAGCAGTTCTCAACATCATTTCAATAGGTTGCAATTTTGAAACATCACTAACATGAACTGCATTCGTGACTGTGCTGTTGCTAAGTCTGGTCCCTTGAGGCTGGGCGCTGGTCATTTTTTGACTGAGGCATCAGACTGCGACAGACTCTTGCCATGTGACCTCTTCTGTTACATCTGTAAGAGGTGACTGATGAATCGCTTTGATACTGGCGACCTGAAGACTACCCAGTAGGTTGACTGCGCTAGGATTGAAAATGAGGCTGGCTCGACTGTACAGGCACTGATGGTGGTGTCTGAAACTGAACTGTGTACATAACTGTTCAGCTCTAGTAATTAATTCTGTAGTAGGTACCGAAGGCGCAGAGGCAGTACTAGTACTTGGCATCAGTTGCAGCATTAGAGGTGGGGTAACCCCCAAGGGAGGCTGCACTGTAGTACTTACATGGGCTTGGGTCATGATCTGCTGTCTGTTTTGTATGTAAAACTGCGCTTGATCTGCTTTGCAAATAACACTTAGAACATCATCAACTGATTGTGAGTTAAGTGGAACTAAAGTTTGCACATACTGAGGTTTTAAACCTTTCAACAAATATATCGAGATTTAACTGTATTTTAAACGGTATTTTATTTTACTGTATTTTATGAGAGGTTTCAACAAGTGTTTAATGTGTTCAGCTTGTGACATACAAGGATTAATTTGATCACAGAGAGACAGTACTTCATACACATAATCAGTTAGTTTCTGTTTCTAGTTGTTCTCTCTAAGGTTCATCTCTAACAAATCCACTGTATTCCTCATTTGAAGAGCAGTAAGAAAGTTGCTAGCTAAGGGTGACCAGTCATGATGTGGATTTCTATGTCAAAAAATTTAGAACCATTGTGCAGAAGAATCTTTTAAGTAACAAGGGAAAAATTTCATTTTCATCTCATCATTCCACCCATTAGCTGTAGCTACCATTTCAAAATTTCTAAGGAAAGCAAAGGCTGATTGTGAAGAATCATTACTAAAATATGATGGTTCAATTGCAGGCTTAAATTCAGGTGTTTGCATTACTGGCGTCATAACTTGACCTGGGGTAGACAGAAGCTCAATATTACCAGGACTAGCATCACTAAAATTAGAGGTTTCTTCTGATTTTACCTAGGGTTCAATTGGTAAATTAGATTTCTGTTTAGTACAATGCTTAGAGATGATGAACTACGTACTGTGACTTTGTGGGTTCGAGAAATGAAAAGTCCAATTACACCACTCAAAAATGTTCTTTATTTCCACCGACTTACAGTTAAACTCTTGCCAATTACACAGAATTACGTAATGCACACAATTACGATTCACCAGTTCGTCCGTCACAATTTCACTTGCACTCGTAATTACGTACAATCTTCCGATGCTCTTACGCAGCCTTCTCGTCGTACACTAGCACTGCATTCTTACACCAAGAACTGACTGACTGACTAACTCGACGTGCTGCTTATATAGGGCCAGCGGGTCGATCGGAAGGTTCCAGATTAGAGAAAATATCCTGTAAGTTCGAGAACACAGGTGGAACAGAAACAGACGGCACAATGATGTTTTTTCTCCCAGCCACCGCCTGTCACCACTATAAGACAAACGAGGGGGGGCGTGGCTAACACGGACCTCCCCTGCTTTCCGCTCTCAGCTGCTTCTATAGGGTGTTCCAACACTCGGGTGACAGTACTGATTACTATAAGAACAAATTACCATACAAATGAAAAGTTGAATCACTAAGAAAACCAGCAAATGATAAAAATGGTCACTATTTGGCACTTTGGCACTTTTAAGCCTCATAGGCACTTTATACAGAACTACTAAATGGATATAAAAATTAAGTATTAAAAAAATTAGCAAAATTGAGGCCAGAACTAGTTAAAAATTTCTATTTCTAACTAGGGACAAATTTTGTCCTACCTGCTAGGACCGTCCATCCAAATCACATTAAAAACACACTATTTGTGCTAACCAAAACATGCTCAAAGAAATATATTTTGTTTCAATATTATTTCTACATACATTTTGCACTTAGAACAAAATTAGTTCACATATGTAAAACACGTGGCGATTCACAGAACGTCATACAATAAAACAAATGTTTGCACACAACTTGGAAAACAATACCCGTTGGAACCTACAAGGGTTACTTTCTTTTTCTTTAACTGATAGAATTAATTAATTAATTAATTAATTAAATTTATCTAGCCATTAAACCTTAAGAATTTTAACAAGATGGTGAGATAAGAAAAATAATATTTTACTGCACGTGGAAGCAAGTTTCCTACGGCAATTACTACATTTCACTAAAACTTTTTCTCAAAATAAATTTAGAAATTCCAAAATCAACCTTTCAAGAAAATGATACCCTGCGCCTCCACCTAACTTGTCACAACCTGGCCATCAATGGTAAAGGATTAGGGTGTATTAACACGCTGCCAGATTGTGCACGGGGGAATAATTCAGACGGAACTCATGCTTTAGGAGAGATTGGGATTTCTCTATAAAGGTTAGTTGCACTAAAAATACTGAAACTATAGTTAATTTAGACATAGTTTTACTACCATACCAGAAAATATAAAAATGGCCATAGGTCATTACCTGAAGAGAACAGACAAATGCATCTGTCACTGATGAATGCTCAGCCAGAATAGAGCGAAGTTTACAACAGACTTTCTTACCAAAGTCAGTCGCATAAGTGGTGGAGTGACATCACATACTCCACTAGTATCAAAAGAGCTACTTACAATTATGAGTCACTAATGTGAGAATATATGACAGTCTATCCAAGCATTATGTATTTAGATGGCAGTGAAGATTTTTATGTCCATACAATTTGTAAAAGCTCTGGGGTTTTTGCTTTACCTGCTATCAGAGGTTTTGTTGCAGAGAGCCAGAGGCATAGCTGTAGCAAAGACAGGAACTCTATCCTTATTTTTTGTGCTTGGGAGCCAATTTTTCACACAGGCTGCAAGAGTCTTTGAAGGCAGCATTCTAAATTGAGACCCACTTCATCACAATTGAAAATTTGTTCTTAAGTAAGGTCTTGCTTTAAAATTATATTTTCAAATTGTTTCTGGAAAATGAATACATCCCCTTTGTTGGCAGACAGCTTTTCACCAGCAATCTTTAGCTGGTGTTTTTTTTTTTTTTTTTTTTTTTTTTTGACCAAAATCTTCATCAGAGTTGACACTCTGGGATGCCCACAGCTCTATGTCTGCACTTTTCCATCTCCAGTCTCCTACTGTAACTTTTCCCACACCCAACTCAACTGCCAAGATTTTAAACATCCTGTCACTGTTGATATGGCATGTAACACTTAATTTATTTGTAACAAAACTACTGCTCTCTTACATTAACAACTCATCTTAGTAACAAATCACAGAGCAATGGCACACAAAACAATGAAACGGTGTGTGAATATTGAGATATTGTATACTCCTCCACAGGAGAGAAAGTCTCCGAGGGGCGAGACGTAGGGGGTTGGCTGAAGGTCCCCACACCCTCCCTGTACAGGTTTATGACACCCCATGTCAGTACAGTTACAGACCACTAAAAAACATTCTTACGGCTTCTACTTTTGTGAATGAATCTTCTCAGCTTTAATGCACAGAGTGAATAGGGCGCATGTTTGTTTTAACAGTCTGCTCCTTGTGTAGCAAGCGTTCTCTGCAACACACATTCGCTGTCCTTGTCCCACAGCACATTCCTTACAGGGATTTTCTTTGCGTTGCTATACTATACTACTCACAAAAGCAAGCAAAGCAATACACAGTGAAGCAGAAGTAAGCATGAAGATCTACAGATGGTTCTGATACCTGCTGAAGTTTGTCTGTATGGAATCAATTGTCCATTCAACTTGAGGGGTATTTGGTTAGTTCATTACTATCATTACTAGAACATTTTTGTGAATTTTACTGTTAATTTGTTGTTGTTGACTAATAGCACTGGGGATTAGTTGATTTGCATCATTTTCCCCCTAGCTTCCCAATATAAATCCTGTAGGTTCCCACTTTTGAGACCATTACATTTGTCCAAATGGTGTTTGTTCATGATGACATCCTCTTTACAGATAGTACATTTGGGTGTACGTATGCAGTGTATTTTATAAAGGTGTTCTGCAAGACAATCATGGCCAGTTTCCATTCTAAATAGGGCCACTGCAGTTTTTCTTGGTAGTTTTTGTATGTCAGTTTTGTCTCCAATGTTCTTATAATCCTTGTCTTTTAGTTTATCTTCTTCATCAAGTCTCTGCTGTCTTTTAAAATGTAGCCTAATGTTGTTTAATTGTTTATTAATTTCAGTTTGTCTTACGGGTTTTATATTTTGAATTGCATCTTTTTTTGCTAGTTGGTCAGCATGTTCATTACCTAAAAGTCCAATGTGGGCTGGAATCCATTGCAGGGTGACATGGTTTCTTGATTCGACAGCTTTAATTAAACTTCTTATTTTTTTTATTTTTCTTGTTGTTTTGTGTTTATAGTTTACAATCCCATCTATGGCTGATTTTGAATCTGTTAAGATAACTATGTTTGCTTTATGTACGGTCTGTACAGGACATTCTGCAGTGCTGCTTTTATGGCTGTTAGTTCTCCATCATAATGGTTTGAAGTTTCATCTAGTGTTAGATACTGTGCAAAATGTTTGCAGTATACTCCTGCACCAGCATCTTGTTTGTTTATAAAGGATCCATCTGTATATATTCGGAGCCATTTTTTTCTGGATATCTTTCATTTTCTGTGGCTATTGCTATTGCTCTCATTTCATCTGGTAAATTGTTTTGCTTATGTATTGCATATAACAGGTCATTCTTCTAATGTATGTCAATATATTCTGTTGGGCTTGTTTCCTCTATTGTTGTTATATTTGTTGTTAGTATGTTCTTGTGTTTTGAGTTATTGATGTATGTTCTGAAGCTTGTTTGGGTTTTTAGATTGCTTATATTATCTGCTGTGTGATACCACTTGTCTATTTTTGTTAACTAGCAGTTTTTGTACTAGGGTAATTGCCTTTAGTTCATGTTCCAGTTCTATGGCCATATTTTTTGTGAAGCTCTGTAGTATGGCAATTGGTGTTGTTTTCACAGCTCCTGTTATTATTCTTAGTGAATTGTTTGTGAGGTTTCTATTTTACTGTTAATTTAACTAACTGCATTGACAAAATGCGTGTCTGTTAATATGGAACCTCAGATAAATGGGTCTCAGTCAAGCAAATTTCTACTGTACATATTAAAGACTGTTTCTGTCAGACATAGAAGATGTATCTTGTTATACTGTTGTTTGAAAATTACAGAGACAACTTAATTGAGCACCTTCAGCAGGAGATAAGTAGACTAAGGGCAGAAATTCAGAGACTGCTTCAAGACCACAAAAGAAGTGTTGATCAACTAAATGAAAGGATAGTAGAGCTTGAAATGGAATTGGCTACAAAGGTAATTCCTCCTGTTAGTGTTTAATTTGTGTAGATAGATTATGTTAATAATATTATTATTATTATTTTAAGCTTCCTCTAATTTTATTCCAACAGGATAGTGAATTGCTGCAGGAGAGACAACTGAAAGATGATTTGTTGCAGCAAACAGAAGTGGTATCAAAATACCAAGAAACAGAAAGTAAGTTTACACTCAAACATTTATTTTGTATTTGAACTAACTGTAAATACAGAAGAGAATCGATGCATTTAGATGCAGTAGTAGGTAAAGCTTACATGCATATCAGCTTACTTGGCAATAGTTGTGGATGTTATAACTATGTGGTGCAACAGCCCAATTGAGCCCATATATGTTGTACAGTCACTACATGCTCTACCTTCATCCCTACAGAATATTATGTGCAGATTGTAATAGTAAGTAGTAAGCAATCTTTATTTCCATTCATTTGCAAATTATTATACATTTACATACTGAGTTGTGCCCATCTCGGTAGTGTGGATGGTAGCATGTCTGCCTCACGTTCAAGAGGTCCGAAGTTCGAATCTCGGTCAGGGTGAGTTACCTGGATATGGTTTTTCTGGGGTTTTCCCTTATCCTGAAAGACGAATGTCGGGTAACTCTAAGCTCTACGGACCCTGGGCTCATTTGAGCATCATTTGATCTATTCCACTCATTGTCCGATATGACTTAAATTTTGGAGGACGTAAATTACAAAAACAAAATACACTGAGTTGCTGCTTACCCTTGGGCCCATTAGATTCAAACTCTGAGTTTGTCGAACTAATGGGGCCCTCTTTGTATCTTAACTAAAAACAAAACTTCATCTTCATTTTCGTCATGTTTATATATCTTTCTCAACTATTTGGCTCTTACTTTACCCAGAAAGTTTCTAATTTGATTAATTTTTTCCTGGTTTTTGTAATGATTAACTTCAATGCTTGAATTTCTTTTGGTAACCTTGCCCATTCTTTATTACCTATCTTCTCCCTAAGCAACCTAGTTTCTTCACATTCTAAAAGTAAATGCCATTCTTTATCTCTTTGGTGACGCATTGGGTATTTCTCCAGGTCCCTTCCTCGTGCCAAACCCTTCAATTTCACTGCCCCTGATCTAGTTCATGCAAAGTCTTCTCTTGCTGCTTTATCACAAATATCAATATATTTTTCCCTGTTCCAGATCACTTTCATCTCTCTATAAACTTCCAGTGTGCTTTACAAATTGAAACTTCCTATCATTTCTTGCCTTTCAATATCTTCCTTTCTTAACCTAAAATCTTTTCAAAATCCACTTTGCAATAATTCCCTATTTTCCCACATGACACCAAACCCTATTTTTAACATCATTTCCTTTATCTTATTTAGCTGTGAATCTTTCTTATTTAGTCTTTCTTGTACTATCAAGCATTGAAGTAAAATATTCTGCTCATCTGAATTCATAATTCTCACCCAATATTTTTACACCCTTTCCACCATTATCCCTCTATTTCCCTTTCTTCCCAGTTCTGCTTGTGCCACTCCATTTCATGAAGCTCGTAGTAAGCTGAAAACTTGTTCGCAAAAGTTTCTATGTATCACATCCATACTTGCACCCACTCCTCCAAGCCCCATATAGCAAATTGCTTCTACTATGGCTGTGTAAATTCTCTCCAGCTGTTTTATTTGTGTTCCTGGTAATTTATCTAGGCATGCTTTAATAGTTTTTAATGTGATTTTATCTTTAGCCATTACCATTCTCTTCTGCTCTTTTCAACCCCCCTTACTGCTTGTCTCCTAGATAATTAAATGTATTGACCACCTCAACTTCTCTTCCTTGCCAGTACCATTTCTCCTCTTTTCTTGTTACCTTTCTTAAATATCATAATTTTAGTTTTGCTTATGTTAATTCTAAGGTTCCATTCCTTAAAAAATTTATCTATTGCTCTAATTGCTCTATCTATTCCCACTTTGGATATAGCTCCTTCTACTAAATCATTTGCAAATAACAAACCAGGTATTTCCCTGTTATTATCAGCATGGTACCCAATATTGCTGACAAAGGGAAGAGAGTAGCAATTGAGACCCAGCATGTAACATTCGCTTATGTTCGTTGTCGATCAACTTAGATGGTGCTTTGGGGGCAAGATTATTTGATGTTTTTGGGTGAAAGGTAGCTCCGATTGTTGTAATCTGCCGCCAACTCAAAGTAGGTCTTGTTTGCAGAGGAATGGATTCAAAGATATGAGCTTGGAGCTTGCTTTTCTTACTAATTGTTTTTGTAGTCTGAAGCGTATGAATCTCTGCACCATATGTTGATGCCTGGGCGCACTTGATTACACGTATATAGTCCAGGACGTAACTCCTGAAGATCTAATTCACCCGTCTTTCTTTCTGTGGGACTAAATTTGGTGTTGGCGGCAAATCTGAGGCAGTATGTTGTCATTCTCTGCAGTCGGGTTAACTTAAGAGAATCGCTTCATGAACTCATCTTAATGTTACTGCTGTTATCAAGTTGAATGGGAAGCTGGGCCTCTCAGTATTCTGGAGGAACAGCTTTGAGTAACCGTGGATGATTTGAACACCATTTTCGAAGTTGGAAACCACCCCTTTGAAGAAGATCGATGAGTCCTTTTTGAATTTGTAAAGCTTCCTGGAGGGTTTCCATCCCAGACATGCAGTCATCCACATAAAAATCTCTCTGGAGAATTCCTGCTGCCTTGGGTAGTCTGAGAGACTCCTCAATAGATAGTTGCTGGAGGCACCTAGTTGCGAGGAAGGGTGCTGAAGCTGTACCGTAGGTGACGGTTTTTAGTTGGTAAAGTTTTATAGGTTCTTCTGGCAATCAGCACCATACTATTCTCTGACGGTTACAGTCGCGACTATCGACCTTTACTTGCTGATACATCTGGTGAATGTCTGCTGTAAAGCACACCTGGTGATTGCGGAACCTTGTAATGATGGACCATATATCTTGTTGCATGGTCAGCCCAATGCGTAAGATGTTATTCAGCGATTTCCCGCTCATAATGGTGGCAGAATCATCAAACACCACCCTCGTCGTAGTAGTAGAACTCGCTTCTTTAAGAACTGGGGGTGATGGGGCATATAGTAGCTATGGTCCTTGTTGGGTTGCGACCTGTCGATTACTTCCATGTGTCCCAGAGCTTCGTATTCTTCTAGGAAGTTAACGTAGTCGTTCTTAAGTTGGGTGTTTCTCGCCAGACGTCTCTCAAGATGATGCAGTCGTGACATGGCCATAGTGACCTAGTCACCAAGTTCTATTGCATCCTCTCGAAGTGGAAGTCCTACTGTGAATCTTCCCTGAGCATCTCTCCTGGTGTTGACAGTAAAATGTTTCTTGCACTCCAGTTCTTCCTTCGATCTGATCGACTGATTTATATCTTCTAATTCCCAGAATTGTTGAACTAGATGGTCAAGTGAGTTTTCATTCGTAATGAAGAAGGACTGCACGGTCTGTGATGGAGCTGTTCTGCCTAACCGCCCCGCAAGGATCCACCCAAGTTCCATGTTCTGTAGAACAGGATAGTCACCTGGTCTTGTTTGTCTTTCTGGTCGAAGAAGCTGGAAGAATACCTCTGTACCAATTAGCATATCAATTTGCCCAGGTTGGTTGAATGCTGGGTTGACTAGAAGAAACTCTTTTGGAATACCCCAGTCAGCGAAGTTAACATACGATCTTGGGAGATCACTCAAAATTTTTGTCAGCACAGCACAGGTAATTTCTACTTGGAATTCGCTGTGAATGGAGTGAACGTTAACTGTGGCACTGTGGCGAGATTCAGTCATAGCACTGCTTATGCCTTGTATTGGTACTCGGTTTTGAACCTTCCTTAGGTTGAATCGTTCTGCACAGGCATTTGTAATGAAGTTTGCCTGGCTACAAGAGTCAAGGAGTGCTCTACAAGTTTGTAGTCTTCCATATCCATCAGGTACTTTGACCAAGGCAGTTGAGAGTAGTATCTGGGTTTGAGGTTTTGTCTTGAGCGAGCAATATGTGGATGTAATGGTTTGTTGCCGGTTGACATCAACGCTGCTGCATCTTCCAGGCATGGCTTCAGTCTTCCTTCGTGTGACTAATTGATTGGTTCGATGGAGTAGGGTGTGATGCTTCAACCTGCATGAATAGCAAGAACCTGAAGAACAGTTGCTAACAATGTGTCCAGGTCTAAGGCAATTTGAACACAATTTGTGTTTGATAAAGTCCATTCTTTGTTGGACACTGCTGCTAGAAAACCCTGATCATTTGTAGAGAGGATGAACACTATTACAATATAAACAATTATTGCTGGCAGATACATATGCTTGTCTCACTGGTTTTGAGTGTTTGGTGTCAGTAGCATGCCGTGGATGGGAGGAAGCTGCTGAGTTGGAGGTCTGATTTGACTTAATTAGTTCAAGGACATGGCGCCTGTCTTCTAAAAATTTACATAATTCATCTAGCCTAGCAAATTTCAATTTTGATGACTTCAGCTCTCATTGTTTTCTGCTGATCTCATCAATGTGTTGAATCATTTGTGATAAAAGAATCTCATGCAATGGGATGTCAAGTTCAAGTGTCTCAGTTGCATTTAGATTACTGGAAACTTGATTTAGAAGTACTCGTAGATCTGCAAATGACTCTTTGCTTACAGATGGAAGGTTTAACAAGTTCTTAACATGAGATGCTGTGATCAGTTTAGGGTTATTGTATCTTTGACACACTGTTTACCATGCAATCTTAAAATTAGTGTATGTTATTGGAAGATTCTTAATTTGTTTGTGTGCTTAACCTGTAAATGAAGATAAATAATGATTCTTTTGTATATCTTCAAAAGAGTCATCGTTTATCACTAAACTGGTAAATGTATCAGAAAAGTGACGAAAGTCAGTAACGTGTCCCCGAAAGGATGGCAGTTTAATCGTTGAAGTGCTAGTTCTCTCATGAGTGAACAAGAGTGAGTGTTCTTGGTTGCACAGGAAAGGTTGCCTTGTTTCAGCTGTGATTCTGAACTCTGTTCTATCAAAGTTGTAAGTTTGTCTACTACATCGTAATACAATGATTCGAAATTATCACAATCTTCACTGTGATTCTCAGTTTCATCCTCTAGTTCTAATCTATCTTGCGCATTTTCGTACCTCTCTCTTATTCTTGGTAGATTGTCTAGTCTTGCCTTGATCAAATTGATGCTTGATTCTGCTTTAAAGTTATTTCAAAGTTGTACACATCTGTGATACTGGCTTTCGCTAGACCTCCAGTCTTAACAAGGAGTTGCCTTTCTTTGGAATCCATATTGGGAAGTAATAGGTATCAGAACTGAGTATGTACTTACCAGAGCTGCGTAGCTTAGTAGGCTGAAATTCGTCTGCGTGGCCATCGTATTTCCTTGGTGCTGACTAAGGCTACACGTGGCTGGTGTGGAAAAATTATTAATTTCTACTAATCTTTTAACTGTTTCATAGGCAATATTTTGTTTATTGTTTGAGTAATTCTGGAACCCTTTTTGGGCAACATATCTGCTTCTCATTCACAGAAACTCCACAGTGGGACGGAATTCATTGGAAACTACACATTTAATTTTTGGAGATGTTTAGTTTTATTATGAATTTATTTATCTTTACCATTTTTGGGCAGTAAGCTGAAATAATAACCCGAATGTGTGCTTTGGAATCTGTTAAGAAAACTGTGTTGGAAAGCTTATTGGTTCAAATAGATTTTGTAAGGAAATATACATTATATCAATTTCTTCATCAAAACTTGTGAAATAATCTCCAACATGCTTATAGAAAAAAAAAAAAAAGGAATTTACAGGTAGCTCATGCTGCTGCTCCATGTTTTTGGCTGTAAAAAGAGCCATCTGTATAGATGCAAGTCCCTTAATCACCTGGAAATCTTATATTTATGGTTTCAAGG
>CM060950.1:319837502-319935002 GCA_030765055.1 Mantis religiosa
AATTCAATCATTTACTACAGCCATGTTCATAATTCTTGTGAACAGAGCCTGGTACCATTTTTCCACAAACTGAAGTGGCAAATTTCCCTGCCAGCCCAGTCATGATGATGCATTCCACCAATGATCTTATTGTAGTGCTTTATGACTAGGGGGAGGATTTTTCCCTATTTACCTATTTTATTCCTTTGTTCAGAAACATAGGCTTTTAAGTTATAAGCACGTTTGCTACAATTATTAGCCTAATTTCTTAGTTTTATAGTGCCTATAAATGCCCATTTCATACGTTTGTGCCTATTCTGCTTATTAGTGCCTAAAACTGCCTTTTTAGCCAATTTCTTCTGCTTGTAATTTGTGACAACAGCTTTTGCACTTGTTGGTTTCAACATGAAGTTTTTGAAGAAGAGAAATTTCTTACTGCTGGACATTGGATATACAAAAAGGGGTTTAGCCAGGCAGGTATCTGCCTACAGACGTGTCACTATGCGCTAATGATGCCATGAAGACATTTTAGAATTCGCTCAAGGACAAGTAGCAAAGACCAGCTAAATGATATTTCAATGGATTGACAAATGACCACTCCTTGTGGGGAATGGAAAGCCCACTCTGTAAGCAGTGTTTTGAGTGCACACATAGATCAGTTTCCTATGCAAATATGCCAAAAGAGAGAAGCAACAGAAGTGTACTTCTTAAACAGTGGATAGATAAATGGTGATCCATTGTTCAACACAGATGGGAAAGTAATTTTTTGTCAGCCTTGTGTGAAACAGGCAAGTTTAATCATTCATTTGAAAGTAATGAGTCGTAATTCAAACGCAAACATCACTTAAATTATCCTTACTTGGACAAACCATTCGCCGAAACATGTCCAAGTAAGGATAATTTAAGTGATGTTTGTGTTTGAATTACTGACTCATTACTTTCAAACACTGTTTCTAACCTTTTGCTTCAAATAATATTAATCTGGCCAACAAGTCGTTCAGAAGGTATGTTTTCTGAAAAAACAGTTGGATAACTGCTGATGATGGAGACAAACCATTTTCCGAAACATGTCCAAGTAAGGATAATTTAAGTGATGTTTGTGTTTGAATTACTGACTCATTACTTTCAAATGTTAAATACATCACTGTTTCTAACCTTTTGCTTCAAATAATATTAATCATTCATGTTTGTATTAATACTATACTATCCCAGTTTCAAAATCCTTGTAGAAATCAGCCCTTGTAGCAATATTATGCCGAACACAAATTAGTATTAATACAATTTTGAGTCGAACTAATACTCAATGCTCCATTTATTGCTAGTATTTACCTAGAACGTGTTTCGTTAGGATCTTCCTAACATCATCAGCTGTTGTCGACTAATGGATGCCGATTCAGTGAATTCCTCGGAGGTGATAGGTGCGTCTCTGTCGGTATCTTGATGAACTTGAAATTTGGATTTTCTTCAAAGGTAGTATCGAAATTAAACAATTTACTTTCATATTTCTTTATAAAGATTTTTTCCCACGTGGTTAATGCAGCGGGACCTTGGCCACCTTTTAGTAAGTGAATTTCTCGTTCTATGTCATGATTTTCCTTCCAAAAATGGTATGCTACCGCCGATTTATCTATTTCTTTATTCCTTATGTTCCTAAAGTGCTCTTTAAGCCTAATGTTCATGTTCCTTTTTGTTTTTCCTTGCAATTTATCCGGTACACACCTGATTTTTTGCCTGTGGGTATCTCCTTTGTATTATGTGATTTCAAAAGATGTTGTACACTAAATTTGTTCTGTGGGGCCAAAGTAATATTGTGTTCTTTGAAGACTTTTTGGAACAGGTGTGTAGCTCTGGGATGATACGTAAATTTTCTGTATGAGGTTTCATTGCTAATTGGGGAGAGAGTAGTTACTTGTTTGCATCTTAGTTGTCTTTTGAATTTATCTATTTTCTTGTTGACCAATTCAGCACTGTATCCATTGTATTCTGCAATGTGAATGATATTATTGTACTCTTTGTTATATTCTATCTTGTTTAAAGGTACATTAACCAGCCTGTAAGTTAAACTGTTGATAACAGCATGCTTGTGTTGTCTTGGGTTATATCCATCTGATTTTATGAAATTTTCTGTGTGTGTTTCCTTTCTGTGTATGCCAAATTCAAGTTTATGATGTTAGGAAGATCCTAACGAAACACGTTCTAGGTAAATACTAGCAATAAATGGAGCATTGAGTATTAGTTCGACTCAAAATTATATTAATTTTGTGCTTCATTGTATCATAGTCCTTAAACAACGGAATACAAATTAGTATGTTGAGGAGAGCCAAAAGGAGAGAGACTGAATGTTTTCAGTTTTCCAAAGTAAAGTACAAATTTGCCTATGTGAAATCTTCATTGCATGATACAACATTACATTGAGATTTAGCTTAAAACATGTCTGAATCATTAAATAAGCCCGTCTAATGCATTTCATCTTGATTAGAATATTATTTATTTGAAACTTGTAGGTATAGCTTTGCAAACTCAGTGTACTGGATTTCACAGTTTTGTTATGAATATTATCTTTTGGCAGTTTCCTTTGCAGTAGCATGATATTTTTGTGCCATTGTAAAAGCTTATTTCTTGAGCTAATAGGAATACTTGGGGGAGGGATTATTAATTAAATTATTGATGGTGTCAATTGTTAATCATATCAGATCACAATCAGTACCGCTGGTTAGCAGCAATTTACTCCCGTAAGATTTCTTTTACATGTGTGTAAATCTACTGATACAAAGCTGTTGTTTTACCCAATCTTAAAATCACCACTCTGGGACTCTGTTCAGGTTACAACTTAAACTTGTAAGGCCAGCGCTTAATTAGTTAAGCTACACAGACTAAGATTTTATATATATATAAATTGTGATTTTCTCATGCTTACGTTTTTCTACATGTATCTCAAGGAATCATTAAATCTATTGCTTGGAGATTTTTGGTGTTGTTTCCAACATTGAAAATGAAACTGTAGACCAATAAATCTTAATGGTTTTTGTAAAATTTTACAGAAATGTCTATATAAATGTAGGTATGAGAATTCTTTTCACGATGGCATAATTGCTGTAATTCTGTTTGAATGAACAGGAAACGCTTACTAAAAAGCTGTGCTTTATTATTTGTTCTTAGTCAACAGTGGGGCATTTAGGGTTTTTATTACAAAAACTAGGATTCTGTAGCTTTAGCTTTTAATTAATTTTTGTTCTGTGCTTTGTATCTTTCTTACACATTATGACATCATTTTAAGTGATATTAAGATTGCTGTGATGAACTTTTGAATTCCTTATCTTTCCAACAATCGTTTCTATTAAGGAGACACATCTGTGCAAATTGGCCCAAAACTTACAAGAAGCCCAAATTTAGTTTTTTATCTTAAAATTAATATAGACGTACTTCAATAATATAATTTTTTTTTTTTCTAGCGGCACTACAGAAAAGTCACATGACTATTTAAATAACCCCACAACCTGTATCGTAGCTGCTATTATGTAATTTTAACCTCAGATTTCTCAGATTCCATATTTTCTACATTTTCCTAACTTCAAAATGTTCCACAGAATGTAGTTTTCTAGTAATCTGTATGAAATTCTAAACATGCCTGTAATGGCAACTGCATATTAAGTGTACCCATTTACATTTGTTGTGTTTTTGTTATTTGTATTGAAAAGGATTATAATGCTTGCCTCTCACTGAAAATGCTTAGGAAAATAAAAATTGTTAAATAGTTATATTTTTTTCCCTTCGTTGATATGGCGAAGACAAATATTTCACATAGGTACAGGTCATTAATAGGTTAAAATGGGTGCAGAAACTTATACCCTAAGCATTAATTTTTAATATTACAATATGTGGGACATTTTGAAAATTGCCTGTAATTTAGACATAAACTGTTAATTCCTCAGAAACTGTTACAACTAGAAAGCTGAAACTTGGTATTATTTCATTTTTGATCAATCACAAAAATAAATGGTATATATTTGAAACAAATCTAACAAAAGCTTCAGATATTTCAATTTTCATCCTTAAGCGTCCCCCCCCACCAAAACCGATGTTTTTGTTTTTTTGACATAGTTAATTACTTCACACCTTTCTGCACATTATGGTTCTTACTTAGTGAAGTGGATTTATATGTATTTTAATTATACAACAATATATGTTATTGCAATTTGCTGTGGAGCCATTTATGAAATTTGGAATAAATTTAGAACTATTATGCCTAGGGAACCGCAAAATAGTATGTGTTTAGCAAATTTGTTGCAGCGTATGTTGCGATGATTGTCATTTTGTTATAGTGCATTTATAGTACATTTTAAGAGCCATTTTACTAAAATTGTGTATTTCTAAGTGTGTACTTAGCAAATTTTTAATGCCTATTTAAGTGCCTATTCTGCCCATTTTTAGTGCCTTTTTGCCTGCCTATTTCACACATTTTTAATGCCTATAAATCCGCTCCCTATTTGTGACTAGTAACTGTTGAGCTTTCACCTTCTGATCGTGATTTCTGTTCCACTTGCTTACAGAAGTCACTGGTTCAATTACATCTATCTGTGATTCAATAGTTACATATTTTTTATCATGCCATTTGAAAAGAAAAGTGTTTTCTGAATGTCAAAAGTATAATCATAGGATCCCTATCCTGATATTTGCAGAAGAGGGTATGTGTACTTTTGTACAAATCTTTTGTATCCTGGTGAGGATATTTTTCAATCTGTTTTTACTAATGGTTCCAGAAGTCCAAAAATCAGAAGGTTGTGCAAATGATGTGTATTTGTAAAAAAGTTACCAAAAAACATGTCATGAGAATGAGAATTATCAATGCAATCCAACTTCTTCAGCACCATTTTGCTTCCTTAAGCTGTCATTTCTTTCGTTAGTTTCATTTTGTTTTGTAAGTTTACCATAATATAAGTCAAAATTATAGCAGTACCAAAATTCTGTGCATTCTGTATGTCTGTGCATAGAGTGCACAGCTTGTGACCAAATAGAATAAGTTTCTCTTGAATGAATTGTTTGATAGAATTATGGCAGTATACTTTAGTTTCATCTCATCTATGGCAAGCTGTTTTGAGTATATACCAAACTTCCAGAAGGAAGCATTTAGCCTAGATATTACTGGTCTCACTTTGAAAAGCCAGATATTATTTCAATTATATCCCACAGAAATTCCTCTTAAGTCCAACATTTGACCGACTGAAACAAGTGCTGGTGGAAACTACCAAAGATAGTTGACAGGAATAGCAGTGCGGCTAACTTTGGTAGTTGCAGGGCCTTCCGCTGCCAGTCTTCCGCTGCACATGAATAGAAGTCGTTTACATTTATTGTGATGGAAATTCATTGTTCTTCCATAACTGTATGTAGACTAAGTTGTTGGTGTTTCTTTTGTAACGTCCTCCAACGTTAAGTCATATTGGATTATGAATGAAATGGGTGAAGTGATGCTCAAATGAGTCTGGGGTCCATGGAGCTTAGAGTTAACTGACATTCATCTATCAGGATAAGGAAAACCCCCGGAAAAACCTTATCAAAACCCTAACCAATATTCGAACTCGGGACCTCTTGAACGTGAGGCAGGCACGCTACCATCTACGCTACTGAGGTGGGCTATGAAGACTAAGGTTTGGATAGGTAGAGTCAGATTGAAAAATTCAGTGCCATAGCTGGGATTTGAACCACAGATCTCCTGGTCTCTGTCCAGTTGCTAAAGCCTAATAATAGTGGTTTAACTATGAAGCCTTAAGTCACCACGAATGGTGCGTATCTCATTGTATAACAAACTGTATCACAATAATCATGAATTTTATCTGCAAATCTCTAGTTACTTACAGTATCCAGTGTTTCTTCTGGCATAATTCCTTTGAATACGTCAAAATTATGCTCCACATCTCTGAATGTAATCTAAAACTGAAGTAAAGAAAAAAGAAATAACTAACAGACAGGTATTACTGTTTACAGTTTCTGTTAGTGCAGAATAGCTGAACTGTCCTCCAAAAAATAACTATTAAGATGCATGTACTTCAGGAGCCGTATTAAAGTGTTATCCTCACTTCAAGGAAAACAATATACTGTCACCTTGTGACAGTGTTGTGCTGCTGCCACAGGTTGGAGCTGTGCGCTTGACAGGAGAGAAAAACACAGAGAGAGGTCCCAGAACATTCTGCCCATTGTTGCTGCTGCTAAAGTTCTCGAAAGGTCTGCGGCTTTCTAGAAACAATGGCTGGGGAGGTATAAATACCCGCAAGGTGTTAGAAGTGGCAGTTGTTTGTTGGTTATGGCGACAGCCGACGATTGAAGTGTACAGCAGTGATTTTTCATTTGTTTTCGTGTAGCAAAACACCGAGTCAGTCTCGAAGACAGCTCATTGTGAATTTCACGTCTTTTTACTGCAGCAGAAGTTGTTCTAAATTTCTGCAAACCAAATTTCCGAATCTACGTATCCCACACAGATACAATACGATACTGTTGAACAACAATTCACTTTTTTTTTTTTTCAAAATGGGAGGGAAAAAAGGAAGAGAAAAAAAACCTTTAATAAACATGTGGCAGGTGCTTGCTTACTATTACAGAAGTAACAATGTTGCTAGTTGTTGTGCCACGCAAAGCTGTGTGCTGTTGTGAGACAATATTTTGCTGTTTCCAGTTCATCACATTACCATCCATATTTTATCTCTTAAGAACCGTGTTAAGTTGCATGAATTATCCTTTTAATTCTTTTAACTGCAAGTTTTATAACGCCTTTTTTACCATCCCAAAGCCTTGAGTGGGCCATAGCTTTCTCCAGGCCCTCTTCTGGGCCAGATGGTGTTCATATCTTAACATTATAGCATTTTTCTTTGGCTAGTAAATTCCTCTTATGGGTGTATTAACTGTATCTGTTGCTCCACTGTTTTACCATCTTGTGAAAGGCCACCATCATCCTAATCTTAAAACATGGCAGGATATTCATTTACCTTTTAGTTATCCGACCTCTTCACACCAGTTGAATCTGCAAGGTTATGAAGCGCTTGATCAATGGCCATTTGACATATTTATTTCTGAATGTCTGCAGTCGAATGTTCAGTGAGGCTTTTGTCGCTTTGTTCAGTGGTTGACAATTTAGTTGCATTAGCCACACACATCATGGATGGTTTTCTGTGGAAGAGACAAACAGTTCTCTTATAACTTCCTTTCATGGAACTGTTGAAAACAGTGTTGTTATAATAAATGAAATTTAAGGGTGAGTAGATTAATGAAACTGAACAACACTTAAATTAATACAATTTTGAGTCGAACTAATACTCAATGCTCCACTTATTGCTAGTATTTACCTAGAACGCGTTTCGTTAGGACCTTCCTAACATCATCAGCTGTTGTCGACTCAGCTGATGATGTTAGGAAGGTCCTAACGAAACGCGTTCTAGGTAAATACTAACAATAAATGGAGCATTGAGTATTAGTTCGACTCAAAATTGTATTAATTTTGTGCTTCATTGTATCATAGTCCTTAAACAACAGAACACTTAAATTTCCCGGAACACGTTTCGGAAGCTATTTTCCTCCATTGTCAACCGGACATCAATTGGTTCTCAGTGGTTCTGAAAACCAGCAAATGTCTGGTTGACAATGGAGGAAAGTAGCCTCCGAAACCTGTTCCAGGAAATTGAGAAGTGTTGTTTAGTGTCATTAATCGACTCATCCTTAAATTTAATAGTTCTCTTCTTTGACCTAGAGAAGACATGACACTTGCTGGAGGTATGGTACTCTTTGTAGCCTCCATAAATGGAACAGACATGGCCATATACCCCTCTTTATTCAGGAATTTATGAAAGGTGAGGTCTTTCTCGTTCTCATGGGTTCAAATTTCTCCCATGCTTTTACTCAGAACAGAGAAATGCAAGGCTCGCTTCTTAGTGTAAAATTATTTGCTATTACCATCTATCCCATATAGAGTGTGTTCTTCCAAATGTTTTGTCTCCTTTGTTCATGGACAATTTCATCTTTACTATAGTTCTCAGTGGATTGTCTCTTAGAATGCCGCCTCCAAGTGTGTCTTGATAGCATCTTCACTTGCAGTGCTGAGAATGGCTTTAAGTTCTCCACTAAGCAGACTATCTATGTTAACTTCTGGAGCTGGAAGGTATTTCGCCTTCTCGGTCCAGAAGTTCTCCTTTTCACAAGTGAGACAAAATTTCTGGGACTGGTGTTTATTAGGAAGACATCCCATATCTTAAGTAACAGACGGCAAGTGGTTGCTACTGCAAACAAATGTTCAGAGGTGCAGAAAATAATGGAGTCCCTCAAGCGTCTTATCTTAGGTCCATTTCTTTTTATTTTATTAATCAGTGACTTGGCATATAATTTGCCAGAAGACCTAGTTAAGTACGCTGATGATACAACTTTAATAACATCGCACTCAGATCATAATCAATTAAAACTTTTAGAACTACATAATGTTAATACTGCAAAGAACTGGTTTACTGCTAATAAGTTAATGTTGAACGAACAGAAAACTCAGCATTTTACATTTAGTTTGTCAGATATGAGGGTAAATGAATTGCCATTTGTTAAACTCTTGGGTTTCTGCCTAGATTCAAAACTTGGATGGAAAAAGCAAGTTGAAAATGTGTGCACTAAATTATCCAGAGTAATCTTTACTTTTATGAAGCTTAAGTCACTCGTGTCACTAGATACTCTCAGACAGGTATACTTTGCATTATTCTGTTGTTTAAGGACTATGATACAATGAAGCACAAAATTAATACAATTTTGAGTCGAACTAATACTCAATGCTCCATTTATTGCTAGTATTTACCTAGAACGCGTTTCGTTAGGACTTCCTAACATCATCAGCTGTTGTCGACTAATGGATGCCGGTTCACAAAGGCATTCCCACTAATTTTTAAGCATTGGTACAGATATGTGGATGACATTTGGGCAATAATAAATGAGAAACAAGTGGATGATGCATTAAAACTACTTAATTTACAAAATCCTGCAATAAAATTCTCCATAGAAAAAGAGATAAACAATGAAATCCCTTTCTTAGATTTGAAACTTACCAGAAAACATAATAAACTTGAATTTGGCATACACAGAAAGGAAACACACACAGAAAATTTCATAAAATCAGATGGATATAACCCAAGACAACACAAGCATGCTGTTATCAACAGTTTAACTTACAGGCTGGTTAATGTACCTTTAAACAAGATAGAATATAACAAAGAGTACAATAACATCATTCACATTGCAGAATACAATGGATACAGTGCTGAATTGGTCAACAAGAAAATAGATAAATTCAAAAGACAACTAAGATGCAAACAAGTAACTACTCTCTCCTCAATTAGCAATGAAACCTCATACAGAAAATTTACTTATCATCCCAGAGCTACACACCTGTTCCAAAAAGTTTTCAAAGAACACAATATTACTTTGGCCCCACAGAACAAATTTAGTGTACAACACCTTTTGAAATCACATGATACAAAGGAGATACCCACAGGCAGAAAATCAGGAGTGTACCGGATAAATTGCAAGGACTGTGACAAATTCTACATTGGAAAAACAAAAAGGAACGTGAACATTAGGCTTAAAGAGCACTTTAGGAACATAAGGAATAAAGAAATAGATAAATCGGCGGTAGCATACCATTTTTGGAAGGAAAATCATGACATAGAACGAGAAATTCACTTACTAAAAAGTGTCCAAGGTCCAGCTGCATTAACCACGTGGGAAAAAATCTTTATAAAGAAATATGAAAGTAAATTGTTTAATTTCGATACTACCTTTGAAGACAACCCCAATTTCAAGTTCATCAAGATACCGACAGAGACGCACCTATCACCTCCGAGGAGTTCACTGAACCGGCATCCATTAGTCGACAACAGCTGATGATGTTAGGAAGTCCTAACGAAACGCGTTCTAGGTAAATACTAGCAATAAATGGAGCATTGAGTATTAGTTCGACTCAAAATTGTATACTTTGCATTATTTGAGACACACATTAACTATGGAATACATTTATGGGGACATTCTTCCGAGGTTCATAAGATTCTTCTATTGCAGAAAAAGGCACTATGAATACTTTTAAATAAAAATAGCAAAGAACCATGTAAACTACTATTTATTAAATTGAAGATTATGACCGTGTACAGTCTATTTATATACAGATCATTAATTTATATCAGAACAAATATTAACCAATATTCTCTCAGGACTGATCATAATTTCAACACAAGAAATAAGCATACATTAGACTATCCAAGATGCAGATTAGCTCTTAGTGCAAATATTTGTTTTTATAATGCTATTAACATGTTCAACAACAACATTACTCTGTAATTTAAATTTATGTAATCTGTAGCCAAATAGGTAATTATTGTTTTATATATTTTAGTATTGTAATTATGACGATGTCATTTCTGGATGTATTGTGGTCTCTGAAAAATAAAGATGATTATTATTATTATCTCTTATTTGAAGGCCAGATGTGGCCTGACTATTTTACATGTTTTAAGTGGCACATCCTGGAAAGTTGATTGGACTGTTCTTTTATACCTTATCGCTCTCTGGTTCCATCAAAACTTCTTTATGGTTATATTGATATTCCTTGGCTCAACCATCTGTTTTAAAATCATCTCAATCCTATATATCACCATAGTATTAAGTTGAGTATTGGTGCCTCTCCAACGAGCCCTGTTATCATCCTGTGTGCGTAAGCTGCTCTGATCTTTCTTATTGGCATGATGTTCTTGGTAGTAATGCATACAGACCCACTAATCTGCTGGGATATCTGTTTTTGATGATTCATTGAACTGCCAGTACTTGGTATGGTCCCTGGCCCTGCTCCCTCCTGTTATTCAATTTCACTCACTCCTTCGGCTTTTTTATGCTAGTTTACTGGGCACATTTCCCTGTGGGAAGCTCGTTTTCCTTCGTGACCCTGCACAGAGATCACTCAGTTTATCATTGCTGTCCACACCAAAGTCAACAACCCTCTTTGTCTGTTCGATTAGCCTTTATAGAGCTTCAAGCACAATTGCTCAGTGTAGTTTTATCTTTACTGATGGCTTGAAGGACAAAAGTGGAGTGGGATGTGCCTTTGTTCATGATTGCCGGAGTTTTAGATTTTGTCTTTTACCACTCTGCTTTAGTTTTACAACTGAACATTTTAGTATTTACCAAGCTCCTTTAGGTATTCATTGGCAAGCTTTGCAGCAGTGCATAGTTTGCTCAGATTTGTTAAGTGCCCTTTAGAGCCTTAGGTTGCTGTACAATTACTATTCTCTTGTGCAGAAAATATAGGATAATCTTCATACACTTACTAAGATGGTCTTCGCATATCGTTTATTTCACCTGGAGTACTTCGTCACATGGCTGTCATCATAAGGAAGTCATTTTAGCCAAGTGCATATCGGGACTGCCATTTTAGTCATAGTTATCTTTTACAATCAGATGCAGTCCTACTCTGTGCCCATTTGCTTATTGAGCCCCTTTGACAGTGTGACATGTTTTTATCCAATGCTAGTTTTTAGGTCAGTTGCATGTTTCATTTTAGCTGCCAGCCACTTTGGCGTTGTGCTAGCTGACACCTGTGCTGCAGCACATATTTTGTGTTTTGTTGGAGTGGCATGAGTGGCCATGTGTAATTTTGTAATTTTTATTTCATCTTCTCTTTCAATGTTTTCCCTCTGACATGTATTCAGTGTTTTAGTTGGGAGGTCTTCCTGTCTTTGTTAACCATTTGGCAGTTGCTGGCACTTTTTTATTGACGTTTAAACTATTATGTTTTTAGACTGAGGGTGTGCATCCTGTATTATAGTGTATTAGTTTTGTCTGGGCACTAATAACCAAAGTAGTTTTGTTCCCTAAAGCCCACATACTAACCACCCCCGCCCCACCCCTGTCCATTATCTCATCTACCCAATTGTACTGATTATAAACTACATCTTCATTTAGTACAAAATTGAATCGAGAATATATTGACACATTGCTTCACTCACGCCATCTGTTGACAATACGGAGAAAGAAGATTTTAAAATAAAACAGGTGAGTGAAGCAATGTGTCAATATATTCTCGATTCAATTTTGTACTAGTTTGTGCTTCACTGTCCCTACGCTTCTTTCAAGTTTATACTTTACATCTTCATTTACTTATTATTTACTGGTTTACATTTACTGGTTATTTTGGGGCGATAGTAAAGACAGTCACTTGGTTTTTAAAGTACAAAAAAGGACTGTTAGATGCCTAATATCAGGAAAAAAATTTGACTCCTGCAGGAACTTCTTTAAGGAATTGAAAATCTTGACTCTGCCCAGTCTGTATATATATTGTTTGCTATGTTACACAAAACAAAACCTTGAAAATTTCACCACAAATAATCAAATACATCATCATAACACCAGAGGTAAAACAGACTTAAGAACAATAACACATAGAACTACACTTTATTCCAAAAGGAGTTAGATATTCAGCAGTCACTCTGTATAATAAACTACCGGCCAATCTGAAAAACATAAAATCCATGCGGTGTTTCAAGCTATTGTTGAAAGAAATTTTATTAAGTGATTCATATTATGATATAAGTGAATTTCTAGATACACTGTAGCTGGCCATGTAATTGTATATATTTGTGATGCATTTTAAATGCTGTGTAGTTGTAGAGCCATGCAACTATATATATTTATGAGTTCATGCTTAGATCTTATTAATTACACTTGATGTAATTTATATTTTATACTTATATTATCTGTATTGTTCTAAATATTTGTATTGACGTATCCAATGCCATTGTATTGACTTAACGGATGAATAAAACTACTACTGCTACTACTTACTACCTGCCTGCCTGCCTGCCTGCCTGCCTGCCTGCCTGCCTGCCTGCCTGCCTGCCTGCCTGCCTGCCTGCCTGCCTGCCTGCCTGCCTGCCTGCCTGCCTGCCTGCCTGCCTGCCTGCCTGCCTGCCTGCCTGCCTGCCTGCCTGCCTGCCTGCCTGCCTGCCTGCCTGCCTGCCTGCCTGCCTGCCTGCCTGCCTGCCTGCCTGCCTGCCTGCCTACCTGCCTGCCTACCTATTTGCTTACCTGCCTGTCTGCGACCGACCGACCTACCGACCGACCTGCCTGCCTACCTGCCTACCCACCCACCCACCCACCAAAAAGAATTTCACAAAATGGAAGTAGATAATCCAGCATTACCAAGAGTATATGGGCTACCAAAAATTCAAAAAAACAGGAAAAGGCATAAGACCTATCACTAGTAGGATAAATGCCCCCCACATATAATTTGGCCAAATGGTTACTAAATAAATTCAATAGTTCCCAAAATTTGAGAGTGCAAATTAAAAATCTCTTTAGATTGGGTAGAAAAATCAAAGATACAAATTTGGACGAAAATGACAGACTGGTTTCATTTGATGTATCATCTTTATTCCCAAGCATACTAACAGAAAATTACAGATTCTAATAAAAAAAATGACTTACTACAATAGAAATGGAAACAGTAGAAGCTGAAGAATACATTTCACTAACAAAATTATGCATTGAACAAAACTTTTTAAGCTTTAATGGAAAAACCTACAAGCAGAGATCAGGGTTATCAATGGGCAACCCACTTTCACTATTTTTTGCAAACTTATGAGTGCATTCAAAACACAAATTAAAAAGGCCTTCCCATGAATCTTCAAAGTCTGGTATAGATATGTTGACATCTTTGCAATAGTGGCTAATAAACTCTTGGTAATGGATCTAAATATCATCAGGAATGACACAAAAATAAAATTTGGAATTTACAGGAAACCAACACATTCAGAAAATTACATAAAAAATAATAGCCACAACCCAATTACACATAAACATGCAATAATAAACAGCCTTACACCAGTCTAGTCAACATACCCATGGAAAAAGAAGAATATTTCAAAGAACAAAAATCAATACTACACATAGCAGAAGAAAATGGATACAACAAAAGTTTGGTGTTGAAGAAAATTAGAAAACCTAAACTAAAGAAAACCATTAAGGAAGCAACCACATTTACAAAAGAAAAAGAAAGCAACAGCATATTCAGTTCATTCACATATCACCCAAAAACATTTAATAAATTTAAAAAGATCTTCAAGGAACAAAATATCACCTTGGCACCTACTAATAGACACTCAATTTTAAAATTGCTAACTTCAAAAACAAAAGATGAAATCCCATCAGTTAACAGATCCGGAATATACCAGATAAGTTGTAAGAATTGTGAAAAATGCTACATAGGTCAAACTAAAAGAAATCTAAAAACCACAGTCAAATAGAACTTTAGAAACATCAGATTGAAACAAGAAGATAAGTCAGCAGTAGCATTTCACTTTTGGACTGAAAACCATGACATTGATCCAAATCCAAAATTATTAAAAGGAGTGATAAACCAAAATAAATTGACAACATGGGAGAACATAGTCATATGGAAAAATAAGGATCGTGTAATGAACTTTGAAATCCCACCAGTAGATAATTTGACAAAGAAGTTCATAGTTCCACCACCAGAGAGAGAGAGCAGACAACAACAGATGCCAGTTGGAAAGAGATTGAAAATGTAGGCAAATGCCTTTGAAACTAGTCTCTCATAAATATAAACCAGTAAGTGACGAGTATTAATAAACTAACTACAAATAGTTTGAGATTAATTTTGACGTCACTGTTACTAAATTCCTCCAAACACATATACATATAAGGACTATCAGATTCACAATAAAAAAGGAAATCAATGGACAACTCTCTTTCTTGGATCTAAACATCATCAGGAATAACACAAAAATAAAATTAGGAATTTACAGGAAACCAACACGTTCAGAAAATTACAGAAAAAATAATAGCTACAGCCCAATTATACATAAACATATAATAAACAGTCTTACAGCATACTCAACGAACCCATGGATAAAGCAGAATACTTTGAAGAACAAAAAGCCATACTACACATAGCAGAAGAAAATGGATATAACAAAAGTTTGGTGTTGAAGAAAATTAGAAAAGCAAAACTAAAGAAAAGCATTAAGGAAGCAACTAAATTTACAAAAGAAAAAGAAAGCAACAGCATATTCAGTTCACTCACATATCACCCCAAAATATTTAATAAATTTAAAAAGATCTTTAAGGAACAAAATATCATCTTGGCACTTACTAATGGACACTCAATTTTAAAATTGTTAAATTCTAAAATAAAAGATGAAATCCCATCAGTTAACAGATCCGGAATATACCAAATAAGTTGTAAAAATTATGAAAAATGATACATAGGTTAAAAAAAAAAAAAAGAAATCTAAAAGCCAGAGTCAAAGGGCACTTTAGAAACATCAGAATGAAACAATAAGATAAGTCAGCAGTAGCATTTCATTTTTGGAACGAAAATCATGACATTGATCCATATCCAAATTATTAAAAGGAGTGATAAACCAAAATAAACTGACAACCAGGGAGAACATATTCATATGGAAAAATAAGGGCCGCATAATGAACTTTGAAATCCCATAAGTAGATAATTTGACAAATAAGTTCATAGTTCTACCGCCAGAGAGAGGGGAGTAGACGACAACAGACACTGGTTGGAGAGAGATTGAAAATGGAGGCAATGGCTTCCGAAACTAGTTCCTCAATAAAGTGACACAGTGTCAATAAACTGATTACAAATATATCGAAATTTAACTGTATTGGAACACCACAGTGAAGCGAAGAGCCAACGATGCGAACGATGGTTCGTGAAACATTTCCTCAAAGTCCAGAACTACCCACACCACTTGATCAAGCTTTAGTCGCATAAGAGCCGACGATGTGAATGATGGTCCGTGAAACATGTCCTCAAATTAGGTACGTAAGTGAAGCTGATGTGTAATAAATACGACTCATCTATGATTTCAAATAGTTTTTCCAATTACATCTTCATTTCCTTATTTATTTACACTTGTTTTCGTGTAAGATTCTTGCTTGTTGACTTAGTAACCCCAACACTGTCTGCACTCAAGTTTGGTTGTATTGTTATCCTTTCTGCTCTCTTTCCTTCAGTTGCCTTTCAACATTGCTCTCCTTCCCCTCTTATGTTCTTTCTCCTTTACTGTCATCTGACACATCATCCTGTGTGGCCTTCCCCTTTGTTTCTTTCTATTGTTCTTTCTGCAGTTGTATCATTTGCTCTGTATGATGACTGTGCCCACCTGTCAGTCTCTTATTGTGTCAGTGTAGTGTCCTGGATTCTATATTCATCAACAAATATAGGTTTTCCTGTTTCTGCACTTGTAAATTATCTATCTCACTGTTTTCTCCTTCCGTTTATTTACTGTTTATCCTTAATTTAAAATGTATGTATGCTAATTTCTCTTTATGTGCAGTTCTGCATTCTTTTAGCTTTATAAATATTCTCTTTTCATGTAGATTTAAGTCTTTGTTGATGTAAATTTCAGTACCTTTCAATTTTTTTTGCCTATTCTATTGTGTCTTAACTAGTTGTGTACTTGCTAATTTTGCTAACTTTTTTTTCTTCTCCCAGCTCTTTCAGAGTGGAATGCATCACAGATCTCACATCTTCTCACCTCCACCCATAGTCTTCCTTCTAAAAGATCTTGTACTTCATGTCTCGAATCTCTTCCTGCATTCTTTTCAATTCACAAAACCGCCAACTTGTATCTTCTGTTGTCTTATAAATTCTCCAATCTTCCTTTTTATGGGCCAGACTTCTTTCATAAATCCCTTCTTTATTATCTTTTTCTATCCCAGTATTTTGTTCCAATATATTTTCTAATTGCTTTAATTCCCTTAGCATTTTCTTGTCTCTTTAGTTGCCATGCTCTTTGTTACCTCTCTGCACTTGCCTCCATGCCACCTTAGCACACATCTCCTTACTGCCACTCAATTAGTACTCCCTTTCATTGATTACACTAATGGATATTTAGCAGAAGTTAATTGCAAACCCATTGTTTAAATATATTCCTATCCATTTCTTCATTACGTTTTGGGTTTCATTTGCTGTTAGGGCAAAATCCAAGAGATGTTATCTTATCCAAAATAGAAATTTTTGTCTTTATTAATGACACACAAAGGATATGCTTTTTTGCTTAAATCTGAAACCTATATTTTCCTCTTCAAATTATTATTATGTTTTACAAGTATTACTTCTAAACATATAATAGGTAGGAGTAGTGATATTAGCATTTTGAAATCAGGAATTTAGCATTTTGATGTTTACATTTAGCATTTTATAGCATTTATACATTTGCAATTTAGCATTTTATAGCATTTTGAAAAAAAAGTTTAGAGTTAATTTTTTTAAATGATGAATATTAACATTATGTGAGATTTAAAACACATTTATGGATGGCTATTAATGCCAGTGATTTAAAAGTGCATGGAAGTTAAAAGTCAATTTATTTTACATTAATATAGGTTAAAGCAATACACAGAATTATAGAACAAGCTGATACAGACTAAAGCATACTGCATAACAGCAAAAAGATAAATCCATACTGATGTAAAACTAGCACAATAAAAAAGAAAATGCACAAATTAGTTGAAATTAGTCCACGCCATAACTCACAAGTTTATGATTCAGTAATGCTGTTGAATGAAATCAGTGAACATATTTCAACATTCGTTCCATCATTTGAGTCCTCCTGTCACAGTCAAATTACATTTACTGAAATATCTTTCAGCATCCTGTTGGCAGGACCCCAAATATATTGCAGAGCTGCTCAGGCAAACTCTGGGTATTTGAGCTTAA
The DNA here is from genome assembly GCA_030765055.1 of Mantis religiosa. Classification (NCBI taxonomy): domain Eukaryota; kingdom Metazoa; phylum Arthropoda; class Insecta; order Mantodea; family Mantidae; genus Mantis; species Mantis religiosa. The sequence continues at coordinate 319,855,243 of CM060950.1, forward strand.
AAGCCAACAGCATTTGCAGGCAGTCTACATCTTTATTATTCTGCATGGTTTATATCATTTGCAAATGAAAATATTCATATCCCTCTACAAAACTATCCATGTTAACATCATGAAAAAATGGGACCTTATTTTTACTTTCACTTAAAATCCTGTACTTTATTGAAGTTACTCTGCAAGCAGTGACAGGATTAGAAAGCTTGCCATCTCTTGGAAAAATACGTTTGTCACATTTTCCGCCATGTGGCTGTTCAATTTAAGCACACACTCCATAAACATGTTTTTCTGTTTTCTTTTTACATTTTCATGTGAACAGGTGTCCATGAATTGCATTATATCAGTGGGCAACCATCCTCCAGCACACCTTTTCAGCAATGAGTATAAAGTTAATATTTCATCTCGCAACTTATGTGCAAAGCGGTAGGAGGAGTCCTTCTATTGGGTAATTAATTTAATAATTGAGACTGACACCTCAGCCACAAATTTAGCCTGACACTGTACTTCAAAATAATTATGTTCATCAATAAAAATGTTTAGTAGGTATGAAGAGCTGCTGCTTAATAAATTTTCATCCAAAGATTGAAAATTATATATAAAGTCATCTAACCTTATTATGTATATTTAATGCATCTAAATACTTGTTCACATATTCCAAAGATTTAAACCATGAATTCTCCAACATGTGAGCACGGATCTGGGAAAATACGTATAAGCAAAGATTTGGGTAACTTTCTTCAAGAAATTTCATATAAGCACTTTTCATTTTTCTTGAGTGTAAAAAAAGCCATTTTCAGTTTTGACATGAAATGGTTTAGTTGTGACATTTCTTTTGTGATCAAATCACTAATTAGGTTCACCTTTTGTGCCAAACACTGAAAGTGCATCAGATGGTCACCAATTATCTTTGCAATGCTCCAAAGCATGTCCCAATGTAATGAGCTGAATCTGATACCATCCGCAGTACATTTTCATATGAGATATTATTCTTTCAAAGCGTCAGTGATTGTCCTGCTACAAGTGGTACCATTTGCTTTATCAAAAGGTCTGCAACTACATTGAAATACCTCCTGGTTTTCTGGGTCATACATTGTTCGGAATAAAACCGCGAAAATACATCTTCCCTGCCTATCTGAAGTCTCGTCTGCAACTACAACAATGGGTTTTCCTTGCAGATACTTCTTTAGTTCAGCCTTCATTGCTTCTCCACAGCGATGTACATACTCTCGTCGCAATGTATTTGCCTTGGGCAGATCTCCGGAGTCTGGCGCATACCTGAATGCAAAATTGATTTAAATTAGCTAAAATGACTCAAGTTTGAGTCCTTTAGGCTCTACCAAGTTACAAAATTAAGATTACTGCGCTTAATATGTTTGTGTGTAATTTAATACCCCTAAATTGAATTAAATTTTTAGAGTTTTTAGTTATATAACTTTTTTGGCTTAGTAATGTTAAAATATGGAAATGATATCGTTAATTTCATGGCATATGTCCGTATTACTTTGACAAATACTCCCGAAAAGCTGGATGGTCCACTTTCTGAATAGGGATGTTTGTCTTCAAAATCATCTTCACTGTGTCTTCAACAAAAGCATTTTTTTTTTTTTTTTTTCAGATTTTGTGCTCTTCAGTTTTTCATGCATCATTTGAATTGTGGCTTGTCATTTTACTCCTTGTTTTTCCTCTTGTGATTATTGTTGAAACTTTCTTTGGCGCTGCCATGTCCTCATCTTCAAGCGTGTTTGTCTAAAACATCCTTTTGCCAATCCAGGCATTGATTACAGAACTTGCACATTAAAATTTTGCTGTCACTAATATAAAAACTTTTATGTTCACAATTCTCTGTCCGCTGTTTGATTGAGATTTTCACTCTCACCATATTTGCACTTACTGGTGTGATGTATGCATAGAATGAATAAAAGCTGCGCGTAAAACCGAACAGAACAATGAAAATTGCAACTTTGGCAACTGAGAACTCCAACTGGAATGAACATATGTTTATCACTTCCTTAAAATGAGGATTGCTATTGGTTTTCAGAGACAAGGATTGAAATGTTCTGTTAACTGGGTTGTGAAGGTAGATTTATGACAGTCATTAGGCTAGTAAGAGGGGTGGGTCTCGTTTGTAAAACAACTGAACTCCAAGTACCAAACATATCTCATATGGGCAATGTGGAACAATAGGCTAATTTAGCAGGAAGGGTTACTTTCCAAATTCCAGAAAAGAGGTCACTTACTTTATAGCTTTCTAAACATGCAAAGGTTCTACAGACTCTTCAGTTAAAGTTTCCAGAAGAAAAAGCATTGGGAAAAAATAATTACTTGGGAAAATCTTCGATTTCACATTTATATCACATTTTGAGTCAATTTTGCACTTTATCGCGCTATATCGCATTTGCGAAAAATCACCACCCCTAATAATAGGCTATCCAGTATTTCTTAAATTATGAATTATACTTTTGAAAAATGATACTCTTTATTAGATAGTCAACATGAAAAATTCAATGCCATGGCCGGGATTTGAACCACAGATCTCCTGGTTTCCGTGCAGTCACTCTAACCCATTGAGCTACCATGGACAATGTGCTGTCCTGACATTAAACTCTCCATTTGACTTGTGTATTTCCCTGGTAGACTACTAGGGGCTCTCACATTTGAGATACACTGTTTGTGCCGACTTACTATCGTAAATACTTGAGTCCCAGGCTTCATTATTTAACTCTTATTGTTTTAGTTAATTGATGGAAATTAATCATTTCTTCACACTAGCCGTATATAGGCTAAGATCTTTGATAGATAGAGTCAACAGGACGTCCGTGGTTCAAATCCCAGCCATGGCATTGAATTTTTCAAGTTGAACCACCAAGTTTTCTAACTCTGCATGCTACTTGAAGCACACCTCTGAAGTAGGGAATTCATCGGCAGTGTGTAATCAGTTTTTGTTTAAGTATTCTAGCTTTGAGTTTGTTATCCTATAGTTAAAGCTTCAGGATAATTGGGGCTGATATTTTAGGCGTGGCTCCCTCACACATCATTGCTTCTGTCATGAATTTGTGGATGGGTTTCAGCAGGAGGCATCTGATACTTCCTTTGCCAGCATATGATACAACTCCAGTTGAGACTAAGCAATATGGGATAGTAGTGACTGAAAAATGAGCAGGATGGTTATGAAAAAAGTATTTGTAATCGGTTTTTAACACTTCGTCACTTACATTTTTATATTATTGAGGGACTAATTCCAGAAGCTGTAGCATCCATTATCAACAGTGGTCCAAGGGTTCCAAAACTAGCCCCTCAATAATATAAATATGCAAGTGACGAAGTGCGATACTGACTACAAATTGTAACTTGCTTGAATCAAAGAACTTCAGGGGTTCTATTAAATTTGAAGGGAGTCGATTGATGACACTAAACAACACTTTTAAATTTCCCAGAACATGTTTCAGAGACTATTTGCCTCCATTGTCAACCAGACATCGACTGGTTCTCAGTGGTGTAGCTGGCAATATTTTGTCATGGGTCTCCTCTGGTGGTGGTTCGAGGAACTTCTTGAAAAAATCTTTCTGGGGGATGTTGTTCCTATTTTTTGAAATGAAGATTTGTTCCCATGTGGACAGTTCTTGATTTCCTGATGTATGTTTTAGTAGTTTTGGTCCTGGGTTTATGTTGTGTTTTTTTTTTTCAAAAATGCATGGCAAGTGCTGATTTTTCTAATTATTTATATTTTATGTTTCTAAAGTGTTCCTTTGCTCTTGTTTCTAAATTGCTTTTGATTTTTCCAATATAAATTTGACTACAGTCACAGCATTCAATTTGATATATACCAGATCTTTTGTTATATGGAATGGCATCAAAGTTGCCTCATTTTGTGGCAAATTAATTATTTGTTTACTTTTTTCAGAAAAGGCTAAGACAGTAGAAGAAAAATTCCAGAAGTTGAAAGAAGTTTATACAAAGCTGAGAGAGGAGCACATTCAGCTCATACGAACGGTCAGTATTTTGTGTACATTTTGTTCCTTAGTTTTAAAATGTATTTGTTCATATTGTTGATTAATGTTAATGAATTGTTCTTCTACACATGTCGAGAGGAAGTTAAAACTAGAGAGGTAGAATTTTACAGAAAAATTCAATGCCATAAGAGAGATTCTTAGGCTTACCATGAATGAATGTTCTACCATACTGTATGTTGTTTTGTCCTATAGCATTTCCAAATGTATTGCGTAGCTTGACTATACAACACAACAGTGAAAATTATAACTTAGTTAAATTTTGACATAAGTGCTTGAGAGTTTTGGAAAATAAATGGCTGCATATCTTTGATTTAAACAGTGCATTGGTTTTATTTAATGTGAGTTGCTCCAGGTTCTCGATCCAATCATGTTGGTTATTATGTGCTGTTTTAGGGCGTGGTCTGAATTTATTGGGGCAATGAAACCTGTTAACTGTCTCTCAGATATTATTACAGGGAAGGTTCTTATGAATAAATTATCACATTTTCAGTTTTATTTTATTTTTTATTTCAAAATTATGATTTATATTTATTAACAACAGCTATTATTATTATTATTATTATTATTATTGTTATTATTATTATTATTATTATTATTATTATTATTATTATTATTATTATTATTATTATTATTATTATTATTATTATTATTATTATTATTATTATTATTATTATTATTATTATTATTATTATTATTATTATTATTATTATTATTATTATTATTATTATTATTATTATTATTATTATTATTATTATTATTATTATTATTATTATTATTATTATTATTATTATTATTATTATTATTATTATTATTATTATTATTATTATTATTATTATTATTATTATTATTATTATTATTATTATTATTATTATTATTATTATTATTATTATTATTATTATTATTATTATTATTATTATTATTATTATTATTATTATTATTATTATTATTATTATTATTATTATTATTATAACAAACTATATAATATATAAAAGTTATGATGCATATGCTGAAGACTGAAAACTAATAACTTTGCATGTGTGGAGCAGTGAGGGAGAATGAACTCTCTTGAAAATGTGTCATGGATGAATGAGAGGAAGAACAAATGACATCCCAGGAACAAAGGACACCACTAATGAAATGTGTAGTGTTTAACGCCCTCTTTTACTACATATGGCACCACAGGCGATGACACTGATGATACATGAGATGAAGATGGAGCACCGGTGGAATGAGATGGTGGGGGAAACCGAAGATCCCGGAGAAAACCCGCCCCAGCGCCGTGTTGTCCACCACAAATCTCACTTTGCGGTTGCCTGGGATCGAACCCGGGCATTTGCTGCTCTTGCTAACATATGAACCAACGAGATGGTTTTATCTGCAGTATATTCAACGTGCACGTTGAAGTTAAATTTGCTATCTAAATATATTCCGAGGTATTTTATTTCTTTGGTTTGGTTAAGTTTATAATGATTAAAAAATATGTTGACATCCGTATCTGCATTACTTCTTCTTGTGATAAATAGAACCTTAGATTTCTTTTGGTTAAATTAAATTTTGTTACCATCAGCCCATTTATGGATTTTTCTAAGATCGTGATTTGCAACGTTTTCTGCTTCTGATTTATATGCTCCTCTTGTCATTACTACCAGATCGTCTGCGAAGGCAATCACTCTTGCCCGGTGATCATATTCTAAGTTTAGCATCGAATTGTACATTATGTTCCAGAAACCTGGAGCATAGCATGATCCTTGTGGGCAGCCTTTTGTACTTCTCTTTGTGCTGTACAGTTGTTCACTGAAAATACTGCTCTTCTGTTGGTGAAGTGATTCACTGCTAAATTATATAAATTCTTAGGGCATCTAAGCTGTCTTAGATTCTTGAGTATGCTTGGCCACCAAGCTGCATCAAAAGCACCTTTGACATCAAGACTAGTGACTACTACACATTGTTTTGACTTTAAGCATTTATTGATGAAAGATTTATCTTCTATTGCAGCGTCAACTGCTCCCGTTTGGGGGTAAATCCAAACTAGTTATTGTGTAACAAATTATTGCTGTACATATGGTGGAGTATTCTGTCAATCATCAATTTTTCTAGTAGTTTACCTCCAATATTTAATAAGCTTATTGGTCTGTATTTTGATGCATCTTGGCAGTCTTCTTTTCCGGGTTTAATTATTGGAATGATAATGGACTGCTTCCAGTCTTTTGGAAAGCATCCCTTCTATAAACATGTGTTGTATATTTGCGTGAAGAATAGAGGGAGATTTTGGAAAGCTCTTGTAATTATTAGATAGAGTCAACATGCCATATATAGGCTAAGGTTTTTGTTAGAGTCAACATGAAAAATTCAATGCCCCAGGGGCCTACTGCGGTAGGTACGGAAATTGGCAATCCCGGGGTCCCGAGCCAACAGTCTCCCTCGTGTGGGCTCCTGCTCGTGGTTGAGGGGGACAGTCAACACGCCCACACACGTGTAGGCCGTGCGTGGAGACCCGTGTTGGTGGAAAGGTTTGTCCTGGTGTTTGAGGGATGCGCATCTGAGCTAGTACCAGTGCTCTTCTGAATTTGAGGAGGGTGCACATTTCTAATACACTACTTTGGTTTCTGCTTCGCCTAAACGGGAGGTTAGGGACTAACCCACCCCTAATCAATCGGCCAGGACTAGGTATTGTACCGAACTCCAGGGTGAGTGGGACGGCGAGCTCACTATATCCCCTGTGTAGCCCTGACATCCCAGTGGGATGACCCCTTGTTGGGCTCCGTGGTGGGTGGGGAGCACTGGGGGATGAATCCTAATCCATTTACTATGGCAAAATTTAATAATACTAACAAAAATTTTAACAAAAGTGGAAAAGAAGTAATAGAGTCTTGTGGTCCTCGCTACTTAGTTATTTATAGAACTGAGGAAGGTCGGAAGTTTAGTACCATGAACCCGTTCGTTATTCAGAAGGGCTTAGATAGTATTGCTGGTTCTGTGAAGGCATGTACTAGATCTCACAATGGTACACTCCTGGTCGAAGTAGTTTCTTCGACACAGGCCGCTAAAATCTTGAAAGCCAATATGCTTGCGAGCTATCCAGTGCGCGTTGAATTGCATAGGACTCTGAACTCCTCACGTGGTGTTGTAAACACCAGCGCGTTGGATGGTATGTCCAATGAGGAGATTCAGGAGAACTTGGCGGAACAAGGTGTGACAAGTGTATATCGAGTTCACTGCAAAGAATGAGGTGAACTAGTGCCCACTCGTACCCTGTTTCTTACGTTTGATCGGATAGAACTCCTGAAAAGGATTAAGGCAGGATATGAAGCTATTGAAGTGAGGCAGTATATACCAAATCCACTGAGGTGTTATAAATGCCAGCGCTTTGGCCACACAAGTGATCCTTGTAATGGACTTGCCACTTGCATTGACTGTGGGGAAGTCAAGCATGACAATGCATGCACTTCACCTGCAACGTGTGTTAACTGCAGTGGTAATCACTCAGCAAACTCGAAGAGAATGTCCCCGTTTTATGGAGGAGAAGGCAATCCAAGAGATCCGGGTAAGAGAGAGGGTGTCCTTCGTGGAAACCCGGAAACTCTTGCGAATTCGTCAGCCTTCTGTACCTAGGACCATTACTTATAGTGCAGTTGCAGCTAAGCTGGTACCTAGATGTGAAATCGCAACACAAACCAGCGAAATAAACGGGGAAGTAATATCTGAAAGATCAATTACACCAAGATCACAGCCAAAGCAACAAACACCAGCACGAACAACAGTGAATGCCCCGACCAAGTCCAGTCCTAAGAAGAAGGATTCAGCCAAGTCACCGCCGGAAGCATCCACTTCAAAGAACATGTGAACCAGTAGTATATAATGTATCGCCAAGAAAATTTAAAACCTCTTATGACAGAATGGACTTCCTCAAGAAAAATAGTAAGACCAGTGAAAGGAGAGTTAGCCAATGCAGAAGTCTGCAAACATCTCCATCAACAACATCTGAGGAATCATCTGCAGAGGACACCGAACGGCGACTTTCATCTTTGCCGGTCGAAGTTTCGATCCTGTCGAGAGATCGGATTTGAAACAGTCCTCCTCCATTGAGGATGTGGAGCGGGTGGATCCTGTCCTCATTGCCCAAATGACAGTGAGGAAAAGGCAGGAAAAACCTGCTGAAAGTGCTAGCCCTGCCCCAAAGAAACAGAACAAATTGGTTCGACCACCTCTGGGCAAGTAGCTCTTGTCATGGCAAGTTGATATACACAAGTGGTATTTTCTATGCCTTTTGGAATTTATTGGTACTTATAGTTTTTGAATTGCTTTTACCCATTTGTGCTTATTTATTTTATAGTCATTTTGTTTTGATATTTTTTTTTTAAACTTTGAATAATTTATATCTGGCTATTGCCATGAATTAGTTTTTGTAAGGGCGCTGATGACCAAGCAGTTGAGCGCCCTTATATCCAAATCATCATCATCAACTACATCAAAGCCAATAGTTTCAACCCAAGATCTCACAAACCTGCAATTATCTATAGCCTAACACATAGACTGATTAATTTACTGATGGGTGAAAAGGAATACATGACCAAATATACCAAAATAATAGAAATGGTGATAACAAGTGGTTTCAGTAAAAAACTAGTAGACAAGAAAATAAAAAGATTCAGTAGACAAAAACAGTTGAAGTCACCACCTTAACAGGTTTTAAGGACAAAAGAAAAAGTTACAAGAAATTCACATCACCACCAATGAGCAACCAGAAAATTTCAAAAGATTTTCAGTGAATTTAACATCATCCTGGCACTAGTTAAATTCAATATCAGGAACCTCATCAAAAAACAAAAAATAGAACAAAATTCCTCTGGTAAAAAAATTTGGCGTATATAGAATTAATTGCTCAGACTGCAATAAGATATGCATTGGAAAGACGAAACATAACATTGAAACCAGATTAAAAGAACACTTTAGGAACATCAAGTAAAAGGAAGTAGATAAATCTGTAATAGCAGCACATTTCTGGGATCATAATCACAACATAGAATAACAAACCCAAAAACTAAAATGAGTTCACTTGAATCAAGAATTGAATCATCTGGGAAAACATTTATATTAAGAAATTCAAATACACTTAATGAATTTTGGCATTCCATCAGAAGAAATGATTTTACTTAACCTCATTGGATCGTCGCCAGATGTCTCGTCTCTGGACAGCATGATCAGCTGGAACACCAGTTGACAATTTCTTGATACTGCCTTCAAGTGGAGGCAAAACACATTGAAAGAAAATTTGTGGTATGTGAAGTACAGAGTGTCTCAGTCAACTCATTGTATAATTTTAACTATTACATTACTTCACAATGTTAATTCCAATTTAAAGTTTTCAAAATATCTCAGTTTGCTTGTCTCTGATGGGGTGGAACCAGGAGTGCCAACAAAATCAGCACAGCATGTTTATTATACATTAAGCTAACAGAATATCATAAGATTAAATTCAGCCCAAGAAATTCTGACCAAAAACAATTATAATCTTCACTCTCAGCTATATATATATATATATATATATATATATATATATATATATATATATATATATATATATATATATATATATGGGTTGTTCCAAAAGTAATGCCACCTATTTTTATTTACGGAGACTGCAGGAGATACGTAAATCACAACACCAGCTGAGGCTAACCACTTTCTTACAGCTTTGACAACAGCATCCGAGCCTTGAAAAGGTTTGCCACGTAGTTCATCTTTCAGATACCCAAGAGATGGAAGTCTCAAGGTGCTAAATCTGGACACAACGGTGGATGTGGTAAGACAGTTCAACCAAATTTTGCAGTCAGTTGCGGGTTGCTAAACTGGTGTGGGGCCTGGCATTATCATGTTGCAGGTGAAAGTTGGTTTTCTTCTCTGGCCTTATCCTGGGAATTCGGGCTTTCAGCTTAGTCAGTGTCGTCTTGTAGCACACTGAATTGACAGTTGCTCCAGGCTCCGGGACATCCAAAAGAACACACTTTGGTTGTTACAGAAGATTGTACACATCCCTTCACCTGTAGATGGCTATGTTTTGAATTTCTTCTTTTTCGGAGAATTCATATGTTGCCATTCCATGGACTGCTTTTGGATTCTGACTCGTAGTGGTGACACCACGTCTCATCTCCAGTGATGATGCTATTCAGCGAATTGTCACCTTCAGCTTTATAAAGGTTCAGAAGGTCCTGAAAAATTTCCATTCCATGAACTTTTTTGTTTTTCTGTAAGCATCCACAGGACCCATCTTGTACAGACTTTGCGATAACCAAGATGTTCCAACATTGTTTCCGAGGCATTACAACTGACATTCAGGTTTGCATACAATTCTTTAGTCGTTATCCACCAGTCAACATGGATGAGTTGATCAAGATGTTCTTCATTGTGAGGGATGACAGCTATGCAGGGTTGACCATGTCGTGGCTTGTCATGCACCCTTTACACCACCTCTAAAATGCTGTACCCATTGCCTCACATTATTCACATCTATTGTTTCATCTCCATACACCTTTAGCAAGCATCAATACATTTCAATTGGTGCAATTTCTTCTGCAGTGAGAAATTCAATCGCACATCTCTGTTTTATATGCGTGTCTATATCAGACTCCATTTTGGAACACTCCTTTGATAGCGCCAACTACCACAGAACAGTGGAACCACCTGCAAATGAAAGAGGAAGGTTCATGCATTACCACTACAATAACGACATCTCGTTATTTAGTTTTTGAGTGACAGCATTTTAAACAAGACAAGTGTAGGTTCACGAAAATGGAGGATTTGAAAAAATGAGCAGTATTAAATACTTTCACTTGAAAGACTTAACATCCAAACAAATCGAGGAGGAAATGGACAGTACATTGAAAGACTCTGCTCCCTCATGTGCAATGATTAAAAGGTGGATTGCAGAGTTTGAAATGGAACGTACGAGCACTAGTGATGAGCTTTGCTGTAGATGCCCTGTGGAAGTCACAACTTTAGAGGTCATTGAAAAAATGCATTGTTTGGTTCTGGAAGACTGCAGATTAAAGTTGAGATAACAGAGGCTGTAAACATATCAAAAGAACGTGCAAGTAATACATTAAGTAATTTTTTGGGCTTTCACAACGTCTGTGCATGATGAGTGCAGCATTGGTTGACACCTGATCAAAAGTTGTAAAGAAAAACTGTTTCAGTTAAGAATTTGGAACTCTACCATAAAAATTCCAGTGAGCTTTTGACATAGCTTATTACTATGGCTGAAACTTGAACACATCACTACACTCCAGAAAGTAAATCACAGTCAAAACAGTGGATTGCGCCAGGTGAACCAACTCCAAAAAGGCAAAGTAAATTTTGTCAGCTAACGAGGTTTTGGCGAGTGTTTTATGGGATGCACAGGGAATTATTTTTATTGATTACTTGGAAAAGTGTAGAAGTGTCACTGGTGACTACTATGCCAACTTACTGTAACGTTTAAGTGATAAGGTGAAAAGAAATAAGACCTCATTTGACAAAGAAAAAAAAACTTGTTTCTTCACTACATTGCTCCAGCATATCTTTCAGTCATTGCAATTGGAAAAATGTGTGAATTACAGTTTGAATTGCTTGAACATCCATCCTATTCACCAGATCTAGCAGCCAGTGACTACCTTTTTTATTTTTTATTTTTATTTTGGTGGAGGCCCGGGACTTATCAGCCGAGCCTCGTGTATATATAGTCGCGAACACATTGTTGCGGCGCGGCCGAGGCATTCAAAGAGACGGAGAGTTCAGTGTGGAGATGAAAGCTTGCCGAAACGGTGGGGGGGAAGGAGACGGATTTCTGGAGATTTCGTCTTTCTTCTAACGCCATCCTTATTGTTTGAGAACATTCCAGAAATTTCTGGAATAGTGAGTAAGCTATAAAAGAAAGCTGCCGCCTGCCACTGGGAACAGTTGTTAATTGGACTCGTGTGCGCAAACAGCTTTGTTTCGAGAGCCAGCTGTGTTTTTGGTCAATGACCTTGCAGGTTGTATTGTGAATGTGACGTAATTCTGCTACTGTAAGGGTTGACCAAAGTGTGTTTCTACGCAAATAAAGAGCAATTTTTAGTGTTTGTAACTTGGACTTTTAATTTCACGAACCCAAAAAGTCACAATATGCATGCTCGTGTGCACATATACACACACGCACGCACATGCACCCACGTACGCAAATGAATAGTGCTACTTCTTGATTCTTGCCACTTCTCAAAAGGAAAATATTTAAGCAAATCCAGGTTCATAAATGGGAAGGCCCGCTGTTTTCATATACCAGTAGAAGAGACTTTTTTTAGGGGTGGCATGAGTTCCTGGAGGTGAATAAATAAAGTTTGGTCAGGAATGTGACTTATTTGCCTTGGACACATGTGAGCTAACAGCAACACTCTTTAAAGTCATCAGCACAATAGTGTATCAGTAACAGTTCATGGTATTGCTATTTTTATAGTCATCTCCTGTAAGAGATTTTGATTACATGTCATGCCAAGGTTTAAAACATTAACTTACCTTATATTGTACATTCTTGTTTAAAATTCATTTGATGTGGATGATTATGTTTAACAGCAGTGATAATAACAAATGGAGAGTACAGTATTCCAGATCCTTCACAATCGACAATATGAAGAAGGAAAAGAAATTTTTTTAAAACAAAAAGTGAAGAGAAATATTCGGCAGGGCTCTAACTTGGAACCTATTGTCTTTGGCTTAACAACTCATTACATTGCCACTGAGCCACACATGTATGCTTACTTGCAGTGTAGCAAATGCATGCATATACATGAAGGTGAGATCAGTGAAATACTGGCCTAAACTTACTTTGGCTTATGACACAAAATCATGGACTTGAGATCGTATCCGTCCTATGTCAAATTGTTCCTCCAACATCCCTCTGTAACCGCTTAAAATTGTTTTGTTGAACTCTGAAACATCCTGCATGTATCAGCTTTAACTACACTCACCTTCAGTTTTGAATGTTGGAAAGCAATTTAAAAAAAAATTGTGGGTATTTGTCCTCATCAGCTTGTTGGGTATCTTCTATTGTCTTGTTGGAGGCTTTGACCTGAGAAACAATTGATGGTTCTTTGTTCATTGAAATGTACGTTATTAATGTTTGGCTTTATTACTTTTTAAACTTAATGCTCACATTTACTCTTGCATTTTACTTCCTGACTGCAGAAATGGGCAATAATTTTGGTTGAAGAAAATCTGCTAGGTGTTGCAGATAAAATTGTTGTACTGATTTCTCCAAAATATCAAGTAGCCTAGTAGTGATTTTTACTTCTCCAGAACTGAATGCAAATGATGAATATGAATTAACAAAAGAAATTGTGTGCAACTGATGATATGCAGCATAATGTTCAATAGCCCGGTGAAGTTAAATTGCTGTTTATGCATGGTTGATAAGAAAAGAAAATTCCAAAGAGTCCACATAAACATGTAAGTCACCTGGCAAGTGAAAGAATTTTGTGTCACTTGTGTCTTGTCTCATTCACTGCACTTTGTGTATTTAATGCTGATGACAGTGCTTGTTGGGTAAATAATGTTATGAACATAAGTTACATCTTGATATTGGTAGTGATAAAAATTAACACTACTGATATTTGGTAGAAGGTTACATATTTCGGTATATCAGTAGCTAATATACAATTTCATTAATCTATCAAAAGATTGGTAGTATTATTGCTGTACCATAGATGTTTAGCAGTTGAACTTTCATTTTCATCTAGCATCTATGATGCACAGCAACCAATCTGATTCCTTATATATGTTATACACCAAAAATCCAATACTGTAATAAATAGTGAAATTAACATGAATGTAGATAATACAATAGACTATATAGTGAATATACGTCTTGAAGAACATGTAAAAATTCAAAGTATAAAATCTGAAAGAAGCATAGAGATAGTGAAGCATAAGTTAAAATAAAAGTGAATCGAAAAGATATTGACACGTTGCTTCACTCACACTGTTTTTCACAGGAAATGTTTCACAGGACATGATGGGAGCAACAGCTCTTGAAATATATCCTGTTATAAACAGTGTGAATGAAGCAGTATGTCAATATCTTTTTGATTCACATTTTATTTTAATGTAAATATTGTTTTTTTTTCCTGGAATATACACAAATTTATATCACCAGTGATGGAAATAGTATTGCTCATTACTCCTACAGCACAGACATTTAATAGCTGATAAGATGTCAATTTACAAATGCAGGTATTAAACATTACAGTCTTTTGGAGAAATGTACAGGACAATCTGTTACATGTAATTTCATAACGCTACTAGGCATAAAATTTTGACTCTGCTATTTGGAGATGTTAAACGGACTTTCAACTAAATGAAGTTTGTAACCTCATATGTACCACTTTATACATGGAAATATCAGTCTGCACAAAATGTACATCAGTAAATTTTGTTCAAGCAGCTTACAACAGTTGTTTATCCAGTGTAGCACTTACCTATACATAGTAATTGATGTTGGAGTAAGTTCAGAGTTCTAAGATCTTCATCAGTTCCCAACTTAAAGGAAAAGTGATAAATGTTTTATTTTTGGATTTTGAAATGCTGGCCAGTTTTCTGCAAATGTGCATTGGTCAGTGTTTCACAGCTACCATGCATTTTAATGACACAAAAGATTTAAATTTTGAAATTTACCATCCCTTCAGAGAAGTTGCAGATTCTGTTATTTCATTTCACTCAAGTTTTCATATGATATTCTATAAATTTTGTCATTCCTTAAAGCCAACTACTCAAATTGCCCTTCTAAATACAGATTGGGAATAATATTACAATTAATTTCTATGTTATCTTCTGTAACATTTAGGTTTAACATTTCCTACCTCCACTCTCTAAATGTTCCAAATATGAAAATTATTAAAAACTCTCAATTAGAATTCAGAATTGTTTTTCTGTGCTGTAAGAGTGATATATAAAAGTAATTTTGAAGTTGTATTTCTTACATTGTGTTCACAGAAAGCTGATGTTGATAAGCAATTAATTACAGCCAGAAGTTTAAGTGAAACAGCAACAAGAGCAAAAGCTCAAGCAGAAGCCAGATTACAAGAAATGACTCTAGAAAAACAACAAATAGAGGAATCTCTTCAGCGGTCAGCAAATGAGAATCAGACAGAACTAATCTCTCTAAGAGGAGCACAGGAAGCAGCAAAGACTGAAAACCAGGTGAATATCAGTATGGACAATATTTATTACTCTGTTTGTTTCTGTAAATATAAATATGTTTATCAATAAGCACACATTCCTTGCTTAAGGTATGATTCCCTATCAGTATGACATTCAAGCTATATACTAAGAAGTATAAGACCAAACTATTTGAATAGCCACACAGAGTATGGAAAATGCAGTATTACAGTACTTTAAGTACTTTTTTGTCTAAATCCTCTCATAACCGTATCCAGATAGTAAGTAACAAAGTAAATATAAGTAAACAGATAAGCAATAATTAATTTACAATAGAGTTTTATCTTATCTAATGCAAACACAAACATTTGTAAACTGCACTGCAATGTGTCCTTGAACGAGATGGAATTTCATGATTTCATTACTGTCAATATGGTTGTGACAGCACTCTAGACAATACTAGATTGTTGTTTTCTAATACTGTCAGGTATTAGAAAACAACAAAATACAGGAAAAGGTAGAAACAGAAAATTATGCCTCTAATGTTCAGGAAATCCCTCCTGCAATTTGGTCTTCAAGAAGAAGTCTCATTTCTACCCATATATGAGAGCAGTCCAGAAAGTAACTGCCATTTGTGTGTAGCACAGTAAGTGGTGAGGGCAACACTGTCATCCACATATCACCATGTGCAGTTGACAATGCACTTCTAACTGTACACGGGAGAGCATTATACTATCGCTCGTTTGCAAGATATAACCTCAAAACATGTGTGTCACATTAGAAAATCCTGCCAAGTGTGAGGTGCGCAGAGTTACAAGATTTCTTTTGGTAAAACATCACTCAGTAGCCAAAATTCATCACAAATTGTATGCAGTGTATGGTGCTAACATTGCAAGTGAAGGTGTTGTCCGTCAATGGGTACAATTTTTGAAAAATGGAAGTACAAACATTAAGGAAGAAAACAGGAGTGGTAGGCCTACTCTCATCAATGATGACCTGGTGAACAAAGTGGATAGAAAAATTCATGAGAACCGTCAGTTCATGATAACAGAACTTCCTGATCATTTTCCCGAAATTTGTCGGAGTCTTTTGCACAAGATAGTGACCAAACCCCTAGGCTATCACAAGTTTTGTGCTCATTGGGTACCAAAAGTGCTGACCAACGACCATAAAACCAAAAGCATGAATTCTGCCATAGACTTTCTTTCTTGTTATGACACTGAAGAACCAGTTTTGAACACAATTGTTACTAGCAATGAGACTTGGGTGGCCTACGTGAATGTTGAGACAAACCAACAATCAAAGCAATGGGACTTACCGCTTCTCCAAGCAAGCCAAAGGAAACCCATCAAACTTTGTCTGTGAAGAAAGTCCTGGCTACAGTACTTTGGGATGCCAAAGGCATCTTACTCATTGATTTTATGGAATGTGGCACAACTGTCAATTCTGAAGCCTACTATGAAACACTGAAAAAACTAAGAAGGGCAATCCAAAACATATGTCATGGTCTTGCGACATCTGGTGCTGTGTTTGTGCATGACAAAGCTTGCTCACACACAGCTTGAACAGATGAACTTTTGGAAAATTTTAAATGGGACTTTTTGACATCCTCCTACAGCCCGGAAATGGCTCCCAGTGATTTTCATGTTCCCATACACAGAACACTGGCTTGCATCTTAATGCTTCACCGCTGATGAAGAGCTTCATCATGCTTTGATAGGTTGGCTACGTTCACAGGTGGCAGAGTTTTATGCGCAGGGTACTTCAAAGACTATTAAAAGGTATGAAAGTGCTTGAATTTGTTTGAAGAATATCTATAAAAATAGGTTTAGTTTTTATTTCCAAACAGAGGTTACTTTCTGAACTGCCCTCATACATAATATTTCAAACCAGAAGAATGAAAATAAGCTTTAAAGCTGTCAGAGAAAACAGCTAACTTCAGATAGTTGCTAATGATGCAACAAATTCAAGAACCTACCCGATCTTTAAATACATCCCCATAAAAAGTTATGTTACATTGTCTATGTCCGTTGTACCTGATGAACTAAAAAGAGGACAATGGATATATACAATTTTAGTTGGATTTTGTGCCACCTAGATAATTGGCCTGAAATCTTTATATTAAGGATTGATCTGGATTGTTCGGTTTATCAGTTTTAATCCATTCTAGTTTGGGGTGCATATTTAAAATAGTATTCATAGCTAACCATAGAAATTAAGAAAATAATCACTATTATAAAGTAATGTTCCACATAATTATAAGATATCGGACTGATCCTCCATCCTGGATATTCTTTCTGACCCAGAGTGCCTCTGTTTCTTGACAGGCATCTGACCCCAGCTACCCACTTGTGAGTCCTGGGGAGTGTAAGTCCTCCATACAAGGAGGGTAAAAATGAAATGGAAATAACGTTATTGGTTATTGTATGATCTACTCTTCACCTCTACTTCGACCATGCTTAGGATGTAATTGAATGATTCACATTCAATCAAAAAAAGTTCCTAAATTTCTGTTCATAACTAATCAGATGTCTGTTTATTAATAAGGTTTTAAAGCCTTCAAGTCTACTCACTGTAAACAGTGGGTTAACTTTTTTCCTTACAATATTTTCATCTGTTAGCAACAACTAAATAAGATTGCTACCTCCCATCTAAGAACGTCTATAGTTGACACTTTGCAAGAAACTCCATATTTTCTACATTCTATGAATGCATTACTAGGCCAATCTCCAAATTGTTGTGCCTCAAAAGAAGACA
Source organism: Mantis religiosa (assembly GCA_030765055.1). NCBI lineage: Eukaryota > Metazoa > Arthropoda > Insecta > Mantodea > Mantidae > Mantis > Mantis religiosa. Next base: position 319,873,167 of record CM060950.1, read on the forward strand.
TGCAATCATCAGGCGAGACATTTGTGGCATTGCCGGTGGCTTGCAGCAGTAGAACGTCGGAGCGCCTTTCAAACGCTTTGCTGTGGACATATCTGGACCATTCCCAGTGTCCGACCTAGGCAACAAGTACCTGATGGTAGCCGTGGACTACTTTAAGTGGCCGGAGGTGTATGCCATCCTGAATCAGGAAGCGAAGACAATCACAGACTGCCTCGTGGAGCAACTGTGCTGTCGTTTTGCAGCTGAGAACAAGACGACCTTCAAGACTGTGTTTGTGTATGTTACGTCATTTTGCTGCTGTAAGAGGTGCACAAAGCGTCTTTTTACTGAAATAAATAGTATTTTAAATTTCTCCAAACAAGACTTTTAATTCTATGAACCCATAGAGTCACAGTATTGGGACATTCAGCCAGCTTTTTCATTCAGTTCTTGAGGAAGGCCATGGAGCCTGAAATGACCAAAAGCTCGACATTTTTAACCTTGACATGGCTGATCACCCATGAAGCTATGATTATTAATGCCCACCATGAAAGTTTTAAATGTTACAATGGTGAGATCATTTGACACAAAAGTCACACAAAATGGTCACAGTCTGGGCTTGGGTGATGTCACTAAGTTGTGCAGAATTCCACTAAAGATTTTTCTACTTTTTTGTAGGTAGTAAAATGATACAGAGCTGGTGACACGCACGCACACACACACACACACACACACACACACACACACACACACACACACACACACACACACACACACACACACACACACACACACACACACACACACACACACACACACACACACACACACACACACACACACACACACACACACACACACACACACACACACACACACACACACACACACACACACACACACACACACACACACACACACACACACACACACACACACACACACACACACACACACACACACACACACACACACACACACACACACACACACACACACACACACACACACACACACACACACACACACACACACACACACACACACACACACACACACACACACACACACACACACACACACACACACACACACACACACACACACACACACACACACACACACACACACACACACACACACACACACACACACACACACACACACACACACACACACACACACACACACACACACACACACACACACACACACACACACACACACACACACACACACACACACACACACACACACACACACACACACACACACACACACACACACACACACACACACACACACACACACACACACACACACACACACACACACACACACACACACACACACACACACACACACACACACACACACACACACACACACACACACACACACACACACACACACACACACACACACACACACACACACACACACACACACACACACACACACACACACACACACACACACACACACACACACACACACACACACACACACACACACACACACACACACACACACACACACACACACACACACACACACACACACACACACACACACACACACACACACACACACACACACACACACACACACACACACACACACACACACACACACACACACACACACACACACACACACACACACACACACACACACACACACACACACACACACACACACACACACACACACACACACACACACACACACACACACACACACACACACACACACACACACACACACACACACACACACACACACACACACACACACACACACACACACACACACACACACACACACACACACACACACACACACACACACACACACACACACACACACACACACACACACACACACACACACACACACACACACACACACACACACACACACACACACACACACACACACACACACACACACACACACACACACACACACACACACACACACACACACACACACACACACACACACACACACACACACACACACACACACACACACACACACACACACACACACACACACACACACACACACACACACACACACACACACACACACACACACACACACACACACACACACACACACACACACACACACACACACACACACACACACACACACACACACACACACACACACACACACACACACACACACACACACACACACACACACACACACACACACACACACACACACACACACACACACACACACACACACACACACACACACACACACACACACACACACACACACACACACACACACACACACACACACACACACACACACACACACACACACACACACACACACACACACACACACACACACACACACACACACACACACACACACACACACACACACACACACACACACACACACACACACACACACACACACACACACACACACACACACACACACACACACACACACACACACACACACACACACACACACACACACACACACACACACACACACACACACACACACACACACACACACACACACACACACACACACACACACACACACACACACACACACACACACACACACACACACACACACACACACACACACACACACACACACACACACACACACACACACACACACACACACACACACACACACACACACACACACACACACACACACACACACACACACACACACACACACACACACACACACACACACACACACACACACACACACACACACACACACACACACACACACACACACACACACACACACACACACACACACACACACACACACACACACACACACACACACACACACACACACACACACACACACACACACACACACACACACACACACACACACACACACACACACACACACACACACACACACACACACACACACACACACACACACACACACACACACACACACACACACACACACACACACACACACACACACACACACACACACACACACACACACACACACACACACACACACACACACACACACACACACACACACACACACACACACACACACACACACACACACACACACACACACACACACACACACACACACACACACACACACACACACACACACACACACACACACACACACACACACACACACACACACACACACACACACACACACACACACACACACACACACACACACACACACACACACACACACACACACACACACACACACACACACACACACACACACACACACACACACACACACACACACACACACACACACACACACACACACACACACACACACACACACACACACACACACACACACACACACACACACACACACACACACACACACACACACACACACACACACACACACACACACACACACACACACACACACACACACACACACACACACACACACACACACACACACACACACACACACACACACACACACACACACACACACACACACACACACACACACACACACACACACACACACACACACACACACACACACACACACACACACACACACACACACACACACACACACACACACACACACACACACACACACACACACACACACACACACACACACACACACACACACACACACACACAGAAATTGTCAGGGTCATGAAAACATTGGTTTTTACAAAGAGTAAGGTGGTACCCATATACTGCCAACAAATTCACGAAATGTCTAAGGTCTTGAGTGGTATCTGTCCAGGATCCTCATGGCCTCTCTTGTATAAAAATTGAGCCATGTATCCTCCTTTTTTATTCCCCTTTCTTGGAGAAGTATTTACCATCTGACCATAGATGGGGGGGGGGGCGAACTTCAGACGCAAGTCTTCTATAAAAAATGGCTCCATTGTGAGCTCATAGATTATTTTGTGCATTTTGAAGTACTTATAACAACCCTCAGAAAGCATTTTAGGGTTGTTAGATTTCTTAAACTTAGTTGTTTCAATGTAGCAACTGGTACTATTTTTGCATCAAACAAAGCCATTGCTTTAGTTAATTGATGGAAATTAATCTATCAAAAGCCATTGCTGTTTCCATTGAGAGTTTAATTATTGAACTGATGTCAAAAATGGTTTTTGTGGCAGCTGCTGCTCTAGACTTGATATGTAGTCTGTATATTTAATAACAGAAAAAAGTTACGAACAACTTTGACCTGCTCCCTGCATTTTACCCTTAAAATATAGGGGGATTTTCAAAAGTATGTTCACTTTATTCCCAATTTCAAAGCCAAAACTACAGTAAAATTGCTTTTTACATAGTATTAAAATACTCTTTTTTCTGACAAGTAGAGCAAACTGATGTTTAATGAGATTAAAGTGGCATTTTATGTAATAAACCTGTGTAGAGCTATTTAAAAATACAAACAAAGACAGCGAAGCTATATTTTAGAATTGCAATTATATGAAATCATTATCACAATCATAATGCCAAACATGCTATGCACAACCACAAATAGCATGCTCTATTTTGTTGAAAAATTGTATTCTAAGGACACATTAATTTAATGATCATATTTGAGGTCCTAAGATAAGGATGTTGTTTAACTAGCTCAATTAAAGCTGTCTTTTGGACTAGTGAGTGGCATTTTCTGATACATGCTCGAGTGCATATAGTGTCTATACTGCTACATGGACCAGTCTATTCAAAACGTGGTGGCGGTGGTGGTGGCGGCGGTGGCACAGAAATTTTTCTGTGAATGCTCACTGCCACCCCACTAGGTAATCATGCCTTTAGGAAATGTGCGCACAGAGATATGTCAGTATAATAGAATCATGATCTAAAATGAGCTACTTCACAACGAAATTTTATTAATCAAACAAGGATGAAAATCTTTATTCATCATTTTTAAAGAAAAGGGGATAAAAAATTAAGTATATAGTAAGTATTATTACTTGGAAATCAAGAATAGAAATTGCTCATGTGAATGGCTAAAAGACCACAAGAATCAAGCTTTTTTACATCCTGAATTATGTTGAGTGATATTTATTATTTTTATTCATTAATTTTTTCATTAAGGTGCTAAGAAAAAAATTCACTGGGTTCATGTATTAAAATTTTGCTTTAACCACTCATTTAGAATGATAACAATTAATACAGCTAAACTACTTTAATTAATACAAATTTAATAGGCAACTGAATATTATTGTCCACAATTAAACTATATTTCTCTCACTTCACAGTCCACTTCCACTTAAATACTGTCGCACCACGCACAGTAAGTAGAGTAATCATCCAGCCGTCTAATCTAGACAAGTTAGTCAAATCAGGCCAACTGGAGTTGAGCTGAGAGTTTAATTTTTCAGTAGATATTTTATTTGGCAGTGAGATTTCAGTTGAATACTGTGAACAGTGCCTAGACCAGTTCATTTGTGAGTCATAACTAGGGAGCAGATTTATAGGTACTAAAAATGTGTGAAATAGGCAGGCAAAATGGCACTAAAAATGGGCAAAATAAGCACTCCAATAGGCACTAAAAATTTGCTAAATAAAACTTAGAAATGCACAATTTTTGCTAAAATGGCTTTTAAAATGCACTATCAATGCACTATAACAAAATGACAATCATCGCAAAATATACTGCAACAAATTCGCTAAACACATACTGTTTAGCAGTTCCCTAGACGAAATAGTTCTACATTTATTCCGAATTTCATAAATGGCTCCACAGCAAGTTAAAATAACAAATATTGTCGTATAATTATAATACATATAAATCCACTTCACGAAGTAAGAACCATAATGTGCAGAAAGGTGTGAAGTAATTAACTACGTCAAAAACAAAAACATGGTTTTTGGGGGTGAGGCTTAAGGGTGAAAATTGAAATATCTGAAGCTTTTGTTAGATTTGTTTCAAATTTATACCATTTATTTTTGTGATCAATCAAGAATGGAATAATACCTTACAATAGTTTCTGAGGAATTAACAGTTTATGTCTAAATTACAGGCGATTTTCAAAATGTCCCACATATTGTAATTTTAAAAATTAATGCTTGGGGTATAAGTTTCTGCACCCATTTTAACCTATTAATGACCTGTACCTATGTGAAATATTTGTCTTCGCCATATCAACGAAGGGAAAAAAGATTCATACCTATTTAACAATTTTTATTTTCCTAAGCGTTTTCAGTGAGAAGTAAGCATTATAATCCTTTTCAATTCAAATAACAAAAACACAACAAATGTAAATGGGTACACTTAATTTGCAGTTGCCCTTACAGGCATGTTTAGAATTTCATACAGATTAATAGAAAATTGTAACCTGTGGAACATTTTGAAGTTAGGAAAATGTAGAAAATATGGAATCTGAGAAATCTAGGTTAAAATTACGTAATAGCAGCTATGATGCTGTGAGTGAGTGAGTGAGTGTGTGAGTGTATGGTGTTTTAGGGCCCATCAACAGTGAGGTCATTTGGGTCCGGCTACGATACAGGTATAGGGTTATTTAAATAGTCATGTGACTTTTCTATAGTGCCGCTAGAAAAAGAAAAAAAGAACTTTACATTATTGAAGTATGCCTATATTAATTTTAAGACAAAAAAAATGAAATTTATGATTGTTGTAAGTTTTGGGCCAATTTGGACACATGTGCCTCCTTAATAGACACGATTGTTGGAAAGATAATTCAAAAGTTCATCACAGCAATCTTAATATAACTTACAATGATGTCACGATGTGTCAGAAAGATACAAGCACGGAACAAGAATTAATTAAAAGCTAAAGCTACGGAATCCTAGTTTTTTGTAATAAAAACCGTAAATGCTCCATTGTCAATTAAGAACAAATAATTAAAGCACAGCTTTTTAGTAAGCGTTTTCCGTTCATTCAAACAGAATCACAGCAATTACAGCATCGTGAAAAGAATTCTGGTAACTACTTCTATAAACGCATTTCTGTAAAATTTCACACAAACCATTAAGATTTATTGGTCTGCAGTTTCATTTTCAATTTTGAAAACAACACCGGACGTCTCCAAGCAATCGATTTCATGATTCCTTGAGATACATGTAGAAAAATGTAAGCATGAGAAAATCACAATTTTTTCATATATAATATATAATCCTATTTTACTACATATAATCCTAGTCTGTGTAGCCTAGCTAATTAAACGCTGGGCTTACGAGTTTAAGTTGTAACCTGAACAGAGTCCCAGAGTGGTGATTTTAAGATTGCGTAAAACAATAGCTTCGTGTCAGTAGATTTATACACATTTAAAAGAAATCTCACGGAAGTAAATTCCTGCTTACCAGTGGTATTGATTGTGATCTGATATGATTGTTAACAATTGATACCATCAATAATCTAATTAATAATCCCTCCCCCAAGTATTACTATTAGCTCAAGAAATAAGCCTTTACACCACCACAAAAAAAGTATCATGCTACTACATTGAAACAAATGCAAAAGCTGTTGTCACAAATTACAAGCAGAAGAAATTGGCTAAAAAGGCATTTTTAGACACTAATAAGCAGAATAGGCACAACTGTATGAAATAGGCATTTATAGGCACTACAAAACTAAGAAAGTAGGCTAATAATTGTAGGAAACATTTATTCACAATCTGCAAGATTTTTTGCACCAATTTGTGACCATGAATGAAACTTGAATCCATCATTGAGTCAAAACAGCAGTCAAAACAATGGACAAAGGCTGGTGGAAGTCCACCAAAGAAGGCCAGGACCATTTTGTCAGCTGGTAAGGTGATGGCCATTGTTTTCTGGGAGTCTTGAGGAATTTGACACTTAGAAAATGGCAGAAAGATAATTGGAGACCATTATGCATCGCTGTTGGCTAGTTTGCAACATGATTTGACTGAAAAGAGACCAAGATTGAAACACAAAAAAGTGCTCTTTCACCAGGATAATGCACCATCGCACATATCAGCAACCGCAGTGACGGAAGTGCATGAGTTGGGCTTTGAATTGATTCCTCATCCACCTTATTCACCAGACTTAGCCCCAAGTGACTTCTTCCTGTTCCCAAACTTGAAAATTTGGCTTGTTGATAAGAAATTTTCATCAAATAAAGAAGTGATAACACCATCAACGAGTATGTTGCAGACCTTGATGAAACCTATTTTTCTGACAGGATGAAAAAACTGCACCAAGTGTGTAGCCATCAGTGGAAACTATGTCAAGAAATAAGGTGAGATGTTCACAAAAAAGAAAAAAATATTATTATTGGTTTTTTACCAGATTTATCAAATGACTCATATGTGATTGCTGCATGCTCTAAAATTTCCGCTGAAATGCTAGAATGTGTGCGGCAGTGTTACCACAGGAGACTGGAAGCTTGTATTGAAGCTACAGGTGGTCATTTTGAATACAAGCTTGAAGGTCAATTTTCTTCACTTGTCAGGATCCGCAGAGGCACTGCACTCCCTTTTGTTTTTCTTTAGTTTGCGCTACCACAGGTAGTACAAGTGTCAGTGTGTAAAAGTTTCAAAATAGGATAGCTCATGAACTGCTGGGACTAGAATGCTGTGGAAAACACCATTAACATTCTAATTTACCATACTTCTAGTTCAAATTCAAATTTATTCATCCTTTAAAATAAAATCTGTACATAGTACCTTGATATAGGATACTTCAGTAAATTTACACTTTATATTACAAAGTTAAATATCAAATATACCTAACCTACATTCAATTATAATGTAACACAAATTGGATATAATTATAAATGAGAGAAATGAATAAGCTAAGTAACTTCATGTTTTATGATTATCTGGATTTGTTAAATTGCAGATATTCCTTTACTGTGTAAAAGCAGTGCTCCTGCAAGAATGCCCTTGTTCTAGTTTTAAACGTAGTTATTTATGCTTTTGATGTCATTAGGAAGGGAATTATAAACTAATGTACAGGAATACAGTACTCCATTCTTAAACATTGTAGTTCTGTATAAAATTATTTGTGGTTGGTTTATTGACACTCGTCACTTACTTTTTCATATATTTATGAGAGACTAGTTTCAAAGGCCCTGGCCTCCATTTTCAATCTCTTCCCAACTGGCAACTGTTATCTGCTCTCTCTGGTGGTGGAACTATGAACTTTTTTGTCAAATTATCTGCTGGCGGGATTTCAAAGTTCATTACGCGATCCTTATTTTTCCAGATGAATATGTTCTCCCATGTTGTCAATCTATTTTGGTTTATCACTCCTTTTAATAATTTTGGATTTGGATCAATGTCATGGTTTTCATTCCAAAAATGAAATGCTACTGCTGACTTGTCTTCTTGTTTCAATCTGATGTTTCTAAAGTGTTCTTTGACTCTGGTTTTTAAATTTCTTTTTGTTTGACCTATGTAGCATTTTTCACAATTCTTGCAATTTATTTGGTATATTCCAGATTTGTTACCTGAAGGAATTTCATCTTTTGTTTTTGAATTTAGTAATTTTAAAATTGAGTATCTATTAGTAGGTGCCAAGATGATATTTTGTTCCTTGAATATCTTTTTAAATTTATTAAATGTTTTTGGATATGTGAATGAACTGAATATGCTGTTGCTTTCTTTTTCTTTAATAAATGTGGTTGTTTCCTTAATGGTTTTCTTTAGTTTAGATTTTCTAATTTTCTTCAACACCAAACTTTTGTTGTATCCGTTTTCTTCTGCTATGTGTATTATTGCTTTTTGTTCCTTGAAATATTCTTCTTTTTCCATGGGTATGTTGACTAGTCTGTGTGTAAGGCTGTTTATTATTGCATGTTTATGTGTAATTGGGTTGTGGCTATTATTTTTTATATAATTTTCTGAATGTGTTGGCTTCCTGTAAATTCCAAATTTTATTTTTGTATCATTCCTGATGATATTTAGATCCAAGAAAGGTAGTTGTCCATTGATTTCCTTTTCTATTGTGAATTTGATAGTCCTTTCTTGCAGATTGAGTAATTTTAATGCATCATCTAAATGTTTACTTGGTACAATTGCAAAGATGTCGTCAACATATCTATACCAAATCTTGTCAATAAACCAACCACAAATAATTTTATATTAATTTTGACGTCACTGTTACTAAATTCCTCCAAACACACATCAAGTATAGGCAAATAAGTCTTGAGGAATAACCAAATGGAGTTAAAGTGTGGAACAAGGAACATGGATACCACCAACAAGGTAGGATTTGGACATGTATCAATTGAAATCAAACAGGATATAAAACTTTTCGAAAAATTACAGGAAAAAAGAAGAAAAATTGCAGCGGACATAAGATTTATAAATTTATGTATCAAGAAAAAAGTAGTACCGAATTTCGTAAGAAAAATAGTAAAATTTGATAAAAATAGTAGACAACAAAAAGCAGCAGAGAGAAAAGTATTAATTGTAGAAAAGAATAAACACTATAGAAATAAAAACACGCTAGAAATAAAATTGTACAATTTGCATCAAAAACTCACGAAACAATTAGGAAGTATATTTTGGGAAAATTTTGAAAACAATTTATTAGCATATCTTAATAGAAAAATGAAGACAAAAACAGCAAAGTTAAAGAATAAATTAAAAAATTTATGCCAGAAAGCAGGCACTTTTAAAAAGATAAATCAAAAAGACAAACATAACCTAAAAGATCATCTAAAAAATGTGGTAAACCTATCAAACCAAAATTTTACAAAAACAGAACTGAATATGCTGAATCTAGGTTTAAAGACATGTGTAGATTATTCCAACCAAATTGAAGATTACATTGCTGACATCCAAATTGCTACACAAACACTTAATGAAGAAAGTAAAAACACAGTAAAAAACAAATGCTCCAAAATAGTAGAAGAGATTAAAAATGAAAAGAAAAAGAATTTTAGTAACCAAATCATAAAAGCTCTTAAAAAGAAACCGGTTATTTATACTAAAGCAGACAAGGGAAATAAACTAGTAATTCTGGAAAAAGAAGAATACACAAAGAGGATGGAAGATTTGTTAGAAGACAGTAATTACCAAAAAGTAGAAACTAATCCATTAAAGTACTGCATTGAAACCACAAATAAAACGCTAAAAGAGAGCAAAATAATCAACAAAAAAGAATTGCACAAAATTAAAGTAGATAATCCAACATTACCAAGAGTATATGGGCTGCCAAAAATTCATAAAACAGGGAAAGGCATGAGACCTATTACTAGTAGCATAAATGCCCCCACATATAATTTGGCCAAATGGTTACTAAGTAAATTTAATAGTTTTCCAAAATTTGAAAGTGCAAATTTAAGAAACTCTTTAGATTTAGTAGAAAAAATCAAAGATATAAATTTGGACAAAAATGACAGACTGGTTTCATTTGATGTCACATCTTTATTTCCAAGCATACCAACAGAAAAATTGCAGACGGTGTTAAAAAAAATGGCTAGCTACAATTGATATGGAAGCAATAGAAGCAGAAGAATATATTTCTCTAACAAAAATATGCATTGAACAAAACTTCTTTAGCTTTAATGGAAAACACTACAAGCAGAAATCAGGACTATCAATGGGCAATCCACTTTCACCTTTTTTGGCTAACTTATTTATGAGTGCATTTGAAACACAAATTAAAAAGTCCTTCCCATTGATCTTCAAGATTTGGTATAGATATGTTGACGACATCTTTGCAATTGTACCAAGTAAACATTTAGATGATGCATTAAAATTACTCAATCTGCAAGAAAGGACTATCAAATTCACAATAGAAAAGGAAATCAATGGACAACTACCTTTCTTGGATCTAAATATCATCAGGAATGATACAAAAATAAAATTTGGAATTTACAGGAAGCCAACACATTCAGAAAATTATATAAAAAATAATAGCCACAACCCAATTACACATAAACATGCAATAATAAACAGCCTTACACACAGACTAGTCAACATACCCATGGAAAAAGAAGAATATTTCAAGGAACAAAAAGCAATAATACACATAGCAGAAGAAAACGGATACAACAAAAGTTTGGTGTTGAAGAAAATTAGAAAATCTAAACTAAAGAAAACCATTAAGGAAGCAACCACATTTATTAAAGAAAAAGAAAGCAACAGCATATTCAGTTCATTCACATATCATCCAAAAACATTTAATAAATTTAAAAAGATATTCAAGGAACAAAATATCATCTTGGCACCTACTAATAGATACTCAATTTTAAAATTACTAAATTCAAAAACAAAAGATGAAATTCCTTCAGGTAACAAATCTGGAATATACCAAATAAATTGCAAGAATTGTGAAAAATGCTACATAGGTCAAACAAAAAGAAATTTAAAAACCAGAGTCAAAGAACACTTTAGAAACATCAGATTGAAACAAGAAGACAAGTCAGCAGTAGCATTTCATTTTTGGAATGAAAACCATGACATTGATCCAAATCCAAAATTATTAAAAGGAGTGATAAACCAAAATAGATTGACAACATGGGAGAACATATTCATCTGGAAAAATAAGGATCGCGTAATGAACTTTGAAATCCCGCCAGCAGATAATTTGACAAAAAAGTTCATAGTTCCACCACCAGAGAGAGCAGATAACAGTTGCCAGTTGGGAAGAGATTGAAAATGGAGGCCAGGGCCTTTGAAACTAGTCTCTCATAAATATATGAAAAAGTAAGTGACGAGTGTCAATAAACCAACCACAAATAATTTTATATTAATTTTGACGTCACTGTTACTAAATTCCTCCAAACACACATTGTAGTTCTGATTGAGGTTACGTGTATATCCTTAATATGCCTCGTGTAATGCATATGAACACTTCCGTTGTTTTGAAAGTTAAATCTATTTCTTTTTACAAATAAAGCTGTCTCCAGTATATAAACACATGCCAAAGAAAGTATGCAAAGCTTTTTGAACAGTGGCTTACATAAACATAGATTTTTTCGTTGCTTATAATTCGAATGACTTGTTTTTGTTTAATAAATATATCTTTGGCTTCTCGTGAATTTCCCCAAAATATTATTCCGTATTTAATTATAGAATGTATATGTGCATAATAGGACATTAAAAGTACACGAAGGCTGACATTTTGACTTAATATTCTTAGAACATATATATTCCTGCTTAATTTGGTAAGTAGATGGTTTGTATGAGTTTTCCATTTTAAGTTATCTTGTATCCACAAGCCTAAAAAGTTTGTTATACTTTTGTATGAAATTAATTTATTATTTAATTGTACTTCAGGAATACTTTCATTGTTTCCTCTGTCAGTAATACTAAATTTAAGACAAACTGTCTTATGTGTTTAAAACCAGGTTGTTATTAGCTATCCATGATACCAAATCTTTACTAGTGTGACTTAATGTTTCATTACTGTTTCCTGTTATTAGTAAGTTATTGTCATCTTCAAACAGTGCAGTGTTATGAGCCTTGATGTTATTTACAAAGTCATTTATATACAAGATGAATAGAAATGGGCCCAGAATTGAGCCTTGCGGCACTCCATATGTAATGTCAAGTAAGTTTGATCTAATAGCTGAATGAGTATTGGTATTAGGGTTTGTGTCGAAAATCTCTGTTAATTGCTTTTGATTTGTAAGGTAAGTTTCAGACCAGGTGTATGCTGATCCTCGTATGCCAAAGTCACATAATTTTGCTAACAGAATTTTGTGATCAACAGTATCAAAAGCTTTACTTAGATCTAAAAATATACCAATTGCTTTATCTTTATTATCCAAAGCGGTTATAACGCTATTTAAGAAAGAGTATATTCCTGTCTCTGTTGATTTTTTGTGTCGAAATCCATGCTGTGAGTTAGTAATTAAATCATGTTTTTCCATAAACGAGAGAAGCCTCCTATACATTATTTTTTCTAATATCTTTGAAAATATGGAAGGTATGGAAATTGGACAGAAATTTGATACTTCAGTCCTTTTCCATTTTTTATGTAGGGGTATAGTCTTATATAGTTTCAGTACGTCTGGAAAGATCCTGCTAGTCGTGGGTGCATTACAGAGATGAACAAGTGGTCTGATTATGTGTTCACTGCATACTTTTACAATTATATCTGGTATATCATCAGCACCTGCAGAATATGTATTATTCAATCCATTTATTATTTTAGTTATTTCCTCAGGTGTAACTTCATGGAGGTGTATAGAATTTAGATTATTAATAGTATTAGTCGTTAGTGGATTGTGAGGATGTCCATTGTTATTATGAACCAGATCATTAATTATTCCTGTGAAGTAAGTGTTAAAATATGTAGCAATATCAGTTGCATCTGTTATCTTGCTATCATTAGGTTATAGTTCTATTTTACCGTGTGTGTGTTGCATTTTATTAGTTATTTGGTTTACTATTTACCACATAGTTTTAATCTTATTTTTAGAGTTATTAATATGATTGTCATTATTATTAATTTTGGCCTGTCTTATAACTTTATTTAATATACGTTTATAGTTCCTAAAATAATTATCAAATTCCATCGTCGTGTTACCCTTGCTTAACTCATACAGTAGCCTTTTGAGTTCACATGACCTTCATATACCTGGAGTTATCCAACTATTATTCGCTTCCTTATTGCATGTTCTTGTTATTTTGTGAGGGAATGCTGTATTAAAGTAGAATATAAAACTATTTACAAACAATTTAAATTTCACATTAGTATCAGCCGCATTATACATATCATGCCAGTCTTCTTTACTTAAAAGATACTTCATATATGAAATATTATCTGTATTAAATATTCGCTTTTTTGTTAGTGTTGATCTAAACAGCCTGGGTTTATTAGTTTCAATTTGAATTATTTGTGCTTCATGGTCGCTAAATCCTGTGTTTATTACCTGTGCTTTGAAGATACAGTTTTCATTAATTATAATTTCATCTACACCGGTCTTTGAATGATTAGTTATTCTTGTAGGGGAAGTAATGACATGCATTAGGTTATGACTTTTAGCAAGTTCATAAGATCTTGCTTTTCTTTACTGTCTTTAAGGAAGTCAATATTTAAATCACCACATAGAGCAAGTTTTTTATTGACTCTCATGAGAATGTTCAGTAACTTCTCTAAGTTATTTAGATATATTCTGAAATTACTATCTGGGGCACGGTATACAACAATCACACCTAGTTGAGTCAAATCCATAGCAGCCACTTCAAAATCACCTTCTCTTCATAATGTTTGGCATGTACCTATGTTTACAAAGCAGATACCTATTTTAACAAAAATACCTACCCCACCCTCTACTTTGTTAGATCTGCAATACGAACTTGCTAATGTATAATTTGGTATCTGTATGTAATCAGCTTCATGACTCTTTAACCAATGTTCCGAAATGCACAAGACTTTAACCTCTTTCAGATCTTTATCTCATAAGATTTCAATGTAGTTTAATTTATTGTGAAGAGACTGTACATTTTGGTGAAAAATTGTGAGACTGGGTCCATCTAAGGGCTTCCTTTCAGGAGCACTTACCTTCAACAGTTTTACTGCTGCACCATGTGCTCCCACTGTTGGTTGACTCAATTCACAGTCTTAGGTGTGTTGGCCCCTAGAAGCACTAGCACTTATAACACTTGTTTCTGTTCTGCATGTCTTGTAAAACTCCTGCACACACCAATATTTTCAGTCATGTCATTTACTGTATCTGGACCTGATACATCTACCACTTTCTTCACTGGTTTCTCTTTATCACAGAGTAAATTGCGTTATTCATAAGCCGTCCGAATTTGAAGGACCCTCTTCTATTTAAGTGCGTCCCATCTCGACCAAAATCGTTGTCATGTATCTAGTGATTGCCATCCACTGTTAAACAATTCTCCTCAAAGCACATCCCATCCAGTTCGTGGTTGATTCTTCTGATTCTTCTAATGGTCATATGCTGTTGAAGCAGCCCCTGTCACCTAAGAACACTGACACGACATATAACCTGATAACAGAAAGACATTGACACAAACGAATAAATATAAATAAATGATATATTTACAAATATAAATAAATGACGTATAACAGAACAGACATATGCCATAATGCTGGCATACACCCTGGAGACCCCCGCAATGACAAGGCCACTCTACAAAGGTCAGCAAACTCCCTTTGTAACCACTGTAAACAAACATCCCTACTCTATTGTTAGTTTTGCCCTCAAGGAAAATTTGGCGTCTCGCAGTCTGAAACCTACCCATTGCCAAAATCCCATGCATGCCTCTGACAGCAGGCTGTAAGATTTCAAACGATCCGAGAAACCATGTCTTAGAATAAATTTTTGCATGCGGACCGTTAGAGAAGTCCGAAACTGGAAATTCTCAACACTGATATCAAGTGGGGGATACTTAAAGCCAATAGAAAATTGATGTTTGGTCATGTGATTTTGCATACTCCGAGAAATATCTAGAGTAGGGGTAATTCAAAGGGATGGCGGAAACTAGATTTTGCTAGTAATGACACTTCAATCCTGAGTGCTGCGTAAGACGGACGCGTATTCGGTGCCGCCTAAGAACTATACGTCCGCGCTATGTACAGAGACCTAGTGCAATGTTTAACAATCTCTCCAGTGAGAGTCAGCCCAAAGAGTAGCGTATTGTGAGGACAAGTATATCCAATCTGACTAGGCAGTGCTACTGCCTCCGTGCTTCGCATCACAATATAGACAGTGATGCTTGACTCAGCAACCATACCGACGACGACTTCACAGTGGCAAGCATAGGAATCCAAGGACTACAATAAATGTCTATCAACCAGATTCGAGGTTCATCATTAACCCACAGCCTGTCAGGATGCACCCACTCCTGAAGTCCAGATGAGAGTCCTTATGCGGGAGCTACATGTCACCTCGAACCGACCACAATCTCCCTTTCCTTAACCTCCACACGCCACCGATCCTTAATTGTGAGGCGTCGAGCACAAGGGAGAGCTTGACGTGGCGGCTGGACCGCCTCACTGTCTGCGAAGAATTCCACTGATAATTATTCTGGCATCGCGTGCCTGCGATCTGATGCTTCGTATTAAGTTCTTTGCTTCTTCTTCTGCTCTTACCCCGATTCGAATGTTATTCGTGCCCGCATGCACAAGCACAACATCGGTTTTCTCTTGCTTTAGGTTCAATCTTTCTACTTTATTTTGCAGCTCACCTAATGTAATGCCCAGGAAACAGTGTACTACATACCCGTTCTCTTTGCATGCTTCGCCTGAAAATTTCAGGAGAGAATCACCGATTACTAACACCCTTTTTTCTTTTCACCGATAGTCTCTTCTGGTTTCCTGCACTTCATATTTGCTGTGTCACATTCATTACTCACTGCACAATCTTCATTCAGAAGATCAAATCTGTTTTCACTAGTTATGTTTTGCTGGCTTTCCGCCATCTTGCATTCTGCTGATTTTCTCGCCTTACTAACAGTTGTGTAGTAGCATAACTTAACACATTCTTTAATTTTGTTTTTTAACTTCTCATTTTCTGATTTTAGCTTTTCATTTCTTTCTGAGCATTCAGGAGATCCTTGGTAAGTATGTTCAGCACCATGTGTAAAGATGCTATTGTTTCCGCATCCTGCGACGTGGCATTCTCTGCTTGTGATTCACCCGAAACTTTCATTACGGATTTTTCTTCACATACTTCTGCCACAGAGTTATATTTATTCTCACTTCATAAGTAATTGATTATGCACCCATCTGAAATATCTTGATGTTCACCTTCACCTTTTTTCCTTGAAATTAACTGATAAAGCTTGCCTGCCTGATCGTGTAACTACTCCTGCCACCGCCATCTTGGTCTCAGTGCCTAATTTTGATGTAATTAGGCATTATTCCATTTAAAAAACTGTATGTTTGCTCCAAAAATACATCTTCTAAATGTTATTAAAATCTACTTATAGCCTAAAACTGCGAGCCTCTAACTACCAAACAATGCTGTGAAAACCGCACATCAATAGCACTTTCCATTTCGGAAATATTGGTGGTGCAAGTTTTAGTTGATTCACCCTGTATACTTCCTTTTTTTTTTCCCTCTGATCTTCAATTTAAAATTCTTACGACTCTTATTTCTTATTTTATTTCGTAAACTCTCCCACTTTTGCAAAAGCAGCTCATCCCTCCACATTTTAGTTTGCTTGGATTCTGTTATACAATGCCATGTGTTAATCTGCTTGTTCACACATTGGACATTTTTCTTTATTATACGAATTCTTCCTTATCACAGATAAATACATCATCCATGTTCAGAAGCCTATCAACCCTTCTCTTTCTGCTTTATCCCAAATTTCAATATATTTTTCTCTCTCCTATCCATTTTCAATAATCTATATAGTTTCAAAGATCTCTTGTTTATAAGCTTAGCCCATTTTTCCTCCAAGATAATTTGAAATTTCTGTGTTCCCATTACTTTACCCCTGATTCTTGATTGCGTAAACATGCATTGTTTGATAATATTCTCTTCTTCTCACTTAGAAATTCTGTACCAATATTTCAGTACTCTTTCCACAACCTTACTTTTGAGGCCTAATCTTCCTAATTCCATTAGAGCAGCTTTATTTGGTAAAGATCTAAATTATCCTAATGGAAGTCTACAAAATTATCTATATATCACATTTCTTGTATGCAGCCCTCATCTGGCCCCCAAATTTCTACTGCATACATACATTCTGCTCTCTACTGCTGAGTTTTATAATCTTTCTAATCATTTTACTTGAATATTGGGTAGTTTATTCAAATAAGAGCTAATCATTTTTATTGCAATGTTTCCTTGTGCTAAAGCTTTCTTTTTTTGGGCCACTCCATTTTCCATTACTTGTTAGTCTAATCCATCAATAATCAATTTTCCTAACAATTTCTGAGCCTGCCAACACCACCCTGCCCCCAGTTTATAGCATTTCTTTACTACCATGACCTTAGATTTTTTTTTTTAGTTTGATTTATGAGTCACTATGTTTACACTCACACTTCACTTACTTGTTGTATAATTGAAACATTTTCAAGATCATTCAATCTCATCCTCAGCTGTTTGGTGACTAAATGAACATTCCTCTTCTTCCGCTACTACAGAGCTCCGATCACTCTGCCATCTGGTGTTAGGGGCACTAAGTTTTAATACTTCATTTAATGCCGGGATTTCAAAATTTATAACTTTATCACGGTTTTTGGTTATGAATATTTTTTCCTAAATATCCAATTCTATGGGTGTACTTAAAGATTTTAACAGTTTAATGTTGTGGCCAATGTTGTGGTTTTCTGTCCAAAAATGGTGTGAAACTGCAGATGTTTCTGTTTGTTTCAACTTAATATTCCTCTGGTGTTCTTTTTGCCTGGTTAACAAGTTTCTCTTAGTTTCTCAGAGTGATCGGAGCTCCGTAGTAGTGGAAGAAGAGGAATGTTCATTTAGTCACCAAACAGCTGAGGATGAGATCGAATGATCTTGAAAATGTTTCAATTATACAACAAGTGAAGTGTGAGTGTAAACATAGTGACTCATAAATCAAACTCAAAAATGAAGAATACTTCACTGTTAATAATGCTTTTAATATTAATAACTTTTTAATAACTTTTAATATTTATTTTGTTTTATTTGTTTTGAGTGGCCAGTATAAAGTGTCCCTATTAATTCTAGTGATTGTTTTAAATCTAAACCTGTTACAGCACCTGTAACTAAATCATCTGCAAAAAGCAAATTTGATATTCCTTTATTATTTATGGTTGGTAAATGTATACCATTTTTGCCTTTTCCTCTAGAACATCCTCAATAAATTAAACAACACTGGACTTAATTTGCAACCTTGTTGAAAACCTACATTATTTGCTATTTTAACTGTTAAGCTCCCCTTTTCATATTATATGTGAAATTCATTTCCCATGCAGATATTTTGTAATCACCTTTATGAAACTTTGACTTACTCCTCTTTTCCTTAACTTCATCCAAAGTGCTTCTCTGGAGATAGTATGGAGAGCTTTCTCTAGGTCCAAAACAGCTTTTATATCCTAACTCTTTTATTACTGAGATATATCTATGAGTGTACTATACCGCTCACAAAAGTTAAAGTTATATGAACGCTGGCCAATGCTCAAGCGGAGTGCTGTTGCCAAGCATGGTGCGTGTACCAGCAGAGGATCTGTAAATTAGCACTCTTTACACACCAGCAAAGGTTCTGCCTATTTTTCCTGTAACTAAACAGCACATTAAATATTCCTAAAACTTTAAAATCTTACCTTGAGACACGTCACAGCAGTGGAACAGCAAGCACGGTTTCCAATCCAGTAACTTGCTTACCAACTTTGTGGGTCTTTCCCGGAGATTGAAATACAGGCATGCTCCCGTTTTCTAAGGATGAAGCTGCTTCACTACAAATTTGTGACATTGTGTGTACTCTACCTACACCACAAGCTTCCACAGTTAACTGTTGGTCTTTTGAAAAATCTACAGTTGCCCTATATTCTGGATTGGAGAGCTTTCGTAAAAACTTGTTAATATTAAATATAATTTTTCTGCCCTGAGAATGAATCACTTCACATTTGTTGATCAAAAAGTCACTTGTTCCAGCTTCAAGGAACATGTTCACGCATTCAGATCACAAACACTGGAGAAAATATATGTGTGTAATAATAATTTAATATAATATTAATAATATTTCAGCTCGAGTTCAACTCATGACTTAACAATGCCGTTCACTTTAACAAAATAACAAACCACTACTCTGAAAACGAACATTAACTTGGTCTTTTAGTTAATTGATGGAAATTAATAATTTCTTCACACTAGCCGTATATTAAGCTAAGGTTTTTGATAGCGTCAACATGAAAAATTCAATGCCATGACCGGGATTTGAACCACGGATCTCCTGGTTTCCGTCCAGTCACTCTAACCCATTGAGCTACCATGGCCAACGTGCCGTCATGTTAAATATCTATCAAAAACCTTAGCCTATATACGGCTAGTGTGAAGAAATGATTAATTTCCATCAATTAACTAAAAAATAATAGGAGTTAAATGATGAAGCCTGGGATTCAAGTACTTACGATAGTAAGTCACCACAAATGGTGTATCTCGAATGTGAGAGCCCCTAGTGGTTTACCAGGGAAATATATGACTCAAATGGAGAATTTAATGTCAGGACGGCATGTAGGCCATGGTAGCTCAATGGGTTAGAGCGACTGGACGGAAAGCAGGAGATCCGTGGTTCAAATCCTGGCCATGGCATTGAATTTTTCATGTTTACTCTATTAACTTGGTCTGTTTCAAACTGCTTGCAGTAGTTGCACTGTTTATTTGTGCTTAAGTGTTGTCGGAAAGGAATGTTGTTGTTTTTCAGGCTTATCTGTGTTGAATGGATGGATATTGGGTAACCATAAGCATATGAAACATGCATCACTCACATTCTAAGCATTGTAGAGACAGGATTTTTGTACAGTCATCATCAGAAAACAAAATTCTTTATTGTTATGAGATCGGCATCGGTCATTTTCAGATGTTAATATCTGAGCGTAATTAATGAGATAATGTTCTAAGTTCAGGTGTTTTTTGCAATTTACGTCCTCCAACGTTAAGTCATATTGGACGATGAATGGAATGGGTGAAATAATGCTCAAATGAGTCTGGGGTCCATGGAGCTTAGAGTTACCCAACATTCGTTTATCAGGATAAGGAAAACCCCAGAAAAAACCTTATCCAGATAACTCGCCCTGACCGAGAGAAGAACTCGGAACCTCTTGAACGTGAGGCAGACATGCTACCACCGCGCTACCGAGGCGGGCCAGTTCAGGTGTGTGAGATGCATGTACCATATTCAGCAGTGCTGGTAAGAGGGGCAAGCTTAGGATTCGCTGGAGTCTGCAGTAATGCCAGCCTCCATATGCCTTTAACTTTTGCGAAGATTATAATTATAGAAATATTGTCAACTGTTTTTTGTCTTTTCTAAAACCTGTCTGAAAAACAAATTTCCATTCTTTCTCTGTACATTCAGTCTCCATCAAAAACTTTTTCTATTGCTGAAAGTAAACTAATTCCTGTATAATTTGGCTGGGTTTGTAGGATCTCCCTTGTCTTTGTATATTGGAGCTACTATTCCTAGTATTCAATTTTTTGGTATATTACCCTCTTCAAAATGTAGGTTTAGTACACAGACTAATATTCTTAGTCCTTCTTTGTCCTCTGCCCATGTTTTCCGAAACACCCCTGGGATTCCATCCATTTAGCATGCTTTTTTATATTCTAAGTTACCATTTGTTATAATAAGTTCTTGTCAGAGTTTTTAGATGTTTAGAACAAAGCATTATGTGCTGCAGGGTTTTCTCCCATCTATATAATGGACATCTTTGCATATACGAGAGAACTCTAGACTAACTTGTATCCATAGTTACAGGTTGTTTAGTTTTTGAGTGACAGCATTTTAAACAAGACAAGTGTAGAGGTGTCACAAAAATGGAGTATTTGGAAAAATGAGCAGTGATTACATACTTCCATTTGAAAGGTTTAATGCCTAAAGAAATCAAGGAGGAAATGGACAGTACATTGAAAGATCTTCCCCTTCATATACAATGATTAAAAGGTGTGTTGCAGAATTTAAAATGGGACATACGAGCTCTAGTGATGAGCCTCGCTCTGATTTCCTGTGGAAGTCACAACTCCAGAAATCATTGAAAAAATTCATTGTTTAGTATTGGAAGGCTGTAGATTAAAGTTGTTTGAGATAGCAGAGGCTGTAAACCAGGGGCAATTTGTCATAAGGGTGCGAAGGTGCGTGCCTCTCTTAAAGAAATCTTACAGAAATAAATGAACCATAGCCTTTCGACCAGTAAGGACAGTTTACTTTTAAAATATGAGAAAGCTTCATAAGATAGTAAAAATGATGTCTCCATACCTACAGTATATGGCTTGGCGTCTTAGGATTAGCGCTGGCCTGCTGCATTTCCACGTAACAGAAGACATGCAGCTCGGAAGGTGGCAAGGGATTGGGGTAAGGACTTGCACCTGTGCTCATCCGGCACGGTTCTGTTTGTGCCTAGAGCAGTCCGCAGAGTAGTTTTATATTGCTAAAATGCATGGGTATCTTATTTAAGAGTTCTTTGTGGAGTTAGGAACATTAAGAGACTGTTACAGGTGGCTTTATTAAATCCAGTGACTAAAGAATGATGGATAACTTTGTAAAATCACTAATGGAAGTGCAATTTTCAAGGTTGACTCTTGAAGAAAAAGTACAATTGAAGCCTTTGGGTAGACCAATGCCCGAATTCATAATGGGAAAAGTAAAAACTAAGAAAAATGAAAACTGGGTGTTTAAGAAGCACCTTAGTTCTGAGGTCATGTATGAGAAATGTAACTGGATCTGTGGCTGCGAAATTCTCAAGTCCTTTTTCTGCTATCTGTATGGTTTGTTTGTACCTAAATGTGTCAATTGTTTGTGGACAGTTAAGGGAGTAAGTAATATAAAACATTTAACAGAAAAAACAAACAAACATGAACATTCATGCACCATATGATTAGTGTGTCACTCCTAGGAAAACAAAACATTGCATCATGTCTTGACTCCATGTTTAAAGAAAATGTTAAGAAACATAACATTCAAGTGAGTAAAAATAGACATATTTTAAAAAGGCTTATTTAATGTATGAAGTTTTGCGCTGTGTTTGAACAAAGTTTACGAGCACATGACCAATCTGTTACTTCTTTCAATCCAGGGGCTACAGGGGCCTCATTGACTATACAGCTGAACTGGATACAGTGATGAAGGAACATTTAGAAACAGCCACAGTATTTAGAGAAACCTTGAAAACAGTGCAGAATGATCTATTAGACTGCATGTTGAAAGTCTATAGGGAGAAAATAGAGCAACAGATACAATGGGCTTGATTAGTTTGACTCAAAATTGTATCAACAGATACAAGCTTCTGAGTTTGTTCCCATTCAGTGTGATAAGACAACTGAAGTTTCAAATCACTGTCAGATGGTTTTGGTATTGTGTTATGTATATAAGGAATTCTTAAATGAGAGACTTTGAGCTTTTATGAACCATGAAGGAAGAGATGCGGAATCTCTGACAAAGTGCATAAGGAATGAAATCTACCTGCCTCTTGGAAATACCAAAGAAAAGCTCATTGCACAAACCTTTGACAGGGCCAGTGTTATGAGTGAAAGGACTGGTGGAGTACAGGGCAAAATAAGGGAAACATATTCATATGCATACTTTATCCATTTATATGCACACCAGTTGAATTTAATCATACAAAAGGCTACTAACCCTAATTCCCAGGTATGCCTGTTCTTTTCAGATCTGTCGGATATTCCAGCATTCCTTTCCAATTCCTCTTTAAGATCTGATATTTTAGAAAAAGTAGTGCAAGCAAGATTGCCCAGAGTTGCTTTTGTACCGTTATGTACAAAAACATAGAAAACCTGATAGATTGCTTCGAAATTATTGAAGAGTTGCACTAATGCAACCACAATAAATGAAGCCAGTAGCTATAGAAGAGCTCTTGAAGATCCAAATTTTATATTTTGGTTAAGAGTTTTCCACAAAATCCTACCTCGTGTAGACATTTTGTACCAGCAACTTCAAAAGAAGAGCAAACATAGTGTAACGTTACAGAATAACACGCTTTTATTTAAACAACAGAGTGGAAAAGGAAAAACTGAATATTGATGAAGTACACAAAAACTTAAGTGAAGAATTTCCGCAGCACCCAAAGGAAAAAAAAGTATGGAATATGCAAGGGTTAGAGATGCCCAAGGAGGTATTTGATGTCATCACAACTACTGTCACAGATAGATCTCCTTATAATGGACATCTAGGAGCTGCATCTTTGCTGTGTAATGACTTACTTAAGGATTTTTGTGAATGTTTCCCGGAAGAAATTTTCACACGAGTGATGCAATACTATCCTTTTCTACAGCAAGGAAAACTGCATGCAGAGTTGCAGCTAATTTAAAGCTGAAATTACTTAAACATTCAAAGAGCATTGAAACTTTTAATTTCATATATGAAAATAAACTTTTGTCAGTGTTCAGTAAAGTCGCAAAACTTTTGAAAATTGTCATAACAATGCCAAGGAGACTGCGGAACCTGAACATTGCTTTTCCACTCTGAAAAGGATAAAAATGCTTCTAAGAACTACAGTGACAAACAACAGACTCGATGCTTTAGCAATGCTGTCAATAAATAAGGCCCCTATCAGTAACATGTGGGATTTTGATGGAAGAGTAATCGAAAATTTCATGAAATTAAAGAACATAAATTGGTCAAAAGTGCAATTCATGATAAACTGAACAAATGCCAAATACGAGAATTATGTGTGTACATTCAGTGATATGCGCATGGATCTGTGAAAAAAAAAAAAGGTACATTGGTGTGGTGGCAGCTTAAATGGATTTGAGTAAGCTTGAATGATGTTCTAATAACATCCTTTTATATGTTGCATGCATATTAATATGCAGCTTTGGGCAAAGATTGTGTTGGGCTTCTTGTGCTTATTTCTGAGGTATATATCACAACTTGAGAACCACTGTTTCTGTGGGTTGTAGAGGTAGAATTTGAAAAAAAAAATGGTTCTTAAAATTTACAAGTGTAATAATTTATTGTTGTCAATACTTAGCAAGCAAAACCATTTCCGCACCCCCCAAACATTTCGGCCACGAGCTGCCACAGCTGTAAACACATCAAAAGAACATGCAGGTAATATTTTAAGTAATGTTTTGGGCTTTCACAGGGTCTGTGCAAGATGGGTGCACACCTGACAAAAGTTTCAAAGAAAAACTGTTTCTGTTAAGAACTTGGAGCTCTGTCATAAAAATCCCAGTGAGTTTTTTAGACAGCTTATTATCATGGATGAAACTTGGATATATCACTACACTCCAGAAAGAAAATCACAGTCAGAACAGTGGATTGCGCCAGGTGAACCAACTCCAAAAAAGGCAAAGTCAGTTTTGTCACTCAAAGTATAAACTTGGAAGAAGCGTAGGGACAGTGAAGCACAAATTAGTACAAAAGTGAATGGAGAAGATATTGACACATTGCTTCACTCACACTGTTTATTCACAGGACATGTTTCAAGAGCTCTTGCTCCTATCATCAGCTGATACTTGACTCTTCTCGATTCACTTTTGTACTCAGTTTTGTCAGCTAATAAGGTTATGGCAAGTGTTTTCTGGGTGATTTTCTGCGTAATCCTGGTAAATTCAGGTAATTATTTTTATTGATTACTTGGAAAAGTGTAAAAGTATCACTAGTGACTACTTCACAAGCTTATGGCAAATTTGAGTGATGAGGTGAAAAGAAAGAGACATCATATGGCTTTGGCTCCTGCTTTGGGGCACCTTTTGGTTGCTCTCATTTTATTCCACTTCTTTTATCCTTTTCCTTCTGCAGTGACCAACATCTGCTTTTAGTGTTTTATGGTTACTTTTTATCCTTTTATAGGGGCTTTCAGTCCTATATGATTTTACGGTTTTAGTGTATTGGTTTTAACTGTGTAGACATTTTACAGTTGTCAGGGCATTGATAACCTTAGTAGTTGTGCGCCCTTAACCCCAATACTACTACTACTACTACTACTGCTGCTGCTGCTGGCGCTGCCGCTGCCTTATTTGGCAAAGAAAAGAGCTTGTTTCTTTACGACAATGCTCCAGCCCATCGCACCCAATTACTACCTGTTCCCGAGCCTCAAAAAATTTCTTGGAGGACAAAGATTTCACAGCAACGAGGAGGTCATTGATGCAGTAAACAGCTATTTTGAGGACCATGATAAATCCCACTACAGAGATAGTTTAATTAAATTAGAACACGTATATGACAAATGTATTAGCCTTTCGGAGAACATGTTGAGAAGTAAAGAAAAAAAAATGTTAATGGTCTTTTTATTATTGTGAGGCCCGGGACTTATCACCTAACCCTCGTAAAACCATTTGACATAGAAGGGCCATAAGAATTATGGCTATTCCAGTAGTAGCCATCAATATAGCTGTGCTTTCAGCAAATGTGCTGATGAGCGGAAAATTTGTTCCAAGAGAGACTATACACTAAGTTGGTCTGATGTAACTGGAACACAGTCATTATGGAATTATCATAATAAAGAGTAAATTCCTATATTAAGTGAAGACATTAGATCCAGAGTTCAAAATGGCATTTTATGCTCATTTAGAGAAACTTTTACTTCAGGTTAATCCTGACAGATTCCATTCCAAATATATGTTTAGGACGCAGATTTCTGTTTCTTTTATTTCTCCTTCTCTTTCTCCTTTTATTTACAGCTCCATTAAATTGTATTAAAATATTCTTATAATAAACAGACCAAATAATTGCAATTCCTTTCTTGGAAGTGTTGAAAACAGTGTTGTTATGATAAATTAACTTTAAAGAGAGTCGATTAAAGACACTAGACAACACTTACTTTTAAATTTTTCCGGAACATGTTTCTGAGGCTTTGCCTCTATCATCGGCCGGCTCTCGACTGGTTCTCATTGGTGTAGCTGACGATATTTTGTCACAGGTCTCCTCTGGTGGCGGTTTCTTGAGAGCCGAGAGCCGAGAGCTGGCCGATGATAGAGGCAAAGCCTCAGAAACATGTTCCGGAAAAATTTAAAAGTGTTGTCTAGTGTCTTTAATCGACTCTCTTTAAAGTTAATAGACCAAATAATGCTAATGATAAAGTGATATTGCAGTTAAAACTTGAGACATCACAAAAGTAACCTGTTTGAACTTTTCAAGAGGACATTTTCCATAGTGAAGCAATGAAACTAACTTTTGGAATATTCTGTTACAATATTTGGCAAACGCATTTATCAAATTGCTTTGCATATATAAGGATCAGAAAATTGTTTATTGTATTAAAAGTAGAAGTTTGTTCTACAACTTGCAAAAGAAAGTCCCTACAGTAAAATAAAAAGTGTAAGTTTGTTATCCAATGAAATTATAAAAATGAAATATGTGTTTTTGCTCATGTATTGTGAATTCTATTCATCCTCGGCAAGTGATACAATGACTTGTTTATGTAAATGGCTGTACTAGAAGGTGTGAGAACAGCTTTAAGAATGTGTCCCGTAAACCAAATTATATACGGGATGTTTCAAAAATAGGTGGCCCAATTTCAGGTATGCATTCCTCCATGTGTAGACAATAACAAAAATCTGTTACAATATGGGTCCAATATGCTGGTTTCTGAGTTATGGCCTCCAGTGATATTCACCGAAACCGACTTCTTACTTAAATAGTTTTCTTTAGTTGATTTTTCTTTAGTTCTTTAGTTTGATGATGTTCAAAGCATCCACCTACTGCTTCAATACAAGCCTCATATCAATGCCTCATAACTGTACAAACAGGATCCCCAATTGTAAAGATATTGCATATTTTCTCACATCCTGCCATAATTTGATTCCAAAGGGATTCTGGACACTTTTTTTCTTCTTCCTTCTCCTTTCAGGATTGTTCCAGTCTCACTTCTACCTTAACATTGATCTTCCTTTAGGTTTGTATTCTAGCACCCTTCTTGGTAGCCTGCTCAAATTCATGCTATTGAGATGTTTTGGAGACAAATACACAATGGTACCATAAGTAGAAATTGACAGGATTCAAATCAAGTGAGCATAGTGGCCAAGCAGTTGGGCCATGCCAATCTATCCGTCCATTAGAAAACTTCCAGTTCAAGTACTGGTGAGGGGTATGACTGAAGTGTGCAGAAGTGAGGTTGATGAATGCTCAGTGGAGTCTCTTTGTACATATGAGGTTATATAGTGTATGAAGTTTGTGTATGTCTATTTACGAGTACATGTAGGAGTTACTAGTCCACCAATGTTGCTGGCCTACATTTTAAGAGCAAGCCAGACTTAGTGGTGAGATAGAACAATTGCGTATGGGTTTCTACATACTCAGTAATGCTGATTGTGGAAAGTTATAATGCTGTCTTATGTGAAGCTTGCTTCATATGTAAATAATGGTCAGGTAGAAAAGTTTGAATTTGTAGTATCTGCAAGATCCACCGACAGAATATCAAACCAGGAGGGTAATCTGCTGGTGACAGATTGTGCACTTGCAAATGATGAGGATACAACTATTGCTCTTAGAACAGTTTCCAGAAGATAACTGTATAAGAAACATTCATTTTCAACACTAATAGTACCAATAGAATTGTGTGCATTGCATTCAGAATCTCCTTCTCTACAACTGGAGCCCCTTTTTTTAAGTCCTCCAAAGTTTAGTCATATCAGACGAACATCTGGAGTTCTAGATCTTAGTTGTTCCCTTTCCAAAGATTAGGTGTAAACTTCCCATGAACTCACAGATGGCAACGGAGGCGTCCAAATGCCTACCAATCTGGATATGTTTGCCGTGGGTATAAACAACAAGCCGCATTGCTGTGCAAGAAATACATTTCTTCCAGCTCCTAATTTAAGTAAATGTTGCTCAGATTCTCTGCATATGGGGAATGTATACCTGAATTTATGCCCTCTGTTTTTTAAACACTGTATAATTTAAAAATATTGTAGCCCATCTGCATGTATGGCACTAATTTACTATATGTTCTGTGAAGTTATGAAGTTTAAAAAGGGAAGGTGGGAATTCTGAAAGTATTTTTTGACACAAAGTTCTTCATGAGTTTTACAGTACTTTCATCAAAAAATGGCTGTCTATGAAAAGTTGCAGTGAAACATGTTTATTGGCAATACAATTTTTTTTTCTGCAGAATCTTGCTTGCAAGGTAGAATGGTTGCTTAATGAGAAAGGTATCGTAGAATCAGAGCTTCAAGATCTGCTATCACAAAAGGAAGATTTGGATGTACGACTGAAGGAAATGGAGGAGAGACTTAAGGAATTAGATGCAAAATCTGAAAGAGAAAAGGAGGATGGACTAATTTTATTGCTGAGTAAGTGTAGAACTTCCAAAATGTGTTTTAAGTATAAAACTTTTATCTCAAAAATATTTTATTGCAGAGAATGATTGGCTCCAGCCTAGTGGCTTGCCTGACAAAAAAAAAGACATTCCTGATAAAGAAAATGTTAATTTTTTAGCTTTAGTCAGAGAATATACTCTTTTGGTAATAATTAATCAGGCATATCATTTAAAAAGTGAATGAAACCGTATATGAGAACTATATATTATCAATTTTACTTGACAAAATTATGTCTGCAGTGAGAATTTGCATATTTATGGATATAGTTTTATTTTTTATTTTTATTCTGCAATAAAATAAATGTTGGAGAAGTAGGATAATTTATTTCTAAAACCATTTTTGACTGAAAGATTATGGTGAAGTTCCTATTTTGATTTTGTTATTCTATCAATTTTATATAATTATTGTATATTACAGTAAAGTTTTAAGCATATTTATATAATTTATTCATTGTTGTGCTACTATATTTTCCAGCATACAAGTGCATTGCGTTTTAAGATGCACTAATGTTTTACAACACAATTTTAAACAGAAATAGATTTATGGCAGAATATCAGTTGTGACTATCATTGATGTGTTGCATCCCTTATAATAATCATTTATTGCACATCTTTCATTATTAGTTTTACTTTTATTTTTAGTAAACTTTGCTTTAATATCATAAATATAAAAATTCAAACTTGTCATTCCCAGCACTCATTGGCTACTAATTTCAGATAATTTTCAAATCATATTGAAGAGTTACACATTTTGAGTTACAGCCAATTGCAACTGAAGGGGTGTTACATGGCAGTTGAATGAAGCACTTAAATTTTCTTATAGTGCCATCCTCCTAGCAGTTTTATGCTCTATGGCAACCAAAATTAGAATAGGGGAGTGTTGGCTATGTCCGCCTAGCGGCTAGCACCGCCCACATCTAGTTTCGGAAAAAACACAGCAGATGGAAGCACTTCCTTGAGTGCATCTTGAAGTCTTGCTTGGCCGTGCTTCGTTGGCCTCAGTGTGTGAGTGTACATTGTGTAGCATATATAGTGTTTTTGTCTGTGCGCAAGTTTATCTCTTGTATTCTTTCAACAGAAATATCCGCTGTGTCAAAGGTATGTGCATTTATTTATTTTATTATTCTGTTTTCGTCATAATATTAAGTTTATAATTACAATAGGTTAACCAATAAATACTGGGTACTTTAGTAATCGCAGGAAATGTTCTAATGGTCAGCATTTCGGCTATGACCAGTCACTATAATATCGGTTGGCGCTGGTCAGGTAACTGATGGAGATTTTCTGTAATAGGTCTCATCAGTTCAAGTTACTATGGCTTCTGTTAAAGTCAGAGCTACTGTTAAGGGCACGCGGTCAGAAGAGAACATGAAACTTGCTTTGCATACCGCATCGACAGGAAAAACAAGTGCCAGGGAAGCTGCAAGGCTCGTTGGTGTACCAAGGAGTTCTCTGCAGGACAGAATTTCGAAAATAAGAAGGGGAAAAACCAGCTTAGAAATAAATTGGACTCCAACAATTTCAAAAGCCATGAAGAAACTCTCTCTGATCCCTGATGCTAGTAAAAGGAGACTGGCTACAAGAAAAAGAAAGTCAGAGAGAAGTGAAATTCTCACCAAGTCTCCGTACAAGAAAATCCTTGAGGAGAAGAAAAAAGCGAAGGTTGCATCAGAGGAAAGAAAAGTTTGAAGAACTTAAAAGATGATGAGCTTCAACGCACCATCCACGTCACAAATGTTGGTGGATAAACAATATGAAAACAGCAAAAGCTTTTGCATTTTGTGTGGTGAAAGTTTTGATGAGGACTGGATCCAGTGTGAACAATGCAAGGGTTGGGCACATGAAAATTACACCAATCTGAAATCTGGAGCAGTTAATTACACGTGTGATAGATGTGTACAGTTGTGACATTCATCCTTGTCTTGTAATACATAAAAATAGAGCAAAAATTCAAATTTCAGTCAGTGGGCGGTACTACCCTCCAAAATTTATACATACCGAAAATTGCTAGACATTAACATTTTTAAGTATAAACTTGAAAGAAGCGTAGGGACAGTGAAGCACAAATTAGCACAAAAGTGAATCGAGAAGATATTGACACATTGCTTCACTCACACTGTTTATTCACAGGACATGTTTCAAGAGCTCTTGCTCCTATTGAGTATCAGCTGATGATAGCATGAGCTCTTGAAACATGTCCTGTGAATAAACAGTGTGAGTGAAGCAATGTGTCAATATCTTCTCGATTCACTTTTGTATTAACATTTTAATTTCTTCTGTTTTAAAAGTTATTCAGGTATTCTCTTCATTGCAATATTGTTCTGCAATCCTGTTAGAATATATCCAATAAATTTGTTTATCTGAATATTGACTGTAAATACATATTTGAAAAACTTCCCAACTGACCGATCTTAGCCGACTCTCCCCTACTTGACAATTTATTATCAGATGTCAGGTAATTACATTGAATGACAATAGTTTGTCTTATATACTAACATTTTATGTGGCAGATTAAAACACATGATGATGTGTCAGAAAGGGACAAGTCCTTGTCCTTGATACCAAAATTGTTCTACATACCAGATAAATCCCTTGTCTGATCTAGAAATTCCTGTAAACTTTAAAAAGGGTGTTCCAAGAGCCATTTATACAATATGTCTTTAAATCTACTCGTATTAATGTTTCTTATCTAAGTGGGCAGACTATTAAAAAGTTGCAACCCTTCTACTCTGTAAGAATTTGCTGTTTTGTGAAGTCTGACATGAGGCATTTCTATATAGTTGTTATTCCTTGTTTGATAATTACGAATATCCCTTCCATTTACCAAATTGTGTACATTCTCTGTAATATAAACTAAGATGTCATATATGTATACTTCATATATACATCATTCAGATTCAGATTTTATTCACCATTTGCAAAACAATTTTCAAGGCTTCGTCAGAAATACATTAAACATAAATAAGAACTGTACAATAATTTACATACATTAGTACTAAAAATCTTTATATTGCATGACTAACTACTATTGCCATGTGATATTTTATACTCTTCAATTGAATAGAAGGCATTTTTTAACAGGTATGTCTTAATTGCCTCAATTTTCTTCACCTCTGAATTTATTTCCTTGATGAGGTGAGGTAAATGATTGTATAAATCTTTTGTATTGTTTTCAATACACTTGTTACCTAGCGTGCCTCTTAGTCTGTTTCTAAAATAGTTCAGTTTTGTTCTTGTGTTATGCCTGTGAATATTAGTATTCTTTTCCTCTTTGTGCATTCTTACTATATACTTAAGAGATTCATATATATATATATATATATATATATATATATATAAGCAGGGTAGTGTAAGTATTCCAAGATTTTTAAAACTACTTTTGCATGAGTTTCTTCTTGGAATTTTTTAAATTAATCTTATGGCTCGTTTCTGTAACCCAAATATTCTTAACCTCTGTTTCTTAACGTCATATATTTTAGACACAGGGAAGAAACTTCAGACCATAAGGAGGGGATAGAGGACCAAATTGCAGCTGAAATTCATAGTGCATCTGTTGCAAATAGAACTGATAACTATGTCAACAATGCACCTTTTTTAGGTTAATCAAGTCAAGTATGAATCACGGTATTGTGGTGAATGTGTTTAGGTATTGTGGTTAGGTTAGGTCAATGTAACTCATACTGTTTAGAGGATTTAAAAATTGTTTTCATTAATATACAGGGTCTAAGTAATAAACAGCTAATTGTCAATCAGTTCGCTAAGGAAAATAACTATGATGTTCTTTGTATATTGGAACACTGGTTTAAGAGTAATGAAATAATATTGTGGCTCTGGGGGTTTGTGAAATTAAAAGTCCAGGTTACAAACACCAAAACAAACACATAGAAACACACTTCGTACACAGCATTTCAGAATTACGTCACATACACAATACAACTTGCAAGGTCAACGACCACAACACAGCTGTTCACGCACGTGAGTTCAATTTACGACTGACTCTTTTGACGGGCGGGCTCCCTTTTTATAGATTACTCACATTCCGGAATGCTCTCCAACGATCGAGACGGCTTGAACAAAGAACTAGAACTCTCGAGAAACCCGTCTCTTTCCCCCCACCGTTTCGGCGAGCTTTTAACTACACACTGCACGCCTGGCCCTTTGAATGTCTCGCCGCGCCGCCTCGATGAACAATGGACTCGCAACACTGCTCCCTCCTCAAGACTGGTCGTCCCGAACAGCACCATCGTAGTGGGCCAGACGATCCAGGTGTACCACCAACATCTTTCCTCCACCCTTCTAGATGCGGTAGACCACGTCGTTACTCATCTTTACCACCTTGCCATTGCTGCTGAAGCTTCAGGCAGCGTCCCTTAGAACGGGTAGGGCAGTACAACCAGTCCAAATCACCTTGCTGGAACCCTTGGCTGTTGGCTTGCCTGTCGTATCGGATCTTCATGCGGTCGCTCGCCTTCTGGATGTTCTGAAGAGCCATCTCATGCATGTCGTGGAGACGGTCCACCAGGTTCTCCACATACTCGGTTGCTGACTGCTTCGCCGCCGGGGGTTTCCCAAATGCCAGGTCACAAGGGAGGCGTAACTCCCGGCCGAACATTAAGCTGGCTGGAATCATCCCAGTGGTGTCATGTGTCGACGAGCGGTACGCCAGCAGGAACAATGGCACCTTGTTGACGTACCAGTTTCGCTGATGACTGGCCACGACCTTCCTCAGATGTTCTTCTAGGGTCTTGATGTACCTCTCGCCATGCCGTCCGATTGCGGGTGTAGGGGTGTTGTGCGGGTCTTCTTCACCCCAAGTTTTTCCAGTGCCTCCTTCATCAGGTTAGACTCAAAATTGGTGACCTGATCACTGGAGCTCTAACGGCACCCCAAAACGGCAGAACACTTGCTACACGAGGCAGTCTATGATGGTCTTCGCCTCCTGGTTCGGGATGGCATACACCTCCGGCCACTTGAAGTAGTCCACGACCACCATCAGGTACTTGTTGCCTCGGTCGGACACTGGGAATGGTCCAGCTATGTCGAAAGCGATGCGTTCGAAAGGCGCTCCGACTTTTTACTGCTGCATGCAACCCCGGCTCCTAGTTTGAGGGCAGCGACTCGCCGCGCACACGTGACATTGACGGCACCATCTCTCAGCGTCTGCTCGGAGCCTCAGCCAGTAGTAGCACTGTCGTAATTTGTCAATCGTTCGATTCGCTCCTGAAGTCCTGAAGTACCGGCGTGCACTTCCTGCAAGACTTCCGGGGAAGCACCAACTGTTCTCTCTGCGTCTTCCCATCGGATGATTCCCATATCCGGAACAGCACACCCTCTTTGGTCTTCAACGACTCCCACTGGGCAAAGTACGACTTGTACGCAGCGTTTCTGGGTGCGATGTCCTCCCAGGTCGGTCTCGTCCCTGCCTCCACATCTCTCAAGAGTATCCCCAAGTCGGTGTCTGCCAGCTGCTCCCTCCTCAGGCCTGCGCTATCCCAGCCGTCTGCAGGCACTGCCGTGACCAATCTGGCAGCTGCGGTACGCTCCTTCTCTTCCACTCTTGTGCATTGGTCGCACTCTTCCGGGCAGGGTCTTCGGGACATTGCGTCTGCGTTGCCGTGGCTCTTCCTTCTACGATGTTCAGAGGTGAAGTCGTACTCCTGCAGCCTCTTGAGCCAACGCGCTGTCTGGCCTTCCAGTTCCAAAAGCTAAGTATAGCCAGGTGAGGGTGGAATGGTCAGTCCTCAGGTGGAATGACTGACCGTACAGGTACTTGTGGAAGTGCTCCAATGTCTTTACTACCGTCAGTAACTCTCGCCGGGTGACGCAGTAGTTCTTCTCTGCCTTGGACAGGGTGTTGCTGTATTAAGCTATCACCCGCTCGTGGCCGTCCTGGACTTGGGATAAGACGCCTCCAATGCAATGGTCGCTTACGTCGATGTCCACGATAAAGGCGCCACCTGGTTGTGGGAATCCCAATATAGGAGCTCTGCACAGTGTCTTCAGCTCCTGGAAAGCGACTTCGGCGTCCTCCGTCCACACATACGGCCGGTGTTCTTCCGTCAAGCGGGTGAGGGGCTTGGCTATGTTGGAGAAGTCCCTTATGAAACGGCGGTAATAACTGCACAGCCCCAGGAAACTGCGCAATTCTCTATATTCTATCCTTTGGCCTAGGCCAATCTCTCACGGCCTGTGTCTTCTGCGGGTCTGTGGCCACTCCGGTTGGTGAGACTATGTGGCCCAAGTAGTTGACCGCCTTGCGGATGAGCTGGCACATTTGCGTGTAGCTTCAGGTTAGTCGCCTGCAGTCTCTGTAGCACCTTGCTCAGGTTGTCGAGATGGTCTTCGAATGTCTTGCCGACGATGATGTCGTCTAGGTATAGCAGGCAGGCGTCATAAGTCAGTTCTCTCATCACTGACTCTATGAGGCGTTGGAAGGTAGCTGGTGCGTTGCAGAGGCCAAAAGTCATAGCTGTGAACTGCTAAAGCCCTTGGCCTGTCGAGAATGCGGTTTTCTCTTTGTCTTTCGCCTCCAGAGCTACCTGCCGGTAACCAGATTTCAGGTACAGGGTCGAGAACCACTGCGCACCAGCAAGCGTGTTCAGGGTGTCGTCAGTCTTGTGTAAGGGGAAACAGTCCTTCCTGGTGACAACTTCCTGTAGTCCACACAGAAGCGTAGCTCACCGTTCTTGTTCGTCACCAAGACTACAGGGGAACACCAAAGGCTGTCAGACACTTCAATCACTCCCCTGGATCTCATGTCCTCCTGCATGTCTCGTACCGCCGCGTTGTTTCGCCAGCGGAATGCGTCTAGGTGGTTGCCGAATAGGCCGGGCGTCTCCTATGTCGATGTGGTGGAGTACTCGGTCCGTGTGGCCGTAGTCGCTGTCGCCTTGGCTGAAGATGCGCTGGTATTCTCTCAGCAGTTGTCGAACCTTCTCGAGCTGTTCTGCGGTCAGGTGGTCGGCCGCCCTCTCCAATAAGCGGCCCCAGGTGTTGCTTCGGCATTGGCTCTTCGGTCTTATCGATTGTTGTTACACTGACCACGGGCTCGCACGTCCCTAACTCCGTTCCGGTCCGGACGTCGTGTTCGGTGTCCGTTGGGTTGAGCAGCCTCACCGGCACCTCTTCTCGGTACGGCAACAATGTCCGGCTACACAAAGTCTGTGCACAGGTGGCTTCTGGCCCAGCATCAAGTTCTTCGTCCGCTGGCCTTCCAGTCGCACCGTCACCACCACCTCGCTCCTCGTGGGGACAACCACGTCTTCCCTCAGGATGACCCTGCGGGTTCCCAGGCGTTCTTCGGGTTGCCGGAGTATGACCTTTTCTCCATTGAGCCTCAGGACCTTCCTGCTGACGTCGACTTTTGCCCTGCGGCTCGTGAGGGCATCCAGTTTTAGTTTCACCTCCTCAGCCACCTCCGCGACGAACACTCACTAACGCTCAAGGTCAACTTGAGGCTCCTTCTCCACAGGTAAAGTGTTACCCGATGCCGTCACAAGCCGGTATGGTCGGCTCGGCTTCCTTGTCGGCAAACCCCCGGCCACGTCAGGTCTGATGACGGTCATGGCTGCCCCGGTGTCTAGGAGCACACGACACGGCTTCCCTCTCACCCAAACGTCCGCGATGAGGCTGTCCTCCATACGCCGGCTGACGGCGCGCAGTGTCACTCGAGTGGATGGTGCTGAGGGCGCCGACTTGCTCCTCGGCACGCCGGGCCTTACTCGTTCTTCCGGCTGCTCTTCCTGGTGTCGGCAGTCTCTCGCCAGGTGTCCCGGCTGTCCACAACCCCAACACATGCCACTAGGTCTTTGCCGGCGTCCCTCAGCTGGTCTTCGGTCTCCACTGTAGCGGATACTCCTTGTTCTCGACGCCGGAGTAGCCGTCACCTTGGCCGCCTCCATCGTCAATGTTACCGTTTTGTTGTCGCCGAGCATTAGTTGCTGAGGTATCTCGACGTCTCGTACCCCGTCAACGAACGTGTAGGCGGCTTCCCGGGATATGAATTGAGTTGGGAGGTCGATCAAAGCTTTGCTGGCCAGCTGTTCAATAGCCAGGTCGAACTCCTGCAGCGTCTCCCCTGGCTGCTGCGTTCTTGACTTCAGTTGGCTGCGGTAGGCTGCGGCCAAGCGGTGGTTCCCGAAGTGGTTCTCCAGGGCCTTCCAGATGTCTTTGGATGCCGTTGCTTTCTGGACCTCGTTAAAGATTTCTGCGGCCCGTCCCTGGAGCCTGGCTATTAGCTGTGCAGCTAATGGTGACCTCCTCTGGTGACCACTTGGTTTACTTGGCCACCGTGTCGAATTGGCGGCGGAAGACTTCGAACGTGGACTTGGCGTCCTACTTAGGCGGTTTGACGCGCACAGATCTTGTGTCGCGTCCCCTTTAAATCTTTCATCTTTCTGCCGACGATGTGCTCCACCATGGCGTTGAGGGACTTAGTGTTTGTGTCGGCCTTTCCCTCTAGGTTGTTAACGCGGTTCGCCAGGTCTTCGACGCGCCCGTCCGCTTACCCAGCTCCGTGATGACCTCCTTTACGCCTGCCAACTGCTCCTCAAATTTGGCGTCGAGGGCTTCGTTCGCAGCCTTCATTACTGTGGTCATCGTCGCAGCAAGGGTGTTGTTAGCCATCTTCATTTCTTTAATCTCGGTAGTGAGGTTGTCGTTAGCCGTCTTCATTGCAGTCAGAATGTGATTTGTCGTCTCCAACTTTGCGGCCAGGTTGCTGTTTGCACCTTCCGACTTCGTTGTTAATTCGTTCATCTTCGCTAGAATCTGTGCCAATGTAGCCTCCATCTTCAAAATGTCTCATTCCTGACACCAATTGTGGCTGTGGGGGTTTTTGAAATTAAAAGTACAGGTTACAAACATCAAAAATTGCACTTTATTTCCGTAGAAAAACACTTCGTACACAGCTGTCCAGAATTACGTCACATACACAATACAACTTGCAAGGTCAACGACCACAACACAGCTGTTCACGCACGAGATTTCAGTTTACGACTGACTCTTTTGGCGGGCGGGCTCCCTTTTTATAGATTACTCACATTCTGGAATGTTCTCCAACAAACGAGACAGCTCGAACAAAGAATTAGAACTCTCAAGAAATCCGTCTCTTCCCTCCCCCGCCGTTTAGGCGAGCTTTTATCTACACACTGCATGCCTGTCTCTTTGAATGCCTCGCCGCGCCGCCTCGATCAACAATGGGCTCGCGATAATATGTAAGAAACTTGATGATTATTATTTAGCTAGCAGTTATTGTAGGGAATGTCATTCACATGGAGGTGTGGTAGTATATGTAAAAGAAAACTTTGCAACTTATTGTAAAATTATAGACCTTAGTGCATTGAAATTGATTCTAAAATAACAAGTGTGATATTGCAGGAATTTAAAACAGTAATTATTTCAACTGATAGAACACCCAAAGGGAGATCCTGGAATATTTCTTGAAAAACTGGAGGATCTATTAAGTTTCTTTGCTGAGCCTAAGTGGGAACGCTTTCATATTGTAATTGGTGGAGATATAAATTCACATTTTGATATATGTAAGGGAAGACAAGCATACAGTAACTGAACTTAAAAATATCCTCAGGCAGTTCAATTTCAATTGCACTAATCACAAAGCCACCAGATTGTCAGCATGTTTAGACAATATTTTCACTATGAATATAAATTTAATCCAAAAACAATTTGTAACAAGTTAGGCATCAATAAATTAACAGTGTAAAAGTTAAATGATATAAACAAGATAAACAAGAAGAACGTATAAACAAGGCCTTGTAACTATAAATGCCCATAAATTTAACTCCCTACTGGCCAGACAACACAAGAACACCAACACAGAACACACATAATTACTGAACACATCGCAAGCACACAACAAACACCCCATACTCCAAACACACCATACCCAACTACATACACCGCATTCACACAGCACACAGGAGCAAAGTCTAGACCTTCGCTTACGCGTGGACATCACCAAAACACACGCGCTACAGGTAGAAGTAAATGCCGGAGTGCCGTAGAAGTATACTGCCCGGCAAACACAAGGCACACTTTCACTCCAAACAAAACAAACACCCCCACCCAAAACAATAACAGAATATCACAACACAAAAGGGGACACAAACAATATACCAAACTACAGAAAGGGTTTCAATTGAGAGATGTGAGCTCTCCTTTCATGGCCCGTGCGGAAGTCTCTTAAACGCACGGAAACGTTTTTAAAAATACTCATGATCTCGTACGGCCCTGTATACCTAGGCGCCAACTTCGCAGCATAAGCATTACGTTTAGAAGACTGAGTATACATACAGCTTACAGAGTACTTTCTGGCCAACCGTATATGGTGAAGGCCGTTTATCAACATCATACCGTTCGTTTACTTGGGAATGTGACTTCCGCAAATTGCGAAAGGCGGATTTCCATACTCTATTTCTTCGCGAGTAACTTTGTGGGGAAGCAAATCGCCCAGACGCCAAAGATTATCTAGGGGAGAGTTAGGTGTATATGCTAACATAAGCTGATAAGGAGTAACACCATGCGATTCGTGACGGGCCGAATTAAAAGCCAATTGCAATCGAGCCAAATTCGTATCCCATTTAGTATGGCTGTCATGATGAAAGGCTATAAACGCTGACTTAAGGTTCCTATTGAATCTTTCAGCATGGGAAGGCTGGGGATAATAGGGGGTGGTAGTTATGGGTTTAGTGCCCCAACCAAATGTTCCTAAATGCGAAAGAGGTAAACTGAGCACCGTTATCCGTTACCAGATAACCGGGAGCGCCAAAGGCAGCAAATATCGAAGAAAGAACCTTAACTGCCCCCCGCGTAATCGCCTTTGGTAAGGCTGTCATCCATACAAATTTACTGAACGAATCTACCACGACTAAGGCATATGTATTCCCCTGGGCAGAACGAGGAAAGCTTCCGACAAAATCCAGAAATAATTTCTCCAGAGGTCTGCATGCCACCTCCGATGCTAAACAATTCCATGCAGTACATTGCGCCGGTTTCGCCATTTGACAAAGCTGACACCTTCTAACTCGCGAGGCTACTTCTTTATTCATATTCGGCAACACAAAATATTCGCGAATCTTGTTTTTGGTTTTAGCTATTCCCAAATGTCCGCATACAGGGGGTGAGTGGAAATATTCAAATACCATAGGGACTAAGGCACGCGGCAGAACAACCTTGGCCTTGCCGTCAAAGGTAGTCTGGGCCATCTGAACACCCTCCTTCAAACTATACGATGAAATTACCTCACCAGCCTCGAGCCTATCGATAAGGCGCTGCAGATCCGGATCTTTTCTTTGATGTGTGGGCAAACCTTCGAACAATTCGGGAAATTTACAGATTGCTAAAATATTCTCATTGCAGGGCTTATTCTCCCTTGGCTCTTCGAACACTCGAGTCAAGGCATCAGCCACACAATTTTCGGAGCCACGTATATGCATCGGTACGAACTTAAAAGCAGAAATACGCACACACCAACGTGCTAACCTGCCTGTAGATCGCGGCGTACCCAATGACCACGTAAGCGCCTGGTTATCGCACTCGAGGGTAAATTCAACATGCTCCAGATATTCACGGTATTTTTCCAAACCAAATACCACAGCCAAAGTTTCAAGTTCGTAAACAGAATACTTCCGCTGGGCAGGGGTAAGAGTACGCGAACTATACCAATAACTCTACCCAATAGCCCTTCGCCCCATGGGAAAATCCTGGAGTAAAACGACAGCCACCGACCCTCTACTAGCATCGGTCTGCAGGACAAACCTACGTGAAAAATCCAGAAAAGCCAACACCGGGGGATTCATAATTGCCTGTTTAAGGTCTTCAAAGGCCTGCTGCTGTTGCTTGCCCCACCTAAACGGAATCCCTTTCCGCCGAAGACGGTTCAAAGGTGCCGCGCGCGCCGCAAAATCCGGAATAAACTTACTGAAAAAGTTCACCATACCTACATACCTAGTCAACGCCCTGACTGTTTTGGGACGAGGAAAATTACGTATTACTTCAGTACGCTCCGGATCGATCGTTATCCCAGCAGGAGATACGATATGGCCTAAAAAGGAAATCTGCCCCGTAGCAAACTTACATTTCTCTTTGCGTAAGGTAAGACCCGCACTTTCGAGCCTGTTAAAAACCTCCGCCAAATGTTGGCAATGGGTCTCAAAGTCGGGAGAGTAGACAGCTACGTCATCCAAATAATGATACACGTATTTAAATTTAATGTCTGAAAATATTTGGTCTAGTAACCGCGACAGCACCTGTGCTCCTGTCGCTATTCCAAAGGGAATCCTTTGAAATTCATATAGTCTCCACGGAACAGAAAATGCAGTTAACGGCTTAGACGATTCAGATAAAGGAATCTGATAGTAGGCACTATTTAAGACCTAACTCATAAATACTTTGGCACCCGCGAAATAATGCGCCGCGGAACTTAGATGCGGCATGGGTTGTGCCTCAATTTTTATTTTTTATTCAAATGCCGATAGTCCATCACTACCTTGAAATCGTCCTCGCCCTTTGGGATCAAGAATGCCGGACTACTATAATTAGACGTGGACGGCCTGATCACCCCCTTCCGTAACATCTCATCGATCTTTTTACGCAGAATCGCAATCTTAGGGGGGGAGGGTAACACGATAGGGTGGTAACTTTACAGGGGTGTCATCTGTTAATTGGATATCATACTCCACCAAATTCTTTACTCCTAAACGGTCGGCGAATAACGACCCGTGGTTTGCACATAGTTGGTTTAGCAAACGGCTCTGCTCTTCAGTTAAATGGGAGAAAACTTTACTTACGTTGCAAACCTGAGGGTGGAACCCTCCGCCTTCCTCTAAAGGTTCGACATTCGTTAAATGGTCGCTAATAAATGGGATTCGCACATAAGGAGCAAACGCGAAGGTAATCTCCCCATCCCGAAAATCAATCCTTAGGCCGACTCTAGAGATAAAGTCCGAGCCCAAGATCAGTCAAAATGGCAAGTC
The DNA here is from genome assembly GCA_030765055.1 of Mantis religiosa. Classification (NCBI taxonomy): domain Eukaryota; kingdom Metazoa; phylum Arthropoda; class Insecta; order Mantodea; family Mantidae; genus Mantis; species Mantis religiosa. The sequence continues at coordinate 319,915,993 of CM060950.1, forward strand.
CGGCAGAAGATAAAAATAGTGTCTCCACGTAAAATTCGGAAAACGCACGGTTAACTGAACCTTAACACTCACCTGAAATTTATGGCCATTTACCGACATGCACCCGACCCTACGCTGCTGCTGTTTACCTGAGAATTTAGTAAGGTAGCGATAATAACCCCTCGTGTACCAGTGAGCAGGAGCTTCCAGAGTCCAAGAGCGGTTAACTGCCGGTTTCAAATTAAAGGGCTTGGCGACTATTCGACGGAATCTCTGACAACAGGCAGAAATCCCGCTGGTGGCTAGTTGTCAATCCTGACGCCTTTGCATGTTTACACGCGCAGGTGGTGACGCCCCAACACGCCCCCTCACTACCGGGCGCTGTCTAACTAAATGCTCACGCGAACCACACCTGAAACATGGTCCTAGCGAGCGAAAATTACCCTGAGCTGGATTTGCCCGGTTATTCTGCCGCGGCTCAAATTGAACACGTAGAGGCACTTGTAATAGCTCATAGCTTCGTGCAGCATCTGACGCCTCATACTCTGCCAAACTCGGTAAAAGCCCCTCCATGTCTTTAAACGTAGTGGGACAAGGTCTAAATAACAAAACAGACCGTACTGCCGGATTCAAACCCGTAATCATATCACAGATTTGCCCCTCACTATCCGGCAATCGCAACACGCGCATATAGCTTAACCCTGCTCGTATATTCGGAAAAGGACTCCCCCAAACCCTGGGGTTTCAAAACATGATCTTGAGTTAATACATATAACACCCGACGAGGTATGAAACATTCCAACACACTATCATGCAACTCCGTCACTGGGTCTACACTCCCCTTAACACGCCCAATTATACTGCGCACCGCGTCTCCCCCTTTTGATATAACCACATCAAGCAGTTGTAGATCAGGAAGCTGGCATATCTCAGCACAATCCTTGGCTCTTACTAGGAACTTATGAAATTCAAGAGCAGTAGAAACATCACAAACCCTAAAGCTTTGGTATGACTCGACCAACTGTTGTAATGGATGAAGTAATTTTAACGGCTCAAAAGCCGAGACCTGAGCCGTCCCAGGTTGTGTGTTACCACACATGACGCGGCCCGTTCACCTTGGGGTGCAAGCATTTCTAAATATCTCATAAACTGCCCCCTCAGCTCGGCCAACCCAACTCCGAACTTAACCTTATGGCAATATTCCTGGAAGTATTCAATCCGTTGCACATAATGCAAAATCCTGGCAGTCAAACGCCTCACCTGGGCCTTGGAAAATCCCGAAACCACACTCGAATCAGAAAACAATTCGTCAAATTCCAATCGCGCGGCCTCACATAATGACGGTGATTCAATTACCAACAAATGTGTATCCGGCAACGTCACAAAATCGTTGTCTTTTGTTCTACAAAGGGCATCTAACAGGGTAGGAACATCTGCTGACGACAAGTCTCCGCGCCCAGGAATCCCCAGCTCAAATAGAATTTCATTTTTGCGCAAAAGCTGAAAGTCACTTGACATGGTTATACAAGATAATACCCAATGCCCAATTTGACCGCCTCCATTTGATGATAAGATAACCACACTCTGCTACCAGTGAACTGTACCCGGAGGCTAAGGTACAGTTATGCAACTTACTTTGATAATTTAAAAGCTTTAATAAATCTGTTATTCACACTGACAGCTTACTTGCACAATTACACTTAAACTTCCTTGAAGGTTAAACTTTATACACATTATAACTTCACTCTAACACCTGCTATTACATGATTTTGAACTGCACCCGGGAGCTAAGACAGTTATAAGTCACCATACGCACGCTGTGAAAGGAGAGCCCTGACTACCTTGTCTCGTCAGCTTGGAGAGCTGTCCGAGAGAGGAACCAAAGCAACCTTCACGCGCTCACACAGAGAAAAAGGGAAACACAAAACAACTGAGGCACACGCCTCGTAAAGGAAAGGTGCAATTAGCAAAAAGTAGTCAACATTCTAATAAGTTTCTTTTGAATGATAAGTATATTTCATTTACCCTTGAACTGCTGATCCAGAGTATTAAACCATATCCGCTTATACCTTGAAAAACTGAAAAATAGGCTTATTGTACACATTGTTTTGACACTAATTTTATAAGATATGCAAGCATGAATACTATGCATGATAGTTTTCTACATACAAAATCTATATGAGTATCCCAAGAAATATTTGTTGATATGCCTTTATATAATATATATAAAGAAAATAGAATACTCTGTGTTTTAGTTTCATCCTTTTGATCAAACCAACGTTTCACTTATTGCATATTTGTATTAACCAATAGGGCAAGTAATTAAAAATCCTTATTTACATTAAGAAGAGTTGTCATCTGTATATGCCGTCATTTGTGAGAAAATACATTTCTGAACTTCATTTACTGTTATCAGGAACAAAATTGGCCCTGGTACCGAACATTGAGGTATGCCAATGTGTACTTCTACAACTCTTGAGTCTTTCCCCCAGTTACCATTTTCTGCCTTCAGTCTTTCAAATAGGACCGGAACATATCTAAAGCCTGACCTGTTATTCTATATTTTTCCATTTTCTTGATTGGGATATCATGTTGCACACAGGTGAATGTATTACTAAGGTCACAAAGAGTTACTTGGTCCAAGAACAATTTTCAAAATCATCATAAACCGTATGAATTAGAGAGTCAGCAGTACCTGTTGTTGATTTGCCCTTGCAATACCCTTATTGACAACTGGAAAATAGATTCTGTTGTTGAAAAAACTGTACCATTTGATTTTTCAGAAGGCATTCAAAGATTTTTCCTAATGTGGGAATAATTGATATTGGTCCGTAACTGCTTAACTCGCTTTTGTTACTCGTTTTATAAATAGGTGTCACACTTGAATGCTTTAAACACTTCGGAAAAACACCTTCATTTAGACATTTGCTAATGCAAAAGGTAAGTGGGAAAATAAAATATGGAAGCATTAGTTTTATGAAATTATTTAACATCGTACACAACTGTAGTATTAGAGTTCTTTAATTTACTTGTTGCACTTTGAACTTCTTCGCATGTAACCAATTTAAGAGTGAAAGTTCCAGTATTATCAGGCAATTTTAACTCGTCCAGATACTTGACAGCATCACAAGCATTTGAATTCATTTTTGAAGATGTATTTCTGATTCAATGGGGTTATGCATTCATTGGTGGTGTTTTTATTTTTACCTATAGCATGATTAATTACTGACCAAGCAGCCTTTGTGTTGTTTTCTGAATTTTCAATTAGTTTGCCATTAGCTTCTTTTTTTAACTTTTATAATACTTTCTCTGTACTTTTTCCTATGTTGTTACCCCCTTGCACAAACTATCGCAAGGTGTGTTCTTTATCATGTCCGGCAACACTATCAGCTTATTCCTCATCTATCAAGAGATGCATTTTACCAATCAAGAGTCTTTATGATTTTACGCCTATTACTAACATGTTTTACTGTTGTCCTGCACTAACAAGTATTAATAAATCCATGATCACAGAAAACATGTATTCAAAAGCTTTCTGTGCCAGCATCTTATTTCTGTAACTTCTTATCCTAGTTAAAAGAAATTAGCATATCCTTAAATGCATTCACTAAAATCCCTTTTCTGAAAACCTATTTTTTCCAATTTTATCACTGCCTTTTGAATAATCTTCAACTTTAAAGAATAGTGGTTGATCTGAAAGTTTATTGTCCAAGACTTCTATACTGTAGTTCTGTTTTCCTATATTAGTAATGATATTGTTCCAAACATGCTTTATCACATGTACAGGATTTTTTGGCACAGTGATATCCTTTCTTGTATAAAACAAATTTTAGTTGATTCGCTGTATTAGATTTTTTTGTGATATCAAACAGTGTATTAATATCACCACTAATAACTATCTGATATTTGAAATGGGATAGATATGTTAACAGCTTCCTTAAATTTCCAAGGAAAATATTGGCATCTCCAACTGGAGATCTGTATATTGTAACTATTATTAGCTGATGTACCTCAAAGTCCCTTTCTATACTCAAGTGATTAACCTCAAGTTTTTTTAACTCCAAAGACTTGAGCACATAGATCCCCACACCACCATTCTTAAACTTCTTGACAAAACTGATTGCCAACATCAAAATTGTCTAAATTTACATATGTCATTTTCTTCCAACCAGTGTTCACTTAAATAGATTATATGACTATTAATGCTTCTTCTTCTTTACCTCATCCCTAGTAGTACCACTTGAAGTGGTGGTAGAGAATTCTTGTTCCTCTAACCCTTAAGGCCGGGCCTGAGGAACTGAAGCTTTGGATATGATAGAGAACCAGGATGGGTGATCAGCTCAATGCCTGGTGTGAGGGTGAAGGAAGTGGATGATAGTAGAGAGCGAGATGAATGATAGGAAAGAGATGATGGAGCAATTGGGGGAATGCTGGCAGGGGAAACTGGGGACCTGGAGAAAATCCACCCCAGTGCTGTGTTGTCCATTGCAAATCTCACTTTGAGGTCGCCTGGGATCAAAGCCTTGGTGAGAACCAAGCTGTCTAACCACTCAGCCACAGTGTGCCCATGACTTAATTTACTTATTAAAAAGCATTGAGTTCCTCCACCTTCACCTTTGTTCTTAATCACTGGATGTTCATATAAAGAATTCTAAGAATATTATCTTCCCTGGAGGACACTTTCTGTTCACTCACTCGTTCCCTCCTAAAAATTTTCAGCGGAATTAGGTGGAATCTTTTTCAATTTTCATGCCACATTCCTTTCATTAATATCTTTGAAATCCCATAGTTCTGAATATGTTTTACTTATTTAATATGTAATTATTTATAAACAAATTCTGAATTTAAGCTACTTAGATGCACCTTTTCAGGAAAGCTATTTAATACTTTTTTTTTCATCCATGTATATTTCAGCCATAAAGGAAAACATTAAATCAATTATTTTCCTTAATCAGTTCATATAAAAAAAAAGAAAAAAAAGATGCATAATTTTAAAATGCACACAAAAGATGTTAACAGATTGGTAAAGTATCTATTTTTTTTTTAATTTACTACAAATATGAAAAATCTAATTTATTTGGATTATTTCTAAACTACTAAAGCTTGTGTAGAAAAATTAATACAGCATATAAACCAATATATTAGGAGTAAATATACATTCTTTTAACAAATTTAAGTTCAGGGGATTAGTGAAAAACAGCCTCACTACAGCGTTTTAAGTGGAGGTATCTGTGAAAAAAAAAAGCTAAAATCCATATTTTTAATCAGAACTCTTTGAAATTTTGTCTTTAAGAGGCTAAAAGGAATCTACTTGATCTTCCAAATTTCATCCTTCTATCTTAAATATTATTTTAAAAAATGTATTTCTTGCTTTTTATAGTGTGATTTTTGTGTGCTATGAAAAGATGTCCATATTCATGTAGTTTTTGTTTAAAATAATTTAAATTTTAGTTTCAGATTTCTTTAAACAACAGTTGCAAAAATGGGCATACTCATTTGTATATGTCAAGTAGTTTTTTGGGGGGGGAAAAAGTAATTTTGTATGAATAAATTAAATTATTCTTAAATTTTTTGCCTTCTTGAGGTTAAAATTCAATAATAAATTATTCAGTCTACAGCTAATACAATAAAACATTTATTAAACATTTATTCAGGATTATATATGCAAATTTTCAAAGTAACCCATTGAAATTGCTATGTCTGGAATATTTTGACCATACAAAAATGTTGAAAAATGTAAAGCGGAGAAAAATGAAGTTAAAGTTTTAATGATCAATTGATCTGGGATCATAATCACAATATAGAACAAAAAACCCAACTACTAAAATCAGTTCACTTGAATCAAGAATTGAACATCTGGGAAAACATTTTATTAAGAAATTCAGAACATACTTAATGAAAGATAGTCAACATGAAAAATTTAATGCCAAGGATGGCACATTGGCCATGGTAGCTCAATGGGTTAGAGCGACTGGACAGAAACCAGGAGATCCGTGGTTCAAATCCTGGCCATGGCATTGAATTTTTCATTTTGACCCTAGCTATCAAAAAAAAAGGCCTATATATGGCTAGTGTGAAGGAATGATTAATTTGCATCAATTATCTAAAATAATGAGAGTTAAATGATGAAGCCTGAGACTTAAGTACTTATGATAGTAAGTTGCCACAAACAGAGTATCTTGTATGCGAGAGCCCCTAGTGATCTACTGGGGAAATATATGAGTCAAATGAAGAATTTAATGTCAGGACAGCACGCTGGCCATGGTAGCTCAATGGGTTAGAGCGACTGGACGGAAACCAGGAGTTTTTTATGCTCAGAGTATGGAATTGTGGAAAGTACAAAAAAAGAAAGAACAAAAATAATATTTAAGTTTGATTTATGAGTCACTATGTTTACACTCAAACTTCACTTACTTGTTGTTTCACACTATTTTTGGACAGAAAACCACAACATTGGCCACAACATTAAACTGTTAAAATCTTTAAGTACACCCATAGAATTGAATATTTGGGAAAAAATATTCATAAACAAAAACCGTGATAAAGTTATAAATTTTGAAATCCCGGCATTAAATGAAGTATTAAAACTTAGTGCCCCTAACACCAGATGGCAGAGTGATCGGAGCTCCGTAGTAGTGGAAGAAGAGGAAGGTTCAGTTAGTCACCAAACAGCTGAGGATGAGATCGAATGAACTTGAAAACGTTTCAATTATACAACAACAAGTAAGTGAAGTTTGATTGTAAACATAGTGACTCATAAATCAAACTTAAATATGAAGAATACTTCACTGTTAATAATGCTTCTGCTTTTAATATTTATAACAAAAAGAATTCCAAGAAATATATTGTAATCCACTCAACCAATGCATAAAAGATGTACAAAAAACCATCATTAATAGTAAAATTTTAACAATTGCAGAACAAAAAACTATAAAACCGGACAACCCTACCCTTGCAAGATTATATGGTTTGCCTAAAATACGTAAACCCAACATACCCATGAAACCCATTGTAAATAATATCAACACTCCTACTTACCTTCTGGCAAAATGGCTGTCCAAAAAATTTCAGTCCTTTCCACAATTCCATACTCTGAGCATAAAATACTCTTTAGACCTGGTAGAAAAAATTCAAAATCTTAAACTAAACCCTCATGACACTTTAGTATCCTTTGATATCTGCTCCCTCTTCCCTAGCATTCCATTAGACAAACTTTTGATTCAACTTAAGAAATGGCTAAATTCTATTAACCTAGATAATGCAATAGAAGAATATTTGTCAATGACTGAAATATGTATACATCAAAATTATTTTGTTTTCGATGGAAAATATTATAAACAAATTTCAGGACTAGCTATGGGAAGCCTGCTATCACCATTTTTGGCTAATTTATACATGAGCTTTTTGGAAACACATATAACTAAAGCCTTCCCTCATATTTTTAAAACATGGTACAGGTACGTAGACGACATCTTTGCAATAGCGCCCTGCAAACAAATAGATGATGCTTTGAAACTACTCAACCTGCAAGAACCCAGCATACAATTCACAGTAGAAACTGAAGAGGACTGTACTCTAACTTTTTTGGACCTTAAAATCACAAAAAGCAATGAAAAACTAGAATTTGATATCCATAGAAAAGCAACACACACAGATAATTACATCAAAGCAAATAGTTTCAACCCAATTCCACACAAACATGTCACCATCAACAGTCTCTCACACAGATTAGTAAATCTACCCCTCAGCCAGCAAGAATATCAAAAAGAATACCATCAAATCTTAAAAACTGCAATTAAAAATGGATATGGAAAAAACCTTGTAGATAAAAACTAAAATCATTCAAACTTCAAAAGAGATTAAAACAGATCACAGCTCTCACACCACTAAAACAAGAAATTAGATTTGCTAAATTTACTTACCACCCCTGGGCCACAAAAAAATTCCAAAAAATATTCAAGAAATACAATATAACATTGGCACCCAAAAACAATTACAACATTAAAAACCTATAAATACGACTCATCTAAAAATTAATAATAATTAAAAACCTACTTAACAGTAATAATACTGATAAGATAAAACCAGAAGAAAAGTCAGCCATTTACAAGATTAAGTGTAAAGGCTGTGAAAAAATTTACATAGGGAGAACAAAAAATACATAGGCACTAGAAAGAAAGAACACTTCAGGCACTTAAGATACAAAAATATTGATAAGTCCGCAATAGCAGCTCATTTCTGGTCTGAAAATCATGAATTTGAAGATAGCACCGAATTACTAAAATACGTACAAAAACATAGTGAACTCGTTATATGGGAGAGAATATACATAGAAAAACATAAAAACCAACTAATGAACTTTGAAATCACCCCAGAAGAGAATCCCACATTTAAGTTCATCACTAAATCAACAGATGGCAGCAGCAACTACAGAATTACCCACACCACTGGATCAAGCTTTAGTCGCATAAGAGCCGAAGATGCAATCGATGATTTGCAAAACATGTCGTCAAAATAGGTACGTAAGTGAAGCAGATGTGTAATAAATAGGACTCATATATAAATTAATAAGTATATTCACTATTCACATTCACAAAAGAAAACCAGGGGGTGGTGTTTCATTACATCAGAAGAAAAAAGAATTAAAACTGGAACTTTGCAGGTTCAGTAGCTTTGACAAACTTACAGAAGATGTCTCTTCACATAACCACAAAGCATTGAAATCCAGCTGCATGGTTTAAACATGAAAATTCCACCAGTTTCATTGCAACGAGTTAACAAAAGGAATTAAATGGACATGCCCTCTTACACAGACATTTAAATTGTGACGTAGCAACTCTTTAAATAGTGCTAGGGCATAACTGATGACAGATTCTGAAACTACAATGTTACAGGGTAATTTTAGACTAAAATGGAAAATGCTACATGCTACTTTTTGTCATTTATGCCAATTTTTCACTGATGCCTCTCCTTAAAAGTCTAATCATTTAAACTTTAAATGTCTAAAGCAAAGGATTGGAGTTTTGCAGTTAAAAATGACAGGAAGCTAGTTAGGACACTTTTGAACAATAATTCACAAAAAAATTCAAACTGTTGTTTTAAAATGCTAGGCTTTGGCAATGAAGCCATTAGCTCTCTTGCTCTCCAATATTTCTGTGTAGTGGGTCCGGCAGATAGGGCTTCACAGGTTAAAAGATGTTCTTCTTTGTTGCACAGAGTACAATTTGGACTTGTATAAATTCCTATTCTGTGTAAGTGTTTGGCCAAATAATCATGTTCTGTAAGTAATTTAATATTTGCTACTGCAGCTTTACGTGGGATTTCTGGAATAATTTCTGGATTTTTAATTAAAATGTTCCATTTTTTATCTTTGGCTTTGTTAGATATTGATTGGTTTTGTTTGTTTTTATATTTGCTTTTGATTAATCTTTTTATGAATGTAAAGGGTAAGTTTTTACTTTTGTTCTGAATTAAATTTGCACCTTTTTTGGCAAAAAAATCAGCTGATTCATTTTCAGCAATTCCACAATTTGCAGGTATCCACTGCAATATAATTCTTTTCTGTAGTATTTGAAGTTGTTGGATCATTTTGTGACATTCTTTAATTTGGATTGACCTCATTTTATATGAACTTATTGCACATAATGCTGCTTTAGAATCAGAAAGTATGACAGCATTTTTGAATTTATCTATTCTGTATAGAAGGTGTTGTAGTGAAATATGAATAGCTGTTACTTCTGCATCAAAATTTGTTGTGTGGTATCCTGCTGGTTGATAAAATGAGAACAGTGCACACTTAATTCCTGCTCCTGAGTTGTTGTCCAAGTTAGATCCATCTGTGTAGATATGTAACCATTCTTCAGGTGGGATTGTTCACAGTTTGTAATGCTAGTGCTTTTAGTACAGGTTTGGAAGTTTCAGATTTTGTAACTATTTGTTCTAAATCTAGTCGAATATTAATTTTTTCAAAAGTCAGTGGGTTTTCTTTGATTAAAATGTTTTCTTTAGAGTTTGGAAGATTCAGATCTGTTTTTAATTCCGTAACTTTGTGTAGGAAACTTGTTTGTGTTTTCATCTTGATTGGTTGTAGTAATCTTTTCTCCCATTTTGTTGTTTTTGATTGCAACATTTCTTCATGTTGTATTAGTGCCTGCTCCTCTAAAGTTAGATATATTGGATAGTTCCAAGTTAAGGCTTGCATTGCTGTGATTGAAGTTGATTTTGCTGCACCAGTTATTAGTCGCAGGGCCTGATTTTGGCATACTTCTAGGTGATTTATGTTAGAACTGTTTGCTGTAATTATTACCTCTGCATCATAAAGAAGTATTGGCTTGATGAATGTTTTGTATGTGGTGTTCAGTGTCTCCCGATTACTGCCCTACTTGACTCCAGTTAATCTTTTCAAAATTGAAAATTTTGTTGTTGATTTGGTTACTACTGCTTCAATATGATGTCTCCAAGATAATTTTGAATCAAAAATTGGTCCTAAATATTTTGTTTCAGGTTTGTTTTCTTGAACTGCAGATTTAGTTTTAAAAAATTCAAACTTGAAAATTTTCAAAATTATCTTGTGTAATGCCTGCCTTCTTAAGGGTGTGTTACTGTTGTTAAAATTTTTCACGCACTAGGAACATGGAATGGATCATTGCAGCCAGTACTTCGTTAATAATGCCAGGTTTTCAAGCTTTTTCTCAAAATTTTCAAAATGAGCAAATACACTGGATCTTAATACCAAGTAAAAGACAGCCATCACTCTCGGCAGCAGAGTGAATTTTCACTCGAATTGTTCATCTGATAATCAGTCACAATGTTGATTCTGAATTTTTATTTGTAAAAATTGTGGAAAATAACGATTCTAGATAGAATTGTGATTCTGTTTTTTGTGCTATAGGCCTCATAAACATGCTAAAAGACATATTAAATTATAGATGAGTCATATTTTTTACACATCAGCTTCACTTACATAGTAAAACTTTGATGCTAAAAGACATTGATTTTAACTTTGTCTTATGTTGTTTCCTGACATGTTTCCTCTCTCGGACATATTATTTAGTGTGTTACAGAAAAAAAAATCTAAAAACTGCTTTTTAATAAAAAGATTTATACATTTAGAAATCACATTGAAGGCTGAAATCAATAATTTTGGGAATTTCTGGAAAGAAAGTTGTCATAAAAGATCACGGAATATTGTCCCTGGAGAAGCTATAAAGATTATATACATATATATAGAGTAGTAGAGTAGAGTACTATTTATTCATCCTTTTGATCATAGTACATGATATATGAAAAGTCACCTAGTCACTGTTGTTCCATGATTTTAAACATGTAAGTGCATTCACATGCTTTGAATTAAGTGGTGCTCTTCGTTTAGTGACAATATTTCCTGCATCACTGAACACATGTTCACGGGGAACCGATGTAGCTGGTATGCAAAGTAATTTCTTTGCTATGGATGAAAGAATTGGCAACCGAATAGAATGTGTCTTTCACCACTTAAGAGGATTTGCGAAGTCATCATTCAGTTCACCCAAAGACTTGTAGACGTCAGTTTCTGTAGCAAGCAGTGTTAATGGTGTGGTTTTCTCGATATTGTCATTATCATTAAAAATCAGTTTTCTCTTTTCAAATTTACTTCTATTGTAGTTTCCGCACTTACCACAGATTTTTCTGAAAGTCTTTTCCATACTAATTCTCTTGTGCTGCATGGAAGACATCTCAAAGATTTGAATCTCAGATTGAGAGCTGTAACTTCTTAAGAATTGGCAACTGAATAGAATGTGTCTTCCACCACTGAAGAGGATTTGCAAAGTCATCATTCAGTTCAGTCAACTTCTTCCTACATTTCTAATTTAGACCAGTTTTTAATTCTTTCTGTAAAATCTTTGACAAGAGTAGACCTGATCACATACAGAGGATCTGAATCAGCTACTTTGAGAGTTAACCGTAGATAAGTTATTGCAGGTAGCACAACACTTGCTTGTTACTTCCCCCAAGAAAATCACAAATATCCAGGCAAGGTTTCAGACATTCAAACATTCTTTGTGTCATTTGCCATTCAATTTCAGTTAATGGAATAATATTTGAAGGTTGGGTATCTAATATACCAATACCTGCTCTCTTAGCTTTGAGGAGACTTTCAAGCATAATACAAGTACTGTTCCATCGGGTTACTACGTCTTGTTTTAGTTTTATCTCTGGAATGTTAAGATCGTTCAACTTTTTAGGCAGTTCATTTTCTAGATACGGACTGTGTTTAAAGTAGCCCACTACTTTTCTGTATTTTCTAAGGAGGATATCTATAGAAGCACTTTTAATTGCCTTATTGAGACTTCATTGTGAAGTATGAGCAGATCACCTAACATTGTCATATTTTGATTTCTCAATACCAAGTATAATATTCCTAGCATTGTCTGTACAAATTGCAATGACTTTATTTCTCAAGTTCCAATCATTTACAACCTGTTCAAACTCATTAGTACAAGTGATTGTGCTGTGCTTCTCAGTTACGTTTTTCACTTGCAATGTTGCACTGCAGAACTCCCAGTTAGAATCAATCCATTGGGCAGTAACTCCTAAGTAACTTTGATTCGCTACTGAAGTCCAGAAACCCCCTGTTAAGCTAACATGTTCTGCTTACTTTAATGTGTCCAATAGCTTAGATCTTTCAGTATCGTATGACTTGTCAATTCGTCTACTTACAACATCTTTGATGGAAGATTATACGAACTGTTTCCGACGACTTCTCTTTAAACTTCTTTTAGCCCTTCATCCGAATCAATATTGATAGGTTGGTTATCCTTTACTATCCATTTTATGATTTTATTTGTTAATTCAACTTCCCTGATGAAAGAAATCGGTTTGGCTATGAAATTATTAAGATTGGACTGTAATGCCTGAGGAACAGTTGGAGATGATTCGTTAGCACTTTGAAATGGATGGGTGTGTTTCAAATGATAATTCAAACTACTAGCACTACTAGTATAACTAAATGATTTCCCACAAATTTTACAAAATACTTGTTTTCTGTCAGACACCTTTACCAGATTCATTTAGCTTAAAGCCAAAATGTACACCCAGTTTCCCTTGCAAAATTTTGTATGCCATAATTTTAATTCCTCTCAGCACAAAAAATTATCCTTATTTTAACTTTTTAACACAAAATTTTCACTCATTGTCACGAACTCAGAAACATTACTGGCTTACTGCAGTTTACAGCAAAGTTACACCACCAGCCCTGAGAAGAGGGATCAGCTATTGTTTTCATAGCTGCATAAGCGAAGTGTTCAGTTCAAGGTTGTACAGCTCAGTTTATGCTAGCAAGCGATAAATAATCAGTTGTATACAACATGTTGTCACACACAAGCGGTAAGGAGAGAAACCTGTCAGCATCTGTATGTAGTTATGTACCTCTTAGAATATTTCACAACAGAAGTGTTACTTAGACTCCCTCACGGTACAGAGTGATTTCTTTTAGCTATCAGGAGTTATATTATCTCAAAGTTCAAAGAACATTACGTGTCTAGTGAAAGCTTGATGCCTTGGAAAGGCTGTTTAAGTTGGAAGCAATACATCAAAACAAGGAGGGCCAAATTTGGCTAAAAGAGTTTTGATTAATATTTATTGTAATTGATTAATTTTAATCGACTCGATTATTCGATACAAATTTTTTACTCTTTAATCTAAGGTGAAAAATTAATCGGTTAATCATTCTGGTTAATCAATTAAATCGTCCAGCACTAATAATGAAATCTTAGATGTTATTAAGTTAAATATAGGCTAGTATTTTTTGAAACTTCATATTGAAGTTCATGGGCTTGCTGAATTCTTCTTAGTTTTGCACTTTTACAAATTCATTTCTAGAAGAAATTTTCAAATAACTCCAGGAAAATTATGAAGAATACACTTGACTTCCAGCATTTGAAAAGCGAGCTTCCTGTTGTATAAGTATTTAAAGACAAGGACATAACAGAAAACAGATGATGGAATTATACCTATATATTGTATCATCAAAGTGGTGTTGAACTTTCCCAGACCAACTAAATTGATTCATTTAGTTATAACTAGGGCCCGCATTTTGATGAAAAGTCACCTTTTTTCTGAGTAGTCGCAGACGATGCTTTCTGGAAATTAAGTGCATTCTGGAACAAATAGGTTAGATATATACAGTTTTTATAGGTCATCAAAATGCATTTTTTCCACATTTTTATAATAAAGTCATTTTTTAACATTTAGATGCATTCTTCAATCATTTTCCTTCTTTTTAACGAGTTTATTGTGCAGTTTCATTAGAAGCCCGCATTCGGGAGGCCCGGGTTCGATTCCCGTGGCCGACCTGACCCTGACCCATGGGCTTTTTGGGGTTTTTTAAAATAATCGGTGATTACAAATTCATTTATAATATCAAATGTTATGAAATAGTAACTTTGTAAGCGTGGTAACCATGTAATTAACACAGGTCAGCATCCCAATAGTGCTGGTGAATTTATGATGCATCAATTCGAGGAATCACCGATTACATCATACAATAACATGTGTGGATTCAGGACTTCAGAAGCTAGAAATGTCGCAGTAAGGAGAGTAGTTTGTGAGGTGTGTAAATTTGTTGTGTTGTGGAATTGAAATTACAAAACAAAAACAGTCAACTACGTCCCGTTTGAAACAGTATGTTTCAGAGTGTGCATGTTGGGCAGGAAAAACATTTGCGAACTCTTCAAAATGTGAGAAAAAAGGCAAGCGTCTCAGTTACTGTTAAAAAAAATGGCTTTGATGTCAAGTAACAAGTCATCTTCCTTTTATAAAGCATTATGTGAAGTATTTGTTAGTGCAAATATTCTGCTAGGATAATTAAGTTTTAAGTTTTCTTGAATGTCATACTGGTCATACAATTCCAGATGAATCAACTTTGCGTAAAAGTTACCTACAAAAATGTTATGAGGACATGTTAAACCGAATACGTGAATGTGTGAATGGGGGGGGGGGGGGAAATTATGTATCAATTGATGAGACAACCGATTCAGAGGGGCGTTTTGTAGCCAATGTAGTGATAGGTACGCTAGAAGCTACTAGTGCTGGACAAATGTTTCTTCTGACCTCAGAGGTTATGGAAGCTGAACTGTTTGATAAATACATGTGTTTATTGTGGCCTAGTGGAATGCAGCATGATAACGTGCCCCTCTTCCTAACAGACGCGGCGCCTTACATGGTAAAGGTGGCAAAATCAATCCAATTTTACAGTAAGATGGTGCATGTTACATGTTTGGCCCATGCTTTTCATCGAATTGCGGAACAGCTCAGATCAACATTTCCAGAAGTAGATACACTAATTTCCACAGTAAAGAAAATATTTTTGAAAGCGCCAACCCGAACTGTGTATTTCAAAGAAAAAAAAAAGCCCTAATATAGCTTTGCCCCGGCACCAATTTTAACATGTTGGGGTACATGGTTAACTGCATGTATATACCACTGTGACGATTTTCAAATAGTGTGAGAAGTGGTGAATAGCTTTGATAGGGTGGGTTCTAAAGTAATTGAGCGCGCACAGGATCTGTTTTTTGATACTCAAATCCAAGGTAAACTAGCTTTAATTAAATCAAATTTTGCAGTTTTGATGGATACCAAATGCCTTGAAGAAAGTGGTATGACATCGGATAAGTCGATTGAGTTAGTGAGAATTGCAGAACAGAGAATACCAAATGTAAAAACGGAGATTGGGGACACAATTAGAAAGAAACTACAATTTGTTTTGGACAAAAATAAAGGATACCAAACAGTTTGTCAGATTGCCGATATCTTGTCAGGAGAAAACGTCATAACTGATATTTTTGAACAGGATTTAACAGGCAGTGACATAGTGTTTTTTAAATATGCATCTGTGGAAGTGGAGAGAAGTTTCTCAAAGAATAAAGTTTTAGCTGACAACCACCGTTCCTTTACTTTTGATAACTTGAAGATGACCATGGTGGTGTACTGCAATGCTAAGTAAGATATGTTTTGGCTAATGGGTACAGTAACTTATTTTTTCATATTTTATAACATTGAAAATGACCTGATGAATTTTTAATTTATTTATTAATTAGTAGCAATAATTGCACTATTTACTTAGAAAGTTAATTTTAAAATGTGGTTATTCAAACCATATATTCATTATTTGTCTGTGACAGTTATTAATTTATTATTATGAAAGAAATTCTTAATTTTTGTTAGGTCATTTTTTTTTACTTTTTATGTGCATTTTTTTATATTTTAAGGGCATTTTATAGCTCATTTTTAGAGAATTTTTAGGTCAACAAGTTCCGGGCCCTGTCACAAGTGCCACTGCAGAAAGTTCAGTTTCATGCCTGAAGAGAAAATTTACGTTTGTAATACTCAAGGTGAAGAGAAACTTTCTGTGTTTGCAATAATGAATATTGAGAATGGTCTTCTTGAAAGACCAATCAAAACAACTAAATTGATAAGTGCCAGATGTTTTTACATTACAGAATTTTTTTTTAAGAAAAACTTAGGAAATTATCTATATTATATTTATTTTGAAAAACTATATTCCATCTGTTTAAAAAAACTTTATAAATTTTTTATTAGCCCAAGTATGAAAATGAATAGCATAGAATTACATAAAGTATATAATTGTTTTATTTATTAATTAGCTTTTTAATTTATGCATAAGTCAGCTTTTATTTCACACTTTTTTAATTCTGTTTCATCCCCATACCAGCATTATTATAATGAATCGAAATATGTAAATTATACTGCCCAACATGAAATTCACCTCTGCGAAGATAATACGTGTTTTTAGTCCATTTTCACACTTAGATCTACTTAAAATGACACATCATGTCACAATTTTTAGATATTTTATATATATATATATATATATATATATATATATATATATATAATTGAAAACAAGCTTGCATATCATCCGGTAGCACACGTGTCCTAGGTTGCCCACTCTTGCCCTACACAATTACTTACGCAGGTACTTACAAAATGTAAGGATGAAAACATGTACTGTTTAACCAGGCCTCTACTTCAAAGGATCATGGCTTTCAACCAGGAAATTCTGAAAGTGAAAGACATTTTGTAGAGCAATTAGACTTGAATGACTTGGCACGAAACTTAAATTTGTCATAAGAAGAAGCTGAACCTAGGTTCCCTGCTGCAAAAATGGAAGTTGCTTATGCCTAGTGCAAAAATTACAGAGTTTCTAAATAGACATCAGAATTTAGAAAATATTTTTCAATGAAAGAAAATATGTGTTTCTGTACAGACATCAATGGTTTAATGAATGAGCTAGGAATTGAGCATAATCCAGACGAGTGGCAATTGTTTATAGATTCATCAAAGTTCAGCTTAACCCTTTCACCAATATGGACGTCATATGTCGTCCAAATTAAAAGGCCCCAAATCGATATGGACATGTATAGACGTCCTGTGCATACATGCATTTAATGGGTATTTAATGATAATTCTTTTAAACCTTATGTTTTACAGTAAATTTAAATAAATTCTATAAGAAGTAAAAGCTGACCTTTAAAAGTTTTTTCTTGAATGGTACACCTCAAAACAGGGATAAACACACAAGGTCACATCTCCACATTCACGGCAAATTGTACTAGTTTCCTGTCGGACACCTTTCTTGCGGCACACCAGACATTTTCTAAATGGACGCAACTTTTTTGCTGTGGGCGGTACCCTTTTAGGAAAATGTTTTCCTTCAAGTCTGAGGGGTGCTGGATTTTTTTACGCCCAGTATGGAGAAGTCTCTGAATTTTATACTGCTCAATTAGACTGCGAGCTATTGATATACAAAAGTCCAGGTACGTCATTGTCTTCTGTGGGTTTAGAGCTCTCCAAATTACTAAACAATTGTATATGGTTATATCCAGCTGGTGTAAAAATACTTTTTTATACCATTTGATTGTTTTTCGCAAAGAGGGATATGTGTGTAATACCTGATCTACTAGATCCACTCCACCCATATGCATATTATATTCCTGGATAATATCGGGCTTGAAAATTCACATTTTGTTACGAGCATCAGTTTTTCCAGTAATCATCAAAATCTTAGAGCTGCAATTGGATAATGCTGTAACAACCCTCCTATCTTGCCGAGCAACATAGGTCAAGGGTGGGAGCTGATGCACCTGCATTTCTCCTCTTCTTAGAGCCTTTGTATTCACATCTTTTGTCAAACCAATACGATTTGAGTGTAGTGTTCCAATTGCATTTGTTTTTCTTTTGTGTAAGGCCATGAATAATTTAGAACTGTATCAATTATCTAAATATACAGTCCTACCCTGATCAAGTACAGATTCCATCAGGTGCATTACTATGGAACCAGATAACCCCAAATCTTTTTCTCCGGTGTTATCAGTCCCTTGGCCAGTGTATATGCAGCTATTGTAAAGATATCCTGTTTTACTTTCACATACATCAAAACTCTTTATGCCAAATCTGGCCCTCTTTGTTTTGATGTATTGTTTCCAACCTAAACGGCCCTTCCAAAGCACCAGGCTTTCATCAACAGTGATCTTTTCACTAGGCACATAATTTTCTTTGGATTTTGAAATAATGTAATCAAAAACTGGCCTGATTTTGTATAGTTTATCATTCACATTTTCTGTGCAGGTGAAATGAAGGAAGCGCAAAATGGAAGTAAACCTGTTATTTGACATGCATTTCCCAAAAAATGGGGTAGCTAGCATGTCATCTGTAGACCAGTACATGTCTAGCATAGGTTTACGAATAACACCCATGAGCATAATTAGACCAAGTAGTCTGTAAATTTCATTCATTGTTACTTCTGTCCACTTCTGAATTCTACTCTTAGGTCCTAAATTGCTTTTAGCAATCAGGTCTTCCTTCACCCTACTCGCATATACATTTGTTTCCGAAACAATGAGAGACAGTAAGTCAGTAGTAAAAAATTTTGTGAAAATGTCAATTGGTTGGCTGTCAGAAGCTAGCTGAGTATGCGGTTGTACACCAGAGGTTGTGCTCAAGAATGTATGTCTATTTGTGTTAGTTATTTT
>CM060950.1:319940002-319965002 GCA_030765055.1 Mantis religiosa
AATACTATTTTCACTATGACAAAAATGTGGAATGTAGAGGAAGGTAGAAAGTAATGTGTCGAACATAACCTTAAAAACCTTATATTTTTAGCTCGTATAGTTTTCCTATTATAAATAAACTAACTCTATATTATAACAATGCATTGCTACGTAAGCACTGTAA
The DNA here is from genome assembly GCA_030765055.1 of Mantis religiosa. Classification (NCBI taxonomy): domain Eukaryota; kingdom Metazoa; phylum Arthropoda; class Insecta; order Mantodea; family Mantidae; genus Mantis; species Mantis religiosa. Next base: position 319,940,166 of record CM060950.1, read on the forward strand.
TGAACATAATTATTGGTTGACATGTATGCCTGTACATATATTTGTAATTACTCAGAACTGAAATGTAAATGTTTGACATAATGTGATAAAAGAATTACTTTAAATAAGCCAAGGTGTTTGTTAAATTCGAGAGAAAGCAAACAGTATACCTTATATCGAGATTTAACTGTATTGGAACACCACAGTGAAGTGAAATTATCAATTTATAGATGAGTCGTATTTATTACACATCTGCTTCACTTTTGTACCTATTCTGAGGACATGTTTCGCAAATCATCATTTGCATCTTCGGCTCTTATGCGACTAAAGCTTGATCCAGTGGTGTGGGTAATTCTGGAGTTGATTTGATGATGCTTTGAAACTACTCAACCTGCAAGAACCCAGCATAAAATTCACAGTGGAAACTGAAGAGGACTGTACTCTACCTTTTTTGGACCTTAAAATCACAAAAAGCAATGAAAAACTAGAATTTGGTATCCATAGAAAAGCAACACACACAGATAATTACATCAAAGCAAATAGTTTCAACCCAATTCCACAAACATGCTACCATCAACAGTCTCACACACAGATTAGTAAATCTACCCCTCAGCCAGCAAGAATATCAAAAAGAATACCATCAAATCTTAAAAACTGAAATTAAAAATGGATATGGAAAAAACCTGGTAGATAAAAACTAAAATCATTCAAACTTCAAAAGAGATTAAAACAGATCACAGCTCTCACACCAATAAAACAAGAAATTAGATTTGCTAAATTTACTTACCACCCCTGGGCTACAAAAAAGTTCCAAAAAATATTCAAGAAATACAATATAACATTGGCACCAAAAAACAATTACAACATTAAAAACCTACTTAACAGTAATAATACTGATAAGATAAAATCAGAAGAAAAGTCAGGCATTTACAAGATTAAGTGTAAAGACTGTGAAAAAATTTACATAGGGAGGACAAAAAGAAACATAGACACTAGAAAGAAAGAACATTATAGGCGCTTAAGATATAAAAATATTGATAAGTCCGCAATAGCAGCTCATTTCTGGTGTGAAAATCATGAATTTGAAGATAGCACCAAATTACTAAAATACGTACAAAAACATAGTGAACTCGTCATATGGGAGAGAATATACATAGAAAAACATAAAAACCAACTAATGAACTTTGAAATCCCGCCAGAAGAGAATCCCACATTTAAGTTCATCACTAAATCAACAGATGGCAGCAGCAACTCCAGAATTACCCACACCACTGGATCAAGCTTTAGTCGCATAAGAGCCGAAGATGCAAACGATGATTTGCGAAACATGTCCTCAAAATAGGTGCGAAAGTGAAGCAGATGTGTAATAAATATGACTCATCTATAAATTAATAAGTATACTTTATGCTGGCTTGTAGAATGCTTCATTGGCAGAACGTGAGTTATCACATATGTTTATGAACGGTTCGTTATCTCTGTTTACTCTAGAGAGTTCAAAGCAGTATTATTCATTTGTTCTTCTGTTTAAAATCCAGGGAAAAATGTATCAGCTGGATCAACTTGCAATTGAAATGAGACACAGGTTAATATGCCTTCCCCCTTACCGCTGCCTGTATAATCCAATTTAGTTAATGAGTGCTCAAATTATGTTGCAAACAGAAATAATACTTTTAAACTGACTGACAATTTACTGATGAAGAAATTGACAAGGTAACACAAGACAGGGAAAACTGTGAGACATGCAGACTACATAAAGATGAAGACAAGACGAACCACCAGAAGACGGCTTTTGGAAAGAAATACCGTCTGATGAGATTTTGGAGCCTATCATCCTAAATTTGCAATATTCAGACGATGAAGGCAATGAAAATGACAAATTGTCTCCTGACGTAACTGATGTTTACAGCTATATATGGTTGCGCCACTGGAAGTTCCTTTGGATTAAAAAAATAGGTAGTTCATAAACTATAATTACAATTATAGCATTTAAATCATGTGCATTATATGCATTTATCCATGTTGTAATTATGTTTTCAACAACTGCATTATTATAAAAGTTTGGAAAATTCAGTTAGGGTATTTGATGGATAGAGTCAACATGAAAAATTCAATGCCATAGCCGGGATTTGAACCACAGATCTCCTGCTTTCCGTCTAGTCGCTCTAACCCAGTTAGCTACCATGGTCAACGTGCCATCCTGACATTAAATTCTCCATTTGACTTGTATATTTTTTTTCAGGACAGCACGTTGGCCATGGTAGCTCAATGGGTTAGAGCGACTGGATGGAAACCAGGAGATCCGTGGTTCAAATCCTGGCCATGGCATTGAATTTTTCATGTTGACTCTATCCATCAAAAACCTTAGCCTATGTACGGCTAGTGCGAAGAAATGATTAATTTCCATCAATTAACTAAAATAATCAGTTAGGGTATCTTTACGTTTAGCGCCAAGGAGACCCACATGGTCTAGGATTGTGCAAGAGAGAGGGAAATATTAGAAGAACGTTGGGTAGTGAGGTAGCCATGCTGAGCATGCCAACACATCTGATTTGCAGTGGTCCAGAACTCATCCCATTTAAAATACATAATAGTAGACATATCACATAAATTTGTGTTATTTTTGACAATATATGAATTCACTGATATTACAGATACTGCCCATCTGGCAGTATTTTGCCCCCTTTTATAAGGGGATTAACACAGACTTTGAAATTTGGAAAAAATTATCAGACTTGGTTGCAATAAAAGGTACAACAACAAGCTTAGATATTGTAACATGTATTCAGAAGTCAATTGAAAGATTTAACTTATCATGGGATAAATTGGTATTGGTAACCATGGACAGAGGTCCGGTAATGGTTGGAAAGCATAATAGTTTTGGAGGTCTCCTGAGGTCTAAATTGAAGGACTTCAACATAAAAGATGGCATAGTTGCTATCCACTGTATCATACACAGAAATTTTGTGTGTTAAAAGCATTAAACTGAAGAATGTAATGGATGCAGTCGTTAAGATCACAAATATTATAAGATTGAAAAGACTTAGCCACTGCCAGTTCAAAACATTTCTTTCTTAATCTGATTATCAATATCTGGATGTGTATTTCACTGTGAAATATATTGGCCAAGCCGAGATGCAGTATTGCAAAATTTTTTTCGAAATTTGAGAAGAAATACATTCATGGAGTCAAAAAGTAAGCCTGCACCACAGCTTAAAGATAAAACCTCTATATGCAGCCTGACTTTCTTTGCAGATCGGACACATTATCTCAGTGGCCTGAGGAAAATATAACTGAAATATCATATCAAGCAGAGGCTTTTAAATGAAGTTGTTATAACATAAACTGTGCAACAAAGTGTATTTACATTTTCCCAGATTAACCCGCTATCCAAGATTTTGAAGAATTCATGCAGATATTGAGAGACCTACTCCAGGAATTTGCTATCAGATTTCAAGATTTTGACAAACTTTACACAGAATTTGTAATTCTTATTATTCCGTACTCAAAATGCTTTGATGATGCAGTTTCAAATTTGCAAATGAAACTTATTGATTTGAAATACAATGAAGAGCTAAAGAACAACTTTAGAAATAGAGATAGTTTGTGTGATTTCCACAAATGCCACCCATCACCAAGGGTTCGAAGACCACATCAAATGGCGGCTCAACTTCTGTATGTTTCAACTTACGCACGTGAGCAGCATTTCTCTCCATGAAAATTAGCAAACCTCATTAGAGAAGTCAGCTGTCAAATCAAAATTTACAATCTATAATTAGATTATGTACTTCATCTCTTTGTCCAAATATTGTGAGACTTGTCAAGTCGAAACAAATCCACAAAAAGAAATCTTTTCTTTAAAGAAAAGATAACTGAAGTTTCTGTTACAAATAATTATAGATGTGTAGTATTTATTGCTTAATTGTAACTAGCTTCATTTTTATGCAAATCCAGAATTGCGTATTTGGAAGACAGTGGTAATATTGTCGCGAGTCATTATCGCGATAGCGCAGCTGACGCGCACAAAAACTTGCTGAAACAGATAAAGATAGCGTGGCTTGTGCACACAAAGGGCAGATAGTGTACCATGGAGATAAAAGGGTTGCCACAACAGATAAAGTTAGATAACTCAAAGATTCTAGTACCATCTTGTTCATTCTAGAAATACGAAAAGAGGTATATATAAGAAATTGCGACACGCCAGAGGGACAGTCATAAACAGAGTCATAAACAGTAGTTGTAAACAGAGACGTAATGAGAGAGTGGTAATTGGAACTGGTATGTGTTTTGGAAGTGAACTTTTTGTTGTGGTCAACGACCTCGGAAGATCGTATTTGTGTATTACGTAATTCTGCTAGTGTACAAAGTATTTCTACGCAAATAAAGAATGTTTTAAATTTCTGCAACTTGTACTTTTAATTCTATTAACCCACAAAGTCACAATTGGTGTCTGGAAGTGGAAAATTCGACAATGGAAGCTGCATTCACACGGATTCTAGAGAAGTTAGAGACTGCAAATAACAACTTGGCCGCGACAATGGCCGAATTAACAACGAAGATGGAGGCGGCAAATAGCAACCTAGCCGCAAAGATGGCCGAACTGACTACGGAAATCAGAGCAGCGAACGACAGCCTGGTCACGAAATGAAGGCCGGACTATCTGAAATGAAGGCTGCGAACGAGGTTCTCGCCGAAAAATTTAAAGAGCAGTTGACCGGCGTGAGGGTTGATGTCGTGGTGCTGGGCAAGCGGATGGGTCAAGTGGACGAGCGCGTCAACGACCTAGAGGGAAAGGACGACAGTAACGCCAAATCCCTCGAAGACCTGGCGAGCCGCGTTAACAACTTGGAGGGAAAGGTCGATACCAACACTAAGTCCCTGAACGCCAAGGTGGAGGACATCGTCGGCAGAAGGATCAAGGATTTAAAGGTCGACGCGCCTCGACGCGACACAGCATCTGCGCGCGTCAAACCGCCGAAGTACGACGACACGTCAACGTTCGAAGTCTTCCGCCATCAATTCGACACAGTGGCCAAACAATTAGTCACTAGAGGAAAAGGCCGCACAGCTAATAGCCAGCCTCTAGGGACAGGCCGCAGAAGTCCTGAACGCGGTCCAGACAGCGGCGGCGCCCAAGGACATACGGGAAAACCGTTTTGGAAACTACCGCTTAGCCGCAGCCTAACGCAGCCAGCTGAAATCAAGATCGCAGCAGCCAGGAGAGGAGCTGCAGGAGTTCGCCCTGGCAATTGAGCAGCTGGCCAGCTAAGCTTTAGTCGACCTCCCACCCCAGTTTGTATCCCGAGAGGCTGCGTACACATTCGTGAACAGGGTACAGGACACCGAGATCCATCAGCGCCTAATGCTCGGCGACTACAAGTTCATCTACGAGGCGCTAACGGTGGCATTGAGGATGGAGGCGGCCACGGTGGCGGCTATCCCGACGTCGAGAACGAGAAGTGTCCGCTACACTGGAGGCAGAAGGCCAGCCGAGGGACGCCAGCAAAGACCTAGTGACGTGTGTTGGGGTTGTGGCCAGCCGGGACACCTAGAAAGAGATTGCCGACACCAGGAACAGCAGCCGGAAGAACGGGTAAGGCCCGGCATGGCGAGGGGCACGTCGGCGGCGACATCACCATCCCCTCGAGTGACACTGCGTGCCGTCAGCCGACGGATGAATGACAGCCTCATCGTGGACGGTTGGGTGAGAAGGAAGCCGTGCCGCGTGCTCGTAAACACCGGGGCAGCCGTGACCTTCATCAGACCTGACATAGCTAAGGGTTTGCCGATCAGGAAGCCGAGCCGACCATACCAGCTTATGACGGCATCGGGCGACACCTTGCCTGTGGAGAAGGAGGCTCTGCTGAAGTTGACCTTGGGACGGAGTGCCGTGCGTCAGTGGGTGTTCGTCGCGAAGGTGGTTGAGGAGGTAATACTGCGACTGGATGCCCTCAGGAGGCACAGGGCGACGGTCGACGTCGGCAGGAAGGCCCTGCGGCTTAATGCAAAAGTGATACTTTGGAAACCTGAAGAGGGCCTGGGAATTTGCAGGATCGTCCTGAGGGAAGACGTGGTTGTCCCCGCGAGAAGCGAGGTGGTGGTGACGAAGCGACTGGAAGGCCAGCGGACGAAGAACATGATGCTGGACCAGAAGACGCCTGTGCACGGACTATGTGTAGCCAGGACATTGTTGCCGTGCCGAGAGGAGGTGCCGGTGAGGCTGCTCAAACTGACGGACACCGATAACGACGTCCAGGCCGGGACGTGCGAACCCGTGTTCAGCGTAACACCAATCGACAAGACCGAGGAGCCGGTGCCGTCGCAGCACCTGGGGCTCCGGCTGGAAGGCTGACGGGAGAGGGCGGCCGACCACCTGACCGCGGAACAGCTGGAGAAGGTTCGACAACTGTTCAGACGATACCAGAGAGTCTTCAGCCAAGGCGACAGCGACTACGGCCGCGCGGACCGAGTGCCCCGCCACATCGACACCGGAGACGGCCGGCCTATTCGACAACCACCTAGACGCGCTCCGCTGGTGAAACAAGCGGCGGTTCGGGACATGCTGGAAGACTTGAGATCCAGGGGAGTGATTGAAGAGTCTTGACAGCCATTGGCGTTTCCCTGTAGTCTTGGTGACGAAGAAGAACGGCGAGCTACGCTTCTGCGTGGATTACAGGAAGTTGAACGCTGTCACCAGGAAGGATTGCTTCCTCTTACCCGAAATTGACGACACCCTGGACACGCTGGCTGGTGCGCAGTGGTTCTCGACCGTGGACCCTAAGTCAGGTTACTGGCAGGTGGCTCTGGATCCGAGAGACAAGGAGAAGACCACATTCTTGACAGGCCAGGGGCTTTGGCAGTTCACAGTTGTGCCCTTTGGTCTTTGCAACGCACCAGAAACCTTCCAACGCCTCATGGAGGATTGACTTATGACACCTGCCAGCTATAGCTGGACGACATCATCATCGTCGGCAAAACTTTCGAAGACCATCTCGAGAATCTGAGTAAGGTGCTACAGAGACTGCAGGCGACCAACCTGAAGCTAAAAGCGAAGAAGTGCCAGCTCTTCTGCAAGTAAGTCAACTACTTGGGCCACATAGTCTCACCAACCGGAGTTGCCACAGACCCGGAGAAGACACAGACCGTGAGAGATTGGCCTCGGCCAAAGGATAGAATAGAGAGAATTGCGCAATTTCCTGGAGCTGTCCAGTTATTACTGCCGTTTCATAAGGGGCTTCTCCAACATGCCAAGCCCCTCACCCGCTTGATGGAAGAACACCGGCCGTATGTGTGGACGGAGGATGCCGAAGTCGCTTTCCAGGAGCTGAAGAAGACACTGTGCAGAGCTCCTATATTGGGATTCCCACAACCAGGTGGCGCCTTTATGGTGGACACCGACGCCAGCGACTATTGCATTGGAGGCATCTTATACCAAGTCCAGGACGGCCACGAGCGGGTAATAGCTTACTACAGCAACACCCTGTCCAAGGCAGAGAACTACTGCATCACCCGGCGAGAGTTACTGGCGGTAGTAAAGGCCCTGGAGCACTTCCACAAGTACCTGTATGGACAGTCATTCCACCTGAGGACTGACCATTCCGCCCTAACTTGGCTACTGGGCTTTAGAAACCTGGAAGGCCAGACAATACTTTGGGTCCAGAGGCTTCAGGAGTACGACTTCACCTCTGAACATCGTAGAGCGAAGAGCCATGGCAACGCAGATGCCATGTCTCGAATACTCTGCCCAGAAGAGTGCAGACAGTGCACAAAATTGGAAGAGAAGGAGCGTGCCGCAGCTGTGAGAGTGGTTACGGCAGTGCCTACGGATGGCTGGGATAGCGCAGGCCTGAGGAGGGAGCAGCTGGCGGATGCAGACTTGGGGCCACTCTTGAGGGAAGTCAAGGCAGGGACAAGGCCGACCTGGGAGGACATTGCACCAAGGAGCGCCACATACAAGTCGTACTGGGCCCAATGGGACTCACTGAAGGTCAGAGAAGTCCTGCTGCTCCGGGTATGGGAATCATCTGATGGGAATACACAGAAGGAACAGTTGGTGCTTCCCCGGAGTGAAGTCCCGGAAGCCGTAGAAGAAGTGCACGCCGGTACTTCAGGAGGACACTTGGTAGCAAACCGAACGATCGACAAACTTCTACAGCGCTACTACTGGCTGAGACTCCGAGTTGATGCTGAGAGATAGTGCCGTCAATGTCACGTGTGCGTGGTGATTCGCGGGCCCCAAACTAGGAGCCAGGGTCGCATGCAGCAGTACAACGTCGGAGCGCTATTCGAACGGATCGCCGTCGACATAGCTGTACCATTCCCAGTTTCCGACCGAGGCAATAAGTACCTGATGGTGGTCATGAACTACTTCACCAAGTGGCCGGAGATATATGGCATTACAGACTGCCTCGTGGAGCAACTGTTCTGCCCTTTTGGGGTGCCGTTGGAGCTGCACAGTGATCAGGGCACCAATTTTGAATCCAACCTGATGAAGGAGGCACTGGAAAGGCTTGGGGATAACAGGACCCGTACAACACCTCTACACCCGCAGTCGGACAGCATGGTGGAGAAGAACATCTGAGGAAGGTCGTGGCCAGCCGTCAGCAAGACTGGGACGTCAAGGTGCCACTTTTCCTGCTGGCCTACCACTCGTCAACACAACACCACTGGGTTTACGCCAGCCAGCTTAATGTTCAGCCGAGAGTTACACCTCCCTTGTGACCTGGCTTCTGGGAGTTCCCCAGACGCCAAACAGCCAGCAACCGAGTATATGGAGTGCCTCGTGGATCATCTCCACGACATGCATGAGAAGGCTCGTCAGAACATCCAGAAGGCGAGCGACTAAATGAAGACCCGATACGACTGGCAAGCCAACAGCCGAGGGTTCCAGCAAGGTGACCTGGTCTGGTTGTACCGCCCTACCCAGACTAAGGGGCGATGCCTGAAACTTCAACAACTATGGCAAGGACCGTACCAGGTGGTGAAGGGGATTAACTATGTGGTCTACCGCATCCAGAAGGTGCCCCGAGGAAAGATGTGTTTGGTACACCTGGATCGTCTGGCCCGCTAAGATGATGCTGTTCGGGATGACCAGCCTTGAGAAGGGAGCCGTGTCGGGAGTCATTACTGTGATAGCGCGGCTGACGCACACAAAAGAACCTGCTGAAACGGATAAAGATAGCGCGACTTATGCACATAAAGGGCAGATAGTGTACCACGGAGATAAAAGGCTTGCCACAACAGATAAAGTTAGATAACTCAAAGATTCTAGTACCATCTTGTTCATTCTAGAAATACGAAAAGAGGTATATATAAGAAATTGCAACACGCCAGAGGGACAGTCATAAACAGTAGTTGTAAACAGAGTTGTAATGGGAGAGTGGTTATTGGAACTGGTATGTGTTTTGGAAGTGAACTCTTTGTTGTGGTCAACAACCTTGGAAGATTGTATTTTTGTGTTATGTAATTCTGCTGGTGTATTTCTATGCAAGTAAAGAAAGTTTTGAATTTCCACAACTTGGACTTTTAATTCTATGAACCCACAAAGCCATTTAATTTTCATTTGCAGTATAGACAAATAGTTAATTAGTTAATGTGACTTGTTAGAAAGTATATACCCACAGTACATTCAGTTATTGTTTTAATATCATTTGTAAGACCATAATTATAGTAGTATGCATAATTATAGTATTATAAATGTCAAATATATAACAGAACAGAACTATATAACTGAATGGTTTTCTTATTGTAATATGTGCTTTAATCATACTTCCATAGCATTTTATTTCCTGTTAATTCATTAACCAGTGTCATTGATCCATAAAGGTAAAAAAAAACATCTACCTGCTCTTTGGTATATACCTACCACCCTGCTGAGAATGGAGATGCTCGGGATGACATAACAGAGCATACAGTTGGAAATGCGAGATACAGATAAATATACTCATATAATATTGTTTGCTTTAACACATTACTTAGCCAGGAAGACTGGTCAAATGTGTACAACACTACCACAGGAACATAACTGATGTTCAATTATTATGATTAAGCTCAATTATTAGTAAAAATAAGACATAGTAAAAAATTAAACTGCTGGCTTTAAGACCAATATGGTATCTTTAAAGCTGAATGGTATTATAGTTAAAAATTCATTAGAACTAGCTAATATTTTCAAAATTCACCATATTAGTACCATGGATTGAGTATTATGGCCCCATCAAAATTCAAATCTTAACCTTGTAAAACTTATCAAACTGATTAGACATGACAGAGTGTTTACCAAAGACCAACCACCTGTGATAAAATTAACACATTAATCAAATTAAAAAAGAAATCCTTTTTAGCTGGTTTTGATGAAGAACTAGAATTTATAATAAAATCAAGCAAATAGTATATTGTTGGGTCGATGACAAATAAGTAATACTACTAGAATATATCCAGATAATTAAAATTAGCTAAAATTGTTTCACTGTAATATAAAAAGGCATTACATTACATTGCATTACGATCTGGCTTTTAAAAAATCCTAGAGTCAATCATGTATAATAGAAGAGCAACATTCGTTGAAAAATACAAGATTCTTCATTTAAAACCTAACTGGGGGTGGACATTTCATCCGTGTGTGATTGGGTGTGCCAAAGCCGACTTTGCTCCTACATAAACTCTGCACATAAAGCGTGTCACTCTTACCTTATAGAGATTGCTGGAAATGTTGTCCAACCTCAGCTAAACAAGCATTATATTGGAAGAATGCATTCTGATTCACACAATGTTTCTGATCATTTCTAATATTTTGGTTTTGTTCTTCCAGTGTATGAGGATTTGTCTCGTAAATTTTGTCTTTCAGGTTACCCCACAAGTAAAAATAATACACTGTTTGATCGGGGCAAGAGAGCCATATACAAGCACTGTTCACTGTATCTTCAAACACTTCCCCAATTTTGTTCACGGACTCCTCTCTGGTATGGGCAGTAGCAGAATCTTGCAGAAACCACCCATATGGTTTCTGTTCTTCTGTCAGTTCATAATAAAATGGGATCAAGATGTCATTTCTATACTTCTCTGGATTTACAGTCTACTTGTAGAATACTGGACCAGTTATGCGTCTAGCACTAACAGCACACCAGTCTCTAACTTTCCAATCATAATGAGAGATTTCTTGAATTTGATGTGGATTTTCAGAAGACCAGTACCACTGTTATGAGTGTTGACACAACCACTGAGGTGGAACCACTCCTAATCAGAAAGAAAAACAGAAGCTGTGGATAAATTAAACAGTCATTCACTGATGAAAGAAATCATTCACAATAATGCATTCGTGATACTGGGTCACCTTGTTTTTAAGCATGGACTTGTAAAATATGTAGTTTTAGTTTTAATAATTTAGTTACTCTATGTGTAGAAGTCTCCGAAATTCCCACATGTGCTAATTTTGGGATGGATTTGGTTGGTGAACATTCAGAACATGCGCATATGTCATCTGTAACTTTTTCTCTGTTAATATTGTACATTTACACTCTTTTTTATTGCCACAAGTCTAGTAGTTTCAAATTTCTTCACAATCTAGTGAATTTTAAATCTGGAAGGAGGCACTTCACCAGGGGACTTTTGAATATACTCTGTACGAACATTGCATTTATAATAACTTTTACACATGACAGTGCATTGCTCTAGAATCAAGCACCTGTGACCAGTACAATACTGCCAAGTGGAATGCACATCACTAACCCTCGCACACAATGGCAACTAGTAGTGGGGGAATCCAACAAGGTTGCAGGAGAGACACAGCGCTATATGCTTCGTTGGGTTTTAAATGAAGTGATTAGAGATGAACAAAATGGGTTTTAAAAAGATTAATTCATACTAAATAGTTTGTATTCATTTTTAAAGGAAATCTTAAGTGGAGTCAAAAATAGAGATCTACGACAGCCATTTTCATGGACTTAAGCAAAGCATTTGGTCTTATAGATTATAACATCCTGTTAGAGCTGTTAGAACCTTACAGGTATAAGGAAGCTGGCTCTGAAATGTTTCGAGTCATATCTAACCAATAGAAAACAGATTACAGTAGTAAAACGTAAATTCAACAGTGCTTATATGAACTGTGACACTAAATTGTTAAGATGTGAAGTTCCTCAAGGTTCATTCTTGGTCTTCTGCTTTTTGTAATGTATGTAAGTGACCAATCTGCCAACATTCCTTGTGCGGAAACCATACTTTATGCTGAAAACCAGGGTCTAGATTTTATGTAATTACATATTTTGTTCCTGTAAATGTAGTCATAAGAAAATGTTGACGACCAACAGGACCCTTATTTTAAAGTTTTAAATTACATATTTTTGCATATTTTGAGCTATAATATATATTTGGTACCATAATGTATAATTTTACATATTTTAATATTATTTCGGATTTATTACGCCTTTTTATCATTTTCATTCATTATCGTTACAAAGCAAGAAAAGGAAGAAATACGACAAGTTTTATTATAGTTTTTCTCATTCATTGTCGTCAATCCTACACATTGTCATTATTGCCTCGCTATGATGCTTGTCCAGTGGCTCTCTTTGTTTCTTTGCAGTATTAAATACACAAAGTGCCAATTACCGCGATGGTAGCTCTATTAAAAATGTTCAAAGCTGAAGTGCACATGTTCAATGCAGACAAAAGTAGCTATTTTAAACATGTGAGAGAAAGAAAGGAAAAGCTTCTGAATTTCTATGAGTCAGTTGCATGTAAGTTAATCATTGCACAGTTGCATCTTCATTATCATCGAAACTGAAAACATGGATTTCTGTTGACAGTGCTTTAATCACTGATGGTAAAACAGTCCTTTGCCAAACTTTGATAAACTTATAGGGTGAATGATGAAATCTCAATTTGAACAGCATTTACGAAGAAATCTACATATTAGCAATAAACAGCATGGTTGTTTGAAGAAACAGGTATTACCTACACAATTACAAGGGCAGGCCTCCTCATCTAATAGTGAGTTTTACAAAGAAATGTGTATGGTGTTAGTTGTAGGAAACATACCCTGTAACATACTTCAGGTACCTAAATTTAAACATTTCTTTCAAAAATACTGCAACTGCCACATTTCTGACAAGTCCACTGTCAGGAAGAATTGCCTGGATTCTTTTTAAGTTGAGAAAAAAAGTGTCAGTGGTGGAGATCTTTTCTTCTGATAATGCATTATCTGTGAGTGAATCCTTGTCAGCATTCAACAGTTCTAAAGTGTTCAGTTCAGTTTCCTACATCGCTGGCTTCCCGGCAGTATGAAGAATCTGGAAATTTCAGGTATGCCTCTTCAAGAAGCTGTGGGACTAATGAAAAATGCAGTTCGGAAGGTGAATGTTGTGCCAGGTGAAGTGGGTGGTATAGTTTCAACTAAACTGCAATCTGTGCTGAATAAGAGCCCTGGATACTCAAATCTTGTTATTTTGTCTCACTTATTTAATGGTTAAAATGTTTAAACCTCTGATAATATTATTCCTAGCACAATCTCTCTCTATAAATATACACTGTTGACTTCTTGTGAAGTAGAGCGATCTTCAATTTATAAAAACATTGTGAGACTGAAGACTGTGCATGATAACAGAAAATTTGGAAAAGTATATTATAATTAATTGTGCATACCATTCTACTATGACATAAACACTTGGATTGGAGAACTTGTACTTGGTAGTAAAAGTGAACTGATTAACAATAAACAGAGAGATTTGACTAGCCTATCAGTGAGTTAGCACAGAAATAAAACTTTGGATATTGCATATAATTGCTTTGTGACATATTTATTTACATATTTCAGGAATTTTGATTATTTATATATATTTCTTAATTTCATAATACATAAAATCTGGGCTGTACTGATAAAAATGCCAAACGTGAGTTAATGGTTGTCCATGAACGAACTTAAACTAAATGCTAAATAGTTTCACTGTATGCATATCATGTGGTCTAGTAGAGGTAATTCAGCAACATAACAGTAATTTACAAAATGAAATAATAAACTATATTGGTGAAACAATTATTTACTCACCTGGAAGCCACATGTTCACAACCCTGTAACAAAACATAATGATGAATACTATGTAATATATGTTTTAAAAATATATATTTAATTTACAAATGTTGAAAGTGGTGTATTTTTCATATTTTCATCCACACTTTCCTATGTTAGCTTTATGTTTTAGTTGGTTTGCCACTTTACTTCTTCTGAACTTTCGCTACTCTTATATATATATATATATATATATATATATATATATATATATATATATATACATATATTAGTAAAACCCCTTAATTACCTCTTGAAGGGACTGTGGCCTATATACTCAATAATTGGTGCAGCTTTACATGTGGGATACAATTTATTAGATATGAAAAAGCAATTTTGATACAATTTAATAGGAAATGCAGCATAATCAAGTTTATTTCTTAAGATTTGGGTGCAGTGAAAATGAATGACAAGAAATAATTTCTTATAAAAAGTGTCTTCGGTTGCTGACTGCTGTGTCCTTGTACTGTGAAATATTCCATTTTCATTCTCATCATATTACTAACTGATTCTGATTCACCACTGATTTGCTTCTATTATATCTTTGTTTCAATTCTATCAACCCAACCATTCGAAGCAGAAAAGTCAATCTTCAGTTCATAGACTAGATGAGGGAATTCAGAGAGATTCGGGAAATTCTGGTGACTTTGCATCATACTTCTGCAGAATTTGCAATTTATCACTTGCAGAGAAATATTTGTGCTTTGGCATTTTGTGCCTATACTACAACTCACTACTCATACATACTGCACAAAATTCAAAGAAAGGCTAAGGTGATATACTGAAAGTGAGCCTTTTGAAAAGTATAAATTCCTTTCACAAAAAGGTACCAATGATGCAGATGGGAAGGATTTTTCATGTAAAATAACCGCTCAGTACAGTCACATAAACAATTTTCTCAGGATGCTTTAAAAATCTTACACATTTTGCAAAATTTGTTATACTTAAGTACAGTACATATTTTTATTGATCTTTTATCCAAAAAAACACCACTAATATGGAGATTTGGAAATGTTAGAGAAGGTAAAATTATACAGTACTGATATGGAACATCCAGGGACTTTATAGAGAAAGAGTATAATAAACTAGGAACATAATATATTTGTTTTACTGTACTTCTGTTAATTAGAGTTTAAAGTCTAAGTTTAAACATGTATTTTTTAATGTTCTTGATGAACCACTGTAAAATGTATTTACATGTGAATAAACTTTTATATAAACTTTAGCCTGCTAATCCCAAAGTCACAGGTTCATGTCTGGCTCAAATCAATGGTTTTTAAATGTTATTAAAAGTGACAGCCTCATATCAGGAGATTTAATGGCTTGTAAAAGAACTCCTGCAGGATAAAATTCCTGGCACACTGACAGCGCTGATATTTTTCTTCTTCTCTTGGTATAGAATACAGTCCTGTTTGTTTATGGTCCTCTACCCCTTATGCCATTTTAGGCGTTGGTTGAGGGAACCACAACTATTGATCAGAGAGAGAAATCCAGGGATGGATGATCAGCCTGGTCCTCAGAATGAGTGAGGGAAGTAGATGAATGGAATGAGGGCAAAGTGGATGAAAGGAAATATGATAATGGAGCAATTGGTGAAATGATGGTGGGGCAAACTGGAGGTCCTTGAGAAAACCTGCTCCAGCGCTGTGTTGTGCATGACAAATTTTACTTTGTGGTCGCCTGGGGTCGAATTTGGGCTGACTTGATGAGAATCAAGCAGTCTTAACTGCTCGGCTATGGTGCCGCCACAGTATTGATATGATTCTGGAAATTGACAATATTTGTTTATTCTACTATTTCCTATGGCGTCCCTATATAGGGTTAACCAGTAAGAGATAAATTTGCTTTTTGTACAACTCAAGAAAACAAGATGATGAATGCTAAATTTTAACAAAAGCACATTCTGCAGATCATAATTTAAGGAACTTGGTAACCTCGCACTATCCTGCCTGTATATATTAAAAATTGTATGTTTCATAAATAACAATATTCATGACTTCAAAACTGATAGTACCGTACATGATCACACTACCAGAAATTGTAACAATATACACCTAAATACTGCCAGAACAGCAAATTGGTTAACTTCGTATTACACAAAGAAACAAATATGCATAATTTAATCACTAATAAGTCAAAATAGGTAGGCCAAATTTAGAAAGTATACTAAGAACTTTTTAACCTGCAAAGGCCTAGCGGTACCGTATGGTACCATCATGCTGTGTTGGCTATGTTGTTCTTGTGATGCAATAATGCTTACTACGTGTCGTATTTTATTACTGCCTTTGCAAGTCAATGATGCAATTATTCCTTTGACACAAACAGCAGTTCAATTGGACATTTAAGATCATAACAATGCAGTCCTTAATATTACCTAAAATTTGTGCATAACAAATGGCTCATCACATAAGTAATTCTTTTGTTAAATCCTTTCATGGAAGTGTTGAAAACAGTGTTGTTGTATAAATTTAATTCTTTTGTTCTTTGTTATTAATTTTTTCACTTTATGCCTAAGTAATATATCCTAAGAGGAACAAAGAAAAGCATGATAAGAACTAAAAATGCCATTTGTTTTATATTTGCGATTTGAGGCTATAGAAACATCAGTGGTACTGTATGGTACCGCACAGCTTTAGGAGTAGCAATTGGCATATTACTATTGTATTCATAAGACTTGTTTTATAATGCAAATGTAGTGAAATGAATGCACAGAAATGAACGTTCATGCAAAATATATATGTAACTCATTGTGCAGACAATAACAATGATGATGATGATGATGATAAAATGACTTGAAAGAAGATAAGTTGAGACCCCTAATAAACATAATTCAACCTAAATATCTGCAGCAGTTCAGAGCTGAACAAAATCTAGCATATGATGAGTATATGACCCCAATTATGGTCGGCATAGCTGTTATTAGGAGAAAGCCAATTAGATTTGGCTATACAATTTAGTACCTCAATACTGCAGTTGGTTACCTGATCTCATTTGAGGTATCAAGACAAAAACCCTAATGCTAATAGCCAATATGAGCCGGAATTTGGCAATGCTGCAGCACAAATGGTAGTTATGATACACCAGCTGCTGTAATGAAGAAATTTCCCTTCAAGTTTTATTTTGACAACTTGTTTACTGTTTCAACTTCATGAACCATCTTCACAGATGAGAATACAGTTGCACTGGTACAATACATAAAAGTTGAGTATCGAAAGATTGTTCCTTGTTGCCAAGACAGCAAATTAAGAAAATGAAAAGAGGGACGTATGAGCATGCACAGAGTACGGAAGAATGCCTTCTTAACACTTGATGGGTTGTCTCTGTATTATCACCATTCCATGGGCTAGACCCTGTGACCAAGTAAGCAGATACAGTCAGGCTGAAAAGAAGTTATACGTTCCCCTTTCAAATGTAATAGGCCAGTACAACCGCTTATGGTGGTACAGATCGCATGGACGAAAATGTATCCTTGTATAGAATTGGGATATGAGGGAAAAAGTGGTGGTGGTGGTGGTGGTGGTCTATTTTTACGTGGTTCTTGGACACAATGGTTCTTGGATTCTTTTATGCAAATCAGGAAGAGAGATGCCTCAGTTAGAATCCAGGAGAGATATGGTTACTACATACCTCACCAAGTATGCAAATGCACCCAAATCTGAAGGACAAATGCCCAGTTCACAATGGAGCATGACAGGGATTAGGGTATCTGATCATATAACTGGATGGACTTCATCACTTTATTGCTCCAACAAATCAATGATGCCATTGTTCCAAGGGATCTTGCAGCTCTCGCATTTGCACAGAATGTGTGAAGTTTATTGTCAGAATTTGTCATCTGTTTTGAGAAATTTCACACAATTTCTTAAAATAGTAAATGTATTATTAAAATAACTAATCACAAATGAAGTTTTAAGCTATTTATTAATATGTTTATTGTAATTATTTCCAAAATCTAAATTATAATGCACAGACTTCATAGAAAAACGCACAAAAAATTTCCTCCCATAAAAGCTTAGCAGTAATGTACAGTACTGGGACATAATTTACAACTCACGACCATGGCATTTAAAATCTGTGCTCGTCAGCCTCTAAGTAGCACAGTTATTCATAATTAGTGTTAATTTTTAATTTTCAAAATAAAAAATAACCTTGGCTTTCCTGGGTTAATTGAGCAATGCTTTTACAGTTTATAAGAATTTTATGTCTGTTTCAGCCCAACTCTATAATGTTGTACATTACACTTAATTATTACATTTAATATTACATTTAATATATATTACATTTAATACTAATGTTTTTTGTATTCATTAGTTTTAAGAATTTAGCAAATGAATTGTCTTAAAATTTCTACAATGAGTAAAGATGTGCATGCATACATACCTGATTTAAGAGTCAGTTAAATTTTGTGCTTTGAAATGTAATTTTGAATTTATTCTTTGTTCGGTAGATTACTTCATCAGCTTGGTAGAGCCTGTTCAGAATGCTCTTGATAGTCTGCAATCTTCATATCAAAGTTTTGAGTCAAACTCGTCGCCATTACATAGTTTAGTTAAAAGCATAACATATGTTGCACATGTGATAGCAAATTATATTTTACAAGGAAAAACTACATCGAATACATCTCCAGATGTTGATTTTGGGGAACGTGAGTATCTATTAATGTATAATAATGTTACTCTTAGAATATACATATAATTATTTGGCCATTTTTTAACAGAAAGTTACAGATTAATAATGTATGCTTTAGAGTATGTAGTGTTGAATATTACTCTTAACATAATCTACAGATATATAATTAAGCTTGTGCAACGGGAGTTAGAGGATTGTGAGGGCAGAATGGAACATACTTTTATTTGTGGTAAGGCAGTAGTGCTTATATTTGTATTATAATTGATTGCATAGAAATAAGAAATCTGATGCGTTAATAATCACTCAGTTTTCTCGATCCACACTATAACTGTACTCATAACTGTTCTACAAGTTATTCATAAACTAATCATTTTAGCGGCTTTCAGAGAAAACCTCTTTTAAAATTAAATTAAGCTAGTTTTTATTTAGCATTGTGAGAAGTGAAACAAAATAGTGAAAAGATAGAAAAGTAATATTGTAGTAATATAGTAATAGTAAATACTACTTCCAATACATGATATAAAAGCAATGAAATTTAAATATACTTTTAAATGAAAAAGCTGTAATATATAACTTTAACTTTGGTTTCTTTAGAGCTATTAAATCTAAATAACATTTTAAACAAAACAATCTGTAGGAAGTTACCAACTTACTAGAAGAGGATTAGCATAGCTACTTCCAGGCAAGTACTTACTAAGGGAACTGGGTAGGTCTGACTTGGTGCTTGCAGGTTCAATCATAACTTGATATACCTCATAAAGTTCTCATTACATTTCAATAACAATGGCAACATATAACAGCCATAGTATGAACTTCAAAAGTTTAATTCTTAAGACAAGTGGACAGTAAAATGTCTAAAATATGCCAATTCTCAGTACTTAGCGATCTCCATGTAACAAAAAACATAGTTTTTATTAATAACTAATCTGACAAAGTGTTGATGCATATCAGAAAGAGTGTGAAATGAATAGTTTACATAAATTTATCACACATACAAGGCAAGTCAATTTGCATATAATGATTAATTGGCTAACCTTGCATATCAGACACCTAGCTCCTAAGTGCTTTTGTGGTGTGTCACTTACTGTATGCTTCTCTCTCTTGCCTCTTTTGTACAAGCCTGTGGAGCTTGATTCTGCATAAAAGACTTGCTGTTCATCAATCTAAGAAGTGCTTTGTTAGTGTTGGTTCCTGCTTTCATTCCCAGTGCATAGAACACTTCTATCCTGCCTATGACAGCATTTTTGCTGCATCAGGCACACAGTCTCCATTGCTTTCACTTCACAGGTACACTTTTTACAGACTTCTCATGCATGTTGAAACTGTTTCAAGTTCTGGGAGTTATACTGAAGACCTGTCTTTAGCAACTTTTTGTCACTCAGTTTCTTATATATATATTTTATTGTCTCAATGACAACATAAGGAAGTGAATGATATGTTTGTGCACTTCCCTTTAGGGCACAGCATCTGTTGATGCTTTATGCTTAAAGGAAGCCCATAATGAATTTTCCAAACCTTCTAGATCATTTATATTTTTAATGCATTTCTATAATATATTTACAAAATATCTATTCTTTGTGAGCCACCAAGTGTCCTGTTGTCACTCAATTTCTGCCCACTTGTAACTTCAGTTTTTGCAGCCTAGTTCTCAATCTTTTTTGAACATGCTCTACACATTCCCGTTTTACAGTTTAAGTTCCCTTGCTATAGATTAACCTTGGTGTAAGACTTACAGTCGTCATCATGTAGGTATTGAAATAACAAACACCATTAAATTTAAAGATGAGTCGATTAATGACACTAAACAAGACTTACTTTTAATATATCAAAATTTAACTGTATCGGAACACCACAGTGAAGCGAAACAATTATTAAATTATAGATGAGTCGTATTTATTACACATCGGCTTCACTTACATACCTATATTGAGGACATGTTTCGCGAACTATCATTCGCATCATCGGCTCTTATGCGACTAAAGCTTGATCCAGTGGTGTGGGTAGTTCTGGAGTTGCTGCTGCCATCTATTGATTTTGTGATGAATTTAAATGTGGGGTTATCTTCTGGCGGGATTTCAAAGTTCATTAGTTGGTTTTTGTTTTTCTATGTATGTTCTCTCCCATATGACGAGTTCACTATGTTTTTGTACATATTTTAGTAATTTGGTGCTATCTTCAATTTCATGATTTTCAGACCAGAAATGAGCTGCTATTGTGGACTTTTCTTCTGGTTTTATCTTATCAGTATTATTACTATTAAGTAGGTTTTTAATGTTGTAGTTGTTTCTTTGGTGCCAATGTTATATTGTATTTCTTAAATATTTCTTGGAACTTTTTTGTGGCCCAGGGGTGGTAAGTAAATTTAGCAAATCTAATTTCTTGTTTCATTGATGAAAGAGCTGTGATCTGTTTTAATCTATTTTGAAGTTTTAATGATTCTACTTTTTTATTTACAAGGCCTTGAAGAAAAGTCAGACATTTACAAGATTAAGTGTAAAGACTGTGAAAAAATTTACATATGGAGGACAAAAAGGAACATAGACACTAGAAGGAAAGAACATTTTAGGCACTTAAGATACAAAAATATTGATACCTTCAAACAATTTTGGTTAAAGTAGTACATGGATATAATCAGGAACTTGTGCAAGTTCTTCTAGACTCTGCTTCGCAGCATTCTAACTGAAAGAAGAACTAGCAGAGAGATTGGGTCTTCAGGAGGTTAGGAAGGTGACATTGAGCCATGCTGTGTTTGGTGGTAGTACTGGTTCTTCTGTGGAACATTGTGTATTTGAGCTTGTTCTTCAGAATCTAGATAATTCTAATCTGCTGAGACTGACTGCTCTTAGCCAGCCTGTCATTTGCAGTTAGGTTCCCCGGCTTACAGCAGAGCAAGTGATGAAACTTGGACTGTCACACTTAGATGTAGGGAGAGATAAGGATATAGAAATACTTATTGGTGCAGATTTCTTAGGGTCTGTCCTCTTGAATGAATGTAGAACGTTGGGAGACTTGACAGCAATGTTGACTACATTAGGGTTGACAGTATTTGGTAGAGATAAGCACTCAGGATGTGATGAAAAAGAATCGACACCCATTCTGCTTAATATTGAGAAAATAATCAACTAATGGGAACTGAACATTTTGGGAATAGAAGATCCTATCTCTGAAAAGAAGAAATGTCAGCTGGAAGAAGAAGCAAGACTGGGTTTACTTGAAACTGTTCAGATAAAAGAAGATGGTAGATACCAAGTTTGACTTCAATGGCTGAAGGATGATCTCCCATTGGAGCCATCATTCGAGATAGCAGAAAAGCGACTGGAAAGTACAAAGAGAAAACTTGAAAGCATCAGGCACGTGGAAGAATATGAAGTTTTTCAAGACTTGCTATGTGAAGGGAAAATTGAAGAAGTTCCTAGTGACCAGACTGAGATCAGCGGACATTATCTGCCTCATCGACCAGTTTTTAAGAATTCTGTAACAACAGCAGTTAGACCGGTCTTTGATGCTTCCGCTAGAAGAGGTAACAATCCTTCCCTCAACGATTGTTTAGAAAAAGCTCCAAATCTCATCAAACTAATTCCTTCTCTGCTCCTACAATTGTGAAAGAAGACAATTGGGGTTATTGCAGATATTCGTAAGGTGTTATTTCAAATTTCAGTAGTACCAGAAGACAGAGATTTTTTGAGATTCCTGTGGGGTAAGGAAGATATGAAAATATACGATACAAGCGAGTAGTTTTTGGAGTGAAATCGAATCCTTTTATACTAGCATCTGTAATTGAGCATATTTTAGATCAACCCTGCTTGATGCTCAAGATGGAAATAAGGTGACTATTGATATTATTAGACAGCTGAAGGACAGCTTTTAGGTCAATAATTGTGTGACAAGTGTGTCAAATAAGAAACAGCTGGAACTATTTGATAATACAGCTCAAGATATTTTTGCCCAAACACAAGTTTGAGCTCAGAGGTTGGGAGAGCACTGACCCATTGCTTCAAGATGACTTCAGGTGGTCACCCATCCTTGGAATAATGTGGAATCGCAAGGAAGATACCCTCAGTTTGAACTGCGGGGCTCTAGGAAATATTTCACCAGAGAAATTAATTAAGAGGACGTTCATCAGATTTATGACCCAATTGGATTTTCAGTACTCTTTATGCTGTTGCCGAAGCTGTTGCTTCAGAAAATAAATGAGGTTGCTTGGGACACAGAAGTGCCTTTGGAAGTAAAAACAACCTTTGGAAAATGGCTCTGTGAACTTCGTGAATTACTCCAAATGAAACTTCCCAGAAGATTCCCTGAAGTGCATGTAGAACATAGCATCCACGTCTTCTGCTATGCGAGTCAAAATGCTTATGCCACAGTGGTATTTCTACATACACAAACTGAGTCTGGAGTTCAGGTACAACTCCTCCAAGGAAAATCAAGAATAGCTTCTTTACCTAACTGACCATTCCTCGACTTGAACTAATATGAGCTACGATTAGTGCTTGATTGCTTTCTACTGTGAGAAAGGAGTTTGACACTTAGTTACTTTAATTATGGACGGACTCTACGACAGTGTTGACATGGATACAGCGCAAAGTTCTTTGGTCAGTCTTCATTGAGAACAGAGTGAGGGAAATAAGACAACTGACTCCAAAGCAAGCTTGGAGATATGTATCTGGTGCATTGAATCCTGCTCAGCTGCCTACCAAGGGATGTGGAACAAGGGAACTCATAACCTCTAGATGGTGGGAGGGACCATCCTGGTTGTACCTACTGGCGGAAGAATGGTTTTCAAATTGCGGCATCAGAAATGAAGATGAAATTATGAACGAAAGAAGAAAAACTGCCTCAATTCTTGTGGTCACAGAAGAGCCATTGAGATCAGACTGGTATTACAAGTATTTTTCTCAATTTGACAAGATAGTAAGATTAGTTGGCTGGGTTAAACAGTTCATTTTAACTGCAAATCGAAAAAGGAGGAAGAGTGAAGAGCTAAGCCTTTCAGAACTGGAAGACTCCTAAACAACACTTATTAAATTTCTCCAGAACGAGAGTTTTCAAGGACCTGAGAACCAAATGCTGACTTCGGTTGTGCCCGTGATAGATGAACATGGTATTTTGCGAATGAATACAAATTTAATGAGATGGCAGAAACTTCAGGATATTATGGATACTTTCTTTGACATTACAGTATGTAAACACAGTTCTTTGGAAAAAGCTCTATGGAAGAAATTGCAGTCCACAAAAAGAAAGCTTTCTCCAGCCTGTATTAAGAACAGGGAATGACTGACTGACTGTTGCAGTTTTATTGAGGACTAAAATTGCAAGGTGGGGGAATGTTGATATTCAGTGTTGGGCATGACTACAACCATTCCTTTATTAGGTTTGGCATTTGTTAATTTTTGTTACTATGTATCCATGGGTGACTGGACTTAAGTTTGGAATAAAACGAGAATTATGTTCTTATATAATAATGAGTGTGTATTTAATTGAATGTGATACCTTTTTATTTGTATGACCTGAAGTGTTAGAGTTTGAGTTATTAACATAGTACTTGATTGCTGCATCCTCTGACAGTCTTTAGAACCTTTACTTCTATCACTTCACCAGCATAAAATGATGTGACAGCAACAATACCATGGTGAGAAGTGTGGCCACATTTCTGCCAGTCCCATCTGCAGCTACACAAATGTGTTTTACTGCATCATTTGTTGACATAGCTTCTTGTGCAACCTTCTCTTACATCTATCAAGTAAAATTACATCATACTAATTCGAAAATTTGCATGGAGGCTGTAGCAAATCCAGCATTCCAGACAGTAATTCTGCACTATGTTGTTCTTTGCTAATGCGTCTCATTCCATATACAATTCACAAATTCACATCATAGTAGTTGTGTCTTTATTTATAAGTTCTTGTTGAATTTGGGCACTGCAGACTTGACATTTAAATACTAACTTGCTACACAATCCAATCATAATATTTTTATCTTCTACTATATAAGAAGGCTGCAGATGAAGAGTATTTACATGGTATTAAAATGCAGGAAGAAGCTATATATTAATAACATTGCCAGTATTTACAGATTGGGATTCCACAGTGTTTACATTCCATTTTTGCTCAAGTATTAAAGCTTCTTTCTCCATGTGCTTGGTGGAGAAGCAATATTAGTTTGAAGCTTTT
>CM060950.1:319970002-320190002 GCA_030765055.1 Mantis religiosa
GGTAGGGATATGTGAATTTTGTGGAGATGAAGGGAGCACAGTTCATCACCTGGTAGAATGTAAGGAGTTAACAAATTGCAGGAGAAAAATATGGGAAAAGAAGTGAGCAAAGAGGTGAGCAAAGTGTGAGCAAAGCGGTAGTAGTGTTACGCATGTTAACGGGGATGGGTGAAAAGAAAAATAGATGTATAGGAGTATTCTTATATAGGTTAAGAGAAAAGTGGATTAGGGTAAAAGAAGCGAAGGTCAAGAAGAAATGACACCAAGCTGCTCAGGAAAATCAAAGGCTTATGGCCAGGGGACCTGAGTCAGCGAGTAAATCTTGGGTCAACAGTTTCATGTAT
Source organism: Mantis religiosa (assembly GCA_030765055.1). Lineage (NCBI taxonomy): Eukaryota > Metazoa > Arthropoda > Insecta > Mantodea > Mantidae > Mantis > Mantis religiosa. Next base: position 319,970,347 of record CM060950.1, read on the forward strand.
TTGTACAGGATGTATAATAGTGCATGTTCGATGTTAAAGTCATTGTAGTGAAACTGTAATGGAAACTGTACAAATAAATTTCAAACTAGAGCAGGAGCTTTGGACACCAAAACATTGAAATGAAGCGAGTGCAGGTTGCAAGGCACTGACCTATGGAACCTCTCGATCCACCGCTGTCCTGATGTACAGTCACGTTCTGAGGGAGAGTCTGAGGTGAGACTTTGAATATTGAAATCTGTGCTGCTTTAGGGGCTGTGGAAAAAGTTTGTGAAAAAAATAAACAAAGTCTCTGATGACACTAATAGTAATTGTGTTAAACAAAAACTTCAACGTGTTTTTAAAACAATTCCATCATATTCGAAAATGTGTGAAGTGCAAAATTGTTTAAATAGCAACACAGATTCAGATATAAACTGTTTCAAGTATGCTCCAATAACATCATGCGATGTAGAAAGAACTTTCTCTCAAAACAAAAATATTTTGTCAGACAGTAGAATAAGTTTCAAATTTGAGAATTTACAAATGTACGTAGTTGTACATTGCAATAAAATTAATGACTATAATTAAACTTTAAACAATGTTATTTCAATAGGCCTGTGTATCTGTTCACAAAAGAGAGAATGAATGAGCTTAGGGACTTTCTCATACTATTCATATATACGTGCTTAGTTAAGAGCCTCTGTTTATTGTCGTCCACTGACTGTGTGTACTCAAGGTCGGAATCAGCGTAGCTGACTTAAATTATGGAAAATCAATCAATTCATAATGTATTTGGTTTACTTTGGGCATGTTCCAAAGCTTTTAAATTTAAATGGATAACACATTTGAGAGTATTGTTGCATCTGCTATCGCACAAATGTGCTGTGAGAAACACACATTTAAGGATAAGCAGCTGGCTCATGTTACGGAGGAGGAAGCAAGTTGCTGTGAGAAATAAACACGTACTCAAGAATGGCTAACATCAGGCTGTGAGTCGTATTATTACTATGTAAAAGACCTTTTGCGCTGTAATTTGAGAGGATTCTAGTTCATGAAAGATATATCATGCCTGGCAGGTATATAAGAGCCGATGCAAGGCCGAGAGGCAGCCTGAGTAAACAGTAGGAAGTAGTAGTCAAAGCAGTTTGTGTGGTGCTTAGAGCTGCAAGTTGAGTATGGCTCCTTGGGGAAGAATTGGGCACCATGGAGCAGTTCACAAATCAATTAGTTAATGACTGCGTAGAAGTGTGGTACATTCCAAGCTCTGTGGTGAGGAGTTGGCAGGCCAGTAACAGTGTAAGAAGAGTTCATGGGTCAGTAAGTGTGGCTCCAGGTGAGGAATTGCCGAGCTGTTGATGTAGTTGATGTGTGAATATCGGAGTTGTGTTCTGAATTGGCTTGTGGCTCCATGTAGGAAGTGAAACTTGTGTGTATGTCAGAAGGATTATTGGCAGCACAAATGGTGCATGCTAAAAAGACATAGACTTTGTAAAGACATGTTGAAGTGTTGTATTGTGAAAAAGAGAGGCTTTTTGTATATTGGCATTGAGCTAATAATGTTAGTAACAAATACATATAAGCAGTTTGGAGGTGAACTATTGTTGTCTTTGTCACATATGAATAAGCTGGCTTAATGTAATCTCATATTCATGTTGAAAGGAGTAGTGTAGTAGGTGCTGTGGTGCTCTGCCCCTGTGATCTGAATTGGTTGGCTTAAATATTCCATGCTTTGAGGTGGTAGCAGATTCATCATGATTTCAACACTTCCCCAAGTTGCCTCACTGCAATATCTGGGGTTCATTCCCAGCCTTGGGATGCTACAATATATAGTAAATATACTAAATATTACTCCCCTCTGGAAGCTAAAACTCAGGCTTTATTTATAATTCAGAAATGTTAAATTGAAAGTGTCAATTACAGAAAATATGCATTGATTGATTGATTGATTGATTGATTGATTGATTGATTGATATGCATTCAGTGAGTTCATATTAGCCACAAAGGCCTGTGAACATTCAACATGTCAAAGAAATTACACTTTTGTAGCATATACAGGTGTTCCACCTAACTCTGCAACCTCAAATATTACCGAAATGAAACAAAATGTGAGAATCCTGTGGATTGTACCTAGGAATGTACCTATGTCAGGAGCTCACACAATAAGAAGGTATGCATGATCCATAAAAGTAAATAAATAACACTTCCAACACAAAGTTGCATTTTTTAAACTGGAATGTGTAAGTTTATTCTAGTGAAATGAAAACTAGCTACAATTAGCAATAACACACTTGGTTTCACTTTTCTAAACGCATTTACTAGTGGCCTATAGCCCACAGAAACTTCATTGTTGTGCATTACATCTAACATGGAAAATGTACCCACAAATCACAAGTAACGTCTTGTCCAATGGAACTGTGTCACTTCAAAAGTGCCCCCCATTCTCATCAGTTTGGAGAGGGATAACAGGAGAGTGTTGCACAGATTATAGTATTTCTCTAGATCAGTGGTCTTCACGACATGCTGAAACGAGAATTGGGTAAGCAGTGCACCAGCAAATGTACCGTAGTGTGGGAGGGGTTGAGAGAGAGAGAGGTGGGTTGATCAGTATAGGCTCATTAGTTACCTGTGTATGGACATTGTGTACAAGATGCCTACATGTTCACGAAGGTCTTCCGCCCCTTCATAGGAGCAGGCATATTTTTTACACCATTTAATAATGCTGCTCAATGTTTAATATGCAATAAGGTCCTGAATGTGATACGAAAATATAATCTCCAGCGCCACTATGATACTTGTCATGCTAGTGATTATGACAAATTAGAAGGTGATAAACGAATCACAATGCTGGAGCAGCTACGGAACACCAGCGGACAGTTGCAGTATGGTTGTTATTATTTATGCTCTGTTATTATTATTATTATTATTATTATTATTATTATTATTATTATTATTATTATTATTATTATTATTATTATTATTATTATTATTATTATTATTATTATTATTATTATTATTATTATTATTATTATTATTATTATTATTATTGTTATTGTTATTGTTATTATTATTATGATTATTATTATTATTGTTATTATTATTGTTATTTCTATATGGCACAGCATTAATAAGACTGGCCTAGAGTATATTATATATTTATGTTAGCCTATTAATTTCCTAAAAGAAATAGCTGAATAACTGGTATGCTAATTACATAACATATACTTATTTAAATACATGTGAACATTGTATGACACTACGGAAAAGCTGTCACTGCACCTCTGCTTACCCATCAACAGTTCCGAGTGTACTAGCGTGCATGCGGGTAAGAGACGGCAGTGCAAGGGTGTATGCTGCTGCTGATCATTGTATAGATTACGGCTGCAAATGCTGCAGTAATACAATTTTGCATATTATTTACTATTGTTGGTTTTTTTTTATACTCTTTCACTGTGCCTCAGAGAGAAAAGTCTAATGACATCAAGTCGGGGGACCAAGCTGGCCATCTGACAGAATCACCTTATCCTAGCTATCTGTTTGGAAACTGTGTATCCACAACGTCTGTGGAAACACGTGCAAAGTGTGCTGGAACCACATTGATAGATGCGTTTCCAATTCCACATCCTACATGAGGAGGGGTAGAGTGTGTTGAAGAAATAATGCATTTTGCAGTACATTTAATGTTCCCTGATTAAAATTAGGGACCTAGAATATGTTGAGAAATGATACCACACTAAACATTGACACTCCACTGTTATTGATAAGCAACTTGGTCAATCAGTGGGAATTTTGCATGGACCAGTAGTGTATGTTCTGCAGATTAACATGACCATATTTTGTAAATGAAGCTTTGTCCGTAAACAATGTGGTACTTAGGAATACTGGATTAACTTGCAACTGCTGAAGTGAAAAATGACAGTATACAATGCGGGATTCAAATCATTCCTGTGCATTTCGTAGTTGCAGTAAGATATGGAACAGATGAAACTGATACCTATGCAAAATTCTGCTCACACTACTACAGCTTATTTCAGAACCTTGTGGAATCTGTCGTACACTCACCTCAGGATTGTGCAGTACAGCAGCCAGAACAGCAATTTTTGTTTCCATTGTCAGTTGCGGTCTTTGTACATTGTCACCGTAGAAGCTCAGATTCCTGTTTCTATGAGTTTCATGCAGATGTTTGCAGTGGTACGAGGTGAAAGACACCATGGAATCTGGGTGGTGTTCAGTTTACGCTGTATTTCTGTGACATTTGCCATAAATTAAAATAATATCTAGTTTTTCTTCATTACTGAAGAAAAACATAGCATATCGAGTAGATAACAGTAAATGTAACAAGTCACAGAAAAACAGGGTTTAATGTGTCAATGTGAAAAGCTGTATCTGAAACATATGTTAATTGCTTTACAGTATGATAGCAGTGCAGCAGACCAATCAGGAGATACTAGTACATTAAAATTAGAACATGCCAAGTTGATATTGATTTAAATTTGAAACAAGAACGACCGTATTCATAGTAATCACTTTGGTCTAAACTATCTTCCGACTAACTTGGTCCGGACCAAGGGCGGTCTAACTTTTTGGTATTCATAGATAATGAAAAACCTCGGACTAAGTAAAGCCGTGGACCAACACGGAGCAAATATTACACGACGTAGAAAGGTTCTTCTGCGCAGGCACAAGTCACATAGAGTGCTAAACAAACCACAGTGTACCTACAAGTTAATAAATCTCTGTGGTAGCTGTTTCTTAATCATTCTTCGGGTATCTACTGCTGTTTGAGGTTAGGTAACAAAATTTGGTGTGCAGGGTGTGCTGTGAATATGGATAATATGAAGAAGCATGGTATTAAGTTTGAATATATTTGTGCTACAGCAGCTGACGAATTATCTACCTAAGGATGTCTTGAAACTAGCGCATTATGGGCTCATTAATGCTCATCTCAAATATGGTATAGAAATTTAGGGGGGGGGGGGGTACTAGTTTCAAACATTAATAGGATATTTATTTTTCAAAAAAGGAGTTTAAGAATCATATATCAATTGGACAAGATACAATCCTGTAAAGAAACTTTTATTAGCCAGCAAATCCTTACCATTTATGCATTATTTATTTATAAATTAATTCTATTCACTAAAGAAAAAATGCATTAATATCCTTAAACAAGCATAGGTGCATTTACAGCACTAGGGGGGGGGGCAAACGATGATTTTAGGTACTCTGTCAATATATCAATGACAGCCAAAAACCTATATAACTGTGCAACATTATTTTATAATAAATTGTCAGAATATATAGTATCTGCTAATGATAGAGCCTTTCCCAAATTATTAAGACACTATTTAGTCAACAAAGAATTGAAGAAATGTAAATATGTTGTCTAAATTGCTAGTTATATGTCACAGGATGGTTGGAATATATGTAATTGATACACGTATATTCTGTTAAATTAATTACGTTAGGTGTCAAAATTTTGCATACAAATTTGCTACGAATTTTACATTGTTACTATCAAAGCTTTTACTAGTAATATTTATACTTATTACACAAAAAATGAAGCTATTTACAGTGGAGTAACAAACACTACACAGATAAAAATATTTAGTAAATATTCTCCACTTATAAACATATTATTAATACTGCTTTAATTAATGGTTTTAATAAAGATTTTATACAAAAGAAAATTGAAAAATGTAAGTATCAAAAAAGTATTAATGATATTTATACTCTTAAAAAAATAAAAGATGATTATAAATTTAAAAAATTTACTTACCATCCTTGGGTTAATAAACATTTTCAATTTTTTTTTAAAGAAGTTGGTATAACTTTAGTTCCTCAAAATAAATATAGTATTAAAAATTTATTACAATTTTCTAAAAAAAGATAAAATTCCTAATAATAAAAAAACTGGTATTTATCAGTTTAATTGCTTAGATTGTGATCAGGTTTATATTGGAAAGACGAAACGTAGTTTGGAAACCAGAAAGAAAGAACATTTTCGTAACATTAGATATAAACAAATTGATAAATTGGCCATAGTAGATCATTTTTGGTCATTTAACCATAAAATAAATTCTGAAGTTAAATTATTAAAACAATTAAATGTTCCCATAGATGTAATAGTTTGGGAAAAAATATTTATCTTAAAAAATAAAAATCGCGTAATGAATTTTGACATACCGGCAATTGATTCTGTTTTTAGGTTTGTTTTGTCTTTTGATGTTGGTAATATGTAAATAAGTAAATGCATGGTATCCTTGACAATGAATTGTGTTGACTGAAGATGTGGGCAAATGCTCATGAAATTAATTCCGCAAAAACATAATAGAAGTATTGTCATCGGCTTCTTTAGATAAGTGGAGAATATTTGCTAAATATTTTTATTTGTGTAATGTATACTTATGCTTACTTTGTAGTAATTGATATGGAAATAATGCTTTTGAAACTAGTCTCTCATTAATATAAAAAAGTGTTGAGTATCAATAAACCAACTACAAATAGTTTTTGAGAAAAAAGTACGACTTTCTGTTGGAAGTGTTAGTGTTATTTGTTTACCTTTATGGATTCTGCATACCTTGTCACTGTGTGAGTCCCTGACATAGATACATTCCTGGCCAATTGGATTTGTCATATTTTGTTTCATTTTTTAGATATTTGAGGTTGAGGAGTTAGGTGGGGCACAGAGCAGAAATAATTATGTTATAATACAATTTGGTAATTTCATTTTTTAAACTTTCACTTGGCTTTTGCCAGTAAGTCTCAACAGTTTGATACATTAAATTTACAATGGATAACATCTATTTTCACCTCAATACACATACATTTAAAAAGCTTTTGAACAGACATTAAAGGTAAATTGCTAATGATTTGTCTTTAAAACAGCTAGATTCTACTTACAGAGCTGCATAAATGTCAGGATAATTGTCCTTTAGATAATCATTTGCAGGAAAAAATGATTTTGGACATAGGTACCCCTCTAGCAGCAATTTTAAAAGCACTGAAATTGTCTTTTTTTTTTCAGATCATTAGAAAAGGTGTTAAATATTTTGATGTTTTCATAATATACACCTCTGCGGAAATAAGGCTGGGATGATGGTTATTACCGTTTTGCTATTGTTTATTTTATGAATTTTATTGTTATAAATGAGACCCGATTGCATACAAAGAATTTTAAGATCGAGAATATATACATACAAGAAAGGGTTAATTTCCTCAATCTTTTGAAAAGTTCTTTGCAGTCTACTATAGGCATTTTCTGGGAATATATGCTTTTCTTCCATTCTCTTCCATAATTGCCGGGCCCAAATGACCTTGTCGACAGGCCCTAAAACATCACACACTCACTCTTCCATAATTGCATGAACATAGAGGAAGTGGAAGAAAGAACCTCATCTTATAGACCTAATGTATATGATAAAAGGTATGCTTTTGACTTTGAAATACATTTTAACTTTAGTTGCTTCCTGCTATTATACAGGAATACCGAAAGCAAGAAATAGGTGAAAGCGACCATTCTTAGCAGCAATAGCTATCAATTTTCTTTCTCTGCCACTTACATGCAGAAAATTCAACATTCAACAATGAAACTTCAGATAAATGTCATATGACCTTTTGGATAATTGCTTTTTATTTGTGAAAAATGGTTTTGAATAAAGTAGCACATTTGACATGCTGGTTTGTGAATAAAATTTATATCCTGATTTCATTTTATAGCACTAGCTCATGCATTCAGTTTGATTTTGAATGGATTTTATATAGTTATGAAACTGTAAGAGACAGACAAAAATATAAATCATGATTAAAATATAGGATGCATGTTGTATATATAATTATTAAGACAAAAAATGTGTATTGGTGCATGTGCATATGCATGCAAGCATACATGTTTCTGTGAATGCATTCACGAAAGAGTTGTCCAAGTATCTCAAAAGTATTGATTGTAAATAAGAATATATAAGAATTTACAAGAGGTTCAAGTACATATAGTTAAATTAATTAAAGCATTTGTAATCTTTATATTTTACAGGCATCTCAGAAAGTTGCAAGTCAGTTGGATCACTAACCTTGACTTTGTTACATAGCATTAAAAATAAAAAAAATAGTGAAGTTGTTATAGAAAATACTTCCACAGTGAAGAATAAAATAAGAGAAGTTACAGAAATGATAGAGGTACTAACAGGCAAGTTGAAGGGTGAATCTGCAGATATGATTGGAGATCTTGTGGAAACAGAGTTAGCTGAAATGGACAAAGCAATAGAAGAGGCTGCTAAACGAATAGAGGTGAGAATAAAGCATTATACATGATAAACACTGAGTTGTAGATTGCCATACAGTATTTGGATCTCTGAGCATTGCTTAGGGCTGTCTTAAATTATTTTGCACAAGTTTGAGAACTTGTAAGGGATTTGTTAATGCTAAACAGGTAATAAACAAATGTTAGATTCTTAGATTCTAAATATAACATTTTTGGTAGCTAAATTAGGTCCCAAGATTATCAAATAGTCATTAAAACACATTATAGCCATCTGAACTGTAATATATATGAAGTAAAAGCTTTAAATTATGTTTAATTAGTGATTAATTAAGAGAGAATGCATTCACTCGATTACTTTGACTTTGCCATTTTTATTGTCTTTCCATCGAAAAGAGTTAAACCATCTAATTCTTCCATCATAAGTAAAAACTGGCTGACAAAAGGAATCCTCCTTTCATGTAGAAGGAAGCGAATGCTCAGTGAACTCAATAAAACTAATGGGAATCCTAAATTTAAAGAATATTTTGAAAAGTATTTTAAGATTGTAAACACTGTCGTGATAGCAGCTAAAAAATTAAATAGTATATAAAAAACCATCAAAACAAAGGTAAGGCAATTTGGAACATAGTAAAAAAGGAAACTAACAGTATAAAAATAAATAATTCCAATATAACTAACAGTGAATAACAATATAATAGTTGATCATAAAATGATTTTTGAAACTTTTAATAATTATTTTGCTAAAATAGCTAAAAACTTAACAAAAACCATGACTCCACTTTCAGACAATCTTGCTCAATCTCAACTCTTGCCTGGGTTATACATAATTCTGCCTCCCTTTATTTGGCTCCAACAAAAAAGGAAATTCAGCAAATCATTAATGGTCTCAAAAATAAAAATTGTAGAGGCCACGATGATATTTCAGATCTCTCATGAAGGAATGTGGAAACTATCTACTAAAACCATTATCTGATATTTGCTATGTGTCCCTTGTTAGCGGTTGCTTTCCTGATGATTTCAAAATTGCAAAAATCATACCCATTTTTAGAAAAGGAAACAAGACTAATGTAGAAAATTATAGGCCCATTTCTTTGCTCTTTGTTTTTTCTAAAATACTTGAAAAAGTATGGACAACAGATTGGTGCCCTTTCTACTAAAATACAATATATCCAAATCACAGTTTGGATTTCAAAAGGGCATGCCAATTAATATGGCTATTTTCTCCTTCCTAGAGGAAATCTTTAGTGCAAAAGATAAGAATGAACATGTCTTAGGAGTCTTTGTCGATTTGTCAAAGGCGTTCGACACAATGGACCACAACATTTTATTAAATAAGCTGGACAATAATGGCATAAGGGATGTGGCTAATGACTGGGTTAGATCTTACCTCATAAATAGAGCATACTTAGTGGAAGTTGATGGTACACAGTCAAATTTACAAATAGCGCAATATGGTGTCCCACAAGGCTCTTTATTAGGACCAGTCCTCTTTCATATTTATATCAATGATCTTCCATTATACTTGAAGCCTGTTATAACACTGTCTTGTTTGCTGATGGTGCAAACTTTGTTTTTAGGAAGCAATGTCAAATTTCATTACAATTTACTACAGGCAATTCAATAATGAGGGTGTGTAAATGGTTAAATTATAACAAGCTCATTTTAAATGTTGAAAAATCCACACACTCAAACTCTGTAGATCACTTCCAGATACTCATTGGAAGTGATGCAATAAGTCAGCAACATTATACCAAATTCCTAGGTATTACACTCGACTCAGCTTTATCTTGGAAAGAACATATTCAAGTTTAGTAATAAATTAAATTGTTAAACATATGCAATAAGAGTGCTAAGTAAAGTCTGCAGCAAGGAGGTAATGAGAGTAGTGTATTTTGGATATGTACATACTTTCAGTAATCTCTTACGAATACGCTTTTGGGGTAGTTCTAACCAATCAATAGCAATATTCAAAATGCAAAAGAAAAGACTAAGGCTAATGGAGCAAGTACCACCCCATACTCCAAGTAAATCAATTTTTGATGAGTTCAACATACTTCCGCTACCATGTATATTGTCGCGCGAGCGCTGGAACACCCTGTGGAAGCAGCTGGGAGCGGAAGACAGGGGAGGTTCGTGTTAGCCACACCTCCCCCTCGTTTGTCTTATAGTGGTGACAGGCGGTGGTCGGGAGAAAAACATGACTGTGCCGTCTGTTTCTCTTACATCTGGTTCTCGATCTTTCTTTACTGGAACATTCCTGTGGACACTGGAAGACGGCGATATTCCTATATAAAGGGGGGTTGCAGACAGACGGAGTCAGTCAGTTAGTCAGTTAGTTGGTTAGTGAGTGTGAGTGAGGAGACAGTCGCAGTTCTTGGTGTAAGAGTTAGTCAGTGTTTGACGTGCTAGCGAACGAGCGCCGTGTTAAGGAACGAGAAGACTGTGTACGTGCATCGGAGTATTGTCCGTAATTACTAGTGCAAGTGAAATTGTAACGGACGAACTGGTGAATTGTAATTGTGTGCAGCACGTAATTCTGTGTAATTGGCAAGTGTTAAACTGTAAGTCGGTAGAAATAAAGAACATTGTTGAGTTTGTGTAATTGGACTTTTCATTTCACGAACCCACAAAGTCACAATATATATATATATATATATTGGAATCAGCCTCTTTTATCCACAACAATAGTCAGTACTTTAAAAGAAATCAGGATTATGATACAACACTCAAAGAACTGAGGCACTGCATTTACAATATCACCAATTCAATAGAATATCCCATAAAGGAATCATTCTGTTCAATAAGCTACCCAGATCCTTAAAAGCTATGCCAGGGAGAATATTCAAATCCAATGTATATAAATTGTTATTAAAGCACAAGTTTTACAGCATTTATGATTATCTCAGTGCAGATATCTAGCTAAGTAGACAACATTTTAGTATGTTTCTGTATATATTTAATACCTGTATATTCTTAGTTTAATTTTTATCTTGTAAGTTATGACTAGAGCCCAGAAGTTGTTGACCTAAAAATTCTCTAAAAATGAGCTATAAAATGCCCTTAAAATATATATATATAAATGCACATAAAGTGTAAAAAAAATGACCTAACAAAATTAACAATTTCTTTCATAATAATAAATTAATAACTGTCACAGATAAATAATGAATATATGGTTCGAATAACCACATTTTAAAATTAACTTTGTTAGTAAATAATGCAATTATTGCTACTAAATAATAAATTAAAAATTCATCAAGGCATTTTCAATTTTATAAAATATGAAAAAATAAGTTACTGCACCCATTAGCCAAAACTTAGCGTTGCGGTACACCACCATGGTCATCTTCAAGTTATCAAAAGTAAAGAAACGGCAGTTGTCAGGTAAAACTGTTTTATACTTTGAGTAACTTCTCTCCACTTTCACAGATGTTATAGGTGCATATTTGAAAAACACTATGTCACTGCCTGTTAAATCCTGTTCAAAAATATCAGTTCTGAGTTTTCTCCTGACAGATATCGGCAATCTGACAGATATCGGCAATCTGACAAACTGGTATTCTTTATTTTTGTCCAATACAGATTTTAGTGTCTGTCTAATTTTGTCTCCAATCTCACCTTTTATATTTTGTATCCTCTCTTCTGCAATCCTCACTAACTCAACTGACTTATCCAATGTCATGCCACTTTCTTCAAGGCAGGTTATGATATCCGTCAAAATTCAAATTTTATTTAATGAAAGCTAATTTACCTTGGATTTGAGTATCAGAAAACAGATCCTGTGCGCTCTCAATTGCCTTAGAATCTACCCTATCAAAACTATTAACCACTTCTCTCACTATTTGAAAATTGTCACAGTGGTATATACATGCAGTTAACCATGTACCCCAATGTGTTAAAATTGGTGCCGGGGGGCAAAGCTATATTAGGGGCTTTTTCTTTGAAATACATAGTTCAGGTTGACGCTTTCAAAAATATTTTCTTTACTGTGGAAATTAGTGTTGATCTGACCTGTTCTGCACTTCAATGAAAAGCATGGGCCAAACATGTAACATGCACCATCTTATTGTAAAATGATTGGATCGATTTTGCCACCTTTAACATGTAAGGCGCCGCGTCTGTTTGGAAGAGGAGCACGTTGTCATGCTGTATTCCACTAGGCCAAAATAAACACATGGATTTATTGAACCGTTTGCATTTCTGACAGTGGTTAACAACTTCAATAACCTCTGAGGTCAGAAGAAACATTTGTCTGGCACTAGTAGTTTCTAGCATACCTATCACTACATTGGCTACATAACGCCCCTCTAAATTGCTTGTCTCGTCAATTGATACATAATTTTTTTTCCCATTCACATATTCAGGTATTCGGTTTAACGTGTCTTCATAACATTTTTGTACATAACTTTTACGCAAAGTTGATTCATCTGGAATTGAATGATCAGTGTGATGTTCAAGAAAGTCTCGTAATTTGGAATTACTTAATTTTCCTAGAGGAATATTTGTACTAACAAACACTTCACGTAATTCTTTATAAAAGTTGTTTTCTAGTGCCTTGCATTTGGCAATAAAGCCATTAGCATAAAAGTAAGATATTAACATAAAAGATCTTTCTTTATTAAATTAAGATGTCTTGTTACTTGACATCGAAGCCGTTTCTTTTAACAGTAACTGAGATGCTTGTCTTCTTTTTTTTCACATTTTAAAGAGCTCACAATGGTTTTGGCACCCAAAAACATTTGCGAGCTCTTTAAAATGTAAAAAAAGTCTGCAGCGACTTAAATTTCACACACTTTACAGAACAATACAGTTGTATCAGTAGAGAATATGTTTCCGCCAAACCCTGAAACATACTGCTTCAAACGGGATGCAGTTGACTGTTTTTTGTTAAGGCATTTCAATACCACAACACAACAAATTTACACACCTCACAAACTACTCTCCTTACTGCGACACTTGTAGCTCCTGAAGTCCTGACTGATGCAATCCACATGCATTGCACGATGTAATCGGTGATTCCTCGAATTGATGCATCATAAATTCACCAGCACTATTAGGATGCTGACCTGTTTTAATTGCATGTTTACCACACTTACAAAGTTACTGTTTGATAAAAAATGATGATATAAATGAACATTCAATCGCAGATTATTTTAAAACCAGCCAAAAAGCCCAATGGTCAGGGTCGGGTCCGCCACGGGAAACGAGCCTGGTCCTCCCGAATGCGGGCTGCAGATGAAAATGCCATATAAATTCGTGAAAAAGAAAGAAAATGACCGAAAAATGCATCTAAATGTTGAAAAATGACCTTATTATAAAATTGTGGGAAAAATGCATTTTGATGACCTATAAAAACCATATATATCTAACGTATTAGTTCCAGAATGCACTTATTTCCAATGAGCATCGTCTGTGACTACTCAGAAAAAAGATGACTTTTCATCAAAATCCGGGCCCTAGTTATGACGAAACCATATGTACAAAGTATTAGGCTTATATAAATCTCAAACATGTACTTTAATCCTTTCATTCCTGAGATATTTTCCACTTGATCCCTCCTGGCTGAGATACTTTTTAAACTTAAAATGCTTTCTAGTCATAGAATAACACAAAAAAATAATAGAAATGTCATCTAATACTTACCAAAGGGATTGAAGATTGATAAAGTGGACAATCTACATCAATCGGTGCATTGCACTTCCAATGCACGGAAGTTGGTTTGTTCAAAGTAGCCTATAATATAAACAAATATTTATTGTAAAGGGTAAAATTATCAGTCACCAACAGGTCTAAGCACTGTTACTACTAAAAGGGCCACCTGTGGAGCATAGGTGGTAGCCTGTCTGCCCCATATTCAAGAAGTCCCGAATTCGAATCTCAGTCAGGTGAGTTATCTGGATAAGGTATTTTTCTAGAGTTTTCTCTTATCATGAAAGATGAATGTCTGGTAATTCTAAGCTCTATGGACCTGGGCTCATTTTAGAATCATTGCACTCATTTCATTCATCATCTGATATAACTTAGCATTGCAGGACACAAAATTAAAAACTAAAAGATAGAAGTATCACAACGAAAATGAAAGTAATTATAATTAGTGTTAACCAAAGTTTGTTTCACTAAGCGTACTTCAAATATGAATATTTTTCTTATACCTTTAGAGTAAGAAAATTTTCAGGAAACAATAGAAAAACATTCTTCAGCTACCACTTTCCAGAATAATTTAAAATTTGGTCTGTGTGTGGTACATTTCAAAACAGGAGTGAACACATAAAGCAATATTGCATTTTGTACACATAGATTTTATCTCTTTCCTTTTTAGTAGATTCTTTGTGATACATGAGCATATGTGATATTTTCTAATAGACTTGACTTTGTTTGGTGTGGGTGGTACAGGCATTAGAAAGTGCCTCGCTCAGTCTATGTAATTCATCACCAGATACAAATTGTCCATATTTGCTAGTTGTTCTTGATATATGGAACTTCTGAAACATTCCACAGATGAAGGAAAGCTGAAAATTGACCAGAGTAATATCTTTGGCAGTTTCCACACTATAAGTGCATTAGAGTTTGGAAGGATGATGTCTGAAAGGTGAGAGGTGGGGGGGGGGGAACTTTTTTTATATCATTTTAATGACTTGCAGCCACATTCAACAGAAAGGTAGAATCAGAACTTAAAAATCCAATATCATTTGTCAATGTCACAGTCAGTTTTGAATACTGGTGATTTTTGTCTTTGTAATAGTCTTCTCTATCTCTTTGTGTCACCAGTGTAAAGTGATCAACATATAAACTCTCATGTGTCCAACTATTTTTAGGCTAGCATGTTATCTGTAAACCTAAGTAGACAAATAAAATTCCATGCATTAGAAACCTGTGTCTACCCTGTTTTACTGTATGGATGTCAGACATGGTCACTAACAGCAAAACAGAAGAACAAAATCCAAATATGTCAACGGAAGATGCAATGCAAAGTCCTGGTTGTATCTCTGAAAGACAGAATCTCAAATGCAGCATTGAACCAGCTATCACCGACCAAAGGCATGACACAATTAACCACAAGATTAAAATGGAAATGGGGAGGCAACGTGGTGTACAAGGCCACCATGTGCATCCCTCAAATAGGAAAATGACTACAAGGAAGACCAAGATGCAGATGGGCCGACATCTTCAAGAGACATGCAGGTCAGCAGTGATCAAGAGTAGCAAGACTGGAAATCCCTGGAGATGCATCTGTGTAGAGACTAATTGTGAATAGTGTAAATATAAAACAGTGTGGTCAAATAGTGAATAGTGTAAATATGTAGTAGCAGTGACTAAATCTGTGATAAGCAGCAGCGTGTACCCTTGTGCTGCCGTCTCTTACCCGCATGCACACTCGTGCGCTCGGAACTGTTGACGGGTAAGCAGTGGTGCAGTGGCGGCTTTTGCCGCATAGTGTCATACAGCTCCTTAGTCACATTCAGAGACAATCAAAGCATACAATGTTCACATGTATTTAAATAAGTAATTATATTTTATGTAATTAGGATATCAGTTATTCAGGTGTTTCTCTTAGGAAGTTAACAGGCTAACAAATATATAATATACTCTAGGACAGTCTTATTAATGCTGTGCCATATAGAACAACTAAATAATAATAATAATAATAATAATAATAATAATAATAATAATAATAATAATAATAATAATAATAATAATAATAATAATAATAATAATAATAATAATAATAATAATAATAATAATAATAATAATAATAATAATAGTAATAGTAATAGTAATAGTAATAATAATAGTAATAATAATAGTAATAATAATAGTAATAATAATAGTAATAATAATAGTAATAATATCACAACAGACAAAACAATAACAACCGTACTGTACCTGTCTGTTGGTGTCCCGTAACTGCTCCAGCATTGTAATTCGTTCATCATCTTCTAATTTTTCATAATCACTAGCATGGCAAGTGTCAAGTGGCGCAAGAGATTATATTTTTGTATCATATTCAGGACTTTATTGCACATTAAACATCATGCAGCATTATCAAATGGTATAAAAAATAGGCTTGTTCCCATAAAGGATTAAATAACGTAGAGGTAGAAGACCTTCATGAACATGTAGCTATTTTGTAAACAACGCCATACACAGGTAACTAACGAGCCTATACTGATCACCCCACAAGCTAACAGGTTGTCCCTCTCCCCTCCCGCCCGCACTATAGTGCATTCACTGATGCACTGCTTACCCAATACTCGTTTTAGCGTGTCGTGAAGACCACTGGACTAAATAGTGAAAAGTGAATATATAGAATAGCAACGGCTAAATAGTGAATAGTGCAAATACTAGACAGTAGTGACTAAAGAGGGAATAGTATAAGCACTACTAGCATTATTACTAGGCAATGACTAAGTAGTGCACCGCGTAATCAGACAAAAGTGACAATAAGCATGTCCAAAATCTAACATGGAATAGCTAACCACATTGGAATAAATGAGCTTTCCCTATCAGATAGGAGGCCTTTACCCTTCACGGGACATTTTATTTCATTTCATTTTATCTGTATATTTAAATTCTGTTTGTTCCATCTTTAGTGTTTCAATCATTTTAAGCATTTTTTCTGCTGTTCTTTCTTGCCATGCCACAGCATTTACTCCATGTGCATGTAACAAGTTATGAAATAGAGGACTAGAATACCAATTGTGATTCTACAAATTATGTACTTTATTTAGGTTTTAGTCATAAGGGTTTGTACTACAACACCAGGAATTCCTAACTCACAGTTCTCAACAATGTCTTTGGTTGCTCCCATAATCAAAGTGAAGTCCTTTATATACCTTGTCTCACAATTGCAAAGCACAGAAACTTTTGATACCAGATCAGTGCTGTTGTAGGAAATGAACTGTTTGAAAACAAGGCAACCCTTGAATAATAGCAACCTCTCATCAATGCATAAATTTTGAGAAGGAATGAAACAAGTGCTGCAAGTTGTCTCTCAAATGGTCAACAAGAGGTTTCAATTTATACAGTTTGTGTCTTTGAGTTTTTGTGTCATGTCGTTGAAATTGTGAGGTCTGAATAGTAAAGGATATTATGCATGATTGAAGGAATCTAGTAACAGTGATGTCGAAATTAATTGAAAGAACTATTTTTAGTCGGTTTTCTGACACTTCGTCACTTGCATTTTTAATTATTGAGGAACTAATTTCAGAAGCCATCGCCTCCATTTTCAACCTTTATCCAATTGTCTGTTGTCTGCTCTCTTCTCTTTGGCAGTGGAACTATGAACTTCTTTGTCAAATTATCTACTGGACCAAGCTCATTGCTTGGTCCTTATTTTTCCATATGAATATGTTCTTCCATGTTGTCAGTTTATTTTGGTTTATCACTCCTTTTAGTAATTTTGGATTTGGTTCAATGTCATGGTTTTCATTACAAAAATGAAATGCTACTACTGACTTATCCTCTTGTTTCATTTTGATGTTTCTAAAGTGCTCTTTGACTCTGGTTTTTAGGTTTCTTTTAGTTTAGTATGAGTTACTTTTTCACAGTTCTTGCAATTTATTTGGTATATTCTGGATCTGTTAATTGGTGGGATTTCATATTTTGTTTTTGAATTTAACAATTTTAAAACTGAGTATCTATTATACTAATACAATTTTGAGTCGAACTAATACTCAATGCTCCATTTATTGCTAGTATTTACCTAGAATGCGTTTCGTTAGGATCTTCCTAACATCATCAGCTGTCGTCGACTAATGAATGCTGGTTCAGTGAACTCCTCGGAGGTGATAGGAGTTCACTGGAGTTCCGAGGAGTTCACTGAACCGGCATCCATTAGTCGACAACAGCTGATGATGTTAGGAAGTTCCTAACGAAATGCGTTCTAGGTAAATACTAGCCATAAATGGAGCATTGAGTATTAGTTCAACTCAAAATTGTATTAATTTTGTGCTTCATTGTATCATAGTCCTTAAACAACGGAATCTATTATACTATTATAAAATGAAGGAAATAGATACATATTAAAAAACAAATGCTCCAAAATAGTAAAACAAATTAAAAATTAAAAGAAAATTAATGTTAACCACATCATGAAAGCCCTTAAAAAGAAAAGAGTTATTTACACTAAAGCAGACAAGGGGAGTAAAATAGTAATTTTGAAAAAAGCAGAATACACAAAGATGGAAGACCTGTTAAAGGATAGTAATTACCAAAAATTGGAAGCCAACCCATTAAAGTACTGCATTGAATCCACAAATAAAACTTTAAAAGAAAGCAAAATAATTAGCAAACAAAAATTTCACAAAATTAAAGTAGATAATCCAACATTACTAAGAATATATGGGCTACCAAAAATTCACAAAACAAGAAAATCCCTGAGACTAGCACTAGTAGCATAAATGCTCCCACATATAATTTGGCCAAATGGCTACTAAATAAATTCAGTAGCTTCAAAGTTTGAAAGTGCAAATTTAAAAAACTCTTTAGACCTGGAAGAAAAATAAAAGACATTAATTTGGACAAAAATGACAGACTAGTTTCATTTGATGTCACATCATTATTCCCAAGCATACCAACAGAAAAATTACAGACACTATTAAAAAAATGGCTAACTACAATGGAAATGGAAACAGTAGAAGCAAAAGAATACATTTCATTAACAAAAGTATGCATTGAAGAAAACTTCTTCAGCTTTAATGGGAAATATAACAAGCAGAAATCAGGGTTATCAATGGGCAAACCACTTTCACCCTTTTTGGCAATTTTCTTTATGAGTGCAGAAACACAAAGGGCCTTCCTATGGATCTTCAAGGTTTGATGTAGATATGTTGATGACATCTTTACACTAGTCCTAAATAAACATTTAGATGATGCATTAAAGATGCATTAAAACTACTCAATCTACAAGAAAAAAACTACCAAATTCACGATAGAAAAGTAAGACAATGGACAACTCTGTTTCTTGGACTTAAATATCATCAGGAATGAAACAAAAATAAAATTTGAAATTTACTGGTAGCAAACACAATCAGAAAATTACATATAAAATCATAGCTATAACCCAATAAACATGCAATAATAAACAGTCTTACACACAGACTAGTCAACATACCCATGGTTAAAGCAGAATACTACAAGGAACAGAAAGCCATACTCCACATAGCGGAAGAACATGGATACAACAAAAGTCTGGTGTTTAAGAAAATTAAAAAGGCTAAACTAAAGAAAATCATTAAGGAAGCAACCACATTTACTAAATAAAAAGAAAGCAACAGCAGATTCAGTGCATTCAGATACCACCAAAAAACATTTAATAAATTCAAAAATATCTTTAAGGAACAAAATATCATCTTGGCACCTACAAATAAATACTCAGTGTTAAAATTTCTAAATTCAAAAACAAAAGATAAAATGCCACCAATTAGCAGATCTGGAATATACCAAATAAGTTGTAAGGATTGTGATAAATGCTTCATAGGTCAAACAAAAAGAAATCTAAAAACCAGAGTCACAAGAAGATAAAGTCAGCAGTAGCATTTCATTTTTGGAACAAAAACATTACTTGACCCAAATTCAAAAGTACTAAAACATTTAGGCAACAAAAAAGAGCAATAAGAATAATGGAAAACATCCCTAGGAGACAATCATGTAAAAGTAGTTTTAAAAAACTTAAAATACTTGCACTACCCTGTTTATATATATATTTGAATGTCCCAAACATGTAATAAGCAGATATCGGATCCCGTACACCTTAGCAATCAATGTACACGCACAGATACTATACAAGGTCAGGCGCGACATTAACAAACATCTGTGTCAACAAGTATACTGAAGCGCTGTGTGTGTACTGTCCGGTACGGATACAAAGTGTAAGCTACGTTACAAGATGCCATCCTTCTCATTGCTTTTGATGCGGGAATTACAGTGAACTACCATATTCATTCGTAAGTTGTTGAATATGAATTTTCTGCGCCTCTTGCTGAAACAATATAAAAATATTGGGAGAAAGTTTGTTCAATGTCACATGACGTTAATGGTGCATATGAGTAGTACAAATCATTTTCATATGTTTGTCTGAAACTTAGTTTATTTCTTATATTAAGCAGCACTGAAAATCCAGTATTTTTGTGTTGAATACTGGACAATTTATTTTTGTTCGTTTGGTAGGCAGTGCATTCTCTATATTGTTAATTTTTGCAGACACCTCCTCGAATGCTTTTAGACAGCCCGAAAGTACATTCTTCAAGCTGTTTAATGGTGTTGATAATACCCAAAACTTTTGGTTTATAAAGTGGAGGTTGTCCAATAATTGTTGTGAAAGTAATGCTATTAACACAGTATGTCCAACACCTTGCATTCCCTGAAAGGCAGATCTACCTGCTTGGGGAGCAGTAGTTGTAATGAAACTAATGCTACACATTGTGAACTGGACTATCCCTGCGTGTTGTCCCTGGGACTGACGTCACCAGTTGTATACTGCAAGACTCGTAAACTTCATATCCTTTTAAAGGTGTACGGGCTCCGATGTCTGGTAATAAGAAACCACTTAGAAGGAAAAAATAGAAACATTCATAAATATAACACGAGAGCAAAACAGAACTACTTTACAAATAGGTTCAGGGGAGCATTAGCTGCCAAATGTATTGAAAGTACCGCAAACAATTTATTCATTTACCTCAATCTGTCAAGGCAATAAATGAAGAAGTGAGGAAAATTTCCGCAATAAAGACTTACCTAGTAGAAAACGCTTTCTACTCAATTGCCAAATTAAAAAATGGAAGAGTGACTTGATTTATTAAAATTTCTTAGTATTGTGCTAAAATTTGTTATGAATCTATTTTGTATACCTAAAATTGCTAATAATCTGTAAATAGATTTATTTGTTTTTATTTTGAACTGTAAATATGTAATTTAAGTGTTATTTTTTGACGACACTTTGTAAAATGTTGCAAATGGCAGAATAAATCTGTATCTGAATCTAAAAGGAGTGATAAACCAAAATAAACTGACAGTATGGGAGAATATTTTCATATGGAAAAATAAGGACTGAGTAATGAGCCTTGAAGTTCCACTAGTAAATAATTTAACAAAGAAGTTCATAGTTCCACCACCAGAGAGAAGAGAGCAGGCGACAACAGACGATAGTTGGATAGAGGTTGAAAATGGATGCAACAGCTTCTGAAAGTAGTCTCTCAATAATATAAAAATGTAAATGACAAAGTGTTAAAAAACTGACTACATATAATTTTTAATTAATTTTGACGTTGCTGTTACTAAATTCCTCCAATCACGCATGAAAGATATGTCTTTTGACATGTGCTCTGTAAATTGCCTGAGTAGCAATTAGAGGGTCTGTTAACTGTTATTCTGCATGAGTCAAGTTTTTTTTTTTTTTTTTTTTTTTTTTTCCCCCTCTAGCCTCAGCATTGTAAGCCCAAGAAAATGTAAAGTTCTTTGAGTGTGATTTCAGACCAGGATTGCAAATAGGCATTTTGGTACTTTTTAACAACAAAAATTGTAATACCTATTAGTTTCTTTAGCAATAAGCTCTATAATTTGGAAAGAAAAAGTAATTTGAAAACTCTCAAAAACTGGCATTTCCATTTAAATTGACTAAAATACTTGAATTATTAATCAAACTGTGATTTTCTGAAATAAAGTTACCCCTCAGCCAGTGAAATAAAGGACTTGCAACATGCTTTCTCTTTGTGCATTGCACAGCGTTTGTGGTGTGTCATTTTCGTCACTATGATCACCATCACTTATTTTTCTGGCATCACTATTCATTATTTCACATTCTTTTTCACTTTCTTTGTCACTGGAATCAATATCTGACATATCTGATGGCAAAATATCAAATTCAGCCAGTAATTCTTCATTGCATAAAAATGCACTTGTCTAGTAGGACCAGCCATGTTTTGTACACTCAAATTGCCACAATCATGTGACCACATGCAGGCCTGCTGGTCTCTGCAGAATGAAATGTGTATTGCAAGCTTTTGTATTTTTAGCTTTAGATGCCATTACAAGACACAGAGATCTTTGAAACTCTATCCTCATAATTCTAAGAGGTAGCAGAATATGTTCCTTCAATTGAAAACATGTACAAAGATTCCTTTCAATGCCTAATAAGCCTCAATTCTAGCAACTAGATGGGCTGTCACTGTGACAGCCAATGCACACCAAGATTTAAACCCTCAGCCAACAATGCCAGGGCCATTGTAGTGGAAAGGTTAATAGTTGGTTTTGAATATAGCTATTCTTAACTAAGCTTCTGCATTATAACTGGCATTGAAATACATTTAATTTGTTATTGTCAGTAGACTTGTGGATTACAAGTATTTGACAGATTTACATAGCAGTTTATAGTGTAATTGCAACTACTCTATATACATACAAACTAACATATTTATTATGTCATTTACCAATTAAACATGAACTAAATAATACTACTAATGGTGGTGATGGCGGTGGCAGTGGCGGTGGCGGCGGCGATACAAACAATAAGTAGTAGTTATAGTTCATTTACACTGTACAAACATTTGTAAATGAGAAATTTTTTCAGAAAATTTTTAAAAGTATTATCTTGTGATGATTTAATATGTAAAGAAAGTTTATTATACATGATCATACCTATGATATATGGGTCTTTGTTGCTTGAAGCTTTTGCTTTATACTCTCTATGGTAGTTATTTATTCCTCTGGTACTGTCGGCCGCGCCGTGGCTCAGTGGTTAGACCGCTTGGCTCTCACCAAGGCGGCCCGGGTTCGATCCCAGGCGACCGCAAAGTGAGATTTGTGGTGGACAACACGGCGCTGGGGCGGGTTTCACCCGGGATCTCCGGTTTCCCCCGCCATCTCATTCCACCGGTGCTCCATCTTCATCTCATGTATCATCAGTGTCATCGCCTGTGGTGCCGTATGTAGTAAAAGTGGGCGTTAAACACTACACATTTCATTTTTCTGGTACTGTAGTGATTATGATCTCTATTTATCAATGTAAATTTGCTTTTTGACTGGACTAGTAAAATAACCTTATAAATATACAGTGATATAACTGTTAAAATTGTCTGACTTTTGAGTATTTCTTTCACTGACTTTTGGCTTGGAAAGTTGAAGATGCAGTTTAAAGTATAAACTTGGAAGAAGCGTAGGGACAGTGAAGCACAAATTAGTACAAAAGTGAATCGGGAAGATATTGACACATTGCTTCACTCACACTGTTTATTCACAGGACATGTTTCAAGAGCTCTTGCTACTATCATCAGCTGATACTCGACTAGTGCAAGTTGTAGTGGTTTGCTCTTTCTCCGTTTTGTCAATAGATGGCGTGATGTACTTGTCAAAGGTGTCCGGTGGTGGAGTTCCAAAATTCATGACTCTATGACGATTTTTGTTGATGAAGATTTTTTCCCATACGGAAAGGTCTATGGGGTGATTAACATATTTTATTAGAGATGTTTCCAAGTTGATGTCATGTCTAGTATTCAAAAAATGAAAAGCCACTGCTGATTTTTCTGTTTCACAATTTTTAATGTTTCTTAGATGTTCTTTAGTTCTGATGCTAATATTTCTTTTTGTTTTTCCTATATAAATTTTAGGGCAAGTTTCACATTTGATCTCATAGATTCCTGGTTTTTCTTTGGTAGTGATTGAATTTTTGGGAGGGCCTTTTAACAAATTTCTGATATTAAACCTATTTTGAGGTGCAAGAGTTATGTTGTGTTTTGAGAAGATTTTTTGGAATTTGTTATAGACTGATGGGTGGAAGGTGATTTTTTTTTTTCATCCATCGGGATGATTTTCCAAGCCGCGAAGCTTCCAGAAACAGCGATCTTCCTTATATAAGGGCTGCAGTGGAAGAGTCAGTTGAGTTCTTGGCGAGCAGCCATGAAGAGCGCCGTGCTAGCGAACGGACTGGAAGACTGCGTACGTGCATCAGAGGAGTTGTACGTAATTGTGAGTGTGGAGTGGACCTGTGTGAGACCAACTGGTGGATTGTATTTGTGTGCGCTACGTAGTTCTATGTAATCGGCAAGTGTTCCAACTGTAATTCGGTAGAAATAAAGAACTTTTTGAGTTTGCGCAATTAAACTTTTAATTTCACGAACCCACAAAGTCACAATTGGTGTCAGGGGTGGGATAACGGCCATGGAATCGGCATTGGAAAAGATTTTTGAGAAGATGATGGAAATGAAGGCCGAACTGACCTCGGAAATGAAGACGGCAAATGACAACATCGCCGAGAAAATGGAAAAGAAGTTGGAGACGGCGAATAGCAACTTGGCCGAGAAGATGTACGAATTAACAACGAAGACGGAGACGGCAGACAACAACCTAGTAGCGAAACTGAAAGAAATAAAGACGGTGAATGATAACCTCGCTGCGAAAACAGAAGCGGCGAATAGCGACTTGGCCGCAAAATTGGAGACGGAAAATCACAATCTGACTGCAATGAAGGCTGAATTAACCACAGAAATGAGAGCAGCAAACGACAGTCTGGCCACGGAAATGAAGGTGGCGAACGAGGTTCTCGCCGCCAAATTTGAGGAACAGTTGGCCGGCGTGAGGGATGACGTCGCGAAGCTGGGCAAGCGGATGGGTCAGGTAGACGAGCGCCTTAATGATTTAGAGGAAAAGGCCGACAATAACGCCAAGTCCCTGAACGCCATGATGGAAGACCTCGAAGACCTTGCGAATCGCGTAAACAACCTGGAGGGAAAGGCCGACAGCAACATAAAGTCCCTGAACGCCATGGTAGAGGACATCGTCGGCAGGAGGTTGAAGGACTTGAAGGCCGACGTGCCGGGACGTGACACAACATCGGTGTGCGTCAAACCTCCTAAATACGACGGCGCGTCAACGTTCGAGGTCTTCCGCCGCCAGTTCGACACGGTGGCGAGGCACAAGTGGTCACCAGAGGAAGAGGTCGCACAGCTAATAGCCAGCCTCCAGGGACGGGCCGCGGAAGTCGTTAATGCGGTCCAGACAGTGGCGGCTCCCAAGGATATCTGGGAGGCCCTGGAGAACCGTTTCGGAAACCACCGCTTAGCCACAGCTTACCACAGTCAGCTGAAGAAAAGGTCGCAACAGCCAGGGGAGACGCTGCAGTAGTTCGCCCTGGCGATTGAGCAGCTGGCTAGCAAGGCCTTGGTTGACCTTCCGCCGGAGCTCGTAAATCGGGAAGCCCCCTACCCCTTTGTCGACGGGGTACGAGACACGGAGATACGTCAGCGCCTAATGCTCGGCGACTACACAACCATCCACGAGGCGCTGACGGCATCATTGAGGACGGAGGCGGCCAAGATGACGGCTACCCCGACGTCGAGAACAAGGAGTGTCTGCTACACCGGAGACAGAAGACCAGCCGAGTGACGCCGGCGAAGACCTAGTGGCCTGTGTTGGCGATGTGGACAGCCGGGACACCTGGAGAGAGCCTGCCCACACCAGGAAGAGCAGCCAGAAGAACGAATAAGGCCCGGCGTGGCGAGGAGCATGTCGGCGCCGTCCACACCATCTCCTCGAGTGACACTGCGCGCCGTCAGCCGGCGGATGGATGACAGCCTCATCGCGGACGGTTGGGTGAGAGGGAAGCCAGACCGAGTGCTGGTGGACACCGGGGCAGCCGCGACCGTCATCAGACCTGACATAGCCAAGGGTTTGCCGTCGAGGAAGCCGAGCTGACCATACCAGCTGATGACGGCATCGGGCGACACCTTGCCTGAAGCTGACCTTGGGACGGAGTGCCGTGCGTCTGTGAATGTTCGTCGCGAAGGTGATTCTGGGATTGGATGCCCTCAGGAGCCACGAAGCGACGTTCGACGTCGGCAGGAAGGTCCTGCGGCTCAACGGAGAATAGGTTGTACTCCGTCAACCCGAAGAGCGCCTTGGAATCTGCAGGGTCGTCTTGAACGAAGACGTGGTTGTTGCCGCAAGGAACTAGGTGGGGGTGACGGCGCGACTGGAAGGTCAGAGAACCAGGAACATGATGCTGGATCACAAGACGCCTTTACACGGACTCTCTGTAGCCAGGGCATTGTAGCCTTGCCGAGAGGAGGTGCCAGTGAGACTGCTAAATCCAACGGACACCGATCACGACGTCCAGGCCGGGACGGAGTTGGGAACGTGCGAGCCCGTGGTAAGCGTAACAGCAATCGACAAGACACAGGAGCCAGTGCCGACGCAACACCTGGGGCCCCGGCTAGAAGGTTTACTGGAGAGGGCGGCTGACCAGCTGACCACAGAACAGCTAGAGAAACTTCGACAACTGCTGAGGCGATACCAGCGCGTCTTCAGGCAAGGCGACAGTTACTATGGCTGCACGGACAATGTGCTTCACCTTATCGACACCGGGGATGCCCGGCCTATTCGGCAACCACCTAGACTCGTTCTGCTGGCGACGCAAGGGGCGGTACGAGACATGCTGGAGGACATGAAATCCAGGGGAGTGAGTGAAGAGTGTGACAGCCCTTGGTGTTCCCCTGTAGTCTTGGTGATGAAGAAGAACGGCGAGCTACGCTTCTGCGTGGACTACAGGAAGCTGAATGCTGTCACCCGGAAGGACTGTTTCCCCTTACCCCGGATTGACGACACCCTGGACATGCTAGCTGGTGCACAGTGGTTCTCGACCCTGGACCTGAAGTCGGGCTACTGGCAGGTAGCTCTAGACCCAAGAGACAAGGAGAAGACCGCATTCTCGACAGGCAAAGGGCTTTGGCAGTTCACAGTTGTGCCCTTTGGCCTCTGCAATGCACCATCAACCTTCCAATGTCTCATGGAGTCAGTGATGAGAGGAATGACTTACGACGCCTGCCTGCTATACCTGGACGACATCATCATCGGTAAGACTTTTGAAGACCATCTTGAGAATCTGAGTAAGATGCTACAGAGATTGCAGGCGACCAACTTGAAGCTGAACGCGAAGAAGTGCCAGCTCTTCCGCTGGGAAGTGAACTACTTGGGCCACATAGTCTCAGCAACCGGAGTGGCCACAGACCCGGAGAAGACACAGGCTGTGAGAGATTGGCCTCGCCCAAAGGATAAGAAAGAGTTGCGCAGTTTCCTGGGGCTGTGCAGTTATTGCCGACACTTCATAAAGGGGTTCTCCAACATCGCCAAACCCCTTACCTGCCTTATGTTTGGACGGGGGACGCCGAAGACGCTTTCCAGCACCTGAAGAAGACCCTGTGCAGTGCTCCAATTTTGGGTTTTCCAGAACCAGGTGGCGCCATCATTGTGGACACCGACGCCAGCGACTATTGCATTGGAGGCGTCCTATCGCAGATCCAGGATGGCCATGAGCGGGTGATAGCCTACTACAGCAAGATAAGAACTACTGCCTCACCCGACGAGAGTTACTGGCGGTAGTAAAGACGGAGCACTTCCACAAGTACCTGTACGGTCAGCCATTCCACCTGAGGACTGATCATTCCGCCCTAACCTGGCTATTGAGCTTTAAGAACCTGGAAGGCCAGACAGCACGTTGGGTCCAGAGGCTGCAGGAGTACGACTTCCCCTCGGAACATAGCAGAGGGAAGACCCACGGTAACGCAGACGCTGTGTCTCGAAGACCGTGTCCAGAAGAGTGCGGCCAGTGCACAAGAGTGTAAGAAAAGGAGCGTGCCGCAGCTGTCCGAGTAGTCACGGCAGTGCCTGCGGATGGCTGGGATAGCGCAGGCCTGAGGAGGGAGCAGCTGGCGGACGCAGACTTGGGGCCACTCTTGAGGGAAGTGGAGGCAGGGACAAGACCAACCTGGGAGGACATGGCACCAAGGAGCGCCACATACAAGTCGTACTGGGCCCGATGGGAAGACGCAGAGAGAACAGTTGTAACTTCCCCGAAGTAAGGTCCCGGAAGTCTTGGAGGAAGTGCACGCCGGTACTTCAGGAGGACACCTGGGTGTGAGCCGAAAGATTGACAAACTTCGGCAGCGCTACCACTAGCTGAGGCTCCGAGCAGAAGCTGAGAGATGGTGCCATCAATGTCTTGTGTGCGCGGCGAGACGCGGCCCCCAGACTAGGAGCCAGGGCTGCATGCAGCACTACAACGTCAGAGCGCCATTCGTACGCATCGCTGTCGACATAGCTAGACCATTCCCAGTGTCCGAGCGAGGCAACAAATACCTAATGGTGGTCGTGGACTACTTCACTAAGTGGCCAGAGGTGTATTCCATCCTGAACCAAGAGGCAAACACAATCACAGACTGCCTCGTGGAGCAAGTGTTCTGCCGATTTGGGGTGTTGTTAGAGCTGCACAGT
Organism: Mantis religiosa; assembly: GCA_030765055.1. Classification (NCBI taxonomy): domain Eukaryota; kingdom Metazoa; phylum Arthropoda; class Insecta; order Mantodea; family Mantidae; genus Mantis; species Mantis religiosa. Next base: position 319,998,839 of record CM060950.1, read on the forward strand.
GACCAGGGTACCAATTTTGAGTCCAACCTTAGGAAGGAAGCACTACAAAGGCTTGGGGTGAACATGACCCGCACGACGCCTCTACATCCCCAGTCGGATGGCATGGTCAAAAGATACATCAAGACCTTAGAGGAACACCTGAGGAAGGTCGTGGCCAGCCATCAGCGAGACTGGGACCTCAAGGTGCCACTGTTCCTGCTGTCCTACCGCTCGGCAACACACGACACCATGGGGATGACTCCAGCCAGCTTAATGTTCTGCCGAGAGTTACGCCTCCCTTGTGACCTGGCTTTTGGAAGCCCTCTGGAAGTGAAACAGCCAGCGACCGAGTATGTGGAGAACCTGGTGGACCATCTCCACGACATGCACGAAATGGGCCGCCAGAGCATCCAGAAGGCGAGCGACCGCATGAAGACCCGATACGACAGGCAAGCCAACAGCCAAGAGTTCCAGCAAGGTGACCTGGTCTGGTTGTACCACCCTACCTGGACCAAGGGACGCTGCCCGAAACTTCAGCAGCCATGGCAAGGACTGTACGGGGGTTGAAGAGGATTAACGACGTGGTCTACCGCAACCAGAAGGTTCCCCGAGTGAAGATGTTGGTGGTACACCTGGATCGCCTGGAATGCTACGATGGTGCTGTTCGGGATGACCAGCTTTGAGGAGGGAGCTGTGTCACCCGAACATCGGAATTCCCAATAGAACCAGCTGGCAGGTAGGGTCAGACGGGAAGCATTCAGGCCACCCCTACCCATTTATCTGTGTAGCGCTCACGGATGGTTAGAAGTGTGGCACGAGCCCTGTACCGTCTCTTTTCCCTCCCCCTGACGTCTGGAACCATCGGGATGATTTTCCGGGCCGCGAAGCTTCCAGAAACAGTGATCTTCCTATACAAGGGCTGCAGTGGACCTGTTAGTTGAATTCTTGGTGAGCAGCCATGAAGGGTGCCGTGCTAGCGAACGGACTGGAAGACCGTCTACATGCATCAGAGGAGTTGTACTTAATTGTGAGTGTGGAGTGGGCCTGTGACAGACGAACTGGTGGATTGTAATTGTGTGCGCTATATATATATATAATCCTGTAAATGCTCTGTACATTCCGTGGAAAAATAATTGACTCACATTTGGCAAATGTGGTAACAAGCCAGTAGTTAAGATATTGCACCTGCTGACTAGTTCCAAGGGATCCAGTGACCAACAGCAAGAGCATTCCTGTATGCTTAATAAAGGTTGAGGAAAGAAGAAGCAATCACAATATCATAAGAAAATGGTGTCCTTAGAAAAACGATAGCTACTAGTTCAAATATGAAAATGAATCCCAATATAAAATATTCCAGAGTAAATAGTCCCCCCTTCGGATCTCCGGGTGGGGACTGTCTTGGGAGAACAAGAACTTAATATGAAAATATTTAAAACTGTATACTTAATTTTAAAAAGCAATATGAAAGTTACATTTGAAGAAAAAGCATGTATGTCAAAGAAATCAGTTTTAGTAATTTTAATTAAGCATATCCTAATTTTACTATTCCTCTCTTGGAGGTGTTGAAATAATAATTAATATTCTAATTTATTGCTCAAATAAAATAAATGAAATTATATAGCACAGTAAGATCAGTATCTATATAGACTTCTGTTAACATAAAGAGAATTATATGGACAAACACTGTGTAATATATTTACATAAAACCTTTGTTGTTGCAGGATATGTTAAACAAATCGAGGGCAGCTGACTCTGGACTAAAACTTGAAGTTAATGAAAAGATCTTGGATTCTTGCACAAATCTCATGCAGGCAATCAGAATTTTGGTACAGAAATCAAGACTACTTCAGGCAGAGATTGTAGCTCAAGGAAAGGTTAGAAGCACAAACTAAATATTCTTTTGATTGCTAATTGGTATTTTTAATATTTTGTTGTTATTTGTTTATATTTTATATAAGAGAGATAAGCCCAATTATATGAGTAAAAAGAGACGAAATCAAACATTTAAACCTTGTTATATTTGCTTCGTGAAGTTTTGCATCAATTGGCCAAAGCATGGAAGGTGAAGTTTTAAAGAACAAGGTTTGCTTTTCAGGGCATTTAAGTAAGTTCTTGCAACATGATTCACCAATTACTGAATATTTAAGATTCAGATTTGCCTCAAGTATGAGGTCTATTATTTTTACAACCTCCAGTGGAGCATGACAGAAAAACAGACGTGAATTACAAAATGGTTTTATTACCAAGAGTCAAGCACAGTTCAGTTACTTTCCCGCATAGTCACCGTTATGATTTATACATTTGTCATATCGATAGATGAGCTTTCCAATATCACCTTCATAAAAAGTTTCTGCCAGTGTATGGAGAAGTCTTCACTTCATCTTGGAGTCCTTGATTAATGCATCTTGAGTCTAGATCTGGGCTCTGTGCTGGTGATTGTATGTCTCCTAATGTAGCTGAGTAAGTAGCTGCCTGGTTACCACAGCAGTATGTTGTTTCAATTATCGTGAATCGTAACAGTTCCATATCACAGCATACTTCTTCTTTTGTTTTGAATATACAATCCACCAAATAACAATCCTTGTCTGAATATAATAAATATACACCGTAAAACAATTTTGATTGGTGATTTCAATGGTCATTGACCAAAATGGGGACACAAAGACTACAATGCCTGTGGCAAAACTATTGAAGATTGAAGATTTCGAGATCACTGGATCAAGCTTTAGTCGCATAAGAGCAGAAGATGCAAACGATGATTTGCGAAACATGTCCTCAAAATTGGAAAGCGGAAAATTGGAAAGTACGAAAGTGAAGCAGATGTGTAATACATACGACTCATCTAAATATTAATAAATATTGAAGATTTATTAAATTCTAACACTTTAGATCTTATCTACAAGAATGGGGATTGCCTCACATACCTACACTATAATGGCCAGTGCACTAATCCGGACCTATTATTAGTATCTTCAGATTTAAAAGATAAGACAACACATGAAATCATTGAAGATATAGGATCTGATCATAGAGCAGTTATTGCATCCATAATACTTCATGACAAACAAAATATTAGCAGGCCAAAGTTGAAATACCCTTGGAATTTTAGAAAAGCAAATTGGACAAAATTTACTGAGGAAACTGAACAAAATCTTTACTCCGCTCAACATGAAGCATCTGTAGATAAACTCAATAAAACAATAACAAATATAATTCTCGAAGCAGCAAAAAAATGGATCCCAAGAGGAAAAACTAGAAATTACAAACCCTTTTGGAATACAGAACTATCAAAGTTAAAAGAAGAAAGGGACATAGCAAGGAAAAAAGCAGAATTGTCCAATAACCCAACAGATACACAGGAATGGCGAAGAAAGGCAGCAAAATGTAAAAAAGTAATTCATATTGTCCAAAAAAAAGCTTTCAGTGAATTTATTGAAAAAGCTGATTATAGAAAAGATGCAAAAAAAGTATACAGATATATAAGTAAAATTAATTGTCAGAAAGAAACAAGGAAAGAACCACTCAAACTAAATGGGAAAACACTTATATGTGTTTGGAGGAATTTAGTAACAGTGACGTCAAAATTAATCTCAGAAACTATTTGTAGTTGGTTTATTAATACAAACAAGTAAGCGACGAGTATTAATAAACCAACTACAAATAGTTTCTGAGGGAAAACACTTGCTTCAAATTACTCTATTTCTGAAGCCTTTAATAAATTTTACAGCTCTCATCATAAACTTTCCTCTGAAGCAAAAAGAAAACAAAGACAGATTAAAAAAGATCTCAGAAAATTTAAAAAGTGCCCAGAACAAACAAACGATATATTCAGCAAAGAATTCAACAATGAGGGAACTAAATCATGCCATTCATGAGTTGAAAGGTAAAATGTCTCCTGGACCAGATAAAATACATGCTGAATTTCTGAAACACCTAGGATCAAAGGGAAGAAAGGTACTACTGAAATTATTTAATATATCATGAACCTCTACTGTACCTACAGAGTGGAAAAAAGCAATAATTATTCCTATTCTAAAACAAGACAAAGCACCCGACAAAATAAATAATTACAGACCAATTCCCATAACAAGTGTCATTGCAAAAACAGCAGAACGTATGGTTTCAGTAATTTAATTGCATCTTATTTATTTTTAACTCTATATAAGAAATTTTATAAATTTTTATCTTTATTTAAGAATAATTTTGGCATTTTTAGTTAAAATACCAATATATTTAGTTCATTTATGACTTCCTAAAGCTCATGTTGAAGCCCCAGTTTCAGGATTGGTTCTTAGAAAGTAATAACATATTAACAATTGCTCAAACAGGATTCAAACAACACTTATCTACTAAAGAAAATACAATTTAACTATCCCAAGATGTCAAAGAATCTTTCAACAAAAATCAAGATACGATGTCAATTTTCATTAATTTTGAAAAAGCATACGATTCAGTATGGAGGCATAAACTTCTTTGAGAAACTTTCAAGATAACATGTTAAATTGGATCACTCAGTTTCTCTCTCAACGTTTCTGTGCTACAAATTACAATGACAGTACATCCAAATTCCGACAAATAAAAATGGGCCTACCAGAAGGTGCAGTACTGAGTACAACCTTGTTCAACATCTACATCAATGATCTTCCCGCGGCTGTATCAAACATAGAAGTAAAGACAGCACTTTTTGCAGATGACATGATCATGTGGACATCTTCCCCACAAATAGAGAAATCCAAAACTTCAATGGAAAAGGCTCTGATACTATTGGAAAAGTGGACTGACAACAATTTGATGAAAATAAATACTGATAAAACAACATTCCAAATATTTAGAATTTAGATATATATATTCCAACACCTTCTATACAGAATAGATAAATTCAAAAATGCTGTCATACTTTCTGATTCTAAAGCAGCATTATGTGCAATAAGTTCATATAAAATGAGGTCAATCCAAATTAAAGAATGTCGCAAAATGATCCAACAACTTCAAAAACTACAGAAAAGAATTATATTACAGTGGATACCTGCACATTGTGGAATTGCTGAAAATGAATCGGCTGATTTTCTTGCCAAAAAAGGTGCAAATTTAATTCAGAACAAAAGTAAAAACTTACCCTTTACATCCATAAAAAGATTAATCAAAAGCAAATATAAAAACAAACAAAACCAATCAATATCTAACAAAGCCAAAGATAAAAAATGGAGCATTTTAATTAAAAATCCAGAAATTATTCCAGAAATCCCACGTAAAGCTGCAGTAGCAAATTTTAGATTACTTACGGAACATGATTATTTGGCTAAACGCTTACACAGAATAGGAATTTATACAATTCCAAATTGTCCTCTGTGCAACAAAGAAGAGGAAATGACTGAAGAACATCTTTTAACCTGTGAAGCCCTACCTGCCGGACCCACTACACAGAAATATTTGATTTGATTTGATTTATTGATTCATCCATTAAAACATGTACATGTTATAGGACACGTCAAATTAAAAACTAAGTACAATATTTATAATTAAGGTAGCTAACTAAATATTTACAAATTTAAAAATTCATCCACGCTGTAGAAGCTATTGGCTCTAAGGAAGTTTAATAACAATTTCTTAAATTGATGTTTTGTTTCAATCTTTTTTATAGATTCTTTTTTATTGGAGAGCAAGAGAGCTAATGGCTTCATTGCCAAAGCCTAGCATTTGAAAACAACAACAACAACATATCTTTCTGATCCCAGTAAAAAATAGCCATGGTCTTCCTGTTGCTGAAGATTTGTTTGAACTTTAGATTCAAATCCAGCCCAGTCAGATGACTTTTAAGTATGCTTTAAAGTGACAGCCTCAGGTCAATAGATTTACTGGCATATAAAAGATCTGTGGAGTGAAATTCTAGCACCCTCAGGGTGCTCATATGATCCTGGCAGTTGACAGCATCATTAACCCTTTCCAATGCATAATGCAGTAAAGCATAGTAAACTGTCAGATGGCCTGCTGCACACAGCATAGTGGAATGTAGTAAATTTGTCAGTCATTTCAGTCAGTCATTTGTCAGTTCGGTCATTTCATGTGTTCTGTTTATACTGACCTCAACTTTTAGGAGTTCTATTGATGTAAACATACTCCTTTGCTCTGCATAAGAGATTTTGTCATGTTAGAATATAATTACAAACCATAAATAACACTATTTAGAGCTGAGTTTGGTAAAGTTTATAAATAGCTTCTTGATGTGTTTATATCTATATTAGTACTATGGAGACCAACCTCAAGTACATCATGGAATAGGAAAAGCTGCAATGAATAACTATTGGAAACAGATGAGGAGACACTTGCAGTAGTTTGCGGGAAATTAGATTGTGATAGAGTTTTTTTGGCAAGTTATTGGAACAAAGTACAGTGAAAGTGCTGAGAATCAGTTAGCACTCTGGGCTAAAATAAGTAAATTTGTACATGTACAGTAGACCCTCACTTTGACTCTCAGTGAGTTAGAAAAATTTTCATCCCCCTACAGGTACAAATCATTCTGTTCCTCCAGCAAGTCCAGAAATAGATTATTTTTAGCTTTTCAAATTAAGGTCACAAAATTGTGGAGGAAACCAACTGATATGCAGCTCAGATTCAAGCTAAAAAGGCTGATGCAAAATGGGTGATACAAATTCAAGGAAAATGCAGGCTTATCTAGGTATTTTGATAGATATTGGAATGGTGGATTTAACTGAAATTACAGATGACTTGATTTTTACATGTGTTCAATTGTAAGGCGAGCAGCAGTGATATTCCTCTGCTCAAAAAATTTCTTAATATCTCCATCTTAACAACAAATCTGTAAAGCTGCAGTTAGGAAAAGATTGTTACAATTACATGTATAAGGTACGACCTGCTATAGACATAATCAAAATCCTTTCATGGAAGTGTTGAAAACAGTGTTGTTGTATAAATTAAATTAATTGGGAGTTGATTAATGACACTAAACAACACTTACTTTTAAATTTTCCCGGAACTAGTTTCAGAGGCCTTCCCTCTATCTTCAGCCGGACATTGACTGGTTCTCATTGGTGTAGCTGGCAATATTTTGTCATCGGTCTCCTCTGGTGGCAGTTCGAGGAACTTGCTGAACAAATCTTTCTGGGGGATGTCGAAATTGAATACTTTGTTCCTATTTTTTTAAATAAAGATTTGTTCCCATGTGGACAGTTCTTGTTTTCCTGTTGTATGTTTTAGTAATTTTGGTTCTGGATTTATGTTGTGGTTTTTTTCCCAAAAATGCGTGGCAACTGCTGATTTTTCTAATTGTTTGTATTTTATGTTCCTAAAGTGTTCCTTTGCTCTTGTTTCTAAATTTCTTTAGGTTTTTTCAATATAAATTTGACTACAGTCACAGCATTCAATTTGATATATACCAGATTTTTTGTTAGATGGAATGGCATCTTTGATGTTTGAGCAAATTAGGTTTTTTAAGGAGTAATGGTTCACTGGAGCTAGTTGAATGTTTTGTTTTTTGAAGACTTTTTTGAATTTATCAAAGGCCCATGGATGGTAAGTGAATTTTTTGAAGATCATTTTAGTTTCTGTAGCTGAGAGGGTTGTGGTTTCCTTTAGTAGTTTCTTCTTATTTGCTAAGTTCACTTTTTTGTCTACTAGTGATTTGGGAAAGTCATTTTTCTGTGCTATTTCAATAATTTTGTTGTATTCTATTTTGTATTCTTCTGCTGTGAGAGATGAAATAGAAAAAGATGAGCATTTACCATTTTTGGATCTAAAAACAATGAGGAATAAAAACAGACTAAACTTTGGCATTTACAGAAAACCAACACAGACAGACAACTACATAAAAGCTAATGGCTACAACCCAAGATCCCACAAACAGGCAATCTTCAATAGTTTAGCACACAGACTGGTAAACATCCCTCTCACAGCAGAAGAATACAAAACAGAATACAACAAAATAATTGAAATAGCACAAAAAAATAACTTTCCCAAATCATTAGTGGACAAAAAAGTGAGCTTAGCAAAAAAGAAGAAGCTACTAAAGGAAACCACAACTCTCTCAGCTACAGAAACTAATATGATTTTCAAAAAATTCACTTACCATCCATAGGCCTATGATAAATTCAAAAAAGTCTTCAAAAAACAAAATATTCAACTAGCACCAGTCAACCATTTCTCCTTAAAAAACCTAATTTGCTCAAACATCAAAGATGCCATTCCATCTAACAAAAAATCTGGTATATATCAAATTGAATGCAATGACTGTAGTCAAATTTATATTGGAAAAGCTAAAAGAAATTTAGAAACAAGAGCAAAGGAACACTTTAGAAACATAAAATATAAAGAATTAGAAAAATCAGCAGTTGCCACACATTTTTGGGAAAAAAACCACAACATAAATCCAGAACCAAAACTACTAAAACATACATCAGGAAAACAAGAACTATCCACATGGGAACAAATCTTCATTTCAAAAAATAGGAACAAAGTATTCAATTTCGACATCCCCCAGAAAGATTTGTTCAGCAAGTTCCTTGAACCGCCACCAGAGGAGACCTGTGACAAAATATCGTCAGCGAGAACCAGTCGAGAGCCGGCCGATGATAGAGGCAAAGCCTCTGAAACATGTTCCGGAAAAATTTAAAAGTAAGTGTTGTCTAGTGTCTTTAATCGACTCTCTTTAAAGTTAATTTATCATAACAACACTGTTTTCAACACTTCCAAGAAAGGAATTACATAAAGCATTTTTATTGTGCTAGAAAATAAATAGTGTATGGAACATTTTATGTGGCAGTCATCTATCTTTGTTGAAATATTTTTGCTGCAGTAATGGCTAAGATATTAACATTATTGGGCTGAGTATCATGACAATTTTACATAAATTACTGTAGTTATTTTAGCTAAATACAGAACATTTTAGTCCGGTTTGTAATATCTTAAAGTAACAAATTACACTGTCCTAATATTCTGGAATGAAGAAAATTTGGTGTTACAAAAGGGTGCATATATATATTATTTGAATACGAAAGGGTTAATATTTTCGCCCATAAAGTAATGAAATAATGTAAATCATATTTGTTCAAACCAATTTAAATGAAATATCTCAAAATTTAAATGGACACCCATCTGCTTGGAGAATAAATAGCAAATGTTATATGTGCAGCAAAGGGCCAACAAACAGACAAACAAAATAATTTTTGTTAACAAAGAGTGCAGAAAATGATGATAGGGGAAAATAAGATGTACTAGCCAGGAAAATCTTAAGATGAATGAATTTATTGAAACAAGTCATGAAATGACACATCAGTAAAGGACCTAAACAAATAGCAAGAGAAATGTCAGAGAAATTAGGTACAGTAACAGGAGAACAAAAGTATTTAGCTAGGGAACAGAAACAAATAACTAAAGAAATTAAAGAGGATCAGCTAGTTACTGAATAACTAAAATTAAGAACAGTTAGCAGCTGATATAATTGTAAAATAGTCAGTTAACCATTTAAATTACTGTAGAACAAGAGTCAGTTAGCCACTAACATAAATAATAAAATAGAAGAAATTAGATCTGAACAAATTAAAGTTCAGATAAACAATTGTAGAAATCAAGAATATGTTCAAAAATCAAGTGTGTTGCTCTCGATGACTTTCTCTACTCTTGTACAAATTATTCTCAAACACTTACATATTTCTCTATCTTCTTCATGTTAATTGATATAAACGTTTGCAGAAATTATTTTATTGCTAATTTTATCTTAGATACAAAGAAAATATAGGAATACAATAGGCTTTAAGCAGTAGTCAAATCTTTTAAGAACACAGCTGGTCGCCATGTGATGGCTTAGAAATTCTGTTCTATTTGTATGTTTTTCTGCCAAGGAATGAAAAAAAGAATTTATTCCTATTTGAGAAAAGTATAAGTATTGGAAAATTCAAACAAATAATACCAAACAAACCAAATTCGAAAATGTTTCGCCCCACAGAAAATTGAATGTATCATAAATTGTATGTTTTAACAAGATTTACATTTTTCTTGTGTAATAATACTTTGTCTATCTCTTGTGATTTACCTGTTACGCAAAAGCCATTCAAATTGAAAAGGACTTCTGAGGGCATTCCCAGAAAATTCAAGATATAACAAATGAGAGCACCAATTACTACAAATCATACTTTATTTAGCTTATAGGCAGTTAGCATAGAGTTAACATCACATATACAACACTGTTGCACACATTCAGGACATTCAGGACATTCAGAACCAACAACTGATCAGTTGAATCAAATCACAACTGAAGTATCACTACTGGATTATACTGGATTATAGGTGTTGTCCAATTCATTTTGAGTTGACATCTCCCATTAGTGACGTACAATTGGGAGATGTGCTGTATGTCATGACCTTCAGAGTTAATTACTAATATTTAGATCAATCAATGTTAATTATTCTTTCACACATACTGTATCCAGGTTTAGAGCCTTGCAATGTATTATGTTCACTCTCTCCTTCATTTGGTGTACACTCTGATAAGTCAGTGGAGCTGATGCAGTTCATTGACAATATGGGGCTGTGCCGTGGCTAAGTGATTACACCACTCGACTTTCAGCAAAGCGGCCCTGGTTCGATTCAAGGCGACTGCGTGTGAGATTTGTGGTGGACAAAACAGCATAGGGGCGGGTGTCCTCCGGGTGCTCCGGTTTCCCCCGCCATCTCATTCCATCAGTGTATTACGTTAAGTAGTGTAACTTGGGCGACTGCACCATAATGTTACAATCTGCTTTGTAATTAGAGGCGTAGCTGATAGGATGGGAGCCAGATGGTAAAGCAAGGTAGAGACAATGCTTAGCTCCATTATATGACAATTTACTGGACTCTAATTATTGAGGTTTAGTACAAGATACTCCAAAGTCTTGAAGAGAGGGATGAAATGGTAACAACAATTACATACTTATACAAAGTCCTATGTTCCTTTAGGAGTTGTGTGTTGTGTTGGTTGAGGATGCATGTAGATGAGCCTTTGGTAGTGAGTGGCATGGCGACCCGGCTTTCAAAGATAAAGTGTGACCCCTGGATGAAACAAAACTAGAAGACCCCTGCTGCAGAAATTATCAGCCGTTATAATACCAACTCTCCCCACATGATGTACCTAGTGCCAAATCGGCAATACCATGCCAAAAAGCTACGCAAACATTTCCCAAGCAAAAATAAGCATTCCCATAGTTCTTAGAACATTTTGGTTGACATAGAATGCCAGTCAACACCCGGCCACCTGCCTGTGGTCGGCATGAGCAGACAGGAAGTTATGAGCTGATGTCATGCTAAATATGAATTAAGCTGTTCTCACTGATCAGCAGAAATAAGCACGTTATACAGAATGTGCAAGAAAGTCAAGAAACAGGAAATAAGCATCAAATAATAAAGTTCTCAAGTTTTATATGTTTCCTAGCATTCCTCAACCATCCATGTGACAGGTGCTCCATCTTCATTTCACATATCAGTGTTACTGCCTGGGGTGCTGCATGTAGTAAAAGCGGGTATTAAACACTACAAACAATAGCCAATATACGGCTAGTGTGAAGAAATGATTAATTTCCATCAATTAACTTAAACAAACAAATAAACTTTGTATGGACTTTGGAATATAAATACATAATTTTTTCCTTTGTGCTTATCAGTGAAATTAAGTGATTATATTACTTCTGTAATTCATTTAATTAAGAAGTGTTTTGTTTTTAATGTTTTTCTATAAAAATATTTCCAATTATAGGGCACAGCATCTGCTAAGGAATTCTACAAGAGAAATCACCAATGGACTGAAGGTCTGATTTCAGCAGCTAAAGCTGTAGCAATGGGAGCTCAATTTTTGCTGTAAGTAAATTAATACATATTATCTCTGTAAGCTTAATAGTGAAAGTTCAATAAGTTATAAAATATTGCTGAATTAAAAGTGCCATTATTTATATTTAAGGCTTGCTCTATAGCCAAACATTCTGTTTGGAGAAAGTTTATATATCAGTTAGATGATTATTCACCTCTGCAGTGAATAGTGGACATGAGGCCAACAGTAGAGTTGGTGAGGCTCTGGTTTGAACCCAAACTCCATAGTGCAAGTGGAAGTGCTTAAATTTTCAATATCTCTTAATTACTATGATCCTTAGGCAACAAGCAAAATAATTAAATTATAGATGAGTCATACTTTTTACACAGCTTCGTAAAAAATACGACTCATCTATAGTTTAATAATGTTTCGCTTCACTGTGGTGTTCCAATAAAGTAAAATTTTGATATAACAAGCAACATAGTGGGTCTTTAGCCACTCCTGTTGTGGCACTATGTGGCCCAAGTAGTTGACTTCCTTGCGGAAGAGCAGGCACTTCTTCCCATTCAGCTTCAGGTTGGTCGCCTGCAGTCTCTATAACACCTTGCTCAGGTTGTTGAGATGGTCTTTGAAGGTCTTGCCGACGATTATGTTGTCTAGGTATAGCAGGCAGGCGTCATAAGTCAATCCTCTCATTACCGACTCCATGAGGCGTTGGAAGGTAGCCGATGCATTGCAGAGACTAAAGGGCATAACTGTGAACTGCCAAAGCCCTTGGCCTGTCGAGAATGCGGTCTTCTCCTTGTCTCTCGGGTCTAGAGCCACCTGCCAGTAACCCAACTTCAGGTCCAGGGTCGAGAACCACTGCACACCATCAAGTGTGTCCAGGGTAGTGATGGGCGAATTCGAATACAGCAAATTGATTCATTCGATTCTTGGTAGTTCTCGAGATGTTCTCGAAATCTGAATGTGTATTCAAATACAATGCAAAGTTCTCATTTGCGTTTGTCCTGAGTGCTGTTCTTGAACACTTTTTGCCCGAATTTCTCGTTAAGTGCAGGTGCACTGAGGTGGAATGTGAATCCAGATCTCGATTCAGTTTCACAGATTCTGATTGGTGCCCACAGTTTCAGATCTTAAAGGTTAGGCAGCATAGTGGGGAGAAGTGAGCTGGTTAACAAATAAACATTGTAACAGATAGAGCGGGATGTTTTCTATATAGATAAAATATACTGTTTACGGGTAATGGACCTGCTTACATGCCAAGGTTATCGGACTGTCCCAAAACAATTATTTCAATATGTGATCATATATTTAAATTACTGAATCGTGGGAGAAAGGTATGTACATTGCGAGTTATGTAACTATAATGAATGAAGAACTGTTTTAAATTCAAAACCAAATTCAAATTTATAATGTTGATGTACTATTGATTCCCAAGTACACCATACCATATAAAATATAGCATAATTATATGTAAAGTCCTGTTAATGTGAGTTTGACAATAAAAGTAATGTATTATTGTGCTATGTCTACTTCCTGATAATAAAATTATTAATACGCATAAGCAAGCAGTCATTAATGACTAATTTCTTTTCGTTTTAACATATTAGTATGTGCTGTCACGTTCTTTTATGCTTTATTTCTGTATGCTTTTACACTGCCTTAAAATATGTTCAACATTTCTTGAGTTGAAATAAAATGTTTTCCTGATCAGAAACACCGCAGCATAGTGACCACACACATAGCAAAGCAATTAGTGATGAGCGTTGCAACAGTGAATTAGAACAGGAATAAATGATTCAAAACCAAATATGCCAATTGTTTGATATCCTATACTTCCTGCCAATGGAAACAATAAAAACATTTATTATTATTATTATTATTATTATTATTATTATTATTATTATTATTATTATTATTATTATTATTATTATTATTATTATTATTATTATTATTATTATTATTATTATTATTATTATTATTATTATTATTATTATTATTATTATTATTATTATTATTATTATTATTATTATTATTATTATTATTATTATTATTATTATTATTATTATTATTATTATTATTATTATTATTATTATTATTATTATTATTATTATTATTATTATTATTATTATTATTATTATTATTATTATTATTATTATTATTATTATTATTATTATTATTATTATTATTATTATTATTATTATTATTATTATTATTATTATTATTATTATTATTATTATTATTATTATTATTATTATTATTATTATTATTATTATTATCTTTTATATATACAATTTTCCTTGTATTCGTAGTTTTTATTTTTGTTTCATGTTGTTTTTCTGTATGTTTACACATATCCATAATACACATATATAAACACCATGCCCAAGGCGGGACTCGAACCCGCTGCCCTCTACGTAGAGGAACGCCGGAGATATCCACTCTAGCGACTCGAAGCACTTGCATCGAATACACGCAAATGTTCTCGTTTGCAGTATCCGAGAACTTGTTATTGAAAACAAGTAAATGCCCTCGATCTTTCTAAATAAAAAATATTTAATTTTCCTTCTTTTCGTCGTTATTTTGATGTTGTTTTTCTGTATTTTAACACATACACACAGTATATATAAATACCATATCAAAGGCGGCACGCGAACCCGCGACCCTCTACGCAGCGGAACAGCAGATATATCCGCTCCAGCGACCCCGAGCACTTGCACCGAATACACGCATAGGTTCTCGTTTGTAATATTCGAGAACTTATTTTGAATACAAGTAAGTGTTCTCGATTCGCAGCGTGTGACATCATCCGAGAACTTGCATTCGAACGCAAGCAAAAGTTCTCGTTTGTAGCAAAATCGATTCGCAGCGTGTGACATAATCCGAGAACTTGCATTCGAACGCAAGCAAAAGTTCTTGTTTGTAGCAAAATCGACTCGCAGAGTGTGACATCATCCGATAACTTGCATTCGAATGCAAGCAAAAGTTCTCGTTTGTAGCAAAATCGATTCGCAGCGTGTGACATAATCCGAGAACTTGCATTCGAACGCAAGCAAAAGTTCTTGTTTGTAGCAAAATCGACTCGCAGAGTGTGACATCATCCGAGAACTTGCATTCGAATGCAAGAAAATCGATTCGCAGCGGATGACATCATCGGAGAACTCGCATTCGAATGAAAGTTTCGATTCTTCAAAGTATTCGAATACAGTGTATTCGATTCTTAAAATCATTTGATTTTGCCCATCACTAGTCCAGGGTGTCGTCATTCCGGGGTCAAGGGGAAGCAATCCTTCCTGGTGACAGCGTTCAGCTTCCTGTAGTCCACGCAGAGGCGTAGCTCGCCGTTCTTCGTAACCAGAACTACAGGGAAACACCAATTGCTGTCAGACTCTTCAGTCACTCCGCTGGATCTCATGTCCTCCAGCATGTCCCGTACCGCTGCTTGCTTTGCCAGCGGAACGCGTCTGGGTGGTTGCCAAATAGGCCTGGCGTCTCCGGTGTCCATGCGGTGAAGCACTCGGTTCCGTGCGGCCGTAGTCGCTGTTACCTTGACTGAAAACTTGCTGATATCGTCCCAACAGTTGTCGAACCTTCTCGAGCTGTTCTGCGGTCAGGTGGTCGGCCGCCCTCTCCAGTAAGCATTCTAGCCGGGGCTCCAGGTGTTGCATCGGCAGCGGCTCCTGGATGTTGTCGATTTGCGTTACGCTAACCACGGGCCCGCACGTCCCCAACTCGTCCCGGCCTGGATGTCGTTATCGGTGTCCGTTGGGTTGAGCAGCCTCACCGGCACGGCAATGTCCTGGCTACACAGAGGCCGTGGTCAGGCGTCTTCCCATCCAGCATCATGTTCTTGGTCCGCTGGCCTTCCAGTCGTGCCGTCACCACCACCTCGTTTCTCTCGGGGACAACCACGTCTTCCCTCAGGATGACCCTGCAGATTTCAAGGCGTTCTACGGGTTCCCGGAGTATCACCTCTTCTCCATTGAGCCGTAGGACCTTCCTGCCGAGGTCGACCGTACCCTCGTGGCTCCTGAGGGCATCCAGTCCCAGTATCACCTCCTCAGCCACCTTTGCGACAAACACCCACTGACGCACGGCACTCCGTCCCAAGTACAACTTCAGCAAGGCCGTCTTCACAGGCAGGGTGTCGCCCAATGCCGTCAAAAGCTGGTATGGTCGGCTCGGGTTTCTTGACGGCAAACCCCTGGCTACGTCAGGTCTGATGACGGTCACGGCTGCCCCGGTATCCACGAGCATGCGGCACGGCTTCCCTCTCACCCAACCGTCCGCGATGAGGCTGTCATCCATCCGTCGGCTGACGGCGCGCAGTGTCATTCGAGGGGATGGTGGTGACGGCGCCGACGTGATCCTCGCCACGCCGGCCCTTAGTCGTTTCTCCGGCTGTTCTACCTGGTGTGAGCAGTCTCTCTCCAGGTGTCCCGGCTGGCCATACCTCCAGCACACGCCACTTGGTCTTCGCCGGCGTTTCTCGGCTGGCCTTCGGTCTCCAGTTTAGCGGATACTCCTTATTCTCGACGTCGGGGTAGCCGTCACCTTGGCCGCCTCCATCCTCAATGCGGCCGTTAGCTCTTCGTGGATGGTCTTGTCGCCGAGCATATCTCGGCGTCTCGTACCCCGTCGACGAAGATGTAGGCGGCTTCCCGGGATACGAACTCGGGTGGGAGGTCGACCATAGCTTTGCTGGCCAGCTGTTCAGTTGTCAGGGCGAACTGCTGCTGCATCCTAGACTTCAGTTGGCTGCGGCCAAGCGGTGATTTCCGAAGTGGTTTTCCAGGGCCTCCCAGATGTTCCTGGGCGCCGCCGCTGTCTGGACCGCGTTCAGGACCTCTGCGGCCCGTCCCTGGAGGCTGGCTATTAGCTTTGCGGCCTCTTCTTCTGTTGACCACATGCGTTTGGCCACTATGTCGAATTGGCGGCGGAAGACTTCGAAAGTTGACGTGCCGTCGTACTTAGATGGTTTGACATGCGCAGATGTTGTGTCGTGTCCCGGTGTGCCGGCCTTCAAATCCTTCAACCTTCTGCCGACGACATCCTCCACCATGGCGGTCAGGGACTTGGTGTTGCTGTTGGTCTTTCCCTCTAGGTCGTTAATGCGGTTTGCCAGGTCTTCGACGCTCTCGTCCACTTGACCCATCCGATTGCCCAGCTTTTTTTTTTTTTTTTTTTTTTTTTTTTTTGTAATTTTACGTCCTCCAACGTTAAGTCATATCGGACGATGAATGGAATGGGTGAAATAATGCTCAAATGAGCCCAGGGTCCATAGAGCTTAGAGTTACCCGACATTCGTCTTTCAGGATAAGGGAAAACCCTGGAAAAAACCTTATCCAGGTAACTTACCCTGACCGAGATTCGAACTCGGGACCCCTTGAACGTGAGGCAGACTCGCTACCACCACGCTACCGAGGCGGGCATTGCCCAGCTCCACAACCTCATTCCTCACGCCGACCAAATGCTAATCAAATTTGGAGGCGAGGGCCTCGTTCGCAGCCTTCATTTCTGTAGCTAATTTGGCCTTCATTTCGGTCATCTTCGCGGCCAGGTTGTTATTTGCCGCTTCCGTCTTCGCAGCGAGGGTGTCATTCGTTGTTTTCATTTCTTTCAGCTCGGCGGTGAGGTTGTCGTTCGTTGTCTTCATTTCTTCCATCTTCTCTAAAATCTTTGCCAATGTAGCTTCCATTGTCGTATCCCTCTCCTGACATCAATTGTGACTTTGTGGGTTCGTAAAATTAAAAGTCAAGTTTGCAGAAATTCAAAATGCTCTTTATTTCAAGTAAAAACACACGTTCTACAGCCCTGCCAGTAGCAGAATTACGTAACATATACAAATGCAACCTTCAAGGTCGTCTGCCACACGCCCACAAACAAACTAATTCACTTTCAAATCACTACACAGCGGCACACACACGATTATTAACTCCTTTAAAACTGGCTCGACTGGTGAGCCGCGGCTTCTTGTATACCTCCACTCATTGTTCTAGAAATTATTGCAACTCTGTAACAATCAAGACGGCATCAGAAAGGAAGAAAGTTCCAGACATTTATCTGACTCTTTCTTTCTTTGTTTCAGCAAGCTTTTATCTCAGCGTTGTACTATGCATCTCTTTCGCGCGTGCCGGCCGCATCGCTGCCATAATGCCTCACGACAATATTATCAATAAATAAATAGCACTGGACTTAATTTGAGCAGATCTAGTATCTCTCTGTTATTTAAAGTTTCTAAATGTGTAACATTTTTACTTATTACTTCTAGAATATCATCAATAAATAAATTAAATAGCACTGGCCTTAATTTGCAACATTGTCTAAGTCCTACTTCGTTTGAATTTTTGTCTGTTATTATTCCTGTGTCATATTTTATACTAAGTTAATTAATATTATAATATAATAATATAATACACTAAGTTAATTTTCTTTGTAAATATTTTGGATTACTCTTATAAAGTTCTTACTTACTGCTTTTTTCCTCAATGTAATCCAAAGTGCTTCCCTAGAAATTTTAACGAAGCTTTTTCTAAGTCTAGGAACAGTAAATATAATCTCCCTCTTTTGATGCTGAGATATTTATCCACTAATGTTCTAATTATAAAAATGCTGTCTACCATTCTTTTACCTTTTCTAAAACCTAGTTGCAATGGTGAGAATTTTCCTTCTTTCTCTGCCCAATTTTGTAATCTTTTTGCTAACACTTCTGTGAAGACTTTCCCAATTATTGAAAGCAAACTAATTCCTCTGTAGTTTGCCAGATTTCGAATGTCTCCTTTACCTTTGTATATTGGGATTACTATTCCCATTCTCCAGTTTTTGGGTACTTTACCCTCCTCAAAGGTTAAGTTCAGTACCTGCACTAGTATTTTGGATCTATTTAGGTCCTCTGCCCAGGCGTTCTAAAATTCCCCTTGTATTCCATCTATTCAGCATAGCTTATTAGCTTTTAAGTTCTTAATTTGCTTTAATATTTCATCCAAATTGAATTTACTATCAAACATATCTATTTTCAATGGATTTATATTTATCAAGTTGTCCTGTATAATCAAGGTTTTAATTCCCAAAAGTCCTTGAAAGAAAGTGCACCATGATCTGGTGATGTAATATTAGTCCTTACCCTACTTTTGTTTAATTTCTTACCATTGCCCAGATGGCTCTGTTATCATTCATTTTTGCTGCCTCATTTAACTTTTGGCTTAGCTTTTCTCCCCACTCATTTCTTTTCATTTCTAGTAATAATCTATATCTGAGTCTTTCTACTAGATAATTTACCCTTTCTATTTTATCCCCTGTTTGCCTCCAATGCTTTAATTCTCTCTGTACTCTTCTCTTAGCTTCTAAGCTTCTTTGTCAGCCAGCTATAATTGGTTCTATGCCTGCTTTCCGCCACTTTCATTTCATTTCCAACTATTTTAACTGCTTCCCCCAGACTAAAAATATCTCCTTCTATATTTTTTTCCTCCAACAAACTCTTAAGCTTGTTTTCTTGATTCAGTTCTGTTCAGCTGGATCATTTTTCCATTTTGTATACCTAAACTAAAATATTCATCCCTAATGTTATCTTCTAATATTCTGAACTCTATTTTTAATGGAAAAGATTGCTTGCGCATATCATATAATTTTAAAATCTGCTATATATCTGGACCTATTGAATATAATATACCAGGTGAGTCAGTTGCCCCTATTTATTCTTATCTGTGCAACCCGCAGTTTACAGTCTAATATGAAAAGATTGATCCTTTTAGCACAAATGCCATTATTGTAGCTCTGCCCTTCTGTTTGGTACTATACACATCCAGTCCTGAATAAGGACCAAGAAGCTCCAAAAAGCTTAATTAAATGACTTTTTCATGCATATAATACTAGCAAGGTCATAACAAATAATTTCCCAAAGAGCAACATAGAATATATGGCAGCTGGTCAAGATGGTTAGCTGCTGGCATATGGTGAAACGTCACATTTTTTGTTTTTTTTTTTCCCCCTTTCTCCTGGTTTTTACTGTCTGTATTTTAGTTACTAATTAGTTACTGTTGCTGTTGGTTCTCTTGTGAGCCGAAGACACAAGAATGGCAATCTGATAATTAGAGACCATGCTTGCTTTGTTACCATTTATAATCTATATAGTATCTGGTGTTGTAAACCGTGTTCCATAGTTAGCTTTCCGTTTTTAGGAGCATGTCAACAACATTAAATCTAATAGTTGTTTCAAATACTGAATACCTAGATAATGAAGCATTCATTCACGTCAAGCATTGACACAGACACAAAAAACTAAAGCCACTT
This sequence comes from Mantis religiosa, assembly GCA_030765055.1. Lineage (NCBI taxonomy): Eukaryota > Metazoa > Arthropoda > Insecta > Mantodea > Mantidae > Mantis > Mantis religiosa. The sequence goes on from CM060950.1 coordinate 320,018,901, forward strand.
TGCATTTGTGAAATGTTTGAAACTTGGTTGAATGGGTCAAACATAATACTACCGACCATAATAAATATCTACTATGAACTATAAATTTATACATATCTATCTGCCAGTGGAAAACATGGCAATTATTGTATTTTATAAACACATAGAATGTTATAAAAATGTTATTTGTGTCATAATATCAAATTATAGCCAACAAGAGATAAAATAAAGGATAATAACATTTCTGAGCTGAACACAAAGGATCTGAAACCAACTTGTAGTGCCAGAGTTGTGAAGTAACCTGTATAATACTGTCACCCAATTATCGGAAGGCACGACCAACCGGCAGCTGGGTGGGGAACAGGAGGCATTCAGGCCATGCCTACCCCAACGCGCAAGAGACGGCTCAGGGAGGGAAGCAAGAAGAGTAATCTTTGGTTTCCCCCTACTCTGCTTGCCTAGAAAGATCACGTAACACTGGGACGACTTCGTGTACAGAAAGTTCCAAAAACAGCGATCTTCCTATATAAGGGCTGCAGTGGACGAGTCAGTCAGTTCTTGGCGAGCAGTCATGAAGAGCGCAGTGCTAGCGAATGGATTGGAAGACTGCGTACGTGTATCAGAGGAGTTTTTAGTCAGCTCTAGAGAGAGTTGTACGTAATTGGAGTGTTGCATAATTGGAGTGTTATGTAATTGTGTGTGATACGTGATCCTGCTGTGATTTGTAAGTGAATCAACTGTACTTCGGTGGAAATAAAGAACATTTTGAGTTTGTGCAACTAGACTTTTAATTTCACGAACCCATAAAGTCACAACTGGTGTCAGGAAGTGGGACAACGGCCATGGAATCGGCATTGGAAAAGATTTTGGAGAAGATGATGGAAATGAAGGCCGTACTGACCTCGGAAATGAAAGCAGCAAATGACAACCTCGCTGCGAAAACAGAAGCAGCAAATAACAACCTGGCCGCGGAACTGAAACAAATGAGGGCGGCTAACGACATCACCGAAAAGTTGGAAGATATGAGAGCAGCGAACGGCAGTCTGGCCACGGAAATGAAGGCGGCGAACGAGGCTCTCGCCGCAAAGTTTGAAGAACAGTTGGCCGGCGTAAAAAAGGACGTCACAGAGTTAGGCGAGCGCGTCGAATACCTGGCGAGCCGCGTTAATGAGCTGGAAGGAAAGGCCGACAGCAGCGTCAAGACCCTGAACGCCATGGTGGAGGACGTCGTCGGCAGGAGGTTGAAGGATTTGAAGGACGACGCGCCGGGACGCGACACAACATCGGCGCGCGTCAAACCTCCGAAATACGACGTCGCGTCAGCGTTCGAGGTCTTCCGCCGCCCGTTCGATACGGTGGCCAAGCATAACAAGTGGTCACTGGAGGAAGAGACCGCACAGCTAATAGCCAGCCTCCAGGGACGGGCCGCGGAATTCCTAAACGCGGTCCAGACAACGGCGGCTCCCAAGGATATCTGGGAGACCCTGGAGAACCGTTTCGGGAACCATCGCCTATCCGCAGCCAGTTGAAGACCAGGTCGCAACAGCCAGGGGAGACGCTGCAGGAGTTCGCCCTGGCGATTGAGCAGCTGGCTAGAAAGGCCTTGGTTGACCTCCCGCCGGAGTTCGTATCCCGGGAAGCCGCCTACAACTTCGTTGACGGGGTATGAAACGCCGAGATACGGCATCGCCTAATGCTTGGCAGCTACAAAACCATTAACGAGGCGTTAACGGCAGCATTGAGGATGGAGGCGGCCAAGGTGACGGCTACCCCGACTTGGAGAACGAGGAGTGTCCGCTACACTGGAGACAGAAGGCCATCCGAGGGACGCCGGCGAAGACCTAGTGGCATGTGTTGGGGGTGTGGAAAGCTCGGACACCCAGAAAGAGAGACTGCCGACACCAGGAAGAGCAGCCGGCAGAACGAATGAGGCCCGTCGTGGCGAGGAGCACGTCGGCGCCGTCCACACCATCTCCTCGAGTGACACTGTGCGCCGTCAGCCGGCGGATGGATGACACCTTCATCGCGTATGGTTGGGTGAGAGGGAAGCCGTGCCGCGTGCTGGTGGACACCGGGGCAGCCGTGACCGTCATCAGACCTAACATAGCCAAGGGTTTGCCGTCGAGCAAGCCGAGCCGACCATACCAGCTCATGACGGCATCGGGCGACATCTTGCCTGTGAAGGAGGTTCTGCTGAAGCTGACCTTTGGACGGAGTGCCGTGCGTCTGTGGGTGTTCGTCTGTGGCGAAGATGTTATACTCCGTCAACCCGAAGAGCGGCTTTAAATCTGCAGGGTCGTCTTGAACGAAGACGTGGTAGTCCCCGCGAGGAGCGAGGTGGTGGTGACGGCGCGACTGGAAGGCCAGAGAACCAGGAACATAATGCTGGACCAGAAGACGCCTGTACACGGACTATGTGTAGCCAGGGCATTGTTGCCATGCCGAGAGGAAGTGGCAGTGAGGCTGCTAAATCCAACTGACACCGATCACGACGTCCAGGCCGGGACAGATTTAGAAACGTGCGAGACCTTGGTGAGCATAACAGCAATCGACAAGACACAAGAGCCGGTGCCGACGCAACACCTGGAGCCCGGGCTAAGAGGCTTACTGGAGAGGGCGGCCGACCACCTGATCGCAGAACAGCTGGAGAAAGTACAACTGCTGAGACGATACCAGCGCGTCTTCAGCCAAGGTAACAGTTACTACGGCCGCACGAACAAAGTGATTCACCGCATCGACACCGGGGAAGCCCGGCCTATTCGGCAACCACCTAGACGCGTTCCGCTGGCGAAGCAAGGGGCGGTACGAGGCATGCTGGAGGACATATGAGATCCAGGGGAGTGATTGAAGAGTCTGACAGCCCTTGGTGTTCCCCTGTAGTCTTGGTGAGAAAGAAGAGCAGCGAGCTACGCTTCTGCGTGGACTACAAGTTGAACGCTGTCACCCGGAAGGACTGTTTCCCCTTACCCCGGATTGACGACACCCTGGACACGCTAGCTGGTGCTCAGTGGTTCTCGACCCTGGACCTGAAGTCGGGCTGCTGGCAGGTAGCTCTAGACCCGAGAGACAAGGAGAAGACTGCATTCTCGACAGGCCAAAGCCTCTGGCAGTTCCCAGTTATGCCCTTTGGCCTTTGCAACGCACCAGCTACCTTCCAACGCCTTATGGAGTCAGTGATGAGGGGACTGACTTATGACGCCTGCCTGCTATACCTGGATGACATCACCATCGTCTGTAAGACTTTTGAAGATCATCTCTTGAATCTGAGTAAGGTGCTACAGCGACTGGAGGCGACCAACCTGAAACTGAAGGCGAAGAAGTGCCAGCTCCTCCACAAGGAAGTGAACTACTTGTGCCACATAGTCTCAGCAACCAGAGTGCCCACAGACCCGGAGAAGACACAGGTTGTGAGGAATTGGCCTCGCCCAAAGGATAAGAAAGAGTTGCGCAGTTTTCTGCTGTGCAGTTATTACCGACGCTTCATAAAAGGGTTCTCCAACATCGCCAAGTCCCTCACCCGCCTCACAGAGGAACACTGACCTTATGTGTGGACGGAAGACGCCGAAGACGCTTTCCAGCGCCTGAAGAAGACACTGTGCAGTGCTCCTATTCTGGGATTTCTACAACCAGATGGCGCCTTCATTGTGGACACCGACGCCAGCGACCATTGCATTGGAGGTGTCCTATCGCAGATCCAGGACTGCCATCAGCAGGTGATAGCCTACTACAGCAAGACGCTATCCAAGGCAGAGAAGAACTACTGAGTCACCCGACAAGAGTTACTGGTGGTAGTAAAGATGTTGGAGCACTTCCACAAGTACCTGTACGGTCAGCCATTCCACCTGAGAACTGACCATTCTGCCCTAACCTGGCTATTGGGCTTTAAGAACCTGGAAGGCCAGACAGCACTTTGGGTTTAGAGACTGCAGGAGTACGACTTCACCTCGGAACATCGCAGAGGAAAGAGCCACGGTAACGCAGACGCTATGTCCCGAAGACCCTGTCCAGAAGAGTGCGGCCATTGCACAAGATTGGAAGAGAAGGAGCGTTCCGCAGCAGCCCAAGTAGTCACGGCAGTGCCTGCGGATGGCTGGGATAGCGCAGGCCTGAGGAGGGAGCAGCTGGCGGATGCAGACTTGGGGCCACTCTTGAGGAAAGTGGAGGCAGGGACAAGACCAACCTGGGAGGACATCACACCAAGGAGCACCACCTACAAGTCGTACTGGGCCCAATGGGACTCGCTGAAGATTAGAGAGGGCGTGCTGTTCCGGGTATGGGAATCACCCATATCACGCATATTTGTCTTGTAATTCTTCTGTGTTCTGTCTCTGTTTAATAAACAAGTTTGAATCATAATAACTGGTAGAAGTAAATGGACTGTAAACAATGCCTACACACATTTTTACATTTCTTTTGAATAGATCACTAAAAGTACACCAGAGCACTTTATCACTTCCTAGATCGTTTCCAGCCTCCTACTTTTTTTTACAAACAACCCTAAGGCACCAGACGCTCTGCCTTTGTCTTTAACTTTCAGCCCTTTTCTCCCAAAATAATCATAGTGATATGAATGTTGCAGTCTTTTAATAACCATGTTTCCACCACTGTTATCAGATCCACCCACTTCACTATTTGATGAATTTCACCACTTTGTAATTAAGCATATAGTCCTTCCACATTCCACCCTACTATAGAAAGAGAGATTAACTGCTATATTGAGCCCTTTTTGTCAAATCTAAACTGATCCATTTTCGATTTGCTTCTTGTTTGTCTCATCTCTGTGTGTGGCTCACATCTCTTTTCTTCCACTTGCATAATACTACCCCTCCCCCCGGCATATACACTACACTCAAGCCTGAGCCTGCCTCGGTAGCATGGTGGTAGAGTGTCTGCCTCACATTCAAGAGGTCCCGAGTTCGAATCTCGGTCAGGGTGAGTTATTTGGTTAAGTTAAATTTATTGGGAGTCGATTAATGACACTAAACAACACTTACTTTTAAATTTTCCCGGAACTAGTTTCAGAGGCCTTCCCTCTATCATCAGCCGGACATCGACTCATCGGCTGATGATAGAGGGAAGGCCTCTGAAACTAGTTCCGGAAAAATTTAAAAGTAAGTGTTTAGTGTTATTAATTGACTCCCAATAAATTTAATTTATACAACAACACTGCTTTCAACACTTTCATGAAAGGATTTATCTGGATAAGGTTTTTCCAGGGTTTTCCCTTATCCTGAAAGACAAATGTCGGGTAACTCTAAGCTCTATGGACCCTGGGCTCATTTGAGCATCATTTCACCCATTCCATTCATCGTCCAATATGACTTAACGTTGGAGGATGTAAAATTGCAAAATCATATAATCATCATATCACAACTCAAGCCTGCCTCTCTCCACATGTCTATAGCAGCTCCCAAGGTCAGCCTGTTGACTTATCTCAGCTGTTGTGGTCACATACCGATGTGACATGTTGAGGTTGTCGCCAGTTCTTCTGTCATTTTCACACATTCCACTGCCGCTTCACTACTCGCAAGTTAGTATTTTAGATTACTTGCATCTTAGTCACCTCAGTCAGTCAAAATTTGTCCACTCATATCCTGTTTCCTGCCATCTATGAATAAGTTCAAGCCTCTGACATAGCAGTTTTACCTTCTTCTCTGGCTTTCTTCATTTCAATAAAATGGCCCTAAGTTCTCATTCTTTTTTTTTCGGTAATCTTGCTCAATAAAAATGTTTCTTCCTCTTTTTTTTTTTTTTTTTTTTTTTTTGCATTTGCCAACACTGACTATTTAGCTTTCTTAGTTGTTCACTTTTCTAATATTGGCCTCGACCTGAGCCCTCTTTTGCCAATTATAAATGTGTCAGTTATTTCCCAAACTTGTATCTATAGTTCCAGTTTTTCCTTGAATGTCTACCACCTCTTCCCAAACTCTCTTCCACCTATTTTCTTGAACTCCAAAAATGATAATATTATACTTCCTGCAATTTGTCTCATTCTTTTCAAGCCTTGTTATCCTTTCCTCGTGCTCTGGATATCATATTCCACTCTCAGCTGGTAACCTGCAACAGTGGTCTTCATTTCCTGTGAAATGTTGCTTATTTTTGTATCCAACCTCTTCTCCATCATTTTCAAATCTGTAATCTCTTTCGAAATTACTTCTAGCATTTCAACTATCTGTTCCAACTTGGGGCCTGGATTAAGCTCTGTTCCTCCAATTATGAGTAGCGTCAACAACACTAAAGCATACCAATATAAAGTCCCTCATTCATTAGAGGCATTTTAATGCACCTTCTATCGAATAGGCCAATTCTAGCCCAATAGATGTCCACTGATATTTCCATTTTATTTGCCGCAGCCAGAGCACCATATATATATAGATGGGTGGGTGGATGGGATGGGATGGGATGGGATGGGATGGGATGGGATGGGATGGGATGGGATGGGATGGGATGGGATGGGATGGGATGGGATGGGATGGGATGGGATGGGATGGGATGGGATGGGATGGGATGGGATGGGATGGGATGGGATGGGATGGGATGGGATGGGATGGGATGGGATGGGATGGGATGGGATGGGATGGGATGGGATGGGATGGGATGGGATGGGATGGGATGGGATGGGATGGGATGGGATGGGATGGGATGGGATGGGATGGGATGGGATGGGATGGGATGGGATGGGATGGGATGGGATGGGATGGGATGGGATGGGATGGGATGGGATGGGATGGGATGGGATGGGATGGGATGGGATGGGATGGGATGGGATGGGATGGGATGGGATGGGATGGGATGGGATGGGATGGGATGGGATGGGATGGGATGGGATGGGATGGGATGGGATGGGATGGGATGGGATGGGATGGGATGGGATGGGATGGGATGGGATGGGATGGGATGGACTACAAAACAGTGATCACAGGTAATTAAAGCTGTTTGACACTTGTAGAGATTCTTGGGCAGATAAAATGAACCCATGTTGTCACACTGATATGAAACAAACTTCCAATGGAATAAAATGAATAAGTCAGCGTGTCCTGTATTTACCCTTCACATGCATATAGACACTTCTGTGCACAGCTTAACATGTTCATAAGAATGTGTGTCAATTCCTCATAGGTGATAGTGCAGGTGCAGTTCCAGATGTTATCCTTCAGTTCATCAATGGAATGGGAATTTTACTTTTTCTTTAAGTACTCCCATAAATAAAAGCCACATGTATAAAAATCTGAGAACTGCAATAGCCATAAGCCTTTGCTTACAAGACTCTTAGAAATAAGTAAATTATCCCTCTCATGTGTGACATGTTGCCATATCTTGTTGAAAGAAGTAGTTATGCTCCTCTTCTGATGGTTGGAGTTACATTTATCCAAAAAGGTAAAGTAGAAATATGTGTTGATCATGGTATCAAAGAATATTGGACCCATATTGCATTTCTCAGTCATAGTTCGCCACATTGATCTTTGGTTGTGTAAAGGTTGTTTAAACAATAGGTTAGGTCTTGTGTCACCCAGTATTAAATTTTTTGAAGTTTACGTAATCTGATAGATGAGAACAAGCCAGTCCTTTATGATAAACATCAACAGGTTCATATGACCATCTGTATCCATATTCAACAACCAGTGGTAGAAACTCACACGTTTATCCTTATTGGGATCCTTCAGTTTATAGCGTCACTCAGTACAGTTTTAATTTCAAAGAATGCAAGTACTCACATAAACCTGGTGAGCCAGTCTTGTTGACTTTTTAGGACTCCTAGTTATAATTTTATTAATTCACATAGTAAATTAAGGTGTAACAATAGATGATCTTCTGTTCCTTGTTACATTTTTAATAAATGGAGACATGCCATTTTTTCACTTAATTTCTTGAATGCTGCTTTTTGCTGGTATTGGGTGAAGCGGAATCTGTCTTCGAATAATTATTGTAATTCCTTGATATAGCTGGGTGTATGTATGCCTCAGCAGTGAATATTCGCCCTGCTATTAATAAGTCATGCTCATTTACTCTGCAAAACAGCTCTTTACAACAGCAAATACAACATTTATTAATCATTGTCAATCATTTGTAAGAAGAAGCAGTAACAAGAAACCAAGCATGCTGAAGGAAGGATAGCAACATAATTTCTTTGCAGATCATATAATGAGATGGGGCTAGTTTTATCTGCCAACCCTGAAAATGAAGGATTATCACATAACCATCATCATTGTAGGCTTGCAGATATAATCATGAACTTTTACTAAAAGTAAAGTAAGTGAAGCGTATGTATAATAAATACGACTCATATATAATTTAATAATTATTTCGCGGCTTGCAGATATAATCATGAACTTTTACTAAAAGTAAAGTAAGTGAAGCGTATGTATAATAAATACGACTCATATATAATTTAATAATTATTTCGCTTCACTGTGGTGTTCCAATACAGTTAAATTTCGATATATTTTACTAAAAGATTAAGTTTGCTAAGACAAAAAGATGATTCCAGAGTTAGGATCCTGATGGTGAGTAAGTACTTACTTGACTATTAAATTGTATTAATACAAAATGTTTGTTTCCAGGACTGCTGCAGATAAAGTAGTGAGTGGGCAAGGGAAGTTTGAACAGCTTGTAGTGGCATCCCAAGAAATTGCAGCTAGTACAGCACAGCTTGTTGTAGCGAGCCGTGTAAAAGCAAATCGTAACAGTTCAAATCTTTCTGCTTTGTCGCAAGCATCCAAGGGTGTGACACAGGCAACAGCAGGAGTTGTTGCTACTGCCAAATCATGTGGACAAATGGTGGAAGAAAGTGGTAAGCTGTTGGAATATATATTTTATTTAGAATGATTACTACTACTTATAACTGGGATAGAATAGAATTTATAAAACATCATACAAAATTGTTGGATGCATTTATGTCAAACCTTACAGCTGCTTACATTCTAGTACAATTTGAATCCTTGCATCTGGCACCCTGGTCCTTGGCCTTTCAATTAGTCCTTATTCTTTACTATCTCTTTCCATTTATGATTCTTACTTACTCTTATTCTCCTTGTCATTCTTCCTGCTCTTTTCCTCTTACAGTTTTTAATTCCCTTAATCACTTTTCTTTGACTTTCTTGGAAACCTCTCCCTTAACTGTTAATATTTTTATAGCTACTATTTTCTTGTTTATTATTTTGTCTCACTTTGAATATCATTACCTCGTGTCTCTCTTCTCTAGCTCTTTACACTCTACCTGGTAATGTATTTTATGGTCATTAATAAACAAAGGCTGTCACTGCTGACATCTTGTTCAATAGAAGATTCCGAGCTAAAAGGCTGTGGTTCACTAGGCTTCTTCATCTCTCTCCCAAACGTTTCACTTGCAAATACGGCAAGCATCATCAGTGTTGTAGAAAAGCTCTCCTTGTTTTCTTCGTAGCTACTGAATTGTCGGCAGTGGAAGCTGACTTATATTTGCTGGAAGGTACCGCCCTCCTGTTGTCTGATTGGTCCTGATCTCAGTTCAAAGGAAGATGATTTTTTAACATGAGAGCACGTGATTTGGCTATGAATCTATTTTCTAAAGCTGAGTACCTTGTTTTGTGTGGTTTTAACGCTTCTTCTTTCTTATTAGAATTGTATTTGTGTTTAAATTTCTATTGCTTCACGATATAGGTGAGTATGATGGTGAGAAGTTGTGGCAAGGATGTCTGTTTCGTCGTGTTCCCCAGGTGCTTCCAAAGCATATTGTGCCATGGCAGATTTTCCCGTCTGGGAGAGAGATGAGTAAACCCAGTGGACCACAGCCTTTTAGCCCAGAATCTTCTATTTTATTGTCTTTTTCTCCACATACGACACTTGCTCCTGGTTCACTCCCTCTTAACCTGCCTAGGAACTGCCCTTTTTCTCACCCATGTTAAACCTTCCCTTTCCTGTATACTATATATGTCAACATAGGCCTCTCTGAGGTAGAAAAGCTATTCAATCAACTTACGGAAAAGAGGTCACTGTTATTCCATGTTTTGATGAAAAGCGTTAGGAAAGAGATGGTTCCATGGTAACATATGAGACTCACATTTGATAGGTCTCAGTTCATATCCCTCCAGGACTTTACTGAGGCTTTTTTTCTTCTTCAGGTTTTTCTAAATTCTCATAAATTCAAATGTCAGGGAGTTAGCCTAAATTTACACCTGGAACGTTTCCTTCCAAAATTCTTTCCCAAAAATTTCATTACTTGTAACATTAGTTTCCATGGCCTGTGGAACAACATGTAGTAAGAACTGGTGTTAACACTGAGCATAAAACCCAAATACTAAGCTACTGGCAGTGAAGCAACACAAATAAATTATAATAAATATTAGGGACTAAAACTTCACTTTGATATTATATATGTTTCAGAACAAGTTTCACAAATCAATCATTTGCATTATCCACTTGTAGATTGTTTTGTTGTTGCCATTACTGCTATACTAGGGTGACTGATTGTGTCCTATTATATTGCCAACTACTGGAAGTTAAATTTATTAATGGAATCATTTGGCTGTTTTTCAGAATTCATTATTTGATCCTTATTTTTCAAAATACGTATTTGTTGTCAAGCCATCAAATCTGTAGGTCCATTTAATTGCTTTAATAATTCAACCTCACTATTTTATGATTAAATGATCAAAAATAATTTCCACAGCTGATTTGTCAATCTGTTTATATTTAATATATCCAAAATGTTCTTTTATTCAGTTTTTTAATTGGCATTTGGTCTTACCAATGTAAAACCTATCACAATCTTAAGAACTAAATTGATAAATGCCAAATATTTTATTATTTGAAATTTTAACTTATATAGAAAAACTTAGCCAATTTTTATATTATATGGAATAACTAAAAATCCTGCCACGTTCTTTACAATATTTTATAAATTTTATTAGCCCAAGGAAAAGTACTTTTTTTGAAATCATAACCTTTTATTTTCTTGAGAGTAGGAACATCTTTTATAGTATTTTGATATTTAATTTTCTCTATATTTTTATGTATAAAATTTGTATTGAAACCTTTATTAGCACAGTTTTGATAATATATATTCTCTTTTAAATTCTTATTTATTAAAGGGTATATTTATTAACCAATAAATTAAACTATTAAAAACAGAAAATTTATGTGATAGACTTAAAACTTTTACTTATTTTTTTAATGCAATTATCTATTTGAATTGATATTCTGTAAATGTCAAAATTGAATTTACTGTTATGTTTTACTATCTTTGGATCTAGGAAAGGAAGGCAACCATTATTTTCAGTTTCTAATGTGAATTGTATAGCTTTATCCTGTAAAATTATTTATATATGTAAAAACTGAAGCTAATAACAGTGAAGCAATAAAATATTATGATAATATATAATAATTTGTTACCAACTATTTTGTCAGAAAATTATTATACATTCTTCACAATACTCGGAACTAGTTTCGCAAATATATTATCTGCATATTCAGCTAAGGTGTTTGTTTCTGTTGTTATTATTACTACTGCCAGGTGATATTATTTTTGTATTTATTACCATCATCAAAGTAAAACAAACTTATTGACAGAACACTGTGAGGACTTAATTTCTTGACAAGATAAGTGAAGTTCGTAACAAATTAGATATTATTGTAACATTATTGCCAGGAACGATAGCAGAAATATCATCTACATATCTATACCAATTTAAAGGAAATACTTGTATTTCAAAAAAGCTTCTGAAAAGATTAGCAAGAAATAGTGAAAGTTGATTACCTATTGCTAAGCTTGGCTAAGAGTCATAGTGTAAAGGCTAAAAGGAAGTATAATGTATGCGCTACATCCAGAAAGTAAGTCCCGATTGTCTCCAGAAATGGTACCACTAGTCGGATAGGAATGTGCAGGAGTAGAGAGGAAATGTGAATCTGCAGTGGTGTAACGGCTGGTGTGTGGTCTTGCATTGTCATGCAAAAGAAGAACATCCGCCATAGTTTTTGTTGGGCGAACTCGGCAAAGACGTGCTTTCAGCTTTTTTAGAGTTCTGACATATTGGACAGAATTTATTGTGCATTCCTGCTCCAAAAAATCAATCATAAGCACACCCTCTGCATCCCAAAACACTGTCGCCATAACTTTCCCTGCCGACCGCTGAGTTTTCATTTTTTTTTTTTCAGTGACGTCGTGTGATGCCATTCCATTGAGTGTCTCTTGATTCAGGTTCAAAAAAATGAACCCACGTTTCGTCTCCAGTAACAATTTTTTCCAGAAACTCCTCTCCCTCCAAGTTGAAGCGCTGCAAGTGTTCGGAGGCTATTGTTTTCCTTGTTTCTTTGTTTTGGACGGTTAACATTCTTGTGACGTGAACAAACTTTTGAGTAACCCAGTTGTTGAATAATCGTCATCATACTGCCTTTACTGAGGGAGGTAATGCAACACAATTCACCTGTTATTACCCGGCGATTACCACGAATGATGTCATTGACTCGCTGAATGTCGCATAGAGTCACTGCAGTCACCGGCCTGCCGCTTCGCTTTTCATCTGCCAATGGTGTTTGCCCTTCAGCTTCATTACAGCGACGAACCCATCGTCTAACAATACTGACATCCACTGTTGCATCACCATACACATTTTTTAGCCTTTGTGAATGCGAATTGGCGTTTCACCTTCCGCAGTCAAATATTCAATCACAGAACGCTGTCTAATACGAATGTCAATGTCAGCCATTTTTCAAGAGGATCCAGTGCTGCCACCAACTTAGGAAGGTATTACTTCAGGGGATTGGAGAAGAAGGTTTGAGGAGTTCCAAATTCAAAGTTTTCATATAACTTATTTAAGGAAAAAAAAATAGGAAGCATTACTTTTTGACCCACCCTCGTATAATAAACAAAAAAATAATACGATGATATATAGAATATTTTTTAACTAAATTTTACTAACATAACACTTTGTAAACGAACATATAATGAAACATTTTTTTTAACACTGAATGTAACACACACAATTTACATATATACAAAAGAACTCTATGTCTTGTGTTTTATGTTGGGTGATTCACCCACATTATTAATTTTTCAAGTTGTCGTGCTTCAATTTTATGGTTCGTACTTGTGACTTTTGAGACCGTGTGATAAATTTTATTCTGTTGGTTAACCTGAGCGTTGCAAGCATCCAGAACTTAGTCATTCCGCCCTATTTTTGTGTGCGTAACACTAACATGACACTGTTTTAAGGTTAGGTTTGTGCTGTGCTTATTTCTTTGTCCGAAACTTAGCAAACTTATTTCGCATGGTGTATGATATGTGTGACCAATGTGACCTTGATCATTTGTGTGTTTGTGAAAACATTTTGTGTTCATATACATTACAATTCACATCAAAATACAGATTGTTTTAATCTACAACATATGTGTACATCTTGTGATAACCATCGCTGTTATTATACTCATTGTTTGGTAAGTAAACATTTGTTTCAGTTTTATGTTTAACTTCATTTAGAGTTTCCTTTACATTATTTGTATGTGATACTATTTCACAGGTTACTTCTCCTAATTTACTTTCCACTACATATTCATTCTCACTATTCTCTGATTCTTCATCTATTTGTAATACTATTTTATCATCATTTTCATCGCTATTCTCACCTACACTTTGTACTAATATTTATCTCCTATAGATACTTTCTTACTTTATTTTGATTCTTGTATCATAATATTATTAGCAAAACTCTCAGTTAATTTCTAAGATACACTAGCATAACAATCTCTTATACTTTGTGTTAAATTCTGTGTTATACTAACCTCCATATCATTTACCCTCTTAATCAAGTTTGATTTTAAAAAGTTTGCATTTGTGCAAATTCCAGTCTTTTCTCCTGTCTCAAATTGTTTGAATTTTGTTCTAAACTTTGTGTTAATTCTGATTTTACATCACCCATATCCAGTCTTAAACTATTCATGTTAGTATTCATATTACTCATATCTTGTTTGAAACAAGCCCCCATATTTTTCATATCTTTTGCTAAACTACATATCTGCTGTAACAATTTTCCCATTAATGATTCATTTTCATTTCCTACTTCTTCACTAACTTCTTTTTTTACTTGCTTCTACCTCATCACCTAATTCTTTTTCCACTCCTTCCACTACATCTTTACCCTTATTTCCTATATCTTTGCTACCTTCCATTTTGGTAACCGTTTTTCTATTTCTTAATAACATAAGCTCTTTTATAGCACTTTATAGCTTTTCTTATTTATATTGGCAGTTTGTACTCACTCATCTTTCTTTTCCCTTCTTTCTTCTTTCTTCTGTCCTCCACACTCAATTCTCTCCTTCCATGATGTGTCTTCCTTTCGCTCCTATTCGTGACCCGCGTCTGGCACCATGTTGAAACAGGTTTTTTGGTGGTGATGGACGGGATTATTCTTACCTGATATCCTGTGTTTTTGCTGGGGTTGTGAGTTGTATTCAGACCCCCCCCCCCGCCCCCCCCCCCCCCCTGGAAAGATGATAATGAAGCCACGAGATGCAAATTCTTCTTGGTCTGAATTTTTTATTCAGATGTGGCACTCTGATGTATCAATGTATATAAAATCTCAGATCTACTTCAGTCGTAACATGAAAATCCTTTTCTCAGGCGTGGTCGCAAATGAAAGAATCAGTTAAAAAAACTCTGAAATAAGTGTTGTTTAGTGTCATTAATTGACTCCCTTTGAATGTAATTTATTACAACACTGTTTTCAACACTTCGAGAAAGGAATTATCCAAACTTGTAATTTAATTGCGATACTTTATGCCATTTTTTTTGTACAACCCTTTACATAAGAATGATATTTCTTCTATACAATTTTCTTAAAATCAGTTTTAATTATTTTTAATATTTTAGTCCATTCACTTCAACATTCCACAGTCCAAAACATGTCTCTTCTCTTCGATGTGATGCAATCGAAAGACTCTTTCATAGCTGTTTTACCAAAATTATTGATTTTCATCCTCTCATTGCCATCACTACCAATCAAACTTAATTTTTACTGGTCCACGTCACATATTACATAATCTCATTTTTAAAGCTACCAATCATAAAACATTCACATCATATCAGTTACATGTTGCATCATCTCATGACCTACTGAATTTTAACAATTTCTTTTCTTATTCATTTTAACATATCCATATCGATTTTTAAACCACATTTTTAAACAATTTTACAATTCTCGTGGCCTAAACCAAAACAACCGTTACAAAGACTGTAATTGCCAACCATTCCTGGTGACCCAGACGTGAAGCAAGCAATTGTGCAGAACTGGTGCTTCATAATTTCAGAACTCTTTTGTCAATTCTTCCAGATGACTCTCTCGCTTTCACACAAAATTGTCTCCTGATGGCTTGGTTTTCACTAAGTATGTGTAAGATGGGTGCCCAGGCAATTGACAGATGAAAACCCAACCAAATGTCCTTCTGCAGCTTTGACATTCCTTCAGTGACATGCTGAGAAAGGTGACAAGTTTCTCAACAATATTGTCACTGGGGATGAAACATGGGTGTCGCATGCCACAGCAGACCAAACAACAATCAATGCATTGGCAGCATAGTGGTTTTCCTGTGAGGACCAAATTCAAGTAGACAATTTCTTTTTAAAAAATCATGTGCACTGTCTTCTGGGATTGACGTGTTCTCTTGTGCGAGGTTTTCTTGCAAAGGGAGACTGTAAATTCTGATCGTTAATGTCAGATGTTGCATAAATTGAGGAGGGAGTCAAGAACAAGACATGTTGGATGTTGACAAAAGCCATTATACTATTGCATGATAATGCAAGACCTCATGCAACCATTGCCACACAAAATATGTTGAATAAATCGAGATTTAACTGTATTGGAACACCACGGTGAAGCGAAAAATTATTAAATTTTAGATGAGTCGTATTTTTTACACATCTGCTTCACTTTCGTACCTATTTTGAGGATATGTTTCGCAAATCTTCGTTTGCATCTACGGCTCTTGTGCGACTGACGCTAGATCCAGCGGTGTGGGTAATTCTGGGGTTGTTGCCGCCATCTGTTGATTTAGTGATGAACTGAAATGTGGGATTCTCTTCTAGCGGGATTTCAAAGTTCATTAGTTGGTTTTTATGTTTTTCTATGTATATCCTCTCCCATATGACGAGTTCACTATGTTTTTGTACGTATTTTAGTAATTCTGTGCTATCTTCAATTTCATGATTTTCAGACCAGAAATGAGCTGCTATTGCGGACTTATCAATATTTTTGTATCTTAAGTGCCTGAAGTGTTCTTTCTTTCTAGTGCCTATGTTCCTTTTTGTCCTCCCTATGTAAATTTTTTCACAGTCTTTACACTTAATTTTGTAAATGCCTGACTTTTCCTCTGGTTTTATCTTATCAGTATTATTACTGTGAAGTAGGTTTTTAATGTTGTAATTGTTTTTTGGTGCCAATGTTATATTGTATTTCTTGAATATTTTTTGGAACTTTTTTGTGGCCCAGGGGTGGTAAGTAAATTTAGCAAATCTAGTTTCTTGTTTTATTGGTGTGAGAGCTGTGATCTGTTTTAATTTCTTTTGAAGTTTGAATAATTTTAGTTTTTTATCTACAAGGTTTTTTCCATATCCATTTTTAATTGCAGTTTTTAAGATTTGATGGTATTTGTTTTGATATTCTTCAATTATCTTCAAATATCTTCAATTTCATGATTTTCAGACCAGAAATGAGCTGCTATTGCATAAGTCCGCTCATTTCTGGTCTGAAAATCATGAAATTGAAGATAACACAGAATTACTAAAATACGTACAAAAACATAGTGAACTCGTCATATGGGAGAGGATATACATAGAAAAACATAAAAACAACCTATGAACTTTGAAATCCCGCCAGAAGAGAATCCCACATTTAAGTTCATCACTAAATCAACAGATGGCAGCAGCAACCCCAGAATTACCCACACCGCTGGATCAAGCTTTAGTCGCATAAGAGTCGTAGATGCAAACGATGATTTGCGAAACATGTCCTCAAAATAGGTATGAAAGTGAAGCAGATGTGTAATAAATACGACTCATCTAAAAATTAACATTATCTATAGTTTGTCTTTTTCTCTTAAATCCAGCTTGAATTTCTGATATTTTATTTTCTCTTTCCACCCAATCCATTAATCTGTCCGCTAGTATACCCATATACATTTTCCCAATTATGGATAGTAAGCTTATACCCCTGTAATTCTCTGGCCTATTCACACTCCCCTTTCCTTTAAATATTGGTACAATCACACTTGTTTTCCAGCAGTCAGGTAATTTCTTACTATCTTTTATCTTATTAAATAAATTAGCTATATTCTTTAATCCACTTGGTGTTTCCCCATATCTCTTCCAAAACTCCCCTGGAATTCCATCCATGCCCATTGCATTACTGCCCTTTAAACTTCTTATTTGTTAAAAAAATTCCATTTGAGTAATTTCTCTGTCTAATATCTCATCGTCTATCCTCATGTTGCCCAACTGTATATTATCTCTATTTATCCATTCCCTTTCTGCAACTAGGTCTCTAAAGTACTTCAGCCATTCCTGTGATGTTATCTCATTTTTCATCCCCTTCTGTTTATTCATTTCACTCACTATACCCCATATTTTATTATCTTTTTGTTGTATGGCATCCTTTGTTTTCTTTCAAATACTATCCTGCCACTCATTCTTTTTTTGTTCTAATAATGTCTTGTACACTTCTCTACTTATTACCATAATCATCCTATCTCTACCCTCCCCCGTTCTTCTCCAACAAGCCACGTTTTTAAACACTACCCTTCTTGCTCTACCGCAGTCCTCATCAAACCAGCCAGTACTTATTCGTTTCATTTTCCCTTTTACTTTCATTTTTATCCCTGCCCTTGTAACTATTAGTTAAATTAGCTCTAAGCCTCTTTCTATATTATTCCAATTCTTATATAGCATACTAGCATCAAGGGAGGGAATATAAAAACACCATGCAACAACAAATAGGAATTTAATAACATTATGGTATAAGTAGAAATTTTACTGACAAAATGATTCACATAAACAGTGCTGTAAATTTAAATTTGAATTTATGAGTCACTATGTTTACACTCAGTCTTCACTTACTTGTTGTTGTATAATTGAAACGTTTTCAAGATCATTCGATCTCATCATCAGCTGTTTGGTGACTAGATGTACCTTCCTCTTCTTCCACTACTACGGAGCTCCGATCACTCTGCCATCTGGTGTTAGGGGCACTAAGTTTTAATACTTCATTTAATGCCGGGATTTCAAAATTTATAACTTTATCACGGTTTTTGTTTATGAAAATTTTCATAAACAAAAACCGTGATAAAGTTATAAATTTTGAAATCCCGGCATTAAATGAAGTATTAAAACTTAGTGCCCCTAACACCAGATGGCAGAGTGATCGGAGCTCCGTAGTAGTGGAAGAAGAGGAAGGTACATCTAGTCACCAAACAGCTGATGATGAGATCGAATGATCTTGAAAACGTTTCAATTATACAACAACAAGTAAGTGAAGACTGAGTGTAAACATAGTGACTCATAAATTCAAATTTAAATATGAAGAATACTTCACTGTTAATAATGCTTCTGCTTTTAATATTTATAGTGCTGTAAATGTTAATTTGTCAGCTATCAAAATGTTCCTCCTCTAAGATTTTCCTTAAAACTTTTTGTCTTTTAAAACCTTATATATTTTATCAAAATTTTAATTCTATAGAATACAAGTGGGGCATTGTATAACTTAATGGTATGAGAGGTTAAACTATTGAGGCATAACCAGAAGTAATCAGTTTATTAGGTTTTAATGTTTATTATTATTATTATTATTATTATTATTATTATTATTATTATTATTATTATTATTATTATTATTATTATTATTATTATTATTATTATTATTATTATTATTATTATTATTATTATTATTATTATTATTATTATTATTATTATTATTATTATGATTATTATTATTACTATGATTATTATTATTACTATGATTATTATTATTACTATGATTATTATTATTACTATGATTATTATTATTACTATGATTATTATTATGATTATGATTATTATTATGATTATGATTATTATTATGATTATGATTATCATTATGATTATGATTATCATTATGATTATGATTATCATGATTATTATGATTATCATGATTATTATGATTATCATGATTATTATGATTATCATGATTATTATGATTATCATGATTATTATGATTATCATGATCATTATGATTATCATGATCATTATCATGATCATGATCATTATCATGATCATGATCATTATCATGATCATTATCATTATCATTATCATTATTATTATTATTATTATTATTATTATTATTATTATTATTATTATTATTATTATTATTCTTATTATTATTATTATTTGCATCCTTAGAACTTCCAAATATTAAATTGGGCTTTAATAAAATAAAATGAATTGAGAAGTTATTGACACATTGATTCACTTGCACTGTTTTTCACAGGAAATGTTTTAAGACCTGTTGCTCCCATCATCAGCCTAGTCTCGACTAGTTCAAATTGTAGTGTTTTTCTCCTTCTCCATGATGTCGGCATGACGTATTTGTCAAAGATGTCTGGTGGTGGAGTTCCGAAATTCATGATTCAATGACGATTTTTATTAATGACAATTTTTTCCCATACGGAAAGGTCTATGGGATGATTAACATGTTTTATTAAAGCTTTTATATTTTTACAAAATTTTAATTCTATAGAATACAGGTAGGGCATTGTGTAACTTAATGGTATGACAGGTTAAACTATTGAGGCATAACCAGAAGTAATCAGTTTATTAGGTTTTTATGGGTTTTTGTATTATGTGCATCCTTAGAGCTTTCAAATATTAAATTGGGCTTCAATAAAACATGTTAATCATCTATAGACTTTCTGTAAAAAAAATGGGGAAAAAATCTTCATTAATAAAAGTTGTCATTAGAAACTGTGAACAATAGATACCCAACTGAAGAATGGTTACATATCGACACAAATGGATCTAACTTGGACAACAACTCAGGAGCAGGAATTAAGTGCGTACTCTCATTCTATCAACCAGCAAAATACCACACAACAAATTTTGATGCAGAAGTAACGGCTATTCATATTTCACTCCAACACCTTCTATACAGAATAGATAAATTCAAAAATGCTGTCATACTTTCTGATTCTAAAGCAGCATTATGTGCAATAAGTTCATATAAAATGAGGTCAATCCAAATTAAAGAATGTCACATAATGATCCAACAACTTCAAATACTACAGAAAAGAATTATATTACAGTGGATACCTGCACTTTGTGGAATTGCTGGAAATGAATCAGCTGATTTTCTTGCCAAAAAAGGTGCAAATTTAGTTCAGAACAGAAGTAAAAACTTACCCTTTACATCCATAAAAAGATTAATCAAAAACAAATATAAAAACAAACAAAACCAATCAATATCTAACAAAGCCAAAGATAAAAAATGGAACATTTTAATTAAAAATCCAGAAATTATTCCAGAAATCCCACATAAAGCTGCAGTAGCAAATTTTAGATTCCTTACGGAACATGATTATTTGGCCAAACACTTACACAGAATAGGAATTTATACAAATCCAAATTGCCCTCTGTGCAACAAAGAAGAGGAAATGACTGAAGAACATCTTTTAACCTGCGAAGCCCTACCTGCCGGACCCACTTCACAGAAATATTGGAGAGCAAGAGCTAATGGCTTCGTTGCCAAAGCCTAGCATTTGAAAACAACAACAACATAAAAATTGTTATAGAATCATGAAATTTGAAACTCCACCACCAGACATCTTTGACAAATATATCATGCCATCTACCGACGACATGGAGAAGGAAGAATGCACTACAATTTGCACTAGTTGAGACTCAGCTGATGATAGGAGCAACAGCTCTTGAAACATGTCCTGTGAAAAACAGTGTGAGTGAAGCAATGTGTCAATATCTTCTTGATTCACTTTTATTTTAAATTGTGATTTACTGTCTCTATGCTTCTTTCAATTTTTGTATTTTGAGCTTTAATAGCTTGTTTATTTTATGGAGGTATATTATACAAGACAGCTTAATGCTTTCACTTTATTCTTGGGCAGCCAGCCAGGTGAAAAGATGATTAGATATCAGTGTTTCGGGAGTGTGCATCTCTCCCATCATCAGGATATTTATAAAATGTTAATAACCACAGATGAAACACTGGATATAAAACAACTATAAACAAAGACAAAACACTACCAAAATTCACATTACTGAACAAAAGACTGTTTTCAGTCAATTAAATGCCAGGTCAGGAGATGGCGTGAGTATAGAAAATTGTGTCAAAGAAACGTAACTACTTTACTTGATTATCAAGCTGTATTGATCTTTGCTTCTTAAATCGACAGATTTCCATTTTTAAGGCCGGTTTTCAAGAGGAGATGAACTGATTTATTATTTTAACTTAATGCTTATTTGTAAAAGTAAATTTTAAGTCATATGGTATAATGCTTTTGTGCGAGTCCTACAGGATAAATTGTAAATTATTTTCATAATATTGCTTAGGGTACTTAGATAAGGCATTAAAATTTTAACAGAATTGCCCCATAAAAAATTTAAATTGGCAGGTGAAATTGAAAATCAAAGCCTGATGTTAATTTATTTTCATTTAGATCTTTAGATTTCTATCTATGAATTACGGCTACTGTGTAAACTCCTACTCTCTACTTATTTATGGTTTTTCCAAGAAAGAATATGGTCTTGAACGAGTCCAATATGTGATTTTAGCTACTTTGAATTAATATGTTAATATGCACATTATCTGGTAATAGTACATAAGATTTTTTTTTTATGGAATAGCGTACATGTAAGGTTAACTTACTATAATTAAACCAATTATTTAATTTCTGTATGTGAAGTACGAGCTGTGTCACAAAATGTTCTGTGTATAATAAACCTATGTCATTAGCAAACAGCTATTTTCTTTTTTATCTTAAAGTATCCTATATTTTTTAAGAAAAGTAAAAATAATGTAGTGCATCACTTGAATCATGAGATACACCATATTGAATTACTGATAAGGAATGACATAAATTGTTATTTATGTTTGCAAATTGTTTTCTTTGTTAACTCTAAAACCACTTTACAGGTTGATTTACTACAAAAGCTATTTCTATTTTTTTAAATGGTGTGATCTATAGTATAAAACATGCTTTTTAGTTCAATAAATAACCCTGCAGCTATTCGATTCTTGTCTAGTAACTTTGAATAGATACTGTACTATCTACAGTGGCAACAAGCACACTGACATTTTACCATATAAGATTCTGTAGTAATTTAATCTGTACTACGTTTTGCTAAAACAATGATAAAACTTAATGGTCATTAGTTATCTATCACTTCTCTACTACCTCCCTTATGAATTGGCGCAACTCTTACTATCTTATATGTCAGATGTTGAATTTTTACTAGTTGACAAAGTAATAAGAGTTACTGTGTGGAAATACATTAAACCAAATTATTTATCAAGTCATCCAATAAGCAGTTTTCTGTTTTATTGCCTGTGATTTCGTTATATTCATTTCACGTGTATGGATAACATAATCATACAGAGATCATTCCATGTTACAGTATTTAATGTATAAACAAAATAAAGAAGAATCCAAAACAACTCTGCAATAGAATAATTGTTGTGACAATATCCTGGCTGTTTTTTACAGCATAAGTAAACAATAGTATTAATAGTCCTAATGAGTAAGGACTATGATATTAAGTGCATGCTAACAAAGTAAGACTTAAAAGGCAGTTATGAATACTATGAGTTTTAAAGTCATATTTTACAACTATGGTGTAATTTACTCAATCATACTTTAAGAGCAAATAGTTGCTAACAATACCAACCTTGGTATTGAATCTAGGTTTAGGTTTGAATCTAATGGTTGTTGTAACAAAATTAAAGGAAAAATCTTTCAAGGTAATTGTAAATTGTTTAAAAAAGGAGGAAAACTGTTTAATCTGCATTAGGCCAAATTATGTGAGCACAAATTTACTGAATCCATTGAACAGGCAATAAGGAAAGCAGCAACCAATATTAGCAAAACCTGAAGTACTTACATCATATAGAGGGAATGGGCATTTTAAACATAACTTTCATTGTTTTTAGTATTTATTTATTTTTCCTTCTTTCCTTCTTTCTTTCTTTCTTTCTTTCTTTCTTTCTTTCTTTCTTTCTTTCTTTCTTTCTTTCTTTCTTTCTTTCTTTCTTTCTTTCTTTCTTTCTTTCTTTCTTTCTTTCTCTCTTTCTTTCTCTCTTTCTCTCTCTCTCTCTCTCTCTCTCTCTCTCTCTCTCTCTCTCTCTCTCTCTCTTTCTCTCTTTCTCTCTCTCTTTCTCTCTCTGTTTCTCTCTCTCTTTCTCTCTCTCTCTTTCTTTCTTTCTTTCTTTCTTTCTTTCTTTCTTTCTTTCTAAGTTTCTTGTGATGCAAAATGGGACAAAACATCCAGGATGGATTTGATCAGGATGCTAAACAAGATTATTCTGTGTAAAACAAGGTGCCTTAACAATAAATATGTGTTAAACATTGATGATAAAAGCATTGAAGTTGTGCTATTATTTTTGCTGTTATCAACATTTCAACCAGATACTGATCTGAATTTAAAAATTTACAGAGGATTTGGATGTTAGTGGACTCTCACTGCATCAAGCAAAACGACAAGAGATGGAATCGCAAGTGAAAGTTTTGGAACTTGAAGCTTCGCTACAGCAAGAGCGTTTGCGTTTGGCAGCATTACGGCGCCAACATTATCAGCTTGCTGGTGAAGTTGAAGGTTGGGATCAGGAGGTCAGTAAAACATGTTGAAAGCTTAAGGAAAGTAGGCCAACACAACTAACAATGGGTATGTAAAATAAGAAAACATGAGATATAGAATGTAGGTGCCTAAATTAACTGAACTTATTTATTAGAGTTTCACTTATCTAAATGTTCATATGCAAAATGTTTCATGAGAATGTTTATCATCAGATGCATGTTACTTGTTCACTCTTATTAATGCCATGCCTAATGATAGGATGTGATGCTAAGTGAAATCAGCTGGTTGTCTTATTCCTTATCATGGTGTGATGAAGTAAAAAATAACAGATGTCCAATTATGCAAGTTTTCATTTTGAAAACAAGTTGAACAGCTCATTTTCTTAATTATGTGAAATTGCATCACTGTGAACATATTCAATATCAAAAGTAATACTAATGTTTAAACACATACACATATATATATATATATATATATATATATATATATATATATATATATTATGAAGCTCTCCTTGTGTTTGCCATGTTTTAAACCTTTATCACAGTATTGTCAGTATTGTCAGTATTGTCAGTCACGGGCTATCACCACTAAATAAATGCATGCAATAGTGAAATCTTTTGCTCAGAATAATTAAAGAACCTCGATAGACAATATCTATTTCAGTAATCACACCTTGATTATATAATAGTTTGTCTCAAATCATGAACTTCTTTATTTCTATTTAAATCTTTAAAAGCATAATTCATATAATTTTGTCCTTCATTCTTTACTCATAGTAACTTTAAAAGCGTATTTTCATGATTTATTTAGGGATTAGATGCCCAGAAACGATCTTCTGCCGCTATTTATTAATACGTAAAAACAGAAGCTAATAGCAGTGATGCAATACAAATATTACAATAAAATATAATATTTTGCTGCAAACTTCACTTTTCTTTTAATGGAATTGATAAATTCTTCATGTAACTCAAGAGACTAATTTTACAAAAATCCTTTGCATTTTCTGCAATTCTGTTTATTCCTGTTGTTATTGTTATAGCCACTAAGTAACAGATTATTTTTGTATTTTTTACCAAACTCTGAAAATAAAACAAACTTAAAGACAGAATCGATTGGCTGTATTTCAAAAATCATTATTTCCATTTTTAAGATAAATATTTTCTCCCAAACCATTAAATATATCGGACCATTTAATTGCTTTAACAATTTAACTTTTGCATTTATTTCATGGTTAAATGACCAACAATGATCTACCATGGCTGATTTATCAGTCTATCTATATGTAATATTTCTAAAATGTTCCTTCAGTCTGGTTTCTAAGTTACATTTTGGTCCTTTCAATATAAACCTAGTCACAGTCTAAATAATTACAGTAAAACTTCTTTTGCATAACCCGGATCAATATTGAGAAAAAAATTATGTTGTTTAGCATAGTAAATGAAGACATGTTTTACAAATGATAAATTGCTATTCTCAGTAGGTACATTACTTGAATTCCCTTGCCAGTGGCGCCCCACCTTCTTGGGACCAGGTTGGAAGAGAAACTTTGATAAAGTTATGGAAAAAGTTATGGCCTGGTATGTGTGACTTGTCAGAAAACAAGATTGAAGAAGAAGGAAAAATAAGTGTGGAAGAAGATTTTATAGACATTTTTAAAAATGCAGATGGCTGTTGCGATGTTGATGAAGATATTGACAATGACAGAGGTTATAAACCGATTACAGCGGAAGGTATTATTGCATCATGCAGTGTTACTGAAAATTAAAATGAAGAGTATTCATTGATGAGCCAGCTGTGGTTATGACCTACGTACAAGCAGTAACAAGCATAGAGAAATTGATGCTTTATTTAAAAAATCAAGCCGAAACATTGTCAAATAAACTTCTAATGTTAAAGCAGATGTGAGATTATGCTGCTCATAAACAATTTACTAAACTGAGAAGGAAGCTCACTGCCTTATTTACTTCTGACTGGTTTGTAGCTATATTGTGTACAGTGCAAATATGTAGGCTATTGCAGTACATACAGTGTATGTGATTTTAGGTTGAAAATGTGCCGATAGTAGTTTCTTAACTCCATTAAAAATATTTCGGTTGTGTTCTATTTATCATTTTTCCACCATTCTCTGGATAATCTAATTTTCATTCACTTGGATCGGCCTTGGTCCAAGTTCATCCTAGTAAAAGAGGTTCTACTACAAATTAATAAATGCCAGATCTTTTATTATTGGAAATTTTTGCTTTTTTAGAAAAGTTTAGTAAATTTCTTATACTTCATTTATTTTGAGGAACCAAAATTATATAAAATTCTTTAAAAACTTGTATTAAACTTTTTATTAGTCCAAGGATGGTAAGTAAATTTTTTAAAATTATAATCATCTTTTATATTTATAAGGATAGAAATATCATTTACATGTTTTGATATTTAAATTTTTCATTCTTTTGATGTATAAAATCTTTGTTGAATCCATTAATAAAAACAGTATTATGTGTTTAGATTCTCTGTTAAATTTCTCTTTATACAGGGTATATTTATTAACCTGTAAATTAAACTATTAAAAGCAGCAAATTTATGTGAAAAAAGGTTAAAATTTTATTTTTATGTAATTATCAATATGAGTTGATTTCCTATAAATGCCATTGCATTTTCCTTGTAATTTCCACAAAGTAATTGTTGAAAGTGTTGACTATTTCCTTATGATTTCTAGTTACCTGGTTATTTATTCTTAACTGGATATTTCTTGGGAATGGCTGTACAATACATTTTTGGAAAGTGAATACCATTTTGAAAAAGTAGTAAAGCATTATTTTTTTTCAAGCCAATTTTACTTTTACATGAAATAGCATTCCTTAATTTATTAATCTACATAATTTCCACCAGTGTTCAGACACTTGTCATATCAGTTTTTCTATACCCTCTGCATATAAAATTCCCGCCAGTGATGCTAGCCATGACTGCACAACACTTTTTACTTCATTGTCAGATCCAAAGCACTTTCCGCGTAGCTCACACTTCATGTGCATGAGCAAGTGGTAGTCAGACTTTGCCAAGTTCTGGCTATATGGTGGATGATCGAAATGCTCCCAATGAAACCGTTGAATCACTTAAATTTATTGGGAGTCGATTAATGACACTAAACAACACTTACTTTTAAATTGAAAAGTAAGTGTTGTTTAGTGTCATTAATCGACTCCCAATAAATTTAATTTATACAACAACACTGTTTTCAACACTTCCATGAAAGGACGTTGAATCGCTGTTTGAGTGTCCCATCAGTATGGGATCCAATTCCTTTACTGAGCATTCCTCTCTGTTTGTTTTGAATAGTTTTCTTAAAGTCTCACAATATCATGCCACATTAATGGTTTTTTCCTCTCTGAAGAAATTCAGAAAGCAAAACCCCTTTCCTATCCCAAAACACAGTGCATATAATTTTTTGTGCTGACATTGTCGTTTTGAACTTCCGCTTTTTCCAAGAATGAGTGTGTCTGCACTTCATTGATTGTTGTTTGGATTCTGATGTGTCATGAACCCAAGTTTCTTCACCTGTCACAATTTAGTTTACATAAGTCCTCTCCCTCTTCACTGTACTGTGTGAAAAGTGCCAAAGCACTGCCAAGTC
Source organism: Mantis religiosa (assembly GCA_030765055.1). NCBI lineage: Eukaryota > Metazoa > Arthropoda > Insecta > Mantodea > Mantidae > Mantis > Mantis religiosa. Next base: position 320,046,302 of record CM060950.1, read on the forward strand.
TCTTGGTTTTGTGAACACCACTGAACATTTTTGGAACCCACCATGAACGCATGTGATAATCTAAGCTGTCTGTAACAATTTCATACAAAACTGTTCCTGAAATTTGCGGAAATTCATCTAAAATCGTTATCGTTGTTCAACATCTGTTCTTCTGGATTTTTTCATCAGCTTTCCTTACCAGATCATCATTGACAACAGAAGGCCAACCACTCCAAGCCTCATCGTGGATATTTATACAACCTTCATTAAACTTTCTAACCTACTTTCTCACCATTCCTTCACTCATTGCATCTTCATTGCAGACAGCTTTAACTTGACAATAAATTTCTACTGGTTTCACGTTCCTTGCATTCAGAAAGAAAATTACAGTACATATCTCACAGTTGGCGGGATCAGTAATTGTCTTAAACATTTTCAGTGTACACAGCAAACATAAAACACAACGTAGAGCAACCCAAATGTCAGTTGAGAATCAGTGAACAAGGAATACTAGTGCACATCTACACAATGCCAACTGCAGGCTGTGTCGACACTAGAATGAAACAGTACTGACTTCCCGAAAACGCCTCGTATCTGGTTAGTTTCTTGTTTTATTATCTCCCATATTGCCTTTTGGTTGTTCATCAAGATAAGTAATCTTGTAATCATTTTTCATTAGAATTGCAGCTTTTATGACATCTATTTTTTTGTACTTTCTAATTAATATCCCTTTATGGAAAGATAGAGTCAGACTGAAAAATTCAATGCCATAGCTGGGATTTGAATCACGGATCTTCTGGTCTCCGTCCAGCCGCTCTAACCCTTGAGCTACTATGGCCAACGTGCCGACATGACATTAAATTCTCCAACTGACTCATGTTTTTCCCGGTAAACCACTTAGGAGTTCTTATAAACACATGAGACAACTACAGTAATGACGAATTACAATGTTCTAGACGTTCTCGGGCTTCGAGCCAGGTAAGCAGATATATATACTGAGCGCCAAGAAAATGACGCGGACCAATCAGCGAGCAGCCTCGCGTTGGTGACTATGACAACCTCTCAGAAAACACTGCTGCTCTGGGTCACCCCAGCCCTAAGTCATTCAACATCCTGAAGATGGGAGAGATGTACGCTCCCGAAACGTTGATGTCTCAACATCTGCTTACCTGGCTCGAAGCCCGAGAACGTCTAGAACATATACGCCGCCAGGAAAGATTCAGCTCATATTTGACTTACAATGTGTAAGTACTTTAATGCCCTGGCTTAATAGTTAACCACTATTAGGTCAATTAATGGAAATTAATTGTTCTTTCACACTGGCCGTGTGTAGCCTAAGTATGGAAAGATAGAGTCAGACTGACTCTATGGCTATGGCATTGAATTTTTCAGTCTGACTCTATCTTTCCATACTTTAGCCTACACACGGCCAGTGTGAAAGAACAATTAATTTCCACTAATATCCCTTTAGTTATCCATTTGGACAACTGTTTAATGTTAATTGTTTCTGTTCAACAATGGGGAGCGCTAATTCATAATAATGCATTTTTTAATGTATTTAGGAATTTCTCACATATTTCATCTGCAGATTCTCCTGAATATGTTTCATTCCCTGTGTCTCTGCTCAGTGGATAATGGAAATAATTGTAATTTTCCCTATGCATTTGGTGAGCTTTTTTAAATATTGTGTATGGATATTCAAACTTACGTTTCTGGTTCCATTTCAGTGATATGGTCTGGGCAAAGTAGTCTGATAGGCAGGTATCAAATACATTAATCTCATAATCTGTTAAATTATATTTTATTATTATCTGATCAATTGCACTATTTCATATTTCTGTATCTGTGGTGGGCACCTTTACTGTTGGCTTCAATCCATACTTATTTAAGAAGATTACAAATTTTGATTTATCAATGCTGTTTGTTTAGAAAATGGATACCATATCTCCCAAAAGCATTACATTTTTGTTTGTCTTGTGCAGATCTGTTATAAATTTTTCATATTTTAGAAATGTGGAAAAGGCTTTTTAGTTATTCTGAGTTAGTGTAATATGCCTTAAAAATGTTTGACTTAATAAAGTTTTTAAATTGGTAATTAAGTATTATAGTTTCTAAGATAGAGTATATGTTGCAGCTTTTTGAATTAAAATTTCTCTTCAATTTTTTTTTCTTTATCATGCCATTATGAAAACTATTTGTAAAGTAGTATCAAGGAAAATTCATCAATTTGTAAATACTCTTAAAACTTACAAATTTAGCAATTTGGGGTTAAAGTTTGTGCGGGTCAACCTAGGGTCATGAAATTAATTAAAACCATAAAGCTTTTATCAAAACTTAATTTGAATGTATTTTCTTGCTACACTTTGCGGTCACTAGTACATAAACATACAATAACAATAAACTTCTGTCCTAGCTCCATATAGTATTTACTTCCAGCTACATTTTGTGCTGATCAACCCAGACACCTAAAGTAACAATCAACTTCTGGTCCCGAACTGAGAGGAAAGAGCCCCATAAAACAACACGGCTCACCAAAAGGCAACGCATGAAAACCCAAAGAGAGTATAAGGAAACCCGAACATGGAGGACTTAGCCAGAGACACAGACGTCACGCGAGCCAGGCACACACTACCCCTGCCGGCTTGAGGGAGCCACCCAAGAAGCCTCGGGCACCGCAGTGGCCCCAAAGAGGAACGGCGGGAAACCAAAGCAACGTGACAGCAACGCCTCAAACCGGAAGGGCAAGTAAAAAAAAGGTGCCGGAGGGAAAACAAACGGCACAAACACCCCCTTCCCCATCGGAAACACAGGGTGGAGAAGCTAAACGGAAAGAAAGGAAAGGCTGAAAGAAACAAAGGCAAGGAAGAAGGCCCCCCCCCAGACCCCGGAAGGATGAAGCCCGAAGAAGGAAACCCGAGGAGACTCGGACAAACACCAAACATCATAGAAAGTCTGCCCCGGTTAGCAATGAATATGTGTACTGCATACACTGGTTGAGTCTTTCCACCTTCACAGCTGTGACATACCATACGTCACTCTTACACTGAGAACACTGTCTCCTTTTACACACATACAGTCGGGACGTAGAGAGCAGGTGTGAAGCTGAGTTTCCTTTTTTTTTTCACCCTCACAACCCTGACATAGAGAGCAGGTGTTTTTTTTTTTCACCCTCACAGCTGTGACATAACATACGTCACTCTTTCCCTGAGAAAACTGTCTCATTTTACACACGCACAGCCATGACGTAGAGAGCAGGTCGCCTGAACACTGGCGGCAAGTCTTTCAGGGGCAGAAGTAAACAGAGGCAAAACGTTACCAAAGGGCAGCAGACTAGTCCTCTGAAATGTCTTACAACAGCCAGGCAGGTCACAAAAGGGTGACTAAAGCAATAGACGGGTGACGTGGCTTGAAGTCGAATAAGCAGAAGAAGCGAAGCTAGCTCCCACGTGGCGACTCTCCCGAGATTGTGAAGAAGAAGCAGGGCAAATGTGAAGCTCACTGCCACACCGGGTCCGCCGGGTGGGTCTGGCGCGAGGCGGAAAAATCAAGGATGGCAGAACAGGCAAGGACCACGGAAGGAGATGAAGAGGCTGAAACATAAAACAAAATCCAGAAACGGAACCAAAAGCAGAAGTGGTAACCTAAGAATATTAATCAGCAAAATTTGTAGAATATTTTTAGGTCATAAGGGGCAGAAATATCTTTGAAGGACAAGTAATAAATATTTTCAAACGAGTAACAGTAATAAATCTCTTTAAATAAATAACAATAAGGATAAATACCATTGAAGTGACCAATACTAATAAACACTTTCAAGAGTAACATTAATAAATTTCTGTAACTGCATAACAATAATCCAAATTTTAACAATATAGAAAAAATACCTTTAGACAATATTAAACACATCAACATAATTGGACACATTATATATATATATATATAAACAAGTAAATAACACACTATAACAGAGATACCCAACAATATTTTAAATAACACTCACACACACAAAAACACACATAGAAAGAAAGAGAAAGAGAGAGATATGCCGGCATAGAAAGAGAGAGGAAAGTGAAAGTGAGTTCGTGCCTGTCAGCACGGCACGCGAGCGACACGCAACACAACACAACCGTGCCCCGAGGTCAAGAGCGCAGAAGCAAAACAAACACGGGGACAAAAACAAACACTGAAATACCAAAACAAACAGTGCAAAACAAAACAAACATTAAATCCTAGCGTCAGGGCACGGTTTCAACTTAGTGATGTGGGCTCGACGCATTTCATGGGTTTTACAGTGCTCCAGAGTAACGGACACGCCCTTAAAAATGTTAATGATCTTATAGGGGCCAGAGTAACGCAGAGCTAATTTAGCAGCAAAAGCGTCCTTACGCGAACTTATAGGGAAAGATTTACACATAACCAGTTGACCGACCGCGAAAGGAGGTTTTCTATTTTCATCATAACGCCTTTTGTTGAGCTCATGCGCAGATTTTAAATTATTAAAAGCTCTCCTCCAGTTCTGTCTAATAATTTCGGGTGAAAAGGTCTGAGGAAGTAGATCATTTAAGGACCACATATTCGCCAAGGGGGAACTGGGTACAAAAGCAAACATTAAACTGAAGGGGGTGGTCTGGTGAGCTTCATGACGAGCAGAGTTAAAAGCAAATTGCAATTTACCCAAGTTAGTACCCCACTGATTGTGGTGCTCATGATGGAAAGCAATCAAAGCGGATTTCAAATTTCTATTAACCCTCTCGGCTTGGGAAGGATTAGGGTAATATGGGGTGGTAGTGATATGTCTTGCCCCCCACTGAAAACAGAATTGTTTAAACCAATTGGAAGTGAACTGTGAGCCATTGTCAGACACAACGTAACGTGGAGCACCAAAAGCAGCAATGATGTTATTCAGGACCTTCGTAGCAGTACGAGCCGTGGCACGTGGTACGGCCGAAATCCACACAAACTTAGAAAAGGCATCAACAACAACAAGAGCATAAGTATTACTTTGAATCGACCGGGGAAATGGGCCTATAAAATCTACAAATAATTTTTCCAGCGGCTTAGATGCCACGTCAGACGCGAGACCACCCCACGTGGTTCGCTGCGCCGGCTTAGCCATGGAACAAATACTTTAACACGGGTCACAATATCGCGATCCATGCCTTTCCATATAAAGCGCTCACGTATTTTATCGCGAGTCTTGTTTATTCCAAGATGCCCACCAAAGGGTGAAAGATGAAAGTAAGCAAACACCATGGGAATGATACTATCGGGCAAAACGATCTTAAATTTGCCGTCAAAATTAGCACGCGCCATAAGAACACCATCACGTAAGCAATACGGCGGGACAGGATGGCCATCCTTGAACTGCTGTATAATCTGATTAGTGCAAGCATCCTTGCACTGATGCTCAGCGATGCTGGTAAACATTTCGGGGAACAACAGACAGGCGTTAGGACCAGAAATGGTCCCCGAAGATGGTAACGGGGGCGGTTCCTCAGAAAACATGAGTGTAAGGGCGTCTGCAACAACATTATCATAACCACGAATGTGCCTCGGTGTAAACTTACACGCACCAATCCGCACGCCCCAGCGGGTGAGCCTACCGGTCTTACGTGGTATCCCTAATGCCCACGTGAGAGCCTGGTTATCACACTCCAATATGAAAGATACATGTTCCAGGTAGGGTTTATACTTCTTGAGACCAAACAAAACTGCCAAGGTTTCGAGCTCATAGATGGAAAACTTGCGTTCAGCTTCAGATAGAGTTCGCAAAGCATAGCAAATGGGACGGCGCCCCTCCGGAAAATCCTGGAGAAGAACCACCGCCAGGGAATAACTAGAAGCGTCAGTCTGAAGAATAAAAGTTCTATTGAAATCTGGAAATGCCAAAACAGGAGGAGAAGAAATGGCGGACTTAAGGTCTTCGAACGCACGCTGTTGTTCATCACCCCAGACGTATTTAATACCCTTACACTGAAGGCGATTCAAAGGTTCAACCCGGGCAGCGAAGGAAGGAATAAACTTGGAGAAGAAATTCGCCATACCAACAAAACGAGCCAATGCACGTAAGTTCTTAGGGGGTGGAAAATTGCGCACGGCTTTGGTGCGTTCTAAATCAATAGTAATGCCGGCGGGTGACACCCAATGACCCAAGAAAGAAATCTCTGCGGTAGCAAACTTCACTTTAGACCTTTTAACCGTGAGGCCAGCCTTCTGTAAGCGATCAAAAACCTCACGTAAATGTGAGATATGGGAATCAAAATCAGGAGAGTACACTACCAGGTCGTCTAAATAGTGGTAAAGAAATTTAAATTTAATGTCAGAAAACAAATTGTCCCAGAGGCGGGAAAGGACCTGCGCACCGGTAGCAATCCCAAAGGGAATCCTATTAAACTCAATTTCCACGGAGATGAAAAAGCAGTCACATGTTTACATTCATCCGACAATGGAATCTGATGATAGGCACTGTTTAAATCCAGAGTCGTAAACACGCGTGCTCCAGCAAAGTGATGGGCGGCAATATGGAGGTCTGGCATGGGAGTAGATTCAATAAGTATTTTTTTATTGAGTTGGTGATAATCCACGACAGGACGGAAATCATTGTCACCCTTAGGAACTAAGAAAACCGGGCTACTATAAGACGAAGTGGAAGGTCTAATGATACCCTTATCCAACATATCAGTCACCTCCCTTCTAGCTACCGCCCTATTTCCCTCACCAGTTGCGTATGCAAGGTGATGGAACGCATGATAAATGGGCGGTTGGTATGGTGGCTGGAAACGCACAACCTACTGAATAACATCCAGTGCGGTTTCCGACGACGCCGTTCAACAGTGGATCATCTTGTGTCCATGTCGACACAGATTATGAACGGATTTCTTAAGAACTGTCAAACAGTCGGAATATTTTTTGACCTCGAAAAGGCTTATGATACGTGTTGGCGGGCAGGGTTGCTACGTACTCTGCACACCTGGAATATACGTGGACGCCTACCACTCTTCCTTCAGGAATTCCTGAAAGACCGCGTATTCCGAGTAAGGGTTGGCTCGGTTTTTTCGAACCTTTTTGTTCAAGAGAACGGTGTACCACAGGGATCGGTACTAAGTGTTACGTTGTTTGCTATTGCGATTAATTCTATCTCGAAATGTGTACCTCCAGGTGTCTCGTCATGCCTATTTGTAGACGACTTTGCAGTCTACTGTACATCTCAGCGCACTCCGTTTTTAGAGCGCCGTCTTCAGACCACCTTGGACAACCTTAAGAGTTGGAGTTTAAAAAACGGCTTCCGTTTTTCCGCTGAGAAAACCATCTGTGTAAACTTCTGGCGTCAGCTGAGTCGACTACCTCCAAGGCTCCGGCTAGGCGCTGATCTACTACCTTTTGCAGATGAGGCGAGGTTCCTTGGATTAATATTTGATAGAAAACTTAGTTGGTCGTCGCATATAGCACAACTGAAAGCACGATGTGACCGATCTTTGAATATCTTGCGGGTACTAAGTGGAAAATCGTGGGGAGCGGATCGTGCAGTGTTATTGCGACTTTATCGGGCACTCATCCGTTCCAAATTAGACTATGGTAGTATCGTTTATGGCTCAGCACGACCATCTGTGCTGAAGAGATTAGACACAGTCCATAACTGTGGCATACGTATAGCTGTTGGGGCATTTCCAACGAGCCGAGTTATAAGCCTGTATGCGGAGTCTGCAGAACCTCCTCTGCAGTACAGGCGCAACATGTTATTAGCCAATTATGGCTGTGGACTTAATTGCATGCCCACACATCCATCGTTTACGCCGTTCTTTAATACCTTCATGGACGTGCGTTATAGGAACACTACTATTAAACCAAAGCCACCTGGTTTTCGTTTCCGGGAGCTCCTTAGACATCTTGATACTGACATGCCCAAGATGTATCCTAGGGGGGAGAGGACATACCCTCCTTGGTTGTGCAGAGCGTCCCCGGTTGATCTGGGCATGACTAAATATGATAAATCTACCATGTCTATGTCTAGTATCCGCACATGTTTTTTAGAATTTTTATCGCGATATGAGGACCATTTTGTAATTTATACTGATGGCTCCAAGAACTCAAATGGCGTTGGTTGTGCTTACGTGTGTGGAACCGAACCCTATACATTCGGATTCCACACTAGCACTTCCATTTTTACTGCAGAGCTTTATGCAATATACCGGGCCATTTTACACGTACGCCGACGAAAGTTGGGGGACTGCTTAATCCTGAGTGATTCCCTCAGTGCACTTCAAAGCCTACGGCAGCTCTACAACTACCACCCTATTGTGCAGCGTATACAGGATGCCCTCCACGTTTTACACGCTTCTGGCGTTAACGTGGTGTGTGCATGGATCCCTGGTCACGTGGGCTTGCGGGGGAATGAAATGGCGGATTCAGCAGCCAAGACGGCTATCATGAAGCCCAGGGTTAAAATACCATCTGTGACATCGGAAGACTTTAGGGCCGAATTGCGGAGAGCTGTGCAAACCTGCTGGCAGGAAGAGTGGTATGCTCTCCGCAATAATAAACTTAGATCTGTCAAAGAACTTCCGATTCCCTGGGTTACCTCCTGTCGGTCATCTCGTCGCGAGGAGGTGAGTTTGGCTCGGTTACGAATTGGGCACTGCATTTTTACTCATAGTTTTCTTTTTAAAAAGGAGCCTTCTCCACTATGTCCGTTTTGTAATGAAGCGTTGTCTGTACGACACGTGCTGCTAGAGTGTTTTCACCTAGCAGACCTTAGGACGTCTCTGCAGCTGCCGGTCAGCTTTGCAGAAATTCTAGCGGACGATCACGCAGTAGTGGAGAAGGTTTTTAGATTCTTTTCGAGATTAGATTTTAGGATTTAGCAAATAGAATTTATGGTTTTTGGATGACATTTTTATTTTATTTATTTATTTATTTATTTATTTATTTTTTTTTTTTTCAAGGCGTATGTATTTTTTGTCTTTTTTAACATATACTGTTTTTAGAATAATTTATATCTGGCTTTTGCCATGACCAGTTTCATTTAAAAAGGGCGCTGATGACCTCTGTAGTTGAGCGCCCTTATACTCATCATCACTCACTCACTCCAACATATCATTGATTTTAGTCTTCAAAATGGCCATCTTGGGCGGTGTCAGACGGTACGGAGAAAGCTTAACAGGGGACGGGTCAGTCAGCTGAATATCGTAGGTAATAAGATGAGTAACACCCAATCGGTCGGAAATCAAGGAGGAAAATTCCTGGACCAAACCTTCCACCACTGCGGCTTGTTGGTGAGTCAAATGAGACAAGGAAATATCTGCCTCACGCTTGTTTAATAGCGTGACGTTACCTAGACGAGGACGAGGTGGAACGTCGTATATTTTCTCCTGAAAAGGTACACTACTTCCAGTCGCGAACCCGAAAGTGGCTTGTTTCTTCGCAAAATCTAAACACAAACGGGAGTGTGACATAAAATCGGCCCCCAAGATTACAGAATAGGGTAGATCAGGGACCAAATAGCACTCATGTTTCCAAGTGAATTTAGGAAAGCGGATAGTACACGTAACCTTGCTAGACATGTTAAAGAACTGACCATTAACTGCCAAACATTGCACCTGACAGCTCACCTCCATGGGAGGAGGTGCCAATGTATTGCGAAAATATACTTGATTAATGAGAGAAAATGAGCTACCGGAATCAAGGAGAGCTAAAACGCTCACCTTACCGACAACAACCTGCACAAGAGGTTTAAATGAATGGGGTAGAGCCAAAATGTGCCGCAATGAGGCCAAACTTGCGCTAATGGCAGGGAACTTCTGGCGTCAAATGGGGCGCTGCCGGAAATGACTATCACGTCCAGATTTCGAAAGGTCCATGCCCGTTGGGCGAGGGGAAACTACAGTTCTTAACCATATGTCCTACCTCCTGACAACGGTAGCATCTTAACCGGAGCCCCTGAGGTGATGACCCAGGTCGGACGCTGGGTGCTAAAACATCTCCACGAATCACTCGTGGTGGGGGAGGTGAATTCAACACTTCACCAAGCGAGATCGATCTACAGAAGAACACTCATTAAGCAGGGGCACTAAAGATTCCAATGCCGTGAACGTATTAGGGCGTGTCGCGAAAACAAGACTGGAGCGAGCTTCGGGATTCAAACCCGAAATTATGACATCACAAACTGCCTGCTCTGTATCTGAGAGACGTAAGGCCAAGGCCACGTCTCTGACCCGTTCCATATACTGGACAAACGGTTCGGCCAGACCTTGAGGTCGTAAATAATGACCTTGCAATAATTTTAACGACTCACGACGCGGGATAAAGAACTCCAAAACCAAAGTATGAAAAGTGCTTAAAGGGTCAGCTGATTGCCTTGCTCTAAGCAAAAGATTCAAAACTACACCTTTGACCTTAGTCGCAACTGCCTGCATCATTAAATCGGAAGAAACCGAGTGCACCATGGCTACCTTGTTAAGTTTTACTAGGAATTTCAAAAACGTGAAAGCCGACAGCACATCCGACACCTCGAAGATATCTTCTGCCTCCACCAACTGTTGTAAAGGGTGTATGATTTTTAAGGCACGAAATGGCGTCGAAAGAGAAGCTACGGCACTTACAGCCGGGGAAGACGAGGTCTCCGGAAAAATACAGCTTAGCGTCTTCTCCCCCTTGACGAGCCATGGCGTTAAATTTCTCGAGGAGCGCCTCAAAATTTTGTTTGCGTGTCTTAACACGAGGTAAAACCTCGGAACGCGGACAATAGGTAATGAGATAATCTAACCTGTTGATATAATGCTGGATGCGCGCCAATAAACGGACCTGCTGTCCTCTTGAAGGGGACCCCTCGCGCTCCAAATCTTGGATAACCTCACCCAACTCTAAAATCGCTTCAAAACACACTTGAGGGGATTGGACAACTAAATCATGCTTATCAGGTAAAGCAATGAACGGTTTGTCCTTAACAAGACGCAATGCGTCTAATATGGCCGCCCAGTCGGCTGCAGGAGAGACCTGCCCATCACGAATTAACAACTCAAAAAGCAGCTCACCTTTACGCAAGCGCTCAACATTTGCTAAGGAAGACGCCATTCCTAACTGCCTCAGGATACAGTAGTAGACACAAAGAACTCCAAAAGCAACAAACACGAACGTGCGGAAACCAAGCCGAGAGCCAAGCATCAAATGAACCACGCTCTGCTACCAATTTGTGCGGGCCAACCCAGGGTCATGAAATTAATTAAAACCATAAAGCTTTTATCAAACCTTAATTTGAATTTATTTTCTTGCTACACTTTGCACTCACCAGTACATAAACATACAATAACAATAAACTTCTGTCCTATCTCCATATAGTATTTACTTCCAGCTGCATTTTGTACTGATCAACCCAGACACATAAAGTAACAATTAACTTCTGGTCCCGAACTGAGAGGAAAGAGCTCCATAAAACAACACGGCTCACCAAAGGGCAACGCATGAAAACCCAAAGAGAGTATAAGGAAACCCGAACATGGAGGACTTACCCAGAGACACAGACGCGACGCGAGCCAGGCACACACTACCCCTGCCGGTTTGAGGGAGCCACCCAAGGAGCCTCGGGCACTGCAGCGCCCCCAAAGAGGAACGGGGGAAAGCCAAAGCAACGTGACAGCAACGCCTCGAACCGGAAGGGCAAGTAAAAAAAAGGTGCCGGAGGGAAATCAAACGACACAAGTTCATGTTGTTTATACAAATATGTATGGACTTTTCTGTAAATACCATTAGCTATGTTAGCCATTTGCTTATTCATTAATTTGAGAAAGAGAATTAACTATCAGTTTCCACTTCCAAAGTTGGTTTTATAGTTTTTTCTTGCACATATTGTCACATACCATTTTGAGGTATTGAATGTTAATCTATTTTTTTATATTTAAATTGGATCGTAAATTTTTTATATTTTCTGGAAAATTTATATTCCTACATCCTTTCTTAGGTTGACAAACTTAACTGATTGTAAAAGTAACAGGAAATTCTTAACTCATGTTGTGGAACAATCCTCACAGATTTTATCATGATATCAGCATACTCATGACTTTCTTTCATAGTGTCATGAACTTAGCAACAGCTCATCACTTCATGTAACCATTGAATGGCACATGTCACTATGGAGAATTCGAGAATACTTACATAGCACTATGGGTTTTGCTGAGGTAGCCTAAACCCAGGGCAGTGACATACCATTCTTGCTAGAGTTTCCGGATCATTGACCGGGCTCCCTCCCTAGGTCAAGGGACGGTACTTAAAGCTGCAGTTTTTGGCAGCCGGGTTAGTCTTTAGTGATACTTCCTGGAGCATGTTGCTTGGATGAAGCTTTGCACCATTTCTCTGCTTACAATGACACATCCCTAAAGTGATCCCTGACGAGGGGAACACTTTAACAATTAACTGAGCTAGAGCCCTCAAGCTCAATTTGTAATCTTATTTACTATCCAAAGCTACTATAATCTTCGCAAAAGTTAAAGGCATATGGAGGCGGGCCCTACTGCAAACTACACCAAATCCTAAGCTTGCTTCTTCTCCTACCAGCACTGCCAAATGTGGTACACACATCTCAGGCACTTGAACTGAGAACATTATCTAATTAATTACCCTTGCATATTAATATTTGAAAATGACAGAATCCGATCTCATAATAAGAAAGAATTGTATTTTCTGATCATGACCGCACAAAAATCCAATCTCTACAATACTTAGAATGCGAGCGATGCACATTATATCTTTCATATGGTTATGGTTACCCAACATCCATTCATTCAACACAGATAAGCCTGGAAAACAACAACATTCCTTCCTGACAACACTTATCTCAAGCATAAATAAACAGTTCACCTACTGCATGCAGTTTGAAACAGATCGAGTTAATATTCAGTTCATTTTCAGACTAGTGGTTTGTTATTTTGTTAAAGTGAATGGCATTGTTAAGTCGTGAGTCAAATTTAAGCTGAAATATTGCTAGTGTTACATCAAATTATTATTATATACATATATTTTCCCCGTGTTTGTGATCTGAATGCGTAAACAGGTCCCTCAAAGCTCGGACAAGTGATTTTTTGATCAACAAACGTGAAGTGATTCATTCTCAGGGCAGAAGAATTATATTTAATATGAACAAACTTTTAAGAAAGCTCTCCAATTCAGAATATAGGGCAAGTATAGATTTTTCAAAAACCCAGCAATTAACAATAGAAGCTTGAAGTGTAGGTAGTGCACACACAGTGTCACGAATTTGTAGTGAAGCAGTTTCATGCTTAGTAAAAGGGAGTGTTCCTGTATTTCAATCTCCGGGAAAGACCCATGAAGTTGGAAAGCAGGTTACTGGATTGAAAACCATGCTTGCTGTTCCACTGCTGTGATATGTGTCAAGGTAAGATTTTAATGTTTCAGAAATATTTAATGTGCTGTTTAATTACAGGAAAAATATGCAGAACCTTTGCTGGCATGTAAAAGGTGTTATGTACAGAACCTCTGTCAGTACAACCACCACACTTTGGCCAGCGTTCATATGCCTTTAACTTTTACGAGCGATATAGCTACTGCTAGCTCTGTTTGGCGCTAACTAGATTTTATGGTGTTTGTCATTTACAAAGTGTAGAATAAACAGGGTCTATGGTGCATCTGCAGATGTGTCTACTATCTGATTCCTGCTATGTACCCTAGTCACCCTCTCAACCCCAAGGGTGTGACAATTGAATTGTAATTTATCTCGAACAATATCAAGAATATAATTCAGCTATTATAGCCTATTTTGCAATTAATTTATAAAGTGTATTTAAAAAAAGCTCTTGTATAGGTGAATAAGAAAAGGTGATACTATGAATTGAAATAATAATTATTATTTCTTCCTGTAATTGTATGACAATATTGACACATTAATTGGTATAATAAATAGTAAATGCTGAATAATTGCAGCAGTTTATAATTCAGTGAGATGTAATCTTATAAACATAACATTATTACAAAAAACAAGTCCATATCGTGTCCATGGCTGGTATACAATGGTGTCACAGAATGCATCTCTTTAGCTTCGTCCCACTGAATCCTCTCATAATTATAATAATAGTGAGAATGTTCACACTTAGTATATTGTTTCATATGTTTCTTGCATATTCACATAGGGAATCCCTCCTTTTTTCTCACACTGTAATGTGTGAAGAAAAAATTGAGTCTCATAATTCATTCATAATTAAGTCTCAGTTACCTAATGTGCCCAGATAGCCGAGCGGTTAGACAAATATGTAGGAGCTAGACCTATAAAGGTTTGAATCCCAGACATCATTTTGACTTTTCTTATTTCTACAATAAAAAAAATGTGTATTATGCACATTGTAATATAACTTACAATTGCTAAGGTTTACTTGATTTTATGACATTTATGTTCACACACTATACTCTGTTTTTAAACTAACTAAAATAAATGTTTTATTCCTATATGCAAAATCAAATAAAAATAGAAATTAACTTAGTAGCAGGAGTTTAAACCCTCTGCTTCTATTACTGCCCTCGTTCTACAGGGCATGGATGAGACCAAATCCATAGTGAAATTTTCACGAGAGGATACTTTGCATTATATGTCAGCACCATTCATAACAGATGAATGAACCTGAGTGTTTGAACAATCAATATTAAGGCAATTTTCTAATAACATTGCATTTATTTTGAAAACCATAATTTTATTTGCATTTTCATAAATTAATGGGTTTAAAATATTATTTATCTTCTGCAAGAAAAACATAAAGCATTGATAATAAAGTAGCAGTAAAAAGAAACATGCACATCAAGGATTCAAACTCATGTTGGTCTACTTACGAGATACATACATTTTACCGCTCGGCTACCACACATATACCAAAGATGCAAGGCAACTCCCTATCTATCGCATAGCTTTGAAATGAAGCCAGGTATTTAAGCATATATTGCAAAAATTAAAAGTCCTTTCACATTAGCCATGTGTAGGCCAAAGTAGAAAAGGTAGAGTCAGACAAAACTTCAATGCCATAGCCG
Organism: Mantis religiosa; assembly: GCA_030765055.1. Classification (NCBI taxonomy): domain Eukaryota; kingdom Metazoa; phylum Arthropoda; class Insecta; order Mantodea; family Mantidae; genus Mantis; species Mantis religiosa. The sequence continues at coordinate 320,061,302 of CM060950.1, forward strand.
AGATTCAAGTCATTGAACTTTTCGGTCAGACTCTTACCTTTCCAAAGTGTACATTGTGAATGCAGCATCAATGAATGCTTCCAATGTTTTCTTAATCAAACTTTGTCTCTGGCAGCTGCTCTTTTTGTGTGTGTGTGTGGGTGGGTGGGTGGGTGGGTGCGTGCGTGCGTGCGGGGGGGGGTGTGCGTGTGCGTTTTTTCTAGAGCAAACAGAAGCACTAGTTGGTAAAAGGCATAAATGATTTGTTATATATCCTCATTTAACATGCACTGTTCATTAAATTCCCACCAGATGCAGAGACAGCCAATGTAAAAATTGCACCAGTATTACACACATTCTCTTAGAGTGCAAGCCATTAAGCAAACAAAATAGACAAAAATATATTTTGTAGTGCTCTCTCTGTAATACCACAAACTGTCACATCTAGAAAATACAGTATCTAGTGCTGATTTGATTTCAACTCCTATAATCTCACTCAGAACTGAGTCAACAGTTATGAAATTTTAACATTGCATGCTCTGTTCGATTTTCCTCGTTGTCAGCTGTTAGTGTGCTACAATTCAACTAACCACTCTTGAGTTGAGCATTGGTTTTAAGCTGCTGCAGTATCTTCTTCTTCCCTTTTTTTTTTTTAATGCAGTCCCATTGCAAGTAGATTTTTGCAGGAAAAAGTAAGAACTAAACAGCTATATGGACTTATTCTAAATTTAAATCGAAATCAAAAATCTTAGGGAGGAGTAAACAAAGCAAGTATATTGAAACATGGGAATCTATAGGTGTGATGTTCATAAAGCACTCTTTTCCTTTCCGTGTTAGTTATTAGAAAACAGTGATGTGTGAGTAGAGAGGTAGTGACAGATCTTAGGCATATTAATGGATTAATAAATAGGCATAATGTAAATAATAAACATATAAAACAGACCATTGATCTTAATGCATTAGATAATGCTAATATTGCAACAATATTAAGTTGTAATTTGCTTTCTAGAATTATAATTCAATAATTATTGATTGTATCAAATTTTGTGCTACTTTCATGCTGATTTTGTGTGAGCACTACAAGATAGAAACATAAAAAAATCCAGATGTCTGTTTATTTCTATAAGATTTAACTTCTGAAATACAGTGTAGTGGAAAGATCACGTAGCAGGTGATTGAATTTTTAAGGGATTTCAAAATCAACCCAAAAGTAGCTGTTGGCTACACGTTGGATAGTTGTGAAGTAATGTCAGAAAAAATAACAGAACTTATAGCTCTAAAATAAATAGTGGCAGAGTTATGCATTGAAAACAGAAATTTAGGTTCAAAACTAGTCAGCACAACATAACACACCATGCCTCACCACATCATGTATATGTTTTATTACTTTCCTTGACATAATTTTAATTAATCTGTGATCTGCATTGGTCATTAAGGAGAATCGGAAAGCCCTATCTTGCCAGTGTTAGTGTTTGACCCCTTATCTCAGCAACTATTTAATATAATAAGCTAAACTTTTTAAGGTATATTCAACAATACCTTTACAGTTGATTGATGAAAAATAAAATACTCCTGTTCTTTAGAAGGAATGTTATGACTTTTTAAATAAAGCTGCTAAAATTTTATTGAAAAGTTGGAGTTTTTAAATTTAAAAAAAAAAAAAAAACTAATCCATGTACATGGCCATTTTAGATGTAAGTGTGTGGTAAAAAATGTTGGCCCTTAGTGTCCATTAGTTTCTGAGATAATGGGGCCTTTGTATAGAAATTGCTTTCAAACAAAAAATGTCAAAAAAAAAAAAATCCTCTAACTTCAGAGTCCTCTCTGTCATCTACTTGGATGTGGTTCCTTTTTCTTCGTTTTAGTCACCTAGCCTCCTGAGACGTATTTTCTGCCACCTCTTTTGCCTTACATTCCCTTTCGCATCTAGCTCTTTTAGAGTATTTCTGATATACCCAGTAGACATTCCCATTTCACTCAGTACAGTTATTCTACCAGCATTCACTTCATTACATGTGATAACTGCATAATTTGCACCAAGATGTAGAGTTTTTAGACCAACAAAACCATTTTTAATTACTCCAGACCAAGCTACACTGTTAAAAGATTCATTCCCATTTTGAGCTTTCCCTGTCAACACTTTTTGAGTAATTCTGGATTAGCCGGAATTACATAAATAGGTTTCAATGTCAAAATTACTGCCTTAAGAATGGAATTCTTGTGATGAAATTCATGCACTTCACCACCAGCTTCTCCTTTTTTTATATTTGCACCAATAAACAGTGCAGAATTTGTGTGGTGGTTTGATATCAGTGGAAGCTTTGTAAAAGTAGGTAGCCCACATTGCTCAAGTCATGACCTCAATGTTATTTTAATTTTCTCTTATAGCCTTCCCATAATATTCAGTTAACTGAATGATGGTTGAGTCTGTCAGTCATCCTGATTGTTTTAGCATCAGTTAATTTTGTTTATCCAAGTGTCTTAAGTTTTCTCATCTTGTACACATTCTTTTTTGCACATGGCAGAAACATTCTTGATTGGCAGTAAATCACCATAAGGTTTAGCTAGATTTGAAGGAGCTGGAATCACCATCCTGATATTATTTAAAAAAAAATAAACTGACACTAATATTCGCAAAGTTATTGATGTTTTACCAATTGAGTGTACCAAAATTTTCTATAAAACTACTATGCAGGATTATTTTCAACAATATTTTTAAACTATTTACAATTATTGTATCTCTACGAAAGTTACACCAAAATGAATGGGAACAATGGAAAAAAATCACAATTCCGATTTTGACTCCTCTTAAAGTTAAAATGTTGCAGCTAATTTATTAAAAATAATACAGTTAACATTTAGGCATATCTTGTGAAAATCCATTTTCACCTCATATTTGTACTATTGCCAGAAAAATAGATACCTACTACAGTAGTAAAGTTAGACACATTACTGAACGTTTTTCCAACTTTCTTTCCAGGTATAATGTATGTGTGTGGTGTGTGCGTGCGTGCGCACGTGCGTAAATAGTATTTTGTCTGCAATGAGATCCTTTTCATATAGAATAATAAAGTTTAATAAATTCCAAAAGCTAATCAATAAGGGGTAGAGAAAAAAGAAGTAACAGGGGTATGTGAAAATAATGAAATGAGGAGCTAAATCATCCAGGAAAAAACTGGAATAAGAGAAAAATAGATTAAAGAGAGCTTAAAAAGTACATGTTAATTGTGTCATTCTTGTGTCTGTAAATACCTATTGCAGTCAGGGATAGCCCAAGATGTATTGACATTTAGTACTCAGTAAAATTATTTCAATTTAATGTGTTAATTTTTCTGCATGAATAATTTTTTTCTAAATGGAGAGTTCTGCTGGTTTTTACATTCATCATTCCTATAATTAATATCAATCAACAAAATTTAAATTGTTTAAGAAATATATCTCCTGATAATGCCTTATTATTATTACAATCCTATTTGCACCTCCCCAAAATCTGGCCAGTTTTAAGCTGTCAGTTATAAATACAACATATTAGCAAGCACATGTGCAAAAAGTGTCAAGTCCCGTAAGCACATTAGCACTAGCAGAAGTCTCTTTAGTATTGTTACAAGAATCTTTGACATAAGCTAGCATTTAGGACGTTTTTTTTACAGGCATGTGCCTTGAAATACATTGCAGAAAAACAGAGATAGTCTTAATTACATAGGTTTTCTCATTTGCAATTGTTATAGTATGACCAGCTGAATAGAATCAATTATAGGATATGATTGTATTCACTTCTTTGAATAATGATACAGATGCATTACATTTATTTCAGGCTCTTCAAGATGTTTAGACAAACAGCATTTTCCTTGATATCACTGAGGAAATATGAACTCCACATTATATATATATTTATACATCATGAAGTATTTTATAGCTTTTGATTGTAAATCTTCTTTGTATTAACGTTTGTTTTACTGCAAAGAGAAATTTTGGAATTATGTATGTAAATATATAATAATCACAGTGTATTGCGATAAAATAGAAACAGCATATGTGCTGCTTGTACATGATCTACCAATGCTCATATTCTATTTCTTTGATACTTGTATTAGACTTAACATAGTCTTGTGATACTATTTATTTAATACAGCAATATATTAAATATATTTAATATGATAACTTTCCATAACATGTTAATAATAATGAAGTGCATTAAACAGTAAGCATTTCTGATAAGTAACTGTTCCATAACAAATTTGATGACATCAAGATATATTGTAACATTAGTTATTTATCTATTAGATATTTTAATTTTACTATCACTTCAATTTTTGTACAAATGCAGAAGATATTTTTATTAGTACAGGTTTTAAGAATGTATCTTTTGCGGCATTGACTCAGGGATTGAAGTGGTTTCAGTTGATAAATATTTTTCACTGATGATGGATTCTTGTCCCTGTTTTATTATTTGGCTCATAAAAGATATGGAAGGGCTTGGATTTTGATGAAGTAAAGGTGATTGAATGTACAGTATTCATTTTATTTAGAGTATATGATATCAGATGTTAGTGTTTAAGGGTTCTGATGATATTGGACACTTGTGATGTGCAGAGTATTTTGTTAAATAGAAGATGGTGCTTTTTCAGCAGTCATGTAATTAGATGCATCCAGTCATCATTTAAATAAGTCCTACTTGATTCTTAATATAAGTACTATAAACAGACCCTATAAATTTGTACACTTAAACAATTTTATAAGCATTTAAAAGAATATAATTAATAGCATTTGTGTTGAATGAGCTAAGGAATAAGTACCATTCATGCAAGATTGTGGATGCTAGTTTTGTAAAGAAGTCCAAATAGAAGGGGGAGAAGAATGCTGCATATATTTTTATCAAAGTACTCACAAGCAAAGAGAATTGTGCAACTCAATCTGGGTAATATTTACTTCAACCTGAGCATTTAGTATGTACATATAAAAGCAAGATAAAAAAATAGAGATAAATGCAAAATAAGCTTATGTACTACATATGTTTTGTAGTTGCTAGAAATTGTGAGAAAACTAAGTCAGGAATGATAGCAATAATATACTCTAAGAGTTTAGTGTCATTAATTGACTCACATTTAAATTTAAAAGACTAATGATTCACTGTCTGAGATGTGTAAGGTTAGCTAATGATGAGAAACTTAAATAAATCTTTATTTTATATATGTTTACAAGAAATTAAACATTTGTACTACAGTAAGTCTTATATCTCTCCTATGATGGAACATCTAAAATTTTGAAGCATATGATTATTCATCAGTAGCAGAAAATAAATTAGTAACATGACAGAGAACATAACTTAGTATAATTTTGAAAGATTGTGCTTACTTGTCTCGGGGAAAAGGTTGTTCCACTTCTTTTTTAAGTACAGTCAAGTTTATGCTATATTTTGATGTTGGAGGTTCTCCACACACTTCATCACTTATATTTTATATTTTTGAGGGACTAGTTTCAGAAGACATTGCCTCCATTCAACCTCTATCCAACTGTGTGGCCATCTGCTCTCCTCTCTCTGGCGGTGGAACTATGAACTTCTTTGTCAAACTATCTACTGGCGGGATTTCAAAGTTCATTATTCGGTCCTTATTTTTCCATATGAATATGTTCTCCCATGTCAGTTTATTTTGGTTTATCACTCCTTTTAGTAATTTTGGATTTGGATCAGTGTCATGGTTTTCAATCCAAAAATGAAATGTTACTGCTGACTTATCTTCTTGTTTCATTTAGATGTTTCTAAAGTGCTCTTTGACCTTGGTTTTTAGATTTTTTTTAGTTTGACCTATATAGCATTTTTCACAATTCTTACAACATATTTGGTATATTCCAGTACGGTTAATCAGTAGGATTTCATTTTTTGTTTTTGAATTTAGCAATTTTAAAACTGAGTATCTATAGTAGGTGCCAAGTTTGTGTTTTGTTCCTTAAAGATCTTTTTGAATTTATTAAAAGCTTTTGGATGGTATGTGAATTCACTATTCTTTTCTTTTTCTTTAGTAAACATTTAGATGATGCATTAAAATTACTCAATCTGCAAGAAAAGACTATCAAATTCACAATAGAAAAGGAAATCAGTGGACAACTTTCTTTCTTGGACCTAAATATCATCAGGAATGACACAAAAATAAAATTTGGAATTTACAGGAAGCCAACACAGTCAGAAAATTACATAAAAAATCATAGCTATAACCCAGTTACACATAAACATAAACATGCAATAATAAAAGAAACCTTAAAACCAGAGTCAAAGAACACTTGAGAAACGTCAAAATGAAACAAGAAGATAAGTCAGCAGTAGCATTTCAATTTTGGAACGAAAACCATGACATTGATCCAAATCCAAAATTACTAAAAGGAGTGATAAACCAAAATAAACTGACAACATGGGAGAACATATGCATATGGAAAAATAAGGACCAAATAATGACAGACAGACAGACAGACAGACAGACAGACAGACAGACAGACAGACAGACAGACAGACAGACAGACAGACAGACAGACAGACAGACAGACACACACACACACACACACACACACACACACACACACACACACACACACACACACACACACACACACACCCCTTGGTCTAAAAATGCTTTTATATATATAGGGAACCTTAAAGCATATATTTCCAGTGAAATTGCTGCATTAAATCTTAATGATAGAATGCAGTACCTTCTATACCTATTATGAATGATAAAGTAATAACTGGCCACTTCTTATGAAGACTTGTAAAAGAAATGAAGTGAGCTTCAAGATTTCATTAAAAGCAAATGCAATGCTGAGGGACTTTTAAATTTGTTAAAATCACTACCACTGTTTTTTAATCTAACACAGAGAAATTACTGTGCCATTGATCAAGCAGTGAAAGTATGAAAAGCTAAAAGTATGACTGGGCCAATTACAAGTATTAAAATTGTAACTAATAACACGAAAACAAGATGTCTGAAAAATGATATAATCAAGCATTGACAGCAACACATTTTCTGGCTTGCATTGTTGATCCAATGTTAAACTCCTCAAAGAATGTTTTATATCCATCCAAGCTTGTGAATGTGCATTTCAGTTTCTCCAGGAAAAATATTCAAAAACTGCATTTCTATCAGCACTTATTGATAGCAAAATTTCAACCCTTAATATCAGTGATGTTCCTCAATGAAGTGGTGTAAAGTGTATTTGCTGTGCAGATAGAAGTTTCAAGAAAGTGTCATTGGGAAGGGGATAGTAAATAGTTATACAGTTCTTAACAGCTAGAACATCATCGGCTAGTATAGAACATGCTTTTCTATTTTGTGTTAATCGTGCAAATTTAAGAAACATACATGGTATAGACAAAGCTTCCAAACTTTTGTTTTTGATAAGCACATAATTAAGGAAGCTATAAATGGGCTGATGATTAAGAACTATTTTGATCTTTTCAGTGCCTTCATTTCCATGAAATAACACTAAGCAGCCACCACTAAGTGTTGTCAGGACAACTTAGGCATTTTGGGGACATTGTATCCAAGTGGTGTCATTGAAAGACTCGTTATTGTTTTTATTCCTACCATGCAAACACTTTGTAAACAGGACAGGTGCAATTAAATTTTCATAAACTGTTTAACTTAATAGATTATATTCTGTACGGGAACTTTAGTAGCTTTATATGTTTTAGTTCTTCTTTGGCTCAAAATAAGTGGATTATTCATATTGATAATTTATGGTCGGAGAAAAAATGATTATTTCTTGGCAAGCATGAAATGAAACATATTAGAATGGCCATCCCCTACTGGAGAAGAAAATGTATATGTATATATAAAACCGAAAATGTTAATAGATATAATGATGTCTTATTTGCTTTTCCACTAAGCTAAATGCCAATTTAATTGATTTCACTTACCTCCTTTTGATCTTTATGAAATTATTGTGCAATGATCTAGAAGATTTTTATGGTGAATGCACCCCTTTATCTTTTAAAATTGTGATTTTGTACGGCCCTAATTATTACTAATAACACATGGAAAATCCTCAGATATTCATGTAAAAGGATGTGAAAGATTGACGTAATGTGAAACTTCTTAACCCCCCCTCCCCTTGCCCCATCCATTTTTGAGGTTCTGGAAATGCTGAAGAACCTGTAAGCACTGTTTGATGGTGGATAAGTCATAATACAGAATGGTCAAGCAATTTTTTAGTTCTAGCAGGTAAAATGTAAAGCATTTGTGTCTTCTCACTGGTCCCTTAGTTATTTAATAACATAAAAGCTACATGGTTTATTCACAATATACATAGACTCTAAACCATACAACGAAATAGAGGTGAAAAAGATGCATAGCTTGAGACTAATGAGAAAATATTCAGAGTTATGAATCAAAATATTCATTCAGTGATTTCTGATGTTCATCAGCCACAATTTTCTTTCTTAAACTATTATTTAACATAGCTTGATAACAATTTTTATTATAACTTACAAAGAAAATAAAGCATTGCTTGGAATTAATTATTTGTGGCATTTGTGCATATTATGTGGAGTAATGCTTTGACAGTGTTTTAAAGTGCCTTTTATAATTTATCATTCTAAGTTTTGTTATGTATTTTAAAAGTGAGCTTTCAATCTTTTATTAACCGCTTCGCCGATGGCCATTTAAACCCTTCAGGGGCCAGAAACGGATACCCAATAAACAGAACAGGACATTTAAATTGTTAAATGCTGTAAAAATGCATGATAAATACAATTCCGTATCTTCCGTATTTATTAAGTTATTTAAATGAAACTAAAACTGGTTTAAAACTCATTAAAGGCAGTATAAATCTACAGTAACAATAAAGTAGAGACTACATTAATAAATCGTTGAAATTTCACTAGTTTGTTTCACTGTAGCGAAAGCCATTCTTTGCGCCGAACACGCCTAACATTTGAATCATTTTGTTTTGTGTGTATACGAACGAATGTGTGTATGTATAGCTACGCAAGCGACTTCTCCGGTTCAAGTTTAGTTTATTTATGGTATACCAAGCGATAATCATACGAGAGTATGTTGCGTTACACACTCACACAGTGGAAAGAAAACTCTCTTTCAGCATCTGTTATTACAGTGTTTCTCAACCAAGGTTTCTGGTAGCCTTACGCAGCTGTTTTCGCTCTGTATTTTAGTTATTTATACTCTCTCTGTGTTCAAAGTGATTTCTTATAGCTATCAAGAGCTAAATGAATGGCACATTTGAAATTGTTAAATTTCAATGTTAACCATGGCTTATCCCCGTAATGTAGCAAATAAATTAGCTTGGGTATGATTTGTACAGGCTTCTGATATTACTGTAGAAAATCTGGTTAGATTTGTTGTACGATTATGAAGAAGATCTTTGGGACATACGTAGCAGTGACGTGTGCTGGTCTGCAGATGGCATGTTAGCTACTCCATTGTTTGGGGAAACGGCGGGTCAAATAAGGGTGATGTGGATCAGCTATTACTAGCTATCCCTCTACACGAAAAACAGTTAAATGATAAAAAATAAGTATTTTTATACCACTGGATGTAACTATGCACAGTTGTTTAGTAATTTTCAGAGCTGTAAATTCATGCAAGACATTCATCTACCTGTACTTGTGCGTATAAAGGGCTCATAATCTAATTGAGTATTATAATACTCAGAGGCCTCTTTATACTAGGGGGTAAGAAATTCACCACATCAGCCCTCATACTTGAGAGAAAATACTTTCCTGGCTGGCCCCCGTAGCTCAGTCGGTAGAGCACCTGCCTACCGTGCTAGGGGTCCCGGGTTCGATTCCCGGCGGTGGGGGTGGGGATTTTTCTCCGACCAAGATAATTCCCCATCTTCCCCAGAGTCTGGAAGTATGAATGAGAGTGTGAATGTGTGCGTGATGTAATGATAAAAAAACCCAAAGGTAACGAGTTAACACCTTCAGTATGTTCCAAAGGAGAACGGCCGCCGATATGACCATAGTAGTTAAAGGCGGGGCATAAATGGAAAAAAAAAAGAAAAAAAAAAACCTTCCTAAAAGTATACCACTCACAACCAAAAAAAGTTGTAACCATTTCGAAAATGTGTAGTGTGTTGCGAAAAAGAAGTTCGCAAGGAAACCAATATTATTTGGTGTGAATCTGCAGATGTGAATCTGCAGATGTGCCCTTGTGCGTTTATCCAGGTTTGGAGGTGTACAATTCAAAAAGAAACCTTTAAGGGTACGTTTACATTCCTTATAGAACTAATTTAAATTTATTGTAAAATAGGAAGATTAAAATAATTGGCGTGAAATGAGCATTAAATGCACATATGCGCAGGACGTCTAGACACGTCCATATCGGTTTGGGGCATTTTAACTTGGACGTCATATGACGTCCATATCGGTGAAAGGGTTAAAATAGCTCTCCAGTAGTAATGCTTCCTATATACACCAAATGTTTTTAAAAACTAAGTGAAATTTCATGTAGTTAAAGTGTAAAAGTTAAAGCTTTTCACCCTCCACCGAGTCTGTAAGTATTAATGGGTATTCCATGATGAAAATAAATCAATCCAGTATTTAAGCATAAGCTATAATACCATCAGCTATTCCTGAATTTGAAGCCTCAGTATGACTATGGAAGTTAGAGTGATATACCAGTGAATTGGAATGAAGAGACTGGAGATTCAATAAATTGTCGCGTATGTAAGACATAAGTTAGCCAAAAAGCTGTGAAACATTCTTAGCTGCGTTTGGCTTGTTAAAGGAGCAGTCGATAAAATAAAGATATTGAGCCAAATAGGTCTTTTTCAATTTAAGCAAACATCATACATTGTGCATTATCACATAATATGAAGCATAATTCTGTAGTTTTTGATGGTGCAGGTCCTTATGTGCAGATCCATGGCCCTTGAGCAGGTCTCTCATGCTGTTGTAAATATGAACCAAATTTCGTATTTGGTAGTATTATGAAACTGTGTTTTACTTTCCTGTTAAAATCATAAACTAAAATACAACAATGTTTGACTGATGTCAATTTCTTTAGATTGGCCATCTTTTGAAGCAATATTACATACCTTTTTGACATACCTACAGTATATTAAACAGAATATATTTTAAAAGTTTGTGATATTGTATTTTTCATTTTTGTGCAGAGAATTTGGAGATATTTTTACTTTCTCTACTACGTACTTACAGTAAGTATGGAATGTATTGCATTCCACCCAAAAATTTGATACCAAGATTTCAGTGGAAATACACTGAATCCATTGAATAAAAAAATTAGAATAACATTTTTGAGTGAAACATCTTCCAAGGATGCAAAACTAATCTCCCCATCCCAGGCTACCCATTGCATGGAACATTTTTTTAAATTTTGTATTTCTGAAAACTAGTTTTAACGATCTTGATTAAAATGCGATATGTTTAAGATATTTCCATGACAAAGTGTACCTATATCTTAAATTTTCTGAAAATGTCTTCAGAAGTCCTGTTTATTCTGGGTGATTTTTGCATAACTTGTAAACCATTAGAGATAAAAAAAGATCTTGCTACACAAATAATGTGGAACTCATTAAAACCCAAGTTGTTCAAACTATTTCCCTCCCTCTCTCTCTCTCTCTCTCTCTCTCTCTCTCTCTCTCTCTCTCTCCCTCCCTCTGATCCCCCTGCTCCAGATATTCCTTGTTATATTGTAACTTTGTGGGTTCGTAGAATTAAAAGGTCGAGTTGCAGAAATTAGAAATCTCCTTTATTTTCGTAGCAATACGCTGTCTAATTCTCACGTAAGAACATTATATCACATATACAGTCTTACAAAGTCGATCACAATAACAAAGTGACAGCAGATTACAACAACACAGCTGGCTATCTCTCATTTCACAACTACAACTGTCCTGCTAGCGTGTCACAATCCCTTTTATATCTCCATTCATGACTACTTGACTGTTCTGTCAATCACTAGAGGTTTCTGGAAACAAGCATCTAGTTACATAATTCGAACATTCTATCACCTTCTAGAAACGTAACTTAATCTACCCGGCGAGGCCTTTGCCTCAGTTATCGAGCTTGCCGGCGTTATCTGTTTATGCAAGCTCGTTATCTCCATAAAACCTATCCGTCTATTGTGTGCCAAGCCGCCTTATCACGATCGGGTTCGCGACACTGCTCCCTCCTCAAGGCTGGTCGTCCCAAACAGCACCATCGTAGCGGGCCAGACGATCCAAGTGTACCACCAGCATCTTCCCTCGGGACACCTTTTCGATGCGGTAGACCACGTCGTTAATCCTCTTCACCACCCGGTACGGTCCTTGCCATGGTTGCTGGAGCTTCGGGCAGCGTCCCTTGGTCCGAGTAGGGTGGTACAACCAGACTAGGTCACCCTGCTGGAACCCTTGGCTGTTGGCTTGCCTCTCGTATTTGGTCTTCATGCGGTCGCTCGCCTTCTGGATGTTCTGACGAGCCATCTCATGCATGTCGTGGAGATGGTCCACTAGGTTCTGCACGTACTCGGTTGCTGGCTGTTTTGCGTCCGGAGTCTTCCTAAAGCCAGATCACAAGGGAGGCGTAACTCTCGGCCGCAAATTAAACTGGCTGGCGTCATCCCAGTGGTGTGGTGTGTTGAGGAGCCGTAGGCCAGTAAGAACAGTAGCACCTTAATGTCCCAGTCTCGCTGATGGCTGGAAACGACCTTCCTCAGGTGTTCCTCTAAGGTCTTGATGTACCTCTCGACCATGCCGTCCGACTGTGGATGTAGGGGTGTGGTGCGGGTCTTGTTTACCCCAAGCCTCTCTAGTGCCTCCTTCATTAGGTTGGATTCAAAATTAGTGCCCTGGTCGCTGTGGAGCTCTAACGGCACCCCAAATCGACAGAACACTTGCTCCACAAGGCAGTCCGTGATTGTCTTCGCCTCCTGGTTCGGAATGGCAAACACCTCCGGCCACTTGGTGAAGTAGTCCACGACCACCAAGGTACTTGTTGCCTCAGTCGGACACGGGGAATGGTCCAGCTATGTCGACGGCGATCCTTTCGAATGGCGCTCCGACGTTGTACTGTTGCATGCGACCCCGGCTCCTAGTCTGGGGGCCGCGACTCGCCGCACACACAGGACATTGACGGCACCATCTCTCAGCGTCTGCTCGGATCCTCAGCCAGTAGTAGCGCTGTCGGAGTTTGCCAATCGTTCGGTTTGCTCCCAGGTGTCCTGAAGTACCGGCGTGCACTTCTTTCAAGACTTCCGGGACCTTGCTTCGGGGGAGTACCAACTGTTCTCTCTGCATCTTCCCATCAGGCGATTCCCATACCCGGAACAGCACGCCCTCTCTTGCTTTCAAAGAATCCCATTGGGCCCAATACGACTTGTAGGTGGTGCTCCTTGGTGCGATGTCCTCCCAGGTTGGTCTTGTCCCAGCCTCCACTTCTCTCAAGAGTTGCCCCAAGTCTGCGTCCGCCAGCTGCTCCTTCCTCAGGCCTGCGCTATCCCAGCCATCCGCAGGTACCGCCGTGACTACTCGGAATGCTGCGGCACGCACCTTTTCTTCCTCTCTTGTGCATTGGCCGCACTCCTCTGGGCAGGGTCTTCGAGTCATGGCGTCTGCGTTACCGTGGCTCTTCTCTTTACGATGTTCAGAGGTGAAGTCGTACTCCCGCAGCCTCTGGACCCAACGTGCTGTCTGGCCTTCCAGGTTCTTAAAGCTCAATAGCCAGGTTAGGGCGGAATGGTCAGTCCTCAGGTGGAATGGCTGACCGTACAGGTACTTGTGGAAGTGCTCCAAGGTCTTTACTACCGCCAGTAAATCTCGCCGGGTGACGCAGTAGTTCTTCTCTGCCTTGGATAGCGTCTTGCTGTAATAGGCTATCACCCGCTCGTGGCCGTCCTGAATTTGCGATAGGACGCCTCCAATGCAATGGTCGCTGGCGTCGGTGTCCACAATGAAAGCGCCGCCTGGTTGTGGAAATCCCAAAATAGGAGCACTGCACAGTGTCTTCTTCAGGTGCTGGAAAGCGTGTTCAGCGTCCTCCGTCCACGCATAGGGTTGCTGTTGCTCTGTCAGGCGGGTAAGGGGTTTGGCGATGTTGGAGAACCCCTTTATGAAACGGTGGTAATAACTACACAGCCCCAGGAAACTGCGCAACTCTCGCTTATCCTTTAGCCGAGGACAATCTCACAGCCTGGGTTTTCTCCGGGTCTGTGGCCACTCCGGTTGGTGAGACTATGTGGCCCAAGTAGTTAACTTCTTTGCAGAAGAGCTGGCACTTCTTTGCGTTCAGCTTCAGGTTGGTTGCCTGCAGTCTCTGTAACACCTTGCTCAGGTTGTGAGGTGGTCTTCGAACGTCTTGCCGACGATGATGATGTCGTCCAGGTATAGCAGGCATGAGTCACATGTCAATCCTCTCATTACTGATTCCATGAGGCGTTGAAATGTGGCTGGTGCATTGCAGAGGCCAAAGGGCATAACTGTGAACTGCCAAAGCCCTTGGCCTGTCGAGAATGCAGTTTTCTCCTTGTCTCTAGGGTCTAGAGCCACCTGCCAGTAACCCGACTTCAGGTCCAGGGTCGAGAACCATTGTGCACCAGCTAGCGTGTCCACGGTGTCGTCAATCCGAGGTAAGGGGAAACAGTCCTTCCGGGTGACAGCGTTCAGCCTCCTGTAGTCCACGCAGAAGCGTAGCTCGCCGTTCTTCTTCGTCACCAGAACTACAGGGGAACACCAAGGGCTGTCGCACTCTTCAGTCACTCCCCTGGATTTCATGTCGTCTACTATATCCCGTACCGCCGCTTGTTTCGCCAACGGAACGCGTCTAGATGGTTGCCGAATAGGCCGGGTGTCTCCGGTGTCGATGCGGTGAAGCACTTATTCCGTGCGGCCTTAGTCACTGTCGCCTTGGCTGAAGACGCGCTGGTATCGCGTCAGTAGTTGTCGAACTTTCTCTACTTGTTCTGCGGTCAGGTGGTCGGCCGCTCTCTCCAATAAGCTTTCCAGCCGGGGCCCCAGGTGTTGCGTCGGCACCGGCTCCTGTTTCTTGTCGATAGCTGTCACGCTGACCACGGGCTCGCACGTCCCCAGCCCGTTCCGGCCTGTACGTCGTGGTCGATGTCTGCCAGGTTGAGCAGCCTCACTGGCACCTCTCGGCACGGCAATAATGTTCTGGCTACACAGTCCGTGCACAGGCGTCATCTGGTCCAGCATCATGTTCTTCGTCCGCTGACCTTCCGGTCGCGCCGTCACCACCACCTCACTTCTCGCGGGGACCACCACGTCTTCCTTCAAGATGACCCTGCAGATTCCAAGGCGCTCATCGATTTACCGGATTGAGCCGCAGGACCTTCCTGCCGACGTCGACCGTCGCCTCGTGGCTCCTGATGGCATCCAATCCCAGTATCACCTGCTCAGCCACCTTCGCGACGACCACCCACAGACGTACGGCACTCCTTCGCAAGGTCAACTTTAGCAGGGCCTCCTCCACAGGCAAGGTGTCACCCGATACCGTCACAAGCTGGTATTTTCGGCTCGGCTTCCTTGTCGGCAAACCCTTCGCCACGTCAGGTCTGATGATGGTCACGGCTGCCCCGGTGTCCACCAGCACCCGGCACGGCTTCCCTCTCACCCAACCGTCCGCGATGAGGCTGTCATCCATACGCCGGCAGACGGCGCGTAGTGTCACTCGAGGGGATGTGGTAATGGCGCCGACGTGCTCCTCTCCACGACGGGCCTGACTCGTTCTTCCGGCTCCTCTTCCTGGTATCGGCTGTCTCTCCGTGTGTCCCGGCTGGCCGCACCCGCAGCACACGCCACTAGGTCTTCGCCGGCGACCCTGGTCTGGTCTTCTGTCTCCGGTGTAGCGGACACTCCTGGTTCTCGACGTCGGGATAGCTGTCACCTTGGCCGCCTCCATCCTCAGTGCTGCTGTTAGCGCCTCGTGGACAGTTTTGTAATCTCCGTGTCTCGTACCCCGTCGACAAATGTGTAGGCAGTTTCTCGGGATACGAACTCTGGTGGTAGGCGACTAGGACCTTGAGAGCCAGTTGCTCAACTGCCAGGGCGAACCCCTGCAGCGTCTCCCTTGGCTGCTGTGACCTTGCCTTTAACTGGCTGCGGTACGCTGCGGCTAAGCGGTAGTTTCCAAAACGATTCTCCAGGGCCTCCCAGATGTCCTTGGGCGCCGCCGTTGTATGTACCGCGTTCAGGACTTCCGCGGCCCGTCCCTGGAGGCTGGCTATTAAGTGTGTGGCCTCTTCCTCGGGTGACCATTTGTTGTGCTTGGCCATTGCGTCGAACTGGCGGCGGAAGACTTCGAAAGTTGTCGCGCCGTCGTATTTAGGCGATTTGACGCGCGCAGATGTGTCGCGTCCCGCCGCGTCGGCCTTCAAGTCCTTTAACTTCCTGCGACGATGTCCTCTACCATGGCGCTCAGGGACTTTGTGTTGCTGTCAGCCTTTCCCTCCAGGTTAACGCGGTTCGCAAGGTCTTCGACATCTTCCACCATGGCGTTCAAGGACTTGGCGTTACTGTCGGCCTTTCCCTCCAGGTCATTGAAGCGGTTCACCAGGTCTTCAACACGCTCACCCACTTGGCCCATCCGCTTGCCCAGCTCCGTCACGTCATCCCTCACGCGGGCCAACTGTTCCTCAAATTGGCAGCGAGAACTTCATTCGCCTCCTTCATTTCCGTGGCCAGACTGTTGTTTGCAGCTCTCATTTTGTGGTTAATTGAGCCTTCATTGTGGTCAGGCTGTTGTTTGTTGTCTCCAACTTTGCGGCCAGGTCGGTATTTGCCGCTTCCATCTTCGATGTTAATTCGGCCTTCATTTCTTCCATCTTCTCCAGAATCCTTTCCAATGCAGCCTCCATGGTGGTAATATCCCGCTTCCAGACACCAGTTGTAACTTTGTGGGTTCATAGAATTAAAAGGCCGAGTTGCAGAAATTAGAAATCTCCTTTATTTTCGTCAAAATACACTGTCCAATTCTCACATAAGAACATTAAATCACATATACAGTCTTACAAGGTCGATCACAATAACAGTGACAGCAGGTTACAACACCACAGCTGGCTATCTCTCATTTCACAACTACAACTGTCCTGCTAGCGTGTCACAATCCCTTTTATATCTCCATTCATGATTACCAGACTGTTCTGTCAATCACTAGAGGTTTCTGGAAACAAGCATCTAGTTACATAATTCGAACATTCTATCACCTTCTAGAAACGTAACTTAATCTACCCGGCGAGGCTTTTGCCTCAGTTATCGAGCTTGCCGGTGTTATCTGTTTATGCAAGCTCGTTATCTCTGTGAAACCTATCCGTCTATTGTGTGCCAAGCCGCCTTATCGCATTCGGGTTCGCGACACTATGTTTGAATTTTTCATTACTTATACTTTGCTCAAATGGCCAAATTTTTATCTTTTGCCATGTAAAGAGAATGCAATTTCAAAGGCATCACATATGAGGGTTGTTTGATAAGTCTGGTAAACAACCAAGAATTTTTTTTTATAAACATCTCCCTTTATTTCTCAATATAGTCTCCATTGATGGCTATACACTTGTTCCAGCGAATGTTCCAGCTTCTTCATCCCCTTGGAAAAATGGGTTCCATCAGGGTCTGCAAAATGCTCATTGACAGAGACCTTCACTTCTTTGTTTGATGAAAATTTCTTACCACCAAGCCAAATTTTTAAGTTTGGGCACAGGAAGAAGTCACTTGGGGCTAAGTCTGGTGAATAAGGTGGATGAGGAACCAGTTCAAAGCCCAACTCTTGCACTTTCGCCTTTGCAGTTGCTGATGTGTGCAATGGTATATTATCCTGGTGAAACAGCACTTCTTGCATTTCAATCTCAGTCACTTTTCAGTCAATTCATGTTACAAACAATCCAACAATGAAGCATAATAGGCTCCAGTTTTAGTTCTGCCTTTTTCCAAGTAGTCTATGAGGATTATTTCTTGAGAATCTCACTTTGTCCATTGTTTTGACTGCTCTTTTGACTCTGGTGTGTAATGATGAATCCAAGTTTCATCCATTGGTCACAAATCAGCACAAAATGTCTTGCGGATTGTGATTAATCACCAGACACTTGGTAGAAGTGTTCTTCAGGATGTGCTTTTGGACAACTGTGAGTAATCGTGGCACCCATCTTGCACAGCTTTTTCAATGCCAATTTTTCATTCAGGGTATTGTGTACTCACTCGTTTGAGATTCCTACAGCCTCAGCAATCTCAGGAATTTTGATTTGGCAGTCTTGCATGACCAGATTGTGGATTTTTTTCAGTGGTGTCCTATATGGTGACCTCAAATGGGCGACCAAAGCACGATTCATCTTCGGTGCTTCTATGACCACGTTTGAATTCATTGATCCAAAAGTAAATGGTCTTTAATGTTGGTGCAGAGTCCACATGAACTTCATTCAATTCATCCAATTCAGTCCAGCCCTTCAAATGAAAATGTTTAATAACAGCACGAAACACTGTTTTTTCTATTTTCAATCACAGCTATCACACTGACAAGTTCAGATGGCTGTCAACAATAAACTGTATATTTTAGCACATTCAAATTTTCTGTACAATCTTTTGAATAATCAGGCTTACCACTCACAAAGTTGCAACAAAACATTTCCATCCCTTCATGGAAATTTACCAGATTTATCAAACGACTATCGTAGCAACTAGTTCTTGAAAGATTTGATTATCACAATTCCATATTCCTCTTGCACCTAGAAGAGAATTACCTATAAGATACTTCTTTCATATCCTTATCTTGATTATAGTGAGGTACACAGGAATAAATGGTTAGGAATAGTTTGTACAAGAGTAGGAAAAGTCATGTGAGTGCAACTCATCAGATTTTCACTTAGAGAAACTTAGAGCAAGGATTCTAAGTATAAAGAAAATCAACAGGAGCTCTTGTCCAAAGTATAAAAATTGAAAGAAGCATAGAGACAGTGAAGCACAAGTTAAAAGTGAAACAAGTCTGACACAGCTGAAGATAGGAGCAACAGCTCTTGAAACATGTCCTGTGAAAAACAGTGTTAGTGAAGCAATGTGTCAATATCTTCTCAATTCACTTTTATTTTAGGATCTCTTGTGTTCAAACTATTTTCATGATTCTGATTTTGAAGAATGGTCTCTTCTAAAAAGTTACATAATGAAAAAAAATAGCTTACAAAATTTGAAAAAATGGCTGTTTTTCTCTGAATGAGATCTCTGATCTCTGAAAATGCAAAAAAAAAAAGTATAGTTCAGAAAACATTACTAGCATGTTGGGATAATGCAGCTATAGGTGTAAAACATTTGTTGGCATGAACATTAAATTTTAAAAATACAATGTGAACAAAACTTTCCAATGTAAAATGGGGGAGAATTGTGCAATCTATCAGAAAGGAGTGAACCAAAACTTCATTTAGACAAACTGTTAGAAAATTAACAAAAAATCTGCTGCAAGCAAAATATTTGGTTGCAATACATGCAGTCGTCTTACATCAATTCATGAACATTAATTTTCAAAAACAATAGAGTCCCTATACCTGTATGTTGAATGAGTGGATTGCACAGGGGATGCAAACTGCAAAAGACTGTGTAACATTGTAATACTACATACAGCGCTGGACACTAGGTGTGTTAATTATGATAATTGGTTCAATCTTTAAAAAGGTAATGTTTTTTCCTCATGGAGCACAAATTGCAGAGCCATTTAACTGACAGTTTACTCTTAACAGTGTTCCATGGTTGTGATTACCCAAGCAGGCTTACAGCTGGCGTAAGACCTATTATCTCTGAAACCAAAAGTGTAGTGAAATGTGGAAAATGTTGATAAAATAATCTTTTACTAAAGTAAAAGCTCTTTAATAGGTGCCCAGTAATAACTAGAGTCGATGGCCGGCTGAGGATAGAGGCAAAGTCTCTGAAACATGTTCCGGAAAAATTTAAAAGTAAGTGTTGTTTAGTGCCATTAATCGACTCCCTTTAAATTTAATTTATCATAACAACACTGTTTTCAACACTTCCAAGAAAGGAGATTTTTGCATATTTGCATATTTTATTCCTTGATAGTTAAACAAATTGATGTAAGTATTAAATTTATTCCACATTGTAAGGTGTTTATTACCAAAATTTTATAGTGCATGTAAATGCGTATTTAAGGGGTTAGTACATGTTAAACTAATTTGTGCATATTTATGCATATATTTTATTTTTTAAGCGATGGTTCGTACAAATATTTCATCCTGATACATTAAGAAGAAAAGAAGGATACAAGAAAATTTCTCTTTTACTGCTCTGTTTGTGTAAGACTTAGGTATCTTCTTTCTAAATCCATAAAAGGTCGAAAAAATTAGAATTTAGCTAACAACAATGAGCACTTCCTGATATAAAAATATGCCACTCAATAACTTAAACTAAACACAGTTCAACAATCAAGTAGTAAATCTTTAAAATTCAGTGCAGCTGTTGCATCATAAAACTTGATATAGTTTGTATTAATATTACAAATGAAGCTGTCTGCCACAAAGATAACATCTCCAAGAATTAAAAATTGTCACTTCCACTTAACTTTTAAACTTGCACTAATGTGCTGCTAATCGTAATTTCTGAAGTGTGAGCAGTAGGAAAGGGGATGTTACAATGCTGAATGGCATAACAACTATAAACCCAAGAAATAAAAGTCTTCTAAGAATTCAGGTCCAAAATTGAATCTTGCATCTGATGCCAAACCAGTTGAGTATTTTAGTTTGTTTTTCACTGATGAGCTAATATCACAAATTGCAAAGGAAACAAATAGGTATGCCAAAGAAAAATTTGTTGAGTCACAAATATCACCAAGGTCTATTTCAAAAACTTGGGTTAATTTGTGTATTGTAAAAATGAAAGCCTTTTTGGTTATAATACTGAACATGAAGCTTGTTTAACCTCCAGAACTAAAGAATTATCAGTCCAGTGTTAGGATGACTCAAACTATTTTCATAGTGTTATGTCTCAGGATATATTTTTCAGATTTTCTGGATGCTGCATTTACAGTCAATTTTTAAAAGAAGATAAATGACAACTGTCAAACAAGGGAACGTGAAGAGTAAAAGGGAAACATTTAAAAAGAATGGTTACATTGGTGAATCATATATTCCTCAGTTTAGGTATCACTAATTGTGTGCAGGAAACCTAGCTTGTTCGGGAATACAGTGCACTGTGTGCTATTAGCCTATAGTAACCTTAAAACCAATTTAAGGGGAGGCATCCGTGAAATTTCGTCAAAAATGACAAAAAACGACATTATGTTTAAACATTGTAGTTTCAGATTCTGGCGTCAGTTAGGCCCTAGCGCCATTTAAAGAGCAGCTACGTCATTATATAAATGCCCATGTGCAGGTGGGCGTGGCCATTTATATTGCTTTTGCCAGTGTGTCGCAAAGAAATTGATGGAAATCTCACGTTTAAACTACGTGGTTTGATTCTGTAACTGCCGTAATGTGCAAAGACATCTTCTGGATGTTTGTGGAAGCTGCTGAACCTTTCCGCTACCATTTTTATACATTATTTCCCACTGACTACTTTTGAAAGTAAACAAACATTTCCACTGACATGTAGTGTTTGTGAAATATGGTTTACATGCAAGTGAAAGCTGTGGATAGCAGCATATATTAAATTATTATTGTTTAGAATAGGAATAAAGCCTGATTTAACATTGTATTGCTTTCTTGTTGCAACAGTAGGTATAAGATTCATACCAGGTTAGGTTAGGAGTACAGTGGCTATTTCAAAGCAAAATATAATGAAACTTTAAGGTGTTCTAGCCATAATAGTAAGTAATGATACTAGAATGCTATACTTGAGGTAAATGTTAAGTGAAAACATATTATAGCCCAAGAGTTAACAGTGATTCTAGTAGGTAGGTCACCTTTGGATGTAAGTAGAAGAATGGTTGATGTACTTCTGGGCATTGGTAAGGGTCATATTTCTATGCAGAAGTTTTGTATGACCATGAGTATAAATAGCATGAACTATTCTACTTACAATTTTCATCTCATAGACAAAAATAAAGAGATTAGTTAGTACTATTATATGGGAAAGTTATATTAAAGGAGAAGCACAGAATGCTAATGAAAGTTTCCATGGAGTAAATGTCACAAAGAAGTTTTTGTATTAAGAAAGAAATTGCAAATTGCAGTGATTGCAGCTGTGAGTGAATTTAATATGGGTTGTAAAGATAGACTTAAAGTTAAGGCAAAAGTTGCAGCAAGCAAAGTAAGTCTTGTTAGCAAGAAAATTAGCAGTATTACGGATAGGTGAAAGCTAAAACAAAGTGATCAAAGTTCATTGAGCAAATATAAATCTGCCAAGCAGCAGTTAAAGGTGACTAAATTAAAAGAAGAAGAGGATAGTAAACTAGCTGAGTGGTCTTCATATAGTGCAGGATTGTTTTGAAACAAAGAAAAAAATTTTGTTTATATTTAGAGCTTCTAACTAGATTTTTCTTCATGTCCAACTTTTAGCATTTTTAATACTCCTTATAGTCCAGACACTAAAGTTTTCAATGAATTTCTTTAAGTTTTGCATATATGTATATTCCTAGATAAGTTTTCAATAAAAATTGGTATTATTATGGCTGTATATGAAAAAATTAATAATGATTGGTACTGAAAAAGGCAAATTGAAAAAAATTCAAGAAAATTCTATCATATTCCTTAAATTTTCTCCTCCAGAACCATTAGACTTGGGCAAATGAGTATATACATATATAGTTTTGTAACTATTATCTAAAGGAACCAGAATCCAATGTTCCAATCATTTATAACAAAAATTGTAGAGAATGTAATGTTTCCCAATGCAAAGAAGTCACAGCAAAAAATTAAATTATTATTTTTTGGTAAAAACTATTGTAGATAGAAAAATTATAAAAAAAGAGCCAAAGGTAACCAAATTAAAGAGAAAGAAGGTAATAAGATAGCTGTAGGGCCTGCATATGTAGCATGGAGTTTTCAAAGTAAAGAAAGTAGTGTAATTTCTATCTAAATCTTTAAATTCATTTTTCTCCACTTTCAATTTTTGAACATTTTTGTATCTTCAAAATGCTCCTACTTCTGCAGTTCTCAACGAATTTGTATTAAACTTTGCATACATATTCCTAAATAAATGTTTAATAAAAGTTGGTATTTTTGTGTATTAAAATTAAACAGTTTATTTATTATTGATTTTTAAATCTCAAAATTGCAAAAAAATTAAGAAAAATTTAATATATTCACACATAAAATTTTTTTTTGTCCAAAAATACTTGATACACAATTTAAAAGTATAGCAACTTTTATAACTGATGTACAGAGAAACCTGAATCTAAAATTTAAAGTTTCTAATAGAAGAACTGTATGACCTGGGACTTTTTATATAACATACAAAAATCATACTATAAAAAGCACTAAATATTTTTTTTTTTTTTTTTAAACTATTTGAGATAGATGAATTTTAAAAGCTTAACTAGATTCGCTATACCCCACCTAATGACAAAATTTCAAGCAGTTCTGATGTAAACTCTGGATTTTAGCATTTTTCACAGATGCCTCCCCTTAACAAAATTGTTCCATATCTGATAGATGCCTTGGATTTAGTGCTTTCAGAGTAAGTGGCTACCATTTATTCACTGAACAATCCTTTAGCAGCACAGATTTAGTGCAGGAAATAAATAGTAGGGAATATCACATCTCAGGTATCAGAATGCTGGTAGGTTAGGTGTGTACCTGTCAGGCAAGAGTTTTGAAAAAGCTAAAATGTGGTAAAACAAGTTCTTATTGAAATCACAATGTCACGCTTATGGGGTGGAAAGACAAAAGGCTAGTGCTCATGATTTGTATTTATCATGATACCTCTGTGCAGCAAAGTACAATCATTTTAAAAGGGAGTACTAACAAAGATGTAGAGAAACCAGTGAATGTGCTTGATTATTCCTAACATATGCAGGCATGGATCACAGTGATCACTACTGCGCAACATAAACATTTATGCAAAAATTTTTAAGTGGTGGTGGTGGTAAAAATTATTTTTCTGGTGCCTGGCAGTTGTAACAGTGAACTTCTACATTTTATACAAGTTCAGAATTTCCAGGCAAGTGCCCATCTCTTGTCCCATGTCAAATACAAACGATTGCTTATTGAGAGTTGGGTGAAAGTTGTAAACTATCCAAGGTCAAGATCATACCTACTGTACAGCTGAAGGACAGAAAATTCGAAACAATATGCCACACTTCTTGAGGGGAAAAACGTACTCTTTTGTCTACAGCAATTGAAAGTTCAAGGGGGAGAGAAAAAAAACTTAATTCTACTGCAAGTCATGATCAACTAAACCAGCCATGTGTATTGGCAACAATTTTGAGCGCTTTCATACACTTGCTTATTACGAAATATAGTTGCATTGTGCCATCAAATGTGAAATGTGTATAGGGGAGACCAGGGCAAGTTGAGGATGTTAAGAACTAACCATTTTTAATTAATTCATTTTTTGAAGTAATTTTGTATTCTTTGCACACATTACTAGAACAGCCTTTTGTTGTGTTATACCAATTTGGATATATTTTAATTTTAATATTATCAACATTAGTTTCCCATTTTTAAATAGGCATGCACTGGGGCAAGATGACTTTGATCATGGGGCAAGATGACAATTCTGATAAAATGTGAATATATTATTATTCTTAGAAAGAATAACACTGTACAGTAATTATTTTATACATTGTTAGGTATTTTCAGTTGAATAATGGTGATTAAATGGTTACATTGTATAACATTATCATAATAAACTAGTACAACTCAAAATCAGTAACTTTCCTTAACAAAAGCTAGAAACAAATGTTTCTCCTTCAAAGTTTGAACAGTTCTCATGCCACCATGCCTGGCATTTGCCATACTGTGTCTTTCACCACAGTCCTCTAATGGAGGATCAACAAAGTTCTCTTCACAAGCAGGACAGTGCACTGTACTTTCTTTGGAAGTTTGAGCTGACAACATGGGTGTCAGAAGTTTGAGCTTCATTCTTTTTGTACAGGAATCAAATTTCTTTTTCTTAACCACTTTTTCTAAAATTTGAGCCTCTCGTTTATGTTGCTTTAATTGTTCTGCCACCTTTAGTGCTTCTTTTTGAGCCAACATTTCTTTCATAAGTGAGCTTGTTAAGACGCTTGCACATTGCCTGTGACTCGAGTTTTTTCACTGATGTGCTTTAAGCAATAGTTTGGGAATCATGTGGTATAAAAATCACAAAAAAAAATAAAAAATACATTAAAACACAAAAAGAAAACACTAAAAGCTCTAGGGGCAAGATGAGATCGTTAACCTGCCCCAGTCAACTTGCCCCAATAGGGAACATTAGAAATCTTTAATTATTATGATAGGATTAACAGGAAAGAAGTATTAATAAGTAATGACTGCGAAAAGCATATCATACAAGATAGTAAGAATAGCAAAGAATAACCAAATATCTTACCAGTAAGAACACAAGATCTTATGGTAAAGGTCTTGAAAATTACAACACGTCAGAGAAAAAATATGAACTACATCTAACAGACCACGAAATGGCAGCAGCGGTCTCATTGTACAGGTTATTAGTGCCTAGAAATATGGATCACTAGTAGTATCCGTAAGGTGATGCTATCTCCTAATACAAACTCAAACTAACTCTTATCTTACCCGACTCGTCAATTTGCCCCGGCCTCCCCTACATAGCAGTAAATAGTAAACTTCCCCCTCTTCACATTTTATATTTAAGACCATTTATGACTGATTGCTATATCTTTTTTTATTACATGGCTATTTCATCTCTTTTTAAAATGTTTAAATACTTAAATCAATTAAAAAAATAATGATATTAGTGAACTGTATAACCAACACAAACTATACATGTGTATCAACAGTTCTGCCATGAGGATCAGCTACGTTTGTTAGCCTACAGCAGTACAGGTAAGTACAGGGATTAGGCTATTTTTGCATGAGCTTTTGCTACCACTTATGTAGCTCTAGCAGCAAATTTAAAGGTTTGTTTAGGCTGTAAACATGTCTTTCAAGGTTAAAAGTAAGGTTAAGTATGTTACCAATAATGAATAGAAGTGAAAACTTGTAATGTCCACATTTCTAGTAACTTGGAAACCTGCCTACACATTCCATCAATGTCTTGAAACAGGGTTCCTAAGATTTCAGCCCTGATTGGTAATAGGAATTTGTACTCAACACTAACAGCACTTTTTTACATAAAGAAGTTGAAGACTCAAGAGCCTACCAATCAGTTATTTGCTCCTGTAAATGCAAGCCTTTATTTGAATTCTGTATTGTGAAGAACGAGTTTTATTACTGTAAAATGGCAAAGCATAAATTTGTTTTCTTTAAAATAAAAATAACAAATTTTACATTAAATAGGATAAAATGTACCTTTGTTTGCATTGTTCATCCCATCTAATAAGATTGCTTCCAATGTGGGTCGCTGCGCCAATTACATGCTTAGACTTCAACACATTAATTGGTTATATTGTAGTTCAAATTTCATGACAGACTGCTTGCTGCATTGTTGATTTACTTATGTAAAAGTAACTAAAACTTAATATTTTATGTTCTGTGAAATGTTTTTAACATTACCATCAAAATCCTTGCCCAGACCATGGTAATAACACTGTACAGTGTTTGTGTGTAATAACCAGTATTGGCTTGTTATTGTTGGTATCCTGAATGGCGACATCACAATCATTAATGACCTGGAGAAAGGAGCAAGTGAAAAAACAATTGCACCTTCTCTATGAATATTTTAACTGTAAATATAAAGCTATTGTTCATTAGTAGAACAGTTCCTTATGTACAAGGTGGCACCAAGTTGATGACTAAGCTCATGCAAGATTTTAAATAGCAGGGCAGGTCAAAAGAACAGGCTGTCATTTTATTTTTACCTGATATCTGAATAATAGTAACTATTAAACAGGTGGTAACAGAGCACAATAAACTATTATGCAATCATCAGACATTGTTCTGAAAAACAGTTTACATAAATCACTGTAATTTTGTATATTGTGTGCATGTAAATCAACAAAAATATATTTACACTGGCATCATTATTTGTTTTATTTACCTTTACTGAAACTAAACAAAACGACATAAACTCCCACTTTCCTGAAATATATGCATTGCATAAAAAGAGGAAAAAATATTTTCATTAGCTTAATTCTAATGTGTTTGACAAATTGTGACCAATTCACTGAAATACAACAGTATAGTAACGTACATATATACACTTTCTTTCACAGTAGTTAACCTCAGCAGCTATAGTTGTATTTTTGTTGAGACAATCTGGATCCTTTATACTTTTGTAAAATAAAAAAAATAAAAATCCTACAAGCATTACTTCTAATTTGTAACTTGTTAAGTGTTTCCATTCCTTATGGTTTGAAGAAAAGTTACAAATCATAAATGTAAGTACTGTGACAAAAAGACTAAAGTTTGCCTCAAACTCCATTCTTTTCATCTAAAATGGTAACTTAGTCTACTCTTTTACACCAGTACACAGCTTCAAAAAGTGTGTTTGACTGAAGATGTGGGCAAATGTCTACGAAATTAATTTCAATTAGAGAAGATAGAAGTATGGTCATCAACTTCTTAAGATACGTGGAAAATAATCACTAAATATTTTATTTGTATTATAGTCTCTTTAATGTTTGTGTCTTGAGCACTTACCAACTTGTGCTGCTAGTAATCTTTCTGAGGTGCACAGTGGCTTACCTCTCACAAAAACCTGCATGCCAGCTCTGAACATAATTTCGATATGAACACATTAAATGCCTCCTTGAGCCAATTCTTTACCACGGAGCTTGGAACATACAGCACTTGTCTACACTGCTCTTTCGATTCACATAAGTCGACTGACTAACTCGTGAACTTTTTCACTGCTCTGACTCCTCACCATGGAAGCGTTCGAAAACACTATCACTCACTAATTTTTTTTTTAAGGGTCTTTGGGAAGGAATCTGGGGTGAAGGTGTCAGGGTCCCGAGGAAGCACCCCCGGTAGTATCGGTTATGGGATGCTGTTGCCTGAAGGGCATGAGCAGATCATGGGATGATTCTGGGGTCCAACAAGGACCTAGAGGCCCCAGGTGGATCGCCAGGAGTAGGAGTGGTTTTGAGGAAATGCAGAGGCTTTTAATTTTATTTATTGTTGATAATTTAAGTATATTCAGAGTGCGCACTACGCGCTTGAGTATGAGGTGGGGGGAAAGTGGTCAAGAGGGAATCTTGTTATGATAGAGTTATGAAGCATGATTAACCGACTCGAAGTTTGCCTGACGTTCTACGTAATCCATCTTTGTCAGGATCCCATTAAGGTGGCCTAGCTTGGCAGTTAGTGTGTTGACGTCCTGAGTCTCGCATGGTCGTATGTCGTTGAAGTGGGTCTCCACTTGGTGCATCTTCCGTTGGAGAGAGACGACTGTGCTCTTGCTCTCAGTGGTGGAAGTCTCGGTTTGCTGTAGTTGAGTGCATATGCCCTCGAAAGTCTGTTGGAGTATCAAGGGGGAGGCTAGCTGGTCGTGATGTGAAGTAAGGTTGCCTGTCACTTGTTGTGTAGCGATGCCTCTGTCTTTGACGTCAAGTATGGCGGTATTAGTCGTGGTATGGTGAAGGGTGGCGGCGGTGAGAGAATCCTCAAGGTTGCCCAGGCGAAGATTCAGGTTGAGGACCTTGGTGTGGAGGTCCTGGATGTCCTGAGGAGGCCCGTGGTTGACGGCAATGGTTGTGGTAGCCAGGTGTTCCTCCATGGTAATAGACGGGTGTTGACATGGTGCACTTCTTTCCAGAGGCAATCAAAAGCTTGTCGCAGGACTACGAGTCGCTGGTGGGTGCTGTCCGAGGTATTGGTTGATTGGAGTCCCGGCGAAGGTACGCGGTGCACGGCGCCTAACCTGTAAAGTGGCCGATGCCATTACAGGTGGCGCAGTACCAGCGGTGGCTTCTCAGGTCGTGTGCCCTGCAGTCTGCTGTTGGTGTCGGGGCGCCACAGTAGTGGCATCAGGGAGGCGCTGTGTCTGTATGCACAGTAGCCGGCAGGGAATGTGTCGCTGGAGCTTGCTGGCCTCAATTTTCAGGCACCGCCCTAATAAGGGCAGGCCGATCCTCAAGGCAGCATCTCATGCCCTGCATTGGCGAGCTGCAAACGCACAAAGGTGGTGGGGCCTGCTATAAAAGTGATTCTGGTGACTTTCATTAACTGAGGGCCACCTCTGCTGTGACCACTCACTAGGGCTCATATCGACTTTTTAATAGCCCTGCCAGGCGTGGGAGTGCGAGTAGTTGAATATTCTTGATTACATTCTGGAACAATATCGAACGGTGTTTGCACAGTAATATTACGACTCTCTTCAAGCTTCGTGTCGTCAGCTAGTTATCGCCTCCTGAAAGTTGCGCCCCTTCCGCCCCTCCAGCCAGCAGAGGCAGAGCAAGTCGCCTACACATTCAACTTCTGAAAAATTGTTACTGATAATTTTTCTTCAGATGTAGCATCACTTATAAGCAATGACAAGTACATCAAATTATCACTCATCAGAAGAAGGAAAACACATGAAGCTGCTGTGTTTAAAATGTAAGTCTGTTTCTGTTAGGAGATAGAATGTCTTTGTATATGCTAAAGCTTATTTCAATATGCACAGAAACCAGTGGCGGATTTTTTTTTTTTTTTTTTTTTTTTTTCCTCCATTAATACCTCACCTTTAACTCCAATAGTCATATCGGCAGCCGTTCTACTTTGAAACATATCGAAGGTGTTAACTTGTATTCATTGGGTTTTAATCATTAGATCACACACGAATTTGGACTCTCATTCATACTTCCAGACTCTGGGAAGATGAATTATCTTGGAGAAAAATCCCCACCGCCAGGAATCGAACCCGGGACCCCTAGCATGGCAGACAGTTGCTCTACAGACTGAGCTCCGGGGCCAGCCTGAAAATTCTTGTATTCACCGAATGGTAATTCTACAGATGTGGCGAGATCCCCAATGTCCAGATTCTTCTGAAGACTAAACTCAAGTTTGTCTTTGGCAAAGTCATCTAACTTCCTCTAGGAAGTAAAAATATCCCACTGTTTTTCCTTTTCCAAACCTTGTTCTTCTACTAGTTTAATAGCTGCGGTATAACCGGTAAATTTAGAAAGGACAGGCCAGTGGTTTCCTTGTAGACCAAAACACGATTCGGAGCTTTCAGCAGAATCTTCTTTGGGACAGAGATGAACTGATTTGCGATGTGTCATATTCGTTCCTTATGGATTCACAAACCCTGTAAAGGGTATGAACCAAGCATGTCACATGCTTCAACAGATTAACAACTGAAACCGTGCATGAAGCATGGTCTGTAACCACAAGAAGTAGTTTCTCAATCTTGATACCAGCAGGCCAGAGTTTCTGACAAAGGTCATCGATTGAATTACTGTACTGGTCTTGGCCTTCTGCAGTTCATACATTTTTAACAACATGGGCTTAACTTTCTCCCCTGCTAAGGGAAAAACTAAGATGTTCAAAACTAAGATGTTCAAAACATAACGTTCCGTTGAGTTTATAGTTTCATCCACAATTATTCCCACATAATATAATATATACTGTCGTTATAATATATTGGTATTTTACTTGTATTATGAAAACTGATTTAAAAATTTGAGGTTTTTACCGTTCTGTTACGAACATTCCTCGCTACCTTTCTCGTTGATTGCTTTTGTAAAATTTCTATTTTTGTCTTAGCGCAAATAGTATTATAGATTTACTTGGCGCTCGTCACACCTAAGGGGAGTGCAATATGACAACATCGCAAGACTCCGATTGGTTGCTAGCGTGGTAGCATTCATGGATAAAAATCATTCTATATAAAAGTCACAGTAAGTTTTTACATCAGTTTTTATATAAACTGCTTGAAACTGTGGCCTAAATTATCACGGTAGGGTAAACAGAGGCAAAGAAACATTTCTCATACTCTATCCACCAGTTCTTGTGTGTGTCGAACATCACATGCTCCCATTATTTGGATAATGAAGCTCTTCTGAAGTTGTAGGCATTCCACACAATTGAGCTGACACCTGAAAATGAAACCAACTGGTGTGAGGTAGGTAGAGCATGCTACCAAGCTATTATATAGACTACTGATCCATCAGGCAGCATGAGTCTAATTGAAATGCTCTCGCACAACTAGAGAGAATGGGCAGAGCTTCTCATGTAACCACATTCAAAAGCAAATATGCGAGCGTAAATACTTTTAAAATACAGGCCAAATGTTCTCTACGAATGAAAATAAACGTTTCCATTTAAGCAGATACGGGCCAATTACATGCTCTAAAATAATTCCGAACATATCGGCACTGAAAATGTCTGTTGTAACTCTTCTCCATAATAGTATGTGGATTGACAGTCCACACATTGCTATTTCTTGAGCTGAAAACTAGGGTTTCTTGGTGAATAAGATCTCAATAATAAACACTGCCAATGAGAACAATTCAGGCTGCTGGAGCAAAGCCAATTGCAAAATTTTACCAGACGGCCAAAGTGGGATTAGCATTTACACCTTGTGAAATGAGTGAAGTTCTTTGTGTCTGGCCTGCCATATGCTAACATGCCTAGAGCCCAGTTCATGTTGCAATAATGCTGTGGTGTTTGTTGGCTGTTCTGGATTTCTTTGCTGAACAAACTTCTCAAATGGCACTGTGCAATGAATTCGTGTATCACCCATAACGCCCCTGTTTACCTTGAAGCTTTCACTCTCTTACCAACGCCAATTGATTAACTGATTTATGGAGATGAGTCTTTCAGGATACTTTTCCCTGTACAGAGCTGCAGCAGCAAACTCGTATTTTTTGATTCAGCATAAATAAGGTGCATATCTGCAAGTTCAGAGAAGGTATATATGTTCTCCGTGCTGTTTCACAGACAATTCTCAACAAATTAAGAAAGTGCCAGGTCAGTGCCATCAGTAACAACAGGACACTCATCAGAGAAGGGTAGCACAGCATCTCGACGATCTACAAAAAGTAAGGTATGCAATATTTCTTACAAAATACAATATAATAACGAACAACAACATGGGTTTTTGCAAAGACAAGTCCATTAATATAGCAATAGCAGGCTTTGTTGCAGGTATATTTGGATCAATGGATTAAAAATAAAATATTGGTATGTTTTAGACTCATCAAAGGCATTTGATGTAGTGGGACATGGTATTTTATTGAGAAAAAAAAATTAACTGTTATTGGCATTAGCGGAATAGTGAATAAGTGGTTTGAAGACTATTTAACTTCCCGGCAGCAGATGGTAGAAATTCCATATGTACATATAAATACATGTGAAATGACACAATACTTATCACCCAAGGTAGCAGTGCAATATGGAGTTCCACAGGGTTCAGTTCTTGGTCCTGTTTTCTCCTAATTTACATAAATGTTTTAGATTATTTCTTAAAAAATGGTTACCCTACATTATTTGCTGATGACACCTGTGTTTACATATCTGGATGCAACATAAAGTTCCTGCAATGTAAAGTGGAACAGGCAATAAGAGGACTGCTAAACTGGTTTGAGGTAAAAAGATAGTAAATACAGAAAAAGACAATAACAATGTCGTTCTATCACAAGCAAAACAAATGTATTAGTCATCCAACTATAAGGCTCAAGGACAAATATATTAAATACACTGATAGCACAAAATTGGTAGTAGTATGGGTGGAAGAGAATCTAAAACAGACTGCTCATATACAAAGGTTATCAAAAAATTGAGTAAAACATGTCATTTCACTAATTTCAAAAATGTTGGATCTAAAGTCAATTCTTTCATTGTATCCTGCATATTTTCGGTCCGTCCTTACCTTTGTAACAATATTTTGGGAATGCAGGAGAAACAAAATCCATTTTTAAAATAAAGGACAATTTGTATAATGCTATGAGTTAGCAAATCAAACAGCTGTAGATCACTATTTAAAGACTTGAATATATTACCACTGCCTTGCATTTTATATATACACTGACTCCCATAAGTAATCGGACAGACTTTGCATTTCACTATGGAGTGCTCTATAAAATAGGATAGATTATGTGTATCAATCTCAAGGTACTCCTTGTGTTCAGGAAAATTCATTTTCTATGAATATCCATTTTATATTGAAAATGTGGCTAAACTAAGAGCTTCCCCATTCAACCTTGTTGAACCTTGTACGTCAGCTGTGCACCAAGAAGAAGGCAAGAGCATAGTATGGGGTCCAGGGGTGAGCAGAGTGCCTTTGAACAGGGACAGTTAGTGACCTATCACTATGAAAAGAACAAAAAAATACCAGGAAATAGCATAGATTGTGAATCTTAGCAAAAGTACAGTTAGTGACATAATTCACCGGTATAAGTATGAAGACAGAACTGAATCTTGAGAAAAGCCAGAGCTACCAAAACTTCTTACCGATAGACAGGAGTCTTATATTATGCAGAAGGTAAAATGGAATCCGCGTATAAGTGCTCTGGTGATTTGTGCTGAGATTCAGAAAGAACTGGGAGTGACAGCCCTGAAATGGTCAGAAGGGCAATGCGAAAACAAGATTTTAATGGTCGCGTAGCTAGAAAAAAGCCATACATTTCCAGCAAGAATAAAGGGAAGCGATTAAAATTTTCCAAAGACTTTGTTAACAAGACAACCAATTGGTGGGGTCAACTTATATTTTGTGACGTAAGCAAATACAACCTTGCTGGTTCCGATGGTAGGGTGGTTGTGGAGGAAACCAAACATGGAGTTGGAAGAGCGCAGTTTACAAGGCACAGTCAAACACGGCGGAGGGAATGTAATGGTATGAGGCTGTATTTCCTCTACAGAGTGGGAAAGCTGGTGTCATACACAACCATGAACAAGGAAGTCTAACTTAGACTATAACAGCAAACTTTAAAAGAAAGGGCAGAAATGGTGGGTATTTTGGACAGCTTCTCATTTTATGAGGATAATGATCCTAAGCATACGTCCCACATTGTGCAGCTATGGTTACTTTACAACTGTCCTCAGTCTCCGGATCTTATTCCTATAGAAGCAGTATGGGATAAACTGGAGAAGGCCCTGCAGAAGACTCCCATCACCTCCAAGCAGCACCTGAAGGAGAGTTTGCAAGAGGAATGGAGCAAACTTTCTACAGTCTACCAGAAAAACCTGGTTCACAACATGTCAAATAGGTTGCGAGAAGTAGTTAAAAGAAGAGGAAGAGTCAAAAAGTACTAAGGCATATTATGTATCACACTCAAGTTATGTCCGACTACTTTTGAGGGCCAAAAAATGCCACATTTCTTTTTAATTAATAAAAAAGCACGCATTATATAATTTTTATGTGATATAACATTTAACTTTCTTACAAGAATGAACCATGTAACTGTCGATTATCATTAATGTCAATAAAATAGCACATCAAATGTTGATTTTCACTTTCAAAACCGATTATTTATGGGAATCTCTCTCTCTCTCTCTCTCTCTCTCTGTCACACATATGAAACATTTTGTTACATAGAAAGCAATCTCAGTACATACACCGTAAATTCAGAGATATATTCTCACGACACTAGAAAGAAAGATCAAATTCATATAATCACACATAATACAAGTTTATTAAAAAAAATCTTTATATAACCAGGCCTCCAACTTTATAACAGGTTACTCAGTTATATTAAACAAATACCTGCACTGTATAAATTCAGAATTAGTGTTAATAAGCGTCTTCAAAGCACTATTTTAACCATGTAACTAAATTCTCTGAATACCTCCAAACATGATTATCAATAACTGCTTGATATTTATATTCATATAATATTTCCTATGAAACAACTTGATAGTGTAACGGATAATATACATTACATTTAGTATGTGTGTATGTATGTATACTTTATTAAATATCTGGAAAAAGCTGATATGTGTTCTGTATCATGATGTACAAAACGAGTACTCACCCTTTCACTCACTCACTTACTAAAGTTGGTGTTCTGTGTAATGTTTCCACTTCAGATCTACAGAGAGAAGCTAAATGGAAGATTTAAAAAATCCAAATAGTAGTTTAAAATAGCAAAATAAAAAGCTCAACTTTTTTTGTAATTTAAGTCCTCCAACGTTGTCATATCAGACGATGAATGGAATGGGTGAAATGTTGCTCAAGTGAGCCTGGGGTCCATAGAGCTTAGAGTTACCCGACATTGTATTTCAGGATAAGGGAAAAACCTTATCCAGGTAACTCGCCCTGACCGAGATTCGAACTCGGGACTTCTTGAACGCGAGGCAGACACATTACCAGCTACGCTACCGAGGTGGGCAGCTCAACATTTGTACATAGTCACCTACAAATTCGCAAAAGATATTTTGTTTTCCCCTCAATTCTGCTCCTTGTTAATTTGTGCTGGTGAAGTAGAAGTAGCTGCTGTTGAGTAATAAGCCTTGGTGCCATGTATTTGAAGTACACTCATAGTAAGCGTATAAAATAGCAGCACTTATTGGTTCTTTTATCCAACAAAAATGGTATTTAATGCTTTTCTTAAGATACAGATTCTAGCTTACACTTAACCATGTTCACCTGGCTAAACTAGAATTCGACTCATAGTTGGCTAAAGTGGAATTCAATGGCTCGATGTCACCGTTTATGGTCTAATAAATATGTACGAATGCAGTTTGTGGAGCAGTAGAATGGAAAAGCTAATTGTGAGTTTCTCGGTAGAACTTCCTCATAAAGTTTTAATTATCGCCCTTCAAAATATGCGATAGAGCGTTTGTGTTGATATGTGCTTGTTAATTCTTCTCTACGTAGTCACCATCCAGATTTACAAAGTTTTCCCTGCATTTCTTGACTTTCGAATAACTTGATTATAGAAGTCGGCAAACCACTCTTCCACTTCATTAATGAGGTCACTTAGTGCGTGATGGGTGAATAACCCGATGCTGCAAGATCTCGAAGCCATATTCCCTTGTTTTTGTCAACTGCAACTTTAGACGAG
The DNA here is from genome assembly GCA_030765055.1 of Mantis religiosa. NCBI lineage: Eukaryota > Metazoa > Arthropoda > Insecta > Mantodea > Mantidae > Mantis > Mantis religiosa. Next base: position 320,097,222 of record CM060950.1, read on the forward strand.
TGAGCTGGAGCTTTGTCAGCCAGAAGACGAATGCCTTTGGAGAGCATACCGCGTCGTTTCTTAATCAGAGTTGTTTGTAAGATTGCTGTAGTATCCGCCAGTGATGGTTTGATGTCAAGATAATCTGCAAGGATGACACCATGATAGTACCAGAAAACTGGAAGCATGGCCTTTCCAGGTGACTTCTGCATCTTAGCCTTTTTGGGAGGGGGAATCGACGTGCTTTCATTCCATGCTTCTGGTTTTTGTCTCTGGATCATATTGATAGATCCACGATTCATCTCTGGTTACAGACGATCAGAAAGATTATCTTCATCCTGTTCCAATAGCAATAACATCTGTTTTGAAAGGTCATTATGTGTTTCTTTTGGAAAGGGGTTAGGAAACATGGAACTCGCCTGCAGACACCTTAGACTTGTGCAGTTCCAGACATTAATGATTCTCATTCGTGATCATTTAAATGGTTGCTTGTCTCTCTTCCAGGATTAAACAGTCCTCTTTCTTCACTGACATCTTGTGTCAAGGACAGTCTACCAGATCTTGGTTCGTCTTTCAAGCTCGTGTGACTAGTTTGAAAATTCCTTTTCCACCTCACAATAGTGCTATAAGATGGGCAATCATTACCATAAACAGCCGTCATCTCATTAAGGATTTCCCGGGCAGTTTCACCCTTCAAATGCAGATACTTTATCATACTATGGGCCTCAATTTTCTCCATTCTACACCTTAGACCCCTCTAGCACTCACTGAAACAAAAGAAAAGGACACAATCGACAAAATTTCAACATTATGCCCCATAGGGTTTAAGATGACAATAAAAAAATTTTCTCGCTCTACCATACTAATCGTTTCTATTTAACAGACACTTCACTGTTATGCCCCGCCATTACATTTTCTTTCTTAGTTCCGATACCAAACAGGATTTTTAAGATTTAAATTATTTTCAGGCAGTAACTGTTTGATGATCTGTGCTAAGCTGAAGTTGAACCATAGAACGTCAGTTAATCCATTTATATACTAAAAGTTTGGTCACAATTGAGTTATTTAAATAATAGTGGCATGGCATGTTACGATTTCTGCTACAAAACAAGGGAACGCTCACAAATGTAAATAAAGTTCGGGAGAGAAACGCCGCCGCGTAAGATTGGTCCATGTGCGTTTCATACCTCACGTTTTCAGCAGCAGTTGTCCCAATTTCAGCATCTCCCGTTTCAAACTAGTACCTAAGACTCTTCACTCTTGTATCAATTATACGGTACAAGTTTAACTTGTATTGTGGATCACAATATATGATATAGAAAACGTCAAAGATCTCTATCTGGTTTTTAAAAAAATAAAATATATACAAGATATTTTATATATCTTATATACAGGTTGTTTCAAAACGACACTGAACGATTGTAGCCGTTGAGTAGTTTATAACTTAACTAATCCAAATTTCAGTGTCACGGCTTCGAAAATCTGTTAGGTATAATTTTAGGTATAATTAAATATTACATGATTTTGTGATTAGGCAGCGCAAGAACCACTGGTGTGCGAACCTCAGAAGTTGTTACTGGGACGCACCAGCCACGAAAACAAAAGCATTGCTCTTTAGCGTGACTCTAGCCTTGCTTTCAGGAATCGGGGCAAAGGGCAGTTGCTTGTGAAAAATTCGAATGACTCGCACAGTTCCAAGGCTGCTCATTTTGCTATGATCTTAATTGTACAGAACGATTCATAAGTTTTCCGATGGACAAGGGGATTGGAGAGGCAAGGGGAACAAAATCCGATTATCGTTTAGTTGAGTCTGGTGAGAGGAAAGGTCAGGTTTACCTGCTATCAACAAGACATTCCCCTCCTCGGAAATGTGTAGTGTTTAACGCCCGCTTTTACTTCATACGGCACCACAGGCGATGACACTGATGATGCATGAGATGAAGATGGATCACCGGTGGAATGAGATGGCGGGGGAAACCGGAGGTCCCGGAGAAAACCCGCCCCAACGCCGTGTTGTCCATCACAAATCTCACTTTGCGGTCGCCTGGGATCGAACCCGGGCCGCCTTGGTGAGAGCCAAGTGGTCTAACCACTGAGCCACGGCAGCAGGTAGGGGAAGATGAACGTAATAACGATTAATGCTACCTTCAAGCACTCTACCCAGCCATAATAATAACGATAATTACAACCATAATGTTAATGATATTGATAATAATGATGATAATAATAATGATGATAATAATAATGATGATGACGATGATATGATAATAATAATGATAATCATAATGATAATGATAATAATGTTAATAATAGTAATAATAATAGTAATGATGATGATGAGGAGGAGGAGGAGATATAAGCACAACACTCTGTAGTAAATTATACATTTTATTATATGAGGTTCCAATTGAATATCGAATTCTTTGTCTGATAAGTGCAATGCTTAAATCTTAATTTTACTCTGGAATTGAATTATTTTTTGTTTGATAATAATTATTGAGACAGAAAATAAAGGATGATTTTCATTTAAAATAATTAATATATAGGTAAAACAAACCAATTTCTAAATCAATGCCTGTGTGCATATGAAGAAAGGAAAGGATGGAAATATTAGCTTGAACATGGATGGCATAACACGGGATAGGGAACAAACGATTAATGGCTTAATACCCGGTCCACCAACCATTACATCTAAAAGAGTATTGAGCCTCCTAGGAAGAGAAGCGACGAGAGATTCACAAATATGAAGTCGTCTGCGCACGCTTTCCCATGCTTCCTGAACGTGATTCTCGAGGCTTTCAGGAGTTTTTTCTGCCCTGCAATCCCATTCGTTAACTATAATAGCCCAAATGTGTTCAATGGGATTTAGATCTGGTGATTTGGCTGGCCAAGGGAGAGGAGAATCTTCAGGATGTTGCTCTATCCAATCTCGCGTAAATGCTGAAGTGTGAATGCTGCTGTTATCATGAACATAGTTAATGATAGGCACAACTTCCTCAGGATATACGGAACGAACACTTGGTAACATGCAGTCCTCTAACACCTTCACATACTCCTCAGAATTCATTCTCGGGGATACACGGACCAGTTGACCCACACCGGTAGCCGACATCCAGCCCCAGAAAGCGATGCTAATCCTGCCGCTTCTTACTGTGGTCACTACGTGCTCTGGGTTGTAGCGTGTCTTGTCTGGACGCCAAAGTATCATCCTTCCCTCTTCGTCGGATGAGAACACTTTCTCGTCCGTCCATACTACAGTGTCCCAGAATGTCTGAGGCATTGGAAGGAACTGGAGAGCATATCCCACACGAGCAGCTTTATGTGCTTCTTTGAGGTTCTCTTTTCGAGCTGGCTTCCTAGTGTGGATCCCAGCAGCATGAAGACGCCTTCTAACAGTCGAAGGCGTTATCTGAAGTCCCATATGCCTTACGATTGACGTAGAAGGGCGGAACGGATTCTCTCTGGAATTCTTCACTATGCCTGCATCCATATCCGGAGAGGTAACCTTGGGTCTACCGGATTTAGGTCGGGTTTTTAATCCTTCTCCCTCTTCCTGGAACCGCCGGATCCAGTACAGAACGCAGTCAAGCCCTCTTCCCACAGAATTAGCTATTTGTGTGGTAGCAAGACCTGCTTCCCACATGCCAACAATACGGCCCCGAGTGACTTCCGAGGTTAAAGGCATTCTTCTCTAATCTTATTCTCTCTAATGCAAGATACAGTGATACCCTTTGTCGTTTTTAAATCGAATGGAAACCTTCCTCTCTTATATATATATATATATATATATATATATATATAATGCAAATGTGACCTTTGACCCCGAGGAGGTAACTACCAATCTCAGAGTGCATCGACCACATGTCCATTTAAACACAGTGACAGTTTTATTGCCTATGTAGAGAAATTCACTGGAAGACGGAACTTTTAATATATTCTTGAAGTAAATCTACATTATTTCACTAAAATACTTCAGCGAAGAAAGTGCTAACATTAACGTATTAAATTGACCGGTTTCGGCAACGGCATCTACATTACATTTGATTTTGCACGATCTTTGTGTTTATTTGTTACCTTAAATGTTGTAATGTTCACAGCCTCTAGAGCAGATAACTGCTGCACACTGCTTCGAACTATATATGCTTCAAACCTTTCAGGTTTTCTTTGTCGTCATAACTATCATCATCATTACCATCATTGCCCGCCTCGGTAGAGCGGTGATAGCGTGTCTGCCTCACGTTCAAGAAGTCTCGAGTTCGAATGTCGATCAGGGTGAGTTACCTGGATAAGGTTTTTCCGGGGTTTTCCCTTATCCTAAAATACGAATGTCGGGTAGCTCTAAGCTCTATGGACTCTGGGCTCATTTGAGAATCATTTCACCCATTCCATTCATCGTCAGGTAAAGACATAACGTTGGAGGACGTAAATTAAAAAAAAAGGAAATCACCATCATCATTATAATAGCTGATCCGATTGACTTAGATGCTGGCATTCTGATCCAAAGGTTGCGAGTTCAAGCCCGGTCTAGTTCGATGGTTTCTACGTATAGCTAAAAGTGAAATGCATCATATCAGCTTTACTGACATTTAAAGAACTCCTTCGTGAAACCTCTGACATGCCGTTGACGCTAACGTGATTTTGTGTTTGAACTGTCATCAAACATAATAGTTATTTTATTTATTTCGTTGGTCGTTAAAAGTCTAATATATATAAGGCTTCCAATTTGGTGGCTATATTAATTGTCGTAGTATATTCATATAAGCTGTTCTTTAGAACTGTGACAAAAATAATATATTTATTTTCGGAATAAGATATAAATTTTAAACAATAATTTTAGATATTAATTTTAAATACCACGCAGTTTAACATTATAGTATCGCTAACCTATGAAAGGTAGAAGTATTTCATTCCAGATAAAGCTAAAACTTTATGAGTAAAGGAAATGTATTTAAAAAGAAGAAAGGGAGATTATAATGGTTGAGGTGCGGTGTGCGAGAGAGAGGAAATAACGTTATTAAAATGATCGATAGATACAAGTTTGATAGCAGAGAGTTATATAAAACCACCTAGGATTCATTTGGAAAAATTGTTTTTTATTTTCCATTGAGGCTTAAATTACCTGTGCGCCGAAATCGCTGGTCAGGTATAAGGAAAGTGAATCGTCCTGGCGCAACTAACTGATAAGAAACCCGCCTCCCTCACGTAAGCCAGTCTTGCCCGCATCGGAAAACATCTGCTCGCTTCTGTACAGTGCTTTCAACCAGTTACTGTAAAATCAACACCTTTCTTTTCAGTTTCAATGCTTTATATAGTATTATTAACTACAGTGAAATAAAATGCTTGTCTCATTACATAAGGCATTTAGTTTTGGTTAACAGTATCTACAATTCTTTGATATTGTTCTCTGTTCTTTTTGACATTTAATGCTTCCATCCTCAGTTTCACTAACATTAACTTCCCTCTAACAGGTTTAAGTTACATATGTCCACCAGCTTGTTTGCCATCATGGACTGCTATAACGGAATTTTGGAACACGTTAAGCACTCATAAGCAATAATTAAGCGATAGCTTCTTTATTGTTATTTCTTAAGCCAAAAACAATTCTTTACAGTAGCTTGCTACGATTGAGTATGCCGGTATGTTTACAAACAGCTACAGCACGTGGCACGGCGTGTGACCTATACCTGTGAAATCCGAGCGTGAGGCATGCGTCGTTGTTCCTGTCACTGCCTAATCCACACTCATTCTGGAGCAGCATTTTTACGTGGCTCAACTGTCTGTAAAAACGATCTATATGTGTCACAGAAGCTGAGCAACTACTTCTGTATGTTCGTTCGGTGTCGTTTTGAAATGCCCTGGGTATATGTTATATATCCGTGCTTTTGTTGTAAATTATCTTAGAACTGTGCCCAAATGTCATTATTAATCTTTAGCTAAACTCTTGAACAGAGAAATATCGAAGTACATTTATATGGTTTAATATGCATGGCATTTATGAGTAGTATTTCTTGGAGTAGTAGTTCTTCAATTATGAGTAAATTATGGTTATTATTTATCTATTCGTAGACGACACGATTTGCGGCAGTTAGAATATACGTTGAACAGTTTCCTCTGCGTGGCACACAGCTCAGCTAGAAGTATGATTCCCCTAACATCGTATGTATGCGGCGATGCCCACAAACGCCACCTTGACGACTACATGATTCCCTAGAAAGCGTGGTGATAGGAGCTCAGCGTGGCAGTGCTTCCATAGAACCTATAAGCAAAGGTGCCGTTTCTCACAAAATATCGGTATAAATATTATTTTGTTTTTGTTAACTAGAAAACGTTGAAAAGAGCAAAGATAACTATTTACGACGAGGGAAATTATATTATGTGCACGCACATAATGAAATTGTGTGCTTTCAAACAAGATCTAAATTTTGAGTTGTACCATTTTGGCTATTTCTTGTGGCTAATCAGTTGTGCAAAAGTCATTCGGAATGAAGGCTCCAAAGACTATTCCAAATAAATTCAAAATAATACATTTGACTGGATAAGAATCAGACTGAAAAATTCAAAGCCATGTCCGGGATTTGAACCAGGGATCTCCGGTTTCCGTCCGGTCGCTCTTAACAATTGATCTACCATGGCAAACATACCGTCATGACATTAAATTCTACAACTAACTGGTATGTTTCCCGGTAAACCACTAGGGGCTCATATACGATGAGATACGCACTTTTCGTTGCGACTTACTAACTCTGTAAGTACTTAAATACCAAGCTTCATAATTACCACTATTAGGTTATTTATTGGAAGTTTAATCGTTCTTGCACACTAGCCCTGTGTAGGTTAAGATTTGAATTCTAAATTTGTTATCTCTAGCTATATTTGTTTTTTGTTTTGTTTTTAAATATGTTGTAGGAACGGCTTGTAGCAGGCGTGTTAAAGTATAGGTGGACGAACTGATTAAGATAAGCCATTGTATAAATTTAATAACTATTTAACAAAATACTGAAGTAGGTGTTTATAAATATGTTTTTAAAGTGTCTTAAAAGAAGCTGTAACAGTTGCTTAATGAGATGTCAAATGTACAGAATTTCGAGTTTGTGTGGAGCGAATATATCAAATTTGAAAATGTGAAAATGATAACATTTTAAAATAATCAGTATATTGTTCAAGCATAGATATGGTGGACGCTGTGTTTCTGGCACGCATTCCGAAGTGAAGACTTGACTACTCTGGAATTGGTCGCTGTTAAAGCTGCCATTTAGTAAATTTTCTTTCAGGGAAAAAGGCTAAAATTAATAGCGGAAAACTACCACGGCAGACTTTGAACGTAACTACACATTAAAATTGTGTGTTCATCACTTCAGTAACACTATTTATGAAAGTGCCAAATGTATTTGTGGATGTGAAGTACTGAATAAACCTTTCTGCTAGTCTTGTTTATCGTTTTCTCACTAAACAAATGTTTGGAATGACTTTGGTTACATGATTTGAATAATAATTATCGATCTAGTAAACACAGTATAAGTACTCGTCTAATCCATTAAATCTGATAAGGAACTATATCTTTTTGGAAGAATGTCAAGGGTAGAATTTATCTCAGTGAACTGTCTAAAATTTCAATAGAACAGCATAAGCAAATTGTTGTTCAAATAGTGGTCATCTTATTTCTGCAGCACGCTTTCTTGGGAAACAGGACCTAGCATTCAGAGAACATAATGAAACTAGTTCTTCAAAAAATTTAGGTAATGATATGGAACTATTTCCCAAAACATAGGTGAACTAAAGTCCCATCCTGCGAATGTTACTTTTTTGTAATACGTCTTCTATTCAGAATAACTCCAGTTAGTGAGATTATGTCTGCAACAATTGAGAAAGGGGTATTAGAAGTTCTATCTATACCTCTTATTTTATATGAGAGCTGTCATGTTGCTACGAAGAAGCAGATGTCTTCATTTCTATAATGTGCAATAATGAATATTTCGTGACAGAATGATTTTTAAATTGTTTAACATGTTAGCCCTGATGAGCCTGCTGACACTCTGCTTCAAAAACCCCTTCAAATAATAAATGGTCTTAAATGTTGTTCAAAATAACTACTTAGATTTATGGATCAGCTATAATGTCCTCTGAGCATAATGGTTTACAGGCAAAGTTTCGCAGTCATTTCATTTCTGCGGTCTTTGTTCATTGTTACGTTCACAAGATTGTATTGTGCTGATTGCACGTTCCTTCCTCAGGCTAACGTGTCATTTGTTTCGCGTTTCCCGTTTTCCCGCGAGGGCGCGTGGTTGTTACCTTGCCTTTCCTCCCGGATACCTCCGGAGAAGCGAAGTCAGGAGTCGTGGCTCGGCTTTCATGGCACGCGGACGGTGAGTAATTCTGTGTTTTGAACTTAAGTTTTGAGAATTAGTACTTTGGAGAATAGCTTTTCTGACCATCCACCTGCCTGGGCTGTCTTTCCATTAATGAACTATTAGGGGAGTAATTCTCGGAGGGACTACTTCATTTACAGAATAATTTGAGTTTTCAAATAGACAGGAACATCGCTCAATTTCTCGGTGTGGCTGAAGTCGTGTATGAATTTTAATGTTAAATAAGGTGATTGGCAATCTGTAACGCCTGAAATGCGAGAGCTGTAACATTCTTTTATAATTAAACGTATTTAGCCAGACTTCTGGCATATTTGACGAAGGAAGGAGAGGGCAAACCTTTGTCAGAATTTGTCCTGATGATTACCTCCGATCACATGTCCTTATTACCTAAAACCCCCTCCCTTTCCACAACTGTACATAAGACCCAAGGTGCAGTTCAGTTTTTATCTCAGTAGCTTTATTCAAGTGATATACACCAAGTGGAATGGTATACATGTTGGACTGAGAAACACCATTCTTGAAAGACCAGCGAATCGTGATGCTGCCAGGAACGGAAACACAAGGATATCGCAAAGCGAAGGAAACAGATGGAAAAGGAGATTGACAGGTTTTTTTTTTTTTTTTTTTTTTTTTTTTTTTTTTTTTTTTTTTGCAATGACGCCATAGTGAACATGGAGTGGACCACTAGCAACCAATCAGAAAGACCTCCAATCATAGGTTCAGCGACGCACAGATTTCAACATAAAATCTGCAAAACATGGAATTCTCGCCAGCCTTTTGACTTGTGCAAGATCTGTGAACAAAAGTGTGAGCATTATTTTTCCAAATAATGCAGAAAATGGATGGAGTGGTAAACGATTTGATAAAAGACGTAGCATAGTGTGGAACATAGATGCCCTTTCGAGCACAGATTTTAGTCATTGTTATTATTTATTCAACAAGTTAAGTTGTTCTTCATGAACATTTCGGATTTTCATTACTTGTTTTCAGACTTTTCAAATCGATCTTATTGCCAAGAGAAAGCCTGCTATCAATCTCTGCAATACGAAGGAATTTTAAAAGCCAAATTGTTTTGAAGCGATAAGTAGTCACAAAGTTGCTGGACCGTTATTTGAAACAATTTTGTAAAAACACCGATTCTGAATGTTGTTGTAATATTGTTTGTGCCAGATGTTTTCTAAACATGCTGAAAGGCTGTACAAAACAAAGATATAGATCAATTTTTTACATAAGTCTGTCAGCTATATAAAATATCATAAAAATTTATTTAAATTTTAAGTATGGATTTTTTTAGACAAGCCATTTTTTGTTGTAATTTATGCCCTCCAACGCTAAGTTATATCGGACGATGAACGACATGGGTGAAATGATGCTCAGATCAGTCCTGTGTCCATAGAGCCTAGAGCTACCCTACGTTCGTCTTTCAGGACAAGGGAAACCCCGGAGAAACCTTATCCAGGTAAGTCACTGACGGAGATTCGAACTCGGGACCTCTTGAACGTGAGGCACACACGCTACCATCTACAGTACCGAGGTGGGCTGGGACAAGCCATAAACAATACATATAAGTGTATGTTGTTACAATTTACTTTGCAACTGGTGACGTAGCTGATAGGATGGTGGCAAGATGGTAGAGCAAGATTGGATAGAGACAACACTTAGTTTCATTATACGACAATTTACTAGACACTGTTATTATAGGGAGAAGTTTTGTTCCCGAATGGGTTTGGAAAGTTTAGTGCTGCCTGGAAAGCGGGGGTCAAACTCCGACGCTGACAGCATGTTTCGCGAAGCTATGGAAGGCGTATTTCATTATTGGAACATGATGGACATAAACGTAATTGCTACTAAATCCAAACTGTCTGTTCACTAAATGTTTAAATATATAAATGCCCTAACTAAAATACTAAAGTACTAAGTTATAATACTTAAAAATATGTTAAAATGGCAAATAACGTATAAGCAGGAATGCAAACAGAGCAAGTTTTACGCACATGTATAGGTCGCGCGTTTGTTCTTGACGAATGAAAATCACTACTCATCTGTTGTGGAAACGCTGGTATCGAGAGATACGTACAGTCTACGGTAAGGATGTACGTTTACATACATGGTAGTGGGCTGTTTGGCTTCTCTCTTCATTTATTTATAAATATGAGCAATAATCTCGCGACTTTGACTATGTAGAGCTTTTCCTTTTATTTTTGACACTGTAGGAGACATTGTCAAGTTAGTAACTAACACGTAACCACGTACCTAACTAGCACTCGTAAAACACTTCCATGCATGTATCCGTACCGCACAAAACTTTTGCAGTCTGCTGTATACACAAACGCAACAGCGGAAAAAGAAGTTATTTGTTATCGTTACATAAACTATCTGCTGACCTGTTCATTAAGCTGTTTATCCAGCTCACTGGATTTCCGCTGAAGGTCATTCGTCAAGAACGAAAGCGCAACCTATATTTCTAATATAACTGTGTATATTGAATAATTTACATAGTACACACAATGACGTAACTATTTCGGGACACAACTTTCACAGCGAAAGCACCAAGCTAACGTGCAGGGTAATCGTTCGTCTTGACTGCGTCACTGCTACACCACATCAAACTACTCAGTCAGCTGCACGTGTGGTAGCAAAAATGTTCGCTCCACTAATTATAAATACTGAAGTACAAGATAGCCCAACGTCTTGTGAAATGAAATGTGTAGTGTTTAACGCCCGCTTTTACTACATACGGCACCGCTGGCGGTGACACTGAGGATACATGAGATAAAGATGGAGCACCGGTGGAATGAGATGGCGGGGGAAACCGGAGATCCTGCAGAAAACCCGCCCCAGCGGCGTGTTGTCCACCAAATATCTCAATTTGCTGTCGCTGGGATCGAACCCGGGCCGCCTTGGTGAGAACTAAGCGGTCTAACCACTCAGACACGGCGCGGCCTACCCAAAGTCTTGAAGAGACTACGTTGGGTAAGGTTCAACAACAATTATAAAGACTGAAGTAACAGTTATAATAATCACATTGAAGGGCTTACCTTTGAAGATGTGTGTTGCGGTGCTCGAGGGTGCGTATAGATGGGCCTCCTCTCGTGGGCGGTATGGTGGCCCTGACCAAGAGTGGCCCCGAGAATAAAACCCAACCCCAAAATAAGACCTGCGGCTGCAGAAATAAGCAGTTGTTAAATACCGTCTCTCACATGGCGTACCTCGTGCCAAATGAGGCAAATCCAACGCCAAAGGCTTCGTAAGCATTTCCCAAGCAAATGCAAGCATTCCCATTGGTCTTAGAACATGCTAGCTTATCTATAATGCAATTCAGCATCCGGCCACCTGTCCGTGATGGACATGAGCAGAATTGAAGCTCATGTCATAGGGCAGGCCATTCCCGCCTTCCCGCGTGAAACTCTGTCACTGCTGACTGAGAGGCGTGACGTCACTGAGAATACAACGCAAGGGCGCTTACACGTGAATGTGCGTAATGCAATATTATGATTGCACATTATTAGATAAGACACTGATGCATGCAAATTCCACAATCCTTCTGATGAAATAAACGAGATGCAGTTGCTTATTAGCTATTGTAGTTATTGTCTGTGGCTTTTGTCGTAACATTATGAGTAAAAATAGAAACCATTGCGCTGTTGCTGAAAGCAAACATGCTTCGTATAAAACTACGAATGTGATTTTCCATTGTTTGTCTAAAGATCGAGAACTACTGCGCAAGTGGGTTTTACGCTGTAAAAGGGCTGATCCGGTTAATGTGAATAATGCAAGGATTTGTCCCGATCACTTCCTGCCCGAAAACTATGAACGGGATTTAAAAAACGAGCTGTTAGGTTTGCCGCTGAAAAGAAAATTAAAGGGCGACGCTGTACCGTCATAGAAAATTCCTAATTGGCATCGGGATGTATTTGAGGCGGTAGTAGCAAGTACCAGAAAAACCAATTTGCAGGTAATTATCAGATACACATTCCATTTATGTATTTGTTTCTATGTGTACACTGAGTTTATTCGCTCCTTTTTATAAGAAAAGTTTGATGCGTGGAATAATAATAATAATAATAATAATAATAATAATAATAATAATAATAATAATAATAATAATAATAATAATAATAATAATAATAATAATAATAATAATAATAATAATAATAATAATAAAACTGTTTTTATTAATAGGCAACATCAGAAAGAGATCGCCGGTGCGAAGTTAGGACCGTGCGAAAGAGGGCGCTGTCTACTATAATATCTTTATCTCCCAAAAAAAAAAAAAAAAAAAAAAAAAAATTGACCCGTCGACCAGCACAGAGGTAGCTCCTGACCACTCTGTTGTTGCTGAAGAGGAAATAATTAGACTAAAGACTCAGATGCAAGCCCTGAAGAAAGAAAACAGTGTTTTGAAACGGCAGAACAAGGTACAGAAGTAATATTTTGTAGATTCCATGGACAAAGTGCTGCGAAGTGTAATGGAGTGATGCAAAACTTAATTTCTATAATAAGTTCCAAGTTTCCCGAAATTCATCACAAAGTGATCTCTCTTAATGTGAGGACAAGAACCTTCATTAGAATTAGGCACTTAAACAAAAGAGCGAAGGCAGAAATGATCAGGAAACTTGCAGCAAAGAAAAATCTTCAATGGGTTGCTTCGTCATTTTCTTGAGCTACACTGAGTAAGTACATATGAATAGTAACATGTTTTAAACTCTTAACACTAACTGCTAGAAAGAACCTTCATTATAATACACAAGTGGATGTTTATTCCTTCCGATTTTACACGTAACAGAGCTTAAATAACACATACTGAGGGGCTAGTGTTTAACTCTCGCGGTTGAACTGTATTCTCAGTGACGTCATGCGCGTTAGCCAATAGCAGCGCGACTCTCCGGAATGGCCTACCTGAGTACTCTAGTTGCCTTGCATGTCATTAGCTGATGTCATGTGAAATCACGCATTAAGCTGTTCCCACTCGTCAGCAAAAAATGCATTAGATGCCGTAGGTAATGTGCAAGAGAATCAAGAAACAGCAAATAAGCATGAAATGATAACGTTCTAAATTGTGGTATATTTCCAAGCATTCCTCAACGTGACAATATAATGAAATCTTATATGTTTTAGGTTAATTATATATATATATATATATATATATATATATATATATATATATATATATATATATATTCGAAATTGAAGCTCATGAGCTTGCTAGATTCTAGCTTTTCGAGTTCATTCCAGGAAAATTATGGAGAGTACTTGACTTCTTACACTTAAAAAGTGAACTTTCTGTCGCGTATAAATACAAAGAGATGTGAGAAAAAACAATGTGATAGTAATATTCTAATATATTGTATCTTTTAACATGTGTTCAATTTTCCCACAGACAACTAAATTTATTCAGTTAGTTTCAAGTATTCCTATTACAAATGCCATTACAGAAACAGAATTTTCATGTTGAACAGAATTAAAAGTTACTTTCGTAATTCATCAGAACAGGAGAAGCTTTTTGCGCTTGCATTAATGAACATGGGGGGGTGGGGGGGGTAGCAGCCTCCTTCGAAAACTGCGATCAAAATCACTTCAATAAGAAGTGAATAACTGCTAAGTCGGAGATCTCGAAGAATTGATCTGCAATTCAAAACCTGGGGTGTGGTACAATGAATTATGCCTAGGGACTAAACTACACTTATCTTTGGTGTGTGTGTGTGTGTGTGTGTGTGTGTGTGTGTGTGTGTGTGTGTGTGTGTGTGTGTCATAACAGGAGTAATATAACTAAAATAGCAGCAAAACATAATAAACATGGTTTTAGCTAATACAGTGATTGTGCTCTTCTGATGTTGCCAGTTCAACAGCGAGCTGGCGAAAGAAATGAAAGGTATACCTGTCTCTCTCACCGAATCCACCTAGCAGGTAAAGTGACCTACGTAATCGCTCCGATGTGTTGCTGTTAAAACAAAAAGATATCCTTTAATTCTATATAAAGGACAGTACGAATGCCAGAAAACACAAACTAATCAAACATAATTCTTGCTGCAGTGATTTGGTTAAACCCAGGTTTCATCCAAATAAAAGATGGGCTTGGAATCACATGTACTTTTACCGTTGTGAACTGTGCGCAGAAATTTTAGTTTTGCAGCAACAATATCTATTCCTTCAAGCAGGAGGTTAGGACAATCACTGGTTCTCCTATATTTGAAACATTAAGACATTTCAAATTGTTATTCATAGAGGATACAGATGCCGTATAATCTATTTTCTCCCGCATTAAATTGCTCAACTTTTGGCAGTTTGATATTCACTCTTGTATATATATATATAATAAATGGTTCTACGTAAAACGCTCTTGAAAATCGTCTAAGCTGGTAGCACGTTTTTTCCTCTTAAATATGTGAAATTCTCCAAGTTCAGTAACTGCTTGGATTTTAAAACAATGTTTGTCCCAGAATGAACACTCACGCAACAAGTATGTGCCATTAATTCTCGACTCTGTGCGAAATGGTTACGTTGTTAACTTAATGAACAACGAATACATATGAAAAACAATATTTATAGTCTACCTATGTAAAACCTTAGGACTTTCCCCGCAGTTACTGATAGATATACTGAGCAACAAGAATTAATTTTGAAATAAAAAGTAAATAAATTCAAATCAGATCCAAGAAAAACTACTGGGCTTGCTGAGGAAAGTACATATTTATGAAATTTGAAAAGCACGTTTGCACTCTTAATAGATCACAATTTTACCGAATGCAGGTTACAACATGCAACAGCACGTGTGTGTTTTTCTTCACAGACCGCTCTGATTCGTTTGTGTCTAGTCAGCTGTCATATTTCTCTATCTGCGAAACCAGATGTCCTTCAAACGGCAGGTCTAGATAGTCATCCTGGAAAAATATAGCTCTATGACATGGGAAAAACAAAATAATTTTGTAATTATGCGTGCGCAAAGAAATTAGCCGTAAGGTTCGGTAATGCGTATTTAACTGTACGTCGTACGCACCTCAACCAGCTCAACGTCGCCTTATGTTCCTGTTTGTGGTCACTCTAGTTTGACAAATCCTTCGTTTGTGTCATCAGCTAATTTATATGCCACTTTTTTATAGTTACTACCGCTAGACTGTAGATTGTTTTATTGCCAAACATTGAAACGTAAATAAATATAAGGACAGAATCAGTTAGTTTAAAAAACACAGTGGCACTACAGTCCACATCGGACCAGGGCCTGCCAACCCGACTGCCGCCTCACGCCCACATACGCATCGTAGCGGTGGGCGATTATCCACCCGATAAGGGGAGAAGATGTGGTCAGCTTCTCGATACCCCCAGCCGGAAATTTGGCTTTCATGACCCAGGGTCACTTACCTATCGCAAGCTGCTCAATTTCCTCACGATGCAGAATCAGTTGGTGGCACTTTAAAATGTAATACATGATCATTATTTTTCAAAATAAATATTTCCCCCAAACCATCAATCTATGCGTCCATTTAATTGCTTTACTAATACTTTTATCTCTGGATTATATCTTGATTAAACATGATCTGCTATAGCTAATTTATCAATCTGTTAATATTTAACATTTGGAAATTGCACTTATTCTACCTATAAACATTATTCCTTTTAGATCAAACATAATAATTTGGACAGTAATAATACTATTTTTATTAATTTAAAACGTCCTTTCATTTTAGCTTCCAAATGAGTTTCCCAACGTAAACCCTGTCACAATCCAATCATAACTGCCAGATTTTGTTATAATTGAAAAGGTTATCTTTTTTCAAAACGCTTAGCCCATTATTTTATATTTATTTTTAGGTACCAAACAAATGCTGTACCGCTTTATTGTTTCAAGTAGTAGTATAGAATTATATAAATATACAAGCATTTAATCTATGAATTAGCTTTTAAATGTATGCGTAAGGCAGATTTGGGTTAGCGATCCAGTCCGCGTTGACAGTTCTCCCCATACTTTTATTTCATTAGTTACATCCCCATACCGCAGAAGAAGTTTTTTTTTAATAGTTCCATTTATACCCCGCCTTTAACTACAATGGTCATATCGGCGGCCGTTCACCTTTGGAACATATCGAAGCTGTTAACTCGTATTCGTTGGGTTTTAATCATTACATCACACACACAAACACATTCACACTCTCATTCATACTTCCAGACTCTGGGGAAGATGGGGAATTATCTTGGTCGGAGAAAAATCCCCATCCCCCACCGCCGGGAATCGAACCCGGGACCCCTAGCACGGCAGGCAGGGGCTCTACCGAACAGAAGAAGTTACGGGAAGGGAATTCAGTTCTAATACACGCGCCAAAATTTAATGCGCATGCATGAAGTCTACCATCCTGAAATCGAATGTGCTTGCTAGGAGAGCAAATTCGCTGAAAAATGATGCCAAATACATAAATATAAACTGCTCAATATGTACATAGTGTGCACTTTGAACATGTACTGTTTGCCAATTTTTGAAAAATTGACAGAAACCTAATTCTTTTCCAACATTATTCAATACATTAAATCCACCTAAAGCAAAATCGCTAAAAAAGAAAGCACTTAAAGAGTTGAATGGTAAAATAAGTCAAGAAATTAAGAAGGCTAAATTTGACCTATAGGTAAATATGACTTATGAAAGTTAATATGTTAAAGTAAACTTATAGGTCTAATCAGAACAACTTGTTTCAATTAAATTTTAATACAGCCTACTGTCTTCATTTCAAGTAGTGGCTAAGTGTTATTTTCTCGTTGAAAACATGGATTAAACTCCTAACATCATTGATCCAATCGCCGAAAATCTTCCAGAGTGTCCCATAACAACTATATTTGTTGGAAGTGAAGCTAATATATCAGTTCATAGTTCAAGAAAAGAAAAAAAAGAAACACAATAAAATTTCTGCAAGGAATTTGCAAAATGGAGTAGTTTTATTGGTCTCTGTAACTAAATGTAGTAGCAGCCCACAGCTTCTTCTTCTTCTTTTAATTTACGTCCTCCAATAGTCATATCGGACGGTGAATGAAACGGGTGAAATGATGCTCAAATGAGCCCAGGGTTCATAGAGCTTAGAGTTACCCGACATTCATCTTTCAGAATAATAGAAAACCCCAGAGAAAGCTTTATCCAGGTATCTCATCCTGATCGAGATTCGAACTCGGGACCGCTTGAACGTGAGGTAGACACGCTTACATCTACGGAACCAAGGTGGCCACTCACAACTTGAAAATGTGAATAGTAACATTTTAAAAGCATGTGTGACGAAACTGTATTTCCCTTTTAGTCCTCATGTTTAATTTATGCAAAATATATTGCTATTGCCTGTAGTTAGGCGCTTAAGGCCTCTGACAGAAGAAAGGGAATACTCTCCAGACCCAAGAGAGTTCACTTTTCCACTTTTATGTTGAATGATGTAACTTTGTGAGAGGTGGAGATATAATGTATCTTAAGTGCAGATAAAATAGCATTCAAAGCATATCTCTTTTACTTAATTGGAATAGCAGATCTCCACAATACAAATACTGTGCAACTGAAAACTGCAACGTCTATCCTAGTTTTTATGGTCCGAAGTTTGTCAGTAATTGGAAACAACTAGTTAGCTACTACTTCACAAACGCTTGTTTTTTTTTTTTTTTTTTTTTTTTTTTTTTGCGACGTTCAACTCAAATCCTTGGTTCATGAAATTGTTGAAAGGATGGGTTGTATTAATTTAAGATTTTGTGGTAGACCTGCGCTCCAACCTTCTCCACTATGCAGATATTGAAGGAGCAATCTCTGTAACATCGTATTTTATGATTGGAGCTCATAGAACATTTCACATGTTTGATGAACCACACATATGTTCACTGTTCGAGGAAAGGTTTAACTATGATTTTTTTTTCATGATTAGGCAGCTTCTTGTTAGCGCATTATTAAATTTTATAACAAAGATAAACCGCAAATCCTTCGATGGACTAAACTTTTGACAGACGCTCGCCTTTTTACCAATAGATTTCAAAATGTGAAGGCCAAATTGGCGTTTTACAGTCATTCTGTTGCAAGTTCGCTGCTAACATACGTCAGTCTAGGTGGCCTGGTTTTATGTGCAGTAGGAACAGAAAATTAATGGAAAGTGCAACAATGTTTTTATCTTTTAAATTCAAGTTATAAGGCTTCAGGTAATTTTCGTGCCAGAGTTTGATAGACTGTGGATGGCATAATAAACATCTAAATGACATTTTTCAGAAGATAAAATATATCTGCATAAAGAACAAAGAAAATAAAGATTCAACAAGTACCACAAAATTATTTAAGGATTTGTAATTGCTGTAAATGCATGTCTACGTTTCTGCTCTTGTTTAAACACAAGGTGATTTTCGTTTGTCCTCACTTGACAATTGCATTAGCACAGCCTTGAAATGTTTTGAGTGCCAACAACGAGGTAATTCATAGTCCTACTCCAATACCGTTTAAGAGAGCATTAAAAAGTCTATTTTACTTCACTATGCAAACATTTCAAACTGTGCTGAATATTTTGATACTCTGCTTTCAAAAGTAATGACAACAGTGGTTCACTGAACTTATACGAATAATTTTCAACAAGTATTTTTCTAAAATGTACTTGCAGAGAAAATTTATCTGATACAATTTCACTTCAGTCCATTAAAGTGTTTAATTAAAAGGTCCTCAACCATTCACTAATGCGATAAATGCTTGGCACATTCACAATAAGAATTAAGTAATTTAGCTATACTAATTTTGTGTTCCTTTTTTAAAGATATAAAAATAAGAGAGTGGATACTTTTGAAAGCCTAAATGTGCAATTTTAACTTCACAACCTATGCTGAGAAAATTGTCATTGGCAACATTCTCGGATTAATAATAAATAATGTTGGAAACAATAAACTGATTAATCTAATGGAAAATGTTTATTTTAGCCACTCATTTGACAGTTTCCCTCTGCATTTTGTAATTGAACATTTCGTCAGGATGAGAGGTTGGTGGCTTTTCTTTTTCTTTTTTTTTTCTTTTTTTAAGTTCATGAACAGAGATTTCAAAATAAAATTAAAACTGAAAAAATACAAATGAATAAAAGTTATTCACATTTAATGCATATATGATACAAGTTGTACTTGCTATATAAAAGTAATTACTTGCTATATAAATCAAAGGTAAATTAAATATACGCATCTTTTTCTTTTAATATAATTTAAGTACTTGGCGCAGTAACATGATAAACCACAGAATTTTGCATTACTTACATATTCAAAGAGGAATTGATTAAAACCGCTTGAAAATTAGGAGAGATAGTAATTTATTAATGCATTAATATTTAAGGAGTATATAACATAGGGAATACAAAAGTTTACTCCTGTAAAGTTAATGATGTGGCGTATCTACTTATTACATCAAAATTTTCACCTCTGTGCTATTTGTTTTATCCGTGTGTTAAATAGCATTTTATTGTCCGTTGAGTCACTTATTTGCTCTTACTACTTTGCTGAACGTCATTTCCTATTTCTGGGGTTGTTTGGTTTTAGATACGAGTAGCAAACAAAAGATCGCAGTTTTTATTACATATTTTCGTGATTTACTATTTTAATCATTGAAATTGCGTACAGTAAACAGCTTTGATTCATTTCTGTATATTGTCTGCTCTGTGCCCATACCAGCAAGCCAGGATTCGCAACTGTACTGAATATATGTTGGTGACATTTTGCTATTTCAGCACTAGAAAACTAATTCGCAGCAACGAACACTGTTTGCTGACTTTTAGCATCCGAGCAAAAGCAACAAGGCACACGACTAAATCAAACTAGACCAAACTGCATACCGAGAAAAGGATACATCTTAATTACACTATGCACAAGATGGGTTACTGAGTATCTTGCGCAACTAGAAATATCTTATGTATCGTCACAGATAATTGCCTCAAATAATTTAACATGTATTTAACTAAAAATGTGTTTCATACATTAGAGGAATTGTTTTAAATTAATGAGTTTATTAGTTTAATGCTATGTATGTGAATGATTCAATCGTATGTAACACCATATTGAATTTCAATAAAAATAAAGTAAACTGAATCAGAAGAGCAAGAAATTTCTCCTGGAGTTTTGATCATGACACGTGAGAATATTGGAACCCGGGAGTTGGGACTTTGCTGTAATGTGTGGCAATGATAAAATAAGAAGAGGTTTTGAGATGCCCGTTAATGTTTCCTTTCCTAACTGCATATTATTTATTATACAGAAAAGAAGCTAGAAAACAGCTTAAGTTTAAATTATCGTACCCAAAATGTAGCTAAAGGCTAAGGCCAAATTTTTGTGGTGTTTAGTCCTTTGAAAATGCTATATTTGGCTACAACAATACTAAATTTGGAACACTGTGTCTGTGACACTGAAGTCCATTGGAACTGCTAGTGGTTTGCCCGCATCGGTAGCGTAGATAGTAGTGAGTCTGCCTCACGTTCAAGGGGCCCCGAGTTAGAATCTCGGTCAGGGTGATTTACCTGCATAATGTTTTTCCGGAATTTTCTCTTATTCGGAAAGAAAAATGTCTGGTAACTCTAAGCTCTATGGACCCTGGGGGCATTTGAGCATTCTATCACCAATATTATTCATCGTCCGAGAGGACTTAACGTTGGAGAATATAAATTAAAAAGAAACTGCCAGTGGCTCATCCATATAACTGAGAATGTCACTTACGTTAAGAGACAATTCGTCATCGTCACCTTCTTCATTGCCTTGAGTTTTGCAAATTTATGATGATAAGCTCCAAAATCTCGTTAGTGCTATTTCTTTACAAAAGTCGTCTTCTTGTAGTTTCTCTAGATGTCTCACGCAGTTTTCCCAGTCTTGTGAATTTGTTCGTGAATAAGTCCTTCAGTATCAGTCAGTTTAAAAGTATTTTTTCTGTTTAAAAACCTCTATTTTATTTGAGCCCGCGCTAACTCAATTGGATTGTGTTAGTAGGGATAGGGGGGAGTGCGGATTATCTCGTGTCTGATTTCAATTGCAATTTGATTCAGCTGATACACTTTTTCGTGGTTTTTAAACCGAAGAACTGAATAATACTGAATTGAACTCTCTAGAGTAAATAAGGAAGCATTCATAAAATTGAGCATGTTATGCAATGGCTCACATTCTGCAACACAGTGGTCTATAGGTTAACATGAAGTGTAATTGTATGCTCTCTCACTCGAATTTAACAAACACCTTGGTTTGTTTATAGCAATTCTTTTATATCAATAAGTCAAGTGTTTATATTTCAGTTCTAAGTAATTACAAATATGTGTAGACACATACATGCCAACTAGCTATGATACTCTTTGAGTGTTTACGTCGCGATGCGTTGTTATAATACATTGGTTTTTCCTTGTTTTATAAAAACTATTTGAGCTAAGCATGTTGAATTTTTACCGTTGTGTTAGAAACATTATTCGCTACCTTCCCCGTGGATTACCTTTGCAAAATTAGAATTTTTATCCTAGTGCAAACAGATTCATTAGAGGTGGATTCACTTGTCGCTTATCACACCCTACTTATAGGGAATGGAATATGACAATGTCGCAGGACTCCGATTGGCTGCTGGCCTGGGAGCATTCAAGGACAGACATCATCACATTTGAGAGCCGCAGTGAATGGTGATTTAATAAAATAGAAAAACATTAACAGACAAATCAAAAGGGGATAGTTATGATTGGTGTATAAAATTACTCAATATTTTTGCAGAAGGTAAGAACCCATTAAGACTTTAAATAGTATAAGAGAGATCAGTCAGATCCATAACGTTTAAATATTTCATTATTATATTAAATATAAAATTGTGGCGAATTAAGATGTACTTTTGATAAACATTTAACCTTGGTTTAAATAGTATAATATACAAATATGAATATGACTATAACTCTGGCTGTTGTGAATGCCTACATGGGTTATGAATCTGGAATAAAACCTTTTAAAATGTATTATCTTCAGAAGAGCATTGAATGCTCCGAGATCTTGTTTGAATCTTTCGTCAAAATACGAAAATATCATCAGTATAAGTTTCCTTAGAATTTTAATAATACTACTGTTGTTCGTTACAACTTTTATTGCTACTACAAAGTGTGTGGCAATTTTCATTCCATATTAACATGTCAGCTACGCCCTAAATTCCTAATTAAACATATAATATCATTTAAATATGACAGTGCATACCGTAATTATAACAATAAATGGGGTTCCTTCATACTGTGTGGAGACAGGTGTTGCCTAATTGGCGTAGCACATAGCCTAGTATAAGCATTAATTCATTGCTCCAAGTAAATCTACAATATATAAATGAATCCGCCCTAACCATTTATTCCTTTAACTTTGCAAAAGTGCAAGTACAATTAGGCTATTTAGTCCATAATTTAGACATGGTATTTTTAAATGGGCTACGTTCCATGCTATAAGCATTTTACGGCTTTTTGGCTAGATGTTAATGTGCAAATGATACAATTAGCCATAAAATGGCTGAGTTTGCAACAACGATAATATCTATGCAAGCAGGACCATATAGAATAAAAGTTAGTGATAGGCATAATTCACTGATATACACTATTATTCGTGCACACACACATGCACACCATTATATATTTAAATTCATTTGCAACAGCTAAATCATCCGTCAGAGTATGCCGTTGGGCTAATTGCAGTACGATACAATACTGACATAAATAGCACGAAAACAATAAATATGATTTATCGAAGTACTCTTTAAAACAATAATGAAGAAGAATTGATCGTCTAATTTGCCAGGAACAAGTCAATAATTACCTCGAGTAATCGTCCCAGTTGCTATCAGTAACTCATTTGTTTTACCTTTTCCAAGCAATGTCTAGTTGATTTTAACATCACAACTAAGGCCACTCGATATTATTTTCGAAAGGCAGAATTTAATTTTGAAAACCTATATTACAAAATCTAGAAGCTCCCAGACTATATCGATTTTAGAAACAAACAAAAAAATTGAAGCTCCACAATCAGTACCTGAACTGGTATGTTTTGCTTCCCGTTGAAATCAGTGTTCGCGTGATTATTTGCTATTTCAATCATGCAGAACCATGGAATTTTCAATAATCTAATCCAGTTGAAATAGGAGGCAGGTGTGCGTTTAGAAGCTCCATTATAATAGTTTTGCTGAAGATGAAGCTACCGGTGATCGGTCTGCTTTGGCTTCATGTTTCTGTATTGACTGCATTTTAAGCTATCTATTCAGATGTCTAGCGCAAATAAAAGTTCTGTCATTCAAAACGAATCTGTAGTGTTTAACGCCCGCGTTTACTACATGCGGCACAGCAGGCTCTGTCATTCATATAAAGAAGTATAACTTTCTCATGGATTTCTGAAAGCTTCGGAAGAATACATTGAAACAGCGATTTAATCACTTCTTTACCTACACTTTGAAATACTTAAATTCGATGAAAACTTCGAATACTTCGAATTGGACAAACTAAGCCCCTTTTTATATAATGGGTATTCAGTATTTATTAGCTTCTTGGTGAGGACTGCTGTGCTCTCGAAATGCACATGTTTGGTGAATTTCTTTGCATTTGAAAATTATATACTCTGCAAGAAATTAAGTGCATCAGAGGTAACGTCTTAGCTCAGGGTGCATCAGGAATAGACCGAAATTTTGTCATCTAAAAATCTGACGTTTTCTTATAACAAAACACCACCGCAATTATCGGTAGGCATAAGAAGCCTCATTCTATATCATACTTCGAATGGTGGGGGTACTAAAATATTCCAAAACCGCATATTTTACAAAATAAATTTTCCAGGCATTCCTGATTACGATGTCAGGTGAGTATATAACTAGCATTTATTCTTTGATGTTCTGGAACACTCCTTTAGCTTATTGAAGTAAGAGACCCTTTTTGAAAAGGCAGAAAACTTTTATTTCCACATCGCTCCGTTGGGATGAACTCTGTAAATCGCTTCAATGCTTTCCTATGAGAGCCATGAAGTAAGCTTCTTTCGGAAGCGTTCTTATTCTACGGGATGCCAACATTTCAACGAAACCTAGTTCTTTTCCCTTGTTATGAGCGAATAGTAAGAAATGCCCTCGACGTGCCCCGAGAAAACAGCTGAGTGGCCTTTCTGACATTTTGAAGGGCTCTTCTGTTTAAGTGATGAACCGAGACCGGAAATTAGGCAGAATGCCTTTTTAAATGTCAAATCTATCTACAATTTGAAAGTGAATCTATGCGAATCAGAAATAAATATTTTGCCTTTCTTATTTATCGGTTATGCATTATTATTATTATTATTATTATTATTATTATTATTATTATTATTATTATTATTATTATTATTATTATTATTATTATTATTATTATTATTATTATTATTATTATTATTATTATTATTATTATTATTATTATTATTATTATTATTATTATTATTATTATTATTATTATTATTATTATTATTATTATTATTATTATTATTATTATTATTATTATTATTATTATTATTATTATTATTATTATTATTATTATTATTATTATTATTATTATTATTATTATTATTATTATTATTATTATTATTATTATTATTATTATTATTATTATTATTATTATTACCATCATCATTATTACTATAAAGTTGGGATAAGTACAAGGTACGTAGAGCATAGACTTAGCGGACATTCATCTTGCTGGATAAGGGAAATGCTTTAACCCTAAGTCAGATCGGATGATGAACGAAATGATGTTCAAATAAGTACAGGATGCGTAGAGCTTAGAGTTACCAGACATTCATCTTTTAAGATAAGGGAAAACATCCAACGTTAGGTCATATCGGACGTTGCACGAAATTATGTTCAAATAAATACAGGGAACGTAGAGCTTAGATGACACAGAAAATGAAGCTAGTTGCAGTGGAGTAACCAACACTACACAAATAAAAATATTTAGTAAATATTCTCCACTAATCTTAAGAAGTCGACGACAACACTTCTATGTTGATTTTTCGATTTTGATTTCCCAAAAATCAACATAGAGGTATTATCATCGGCTTCCTAAGATAAGTGGAGAATATTTACTAAATATTTTTATTCGTATAGAGCGTAGAATTGACAGACATTCGTCTTTTAGGATAAGGGGAAACTACAACACTGGGTCGATGAACGAAATGATGTTCAAATGAGTACAGGGAACATAAAGCTTAAAGTTGACAGACATTCGACTTTCAGGATAAGGGAAAACCTCCAATATTAAGTCATATCGGGCCTCTTAATTTAGGTGGATATTTATTAAACTATAATTCAAAATATTACAAACTGAAAATTTATATGAAGAAGCGTAAAAAGCTTTATTTTTATGTAACGTTCTATCTTAATTTGATCCTCCAATTCAGAACAGGTAGAAATCCACCAAATTCAGTTTCTAAAGTGAATTTTATAGCTTTATCTTGTAATGTATTAATTGACATTTTTCAAGAGAAGTGAAGTTTTTTGTTACAAATAGTTATATTTGTGTAATGAGAAGTACGTACTTGGAATCAAAGGCTACATTGATTTACAGTGGCACATGGAACCAAAGGGCGGCTTCTGAGAATTCGTTACGGTACTTTGGATCAGGCAGGAATAAGCCAATCGTGCTGCACCTACACGGAATGATCAACGATGAAATGGAATTCCGAAGGTATTTCCAGAAAGATTATAATGCTCATTTCATTTGTTGTAAAATATTTTGAGCACATAGTACTTGATTTGAAATTTTCAGGGAAGTTTTCTTTAGGTTTAGCCTTACCAAAACATATTCTTGAACATACTCGTAGGTCATCCTTGAAGTTGCTGAACTGATATACGGATTTGGTATTAAACCGACTATCCAGATTTAGGATTTACTGAATATAACATTTCTTGGGATCCAGGTGACCCCAAAATAGGTATTTGTGCACAAACTGTACGAAGATTTTTTATTTAGAATGTAGGCACTCCTCTACCTACTATATACGAGGTGTAAAGAAAGTGTCATTTTAAAGCAAAAATAAAGCTCAAAGAATAAAGCTGTGTAAAAATCTGCAGTTCAAATTTCCTGCGTCTTTCCTGCGACTACAGCGACAAGCGGTGGAAGTCTCAGAAAACAGGAAGTGCACGTGGGTTTTACAGATATCGCGCAGTTTGGAATTGCTATAGACGTAACAATTTGGCTTAATTATTAATGGTATTTTCCTTACTTTGATAATAATAATAACTTGGGCGGTAGATGTAAACATATCCTGAATGTAGGCGGTAGTTAGATGTAGCTATATTGCATAAAAATAAATATAGGCCGACAAGAATTATCGTGTTTTAAAAGGGAAGTCTACAAAAACACATATAAGGAAAAGAAGTTTTGCTCAAACAAGTATCCTTCCAATTAATGGGAAAATTAATAAATTAGTAAGACCAGTAATGGCATCTTATCGCAGGTACTGGCAGGCTTCGGGGTAACATCGCCTGCCAGTACCTGCGATGCGATGTGATTACTTGTCATATAAATTTATTAATTCTCTCATTAATTGGAAGAAAACATGGTTGTGACATAAAACCGACATTAGTTACGAAATTGCTCAGGTGTTTACAAATGATATCGCGAGCTGTGTATAGGGCAGCTGTATACATTTATGGTTCAGGACTGCGGCGGCAAGATGAGTACTGTAAGTGTAAGAGGTGGTCTAACCTGTTTTTTCCTTCCGTCAACGAACAGGTGACGTGTAATGCATTGGCGGTCGTTCGGATTTTGGATGAAAGTTCTTTTGCGGGATAGTCAAATTTAGATTTTTGAGCTCAAGGGTTGGCTAGAAGAGCACTAACAGGATTAATGACACTAAAGTTGGATCATTTAACAAGATCTACTTGTTTAGCATAATTTGTCTGTCCCTTATAGTTTACAGTTTTGTGAGCTATTTCATAGTGAAAACGACCTCTGGGACAATTCCCAAATCAGATAGAACTAAAGTATTTCATTTATCGTAAAAGTGATTGTCATGTAAAGTGTAGTTTGCTATTACGACACTTTCTTGAAAATATTCACGTATCATCCTTAAAGATATTCAACCAATATACAAGTTTGGTACTTAATCGAATCTCCAGTTTTGAATCTTATTTATATTCCAGATTGAGGTGATTCCTATATATTGTGACTTTGTGGGTTTGTGAAATGAAAAGTCCAATTGCTCCACTCAAAATTGTTCTTTATTTCCACCGACTTACAGTTAAACACTTGCCAATTACACAGAATTACGTAATGCACACAATTAGGATCCACCAGTTCGTCCGTTACAATTCCACTTGCACTCGCGATTACGTAAAGTCCGACGCACGTACGCAGTCCGTCCCCTCACTGGGCGCTCCTCACATCTTCCCTCGGGGAACTTTCTGGATGCGGTAGACCACGTCGTTAATCCTCTTCACCACCCGGCACGGTCCTTGCCATGGCTGCTGAAGTTTCGGGCAGCGTCCCTTGGTCCGGGTAGGACGGTACAACCAGACCAGGTCACCTTGCTGGAACCCTTGACTGTTGGCTTGCCTGTCATACCTGGTCTTCATGCGGTCGCTCGCCTTCTGGATGTTCTGGCGAGCCATCTCGTGCATGTCGTGGAGATGGTCCACCAAGTTCTCCACATACTCGGTCGCTGGCTGTTTCGCTTCCGGAGGGCTTCCAAAAGCCAGGTCACAAGGGAGGCGTAACTCTCGGCCGAACATTAAGCTGGCTGGCGTCATCCCAGTTGTGTCGTGTGTAGATGAGCGGTAGGCCAGCAAGAACAGTGGCACCTTGACGTCCCAGTCTCGCTGATGGCTGGCCACGACCTTCCTCAGGTGTTCCTCTAAGGTCTTGATGTACCTTTCGACCATGCCATCCGACTGGGGATGTAGAGGTGTCGTGCGGGTCTTGTTCACCCCAAGCCTTTGTAGTGCCTCCTTCATTAGGTTGGACTCAAAGTTGGTACCCTGGTCACTGTGTAGCTCTAACGGCATCCCAAATCGACAGAACACTTGCTCCACGAGGCAGTCTGTGATTGTCTTTGCCTCTTGGTTTGGGATGGCATACACCTCCGGCCACTTGGTGAAGTAGTCCACGACCACCATTAGGTACTTGTTGCCTCGGTCGGAAACTGGGAACGGTCCAGCAATGTCAACGGCGATCCGTTCGAATGGGGCTCCGACGTTGTACTGCTGCATGCGACCCCGGCTCCTAGTCTGGGGGCCACGACTCGCCGCGCACACGTGACACTGACGGCACCATCTCTCAGCATCTGCTCGGAGTCTCAGCCAGTAGTATCGCTGCCGAAGTTTGTCGATCGTTCGGTTCGCTCCCAGGTGTCCCCCCGAAGTCCCGGCGTGCACTTCCTCCAAGACTTCCGGGACCTTACTCCGGGGGAGTACCAAATGTTCTCTCTGCGTCTTCCCATCGGGTGATTCCCATACCCGGAACAGCACGCCCTCTCTGATCTTCAACGAGTCCCATTGGGCCCAGTATGACTTGTAGGTGGCGCTCCTTGGTGCGATGTCCTCCCAGGTTGGTCTCGTCCCTGCCTCCACTTCCCTCAAGAGTGGCCCCAAGTCTGCGTCCGCCGGCTGCTCCCTCCTCAGGCCTGCGCTATCCCAGCCTTCAGCAGGCACTGCCGCAACTACTCGGACTGCTGCGGCACGCTCCTTCTCTTCCACTCTTGTGCACTGGCCGCACTCTTCTGGACAGGGTCTTCGGGACATGGCATCTGCGTTACCGTGGCTCTTCCCTCTACGATGTTCCGAGGTGAAGTCGTACTCCTGCAGCCTCTGGACCCAACGTGCTGTCTGGCCTTCCAGGTTCTTAAAGGTCAATAGCCAGGTTAGGGCGAAATGGTCAGTCCTCAGGTGGAATGGCTGACCGTACAGGTACTTGTGGAAGTGCTCCAATGTCTTTACTACCGCCAGTAACTCCCGTCGGGTGACGCAGTAGTTCTTCTCTGCCTTGGATAGCGTCTTGCTGTAATAGGCTATCACCCGCTCATGGCCGTCCTGGATCTGCGACAGGACACCTCCAATGCAATGGTCGCTGGCGTCGGTGTCCACAATGAAGGTGCCACCCGGTTGTGGGAAACCCAAAATTGGAGCACTGCACAGGGTCTCCTTTAGGTGCTGGAAAGCGTTTTCTGCGTCCTCCGTCCACACATAAGGCCGGTGTTCCTCTGTCAGGCGGGTGAGGAGTTTCGCGATGTTGGAGAACCCCTTTATGAAGCGCCTGTAATAACTGCACAGCCCCAGGAAACTGCGCAATTCTTTCTTATCCTTTGGGCGAGGCCAATCTCTCACAGCCTGCGTCTTCTCCGGGTCTGTGGCCACTCCGGTTGCTGAGACTATGTGGCCCAAGTAGTTAACTTCCTTGCGGAAGAGCTGGCACTTCTTCGCGTTCAGCTTCAAGTTGGTCGCTTGCAGTCTCTGTAGCACCTTACTCAGATTCTCGAGGTGATCTTCAAAAGTCTTCCCGACGATGATGATGTCGTCCAGGTATAGCAGGCAGGCATCGTAAGTCAGCCCTCTCATCACTGACTCCATGAGGCGCTGGAAGGTAGCTGGTGCGTTGCAGAGGCCAAAGGGCATAACCGTGAACTGCCAGAGCCCTTGGCCCGTCGAGAATGCAGTCATCTCCTTGTCTCTCGGGTCTAGAGCTACCTGCCAGTAGCCCGACTTCAAGTCCAGGGTCGAGAACCACTGTGCACCAGCTAGCGTGTCCAGGGTGTCGTCAATCCGGGGTAAGGGAAAACAGTCCTTCCGGGTGACGGCGTTCAACCTTCTTTAGTCTACGCAGAAGCGCAGCTCGCCGTTCTTCTTTGTCACCAAGACTACAGGGGAACACCAAGGGCTGTCAGACTCTTCAATCACTCCCCTGGATCTCATGTCCTCCAGCATGTCTCGCACCGCCCCTTGCTTCGCCAGCGGAACGCGTCTATGTGGTTGCCGAATAGGCCGGGCGTCTCCGGTGTCGATGCGGTGAAGCACTTTGTCCGTGCGGCCGTAGTCACTATCACCTTGGCTGAAGACGCGCTGATACCGTCTTAGCAGTTGTCGAACCTTCTCCAACTGTTCTGTGGTCAGGTGGTCGGCCGCCCTCTCCACCAAGCCTTCTAGCCGGGGCCCCAGGTGTTGCTTCGGCGCCGGCTCCTGTGTCTCGTCGATAGCTGTTACGCTCACCACGGGCTCGCACATTCCCAACTCCGTCCCGGCCTGGACGTCGTGATCGGCGTCCGTAGGATTTAGCAGTCTCACGGGCACCTCCTCTCGGCAGGGCAGCAAAGCCCTGGCTACACACAGTCCGTTTACAGGCGTCTTCTGGTCCAGCATCATGTTCCTGGTTCTCTGGCCCTCCAGTCGCGCGGTCACCACCACCTCGCTCCTCGCGGGGACAACCACGTCTTCGTCCAAGACGACCCTGCAAATTCCAAGGCGCTCTTCGGGTTGACGGAGTATAACCTCTTCTCCGTTAAGCCGCAGGACCTTCTTGCCGACGTCGACCGTCGCCTCATGGCTCCTGAGGGCATCCAGTCCCAGAATCACCTCCTCAGCCACCTTCGCGACGAACACCCACAGACGCATGGCACTCCGTCCCAAGTTCAGCTCCAGCAGGGCCTCCTTCTCCACTGGCAAGGTGTCGCCCGATGCCGTGACAAGCTGGTATGGCCGGCTGGGCTTCCTTGTCGGCAAACCCTTCGCCACGTCAGGTCTGATGATGGTCACGGACGCCCCGGTGTCCACCAGCACGCGGCACGGCTTTCCTCTTATCCAACCGTCCGCGATGAGGCTGTCATCCATACGCCGGCTGACGGCGCACAGTGTTACTCGAGGGGATGGTGGTGATGGTGGTGATGGCGCCGACGTGCCCCTCTCCACGACGGCCCTTACTCGTTTTCCGGCTGCTCTTCCTGGTGTCGGCAGTCTCTCTGCAGGTGTCCGGGCTGTCCACACCCCCAACACAGGCCACTGGGTGTTCGCCGGCGTCCCTCAGGTGGTCTTCTGTCTCCGGCGTAGCGGACACTCCTCGTTCTCGACGTCGGGGTGGATGTTATTTTGGCCGCCTCCATCCTTAATG
This sequence comes from Mantis religiosa, assembly GCA_030765055.1. Taxonomy (NCBI): domain Eukaryota; kingdom Metazoa; phylum Arthropoda; class Insecta; order Mantodea; family Mantidae; genus Mantis; species Mantis religiosa. The sequence goes on from CM060950.1 coordinate 320,128,627, forward strand.
CCGCTGTCAGCGCCTCGTGGATGGTTTTATATTCCCCGAGCATTAGGCGCTGACGAATCTCCGTGTCCCGTACCCCGTCGACAAAATTGTAGGCGGCTTCCCGGGATACGAACTCCAGTGGCAGGTCAACCAAGGGCTTGCTAGCCAGCTGCTCGATCGCAATGGCGAACTCCTGCAGCGTCTCCCCCGGCTGCTGTGACCTTGCCTTTAGCTGGCTGCGGTATGCTGCGGCTAAGCGGTGGTTCCCGAAGCGATCTTCCAGGGCTTCCCAGATGTCCTTGGGTGCCGCCGTCGTCTGCACCGCGTTTAGGACTTCCGCGGCTCTTCCTTGGAGGCTGGCTATTAACTGTGTGGCCTCCTCCTCCAGTGACCATCCGTTGTGCCTGGCCACTGTGTCGAACTGGCGGCGGAAGACCTCAAACGTTGACGCGCCGTCATACTTGGGAGGTTTGACGCGCGGCGATGTTATGTCGCGTCCCGGTGCGTCGGCCTTCAAATCCTTCAACCTCCTGCCGACGACGTCCTCCACCATGGCGCTCAGGGACTTGGTGCTGTTGTCGGCCTTTCCTTCTAGCTCATTAACGCGGCTCGCGAGGTCTCCGACGCGTTCGTCCACCTGGCCGATTCGCTTGCCGAGTCCCGTGACGTCCTCCCTCACGCCGGCCAACTGTTCCTCAAATTTCGCGGCGAGGGCCTCGTTCGCAACCTTCATTTCTTCCATCTTCTCCGTGAGGTTATCGTTAGCCGTCTTCATTTCTTCCAGCTTTGCGGCCAGGTTGTTATTTGTAGTCTCCAGCTTCGCGGCCAGGCTGTTATTTGCCGCTTCCGTTTTTGTTGTTAGTTCGGCCTTCATTTCTTCCATCTTCTCAGTGATGTTGTCTTTAGCCGTCTTCATTTCTCTCAGTTCCGCTAAAATCTTTTCTAATGCTGCCTCCATTGTTGTAATGTTCGGTGATGTTGTTTTCCCGCTTCCTGACACCAGTGTGACTTTGTGGGTTCGTGAAATGAAAAGTCCAATTTCACCACTCGAAAATGTTCTTTATTTCCACCGACTTACAGTTAAACACTTGCCAATTACACAAAATTACGTAATGCACACAATTACGATTCACCAGTTCGTCCGTTATCGTTCCGATGCACGTACACGGCGCTACTTCACTAGCACGTCAAACACTGACTAACTGTCTCTCTGAAATCCTTTTTATAGGAATGTCAGTGTTTTTCTAGAAGTCTCTAATTACCGAACGTTCCAGACCACCGGAGAAGGGGAGAGAAACATCCAGGGGCGGTTGACATTCCTTTAACCACCCTTCAGTTAGTGACAGAGACTAATGGGAGGCGTGGCTCAGCTCCCTCCGGTTTTCCCACACAGCTGTGCCGTCATACCTTCCGCTAATTGGGTGGCAATATGTTCTGCGCCGTGGCGTAGCGGTCTGAGGCAGCATGCCTTGGTCCCTGGTCACGAAAGCGGCCCGGGTTCGATTCCATCCATGTGGTGAGGATTTTAGGTCTCGGATATAGGACCGATGCCCACTCAGCATCATGAGGAAAGTGAGGAGCTTACGCTAGGTAAGCGACCCTGGTCACGGAAACCAACATTCCGGCTGGGGGATGTCGAGATGCCGAAATGTTGACCACATTTCCTCCACGTGTCGGTTGGATGATCGTCCACCTCTGTCGTACGTAAGTGGGCGTGAGGCCGGCAGTCGGGTTGGTAGGCCTTGGTCCTCTAAGGGGTTTCGCGCTAGTGGTTAACTTTTTTTAACACTAAGATATCCAAAATTGTATAAATGTGTAATAAAATTTAAAGTTTGATTAACATTTTTATCTTAAAATGTGACAGAATGGTAATTAAACTAATTCTCATTTAATTTCTTCAATTTATTCTGTAAGCTTCTTTAAACTTAGATCGATAGTGATTGTTTTTCACCACCCATAATGACGTAAATAATTGTATTATCTGGAGCATTAGCTCCAAATTCTAAAGTATTTATTGACTGGTTTTTATCTACGAATGTAGTATTCTTTCTAATTGTCATGTCCATTAATGCAGTAAATTACGTAATAGCAAAGTCGTCAACATCCCTTTTTAAGTATTTATTTCCTGCCCATCTTTCTGCTAATGAAACATAAGGATCATGATACTTGATGGCAATTTTTCATAATTTTTAATTTTTGTCTTTCTATTGGAAATTCTTCATTTCTTGAATTTTTGAATGACTAATATTCTAGTGCCATGATCATATTCACTATGGTCCCAATTTTGATTACCTGGTCTATTTGTTTGAAATCGTGTATTACAAATATCAAGGTTATCAAATTGTAAATTATTGAATGATGTACTAACATTAATATTTGTTTTTTTTTCAGTAAAATTATGTTCTTCTGCAACACTCCACACAAAAAAAATTAAATTTAAATTTTGGACATTTAATAGTTGCTCATTTTGCATTATAGCATATTCTAGTTTATATCCTATAATTGGAAATTTTATTTTAAATTCTTTTATAACAATTTTAGCTTCATGTGGTGCTACTTTATCAATTGATCAATCTGCTCTTAAAGCATCGTATCTAAACCAACAAGCATCATCATTAGCTTCTCTTTCGAAAGAAAGGGTTAAACCTAAATTACACAAAGGTTGTCTATTATATCTAAAGAAACTAAATATAAATTCGAGTTGATACGATACTTCATAAATACGATTTTGTTCATAATTAAGTCTATCTTCTGTGACAAATCCAGCCCCTTTATACAAGTGTAAATCTGTTTCTGGAACAACTAGGTGAATAAGTACATCACATATATTAAGCTAGGATGATCTATTCTTTCTATAGTTTGTCTAAAACTATTAAGATACACTTTACTTAATATTCATGGAAAATAATTACTTACAAGTTTTACATTCTCATCATTAATAAATACTCCAACTCCTGCTTTTCCATGGGATTCAAATTGCATGTAAACTATTCCCCGACATAGATTATAAGTTCCATCAGCAATATTTAGATCTATATCCAAATTAATAAGTGCTTTATTTTCCCTTAAATTATGTCTGCTAGAACCGTTTAATTCAAATGATCTCATTTGATATTTTTCAAAGCCTTTTATATCCATTTAATCAAGAAAATGTTTCACTTTTAGAGTGACTTAAATTTTGTAGCCACCAAAATCAATAATATTTCCATTTTCATCGGTAATTGTAACTTTAATTCTTCTGACTGAATCAAGATGAATGGGTATTTCGTAAGGGTTTGCTGGTTCATAAATAATATGATCTTTAAACGGTATGTTAGGCTTAAATTTTGAAATAATATAAATATGCTTATGGTGGTGACTATTATTTTTGTTAATGTATCCTGCATTTTAACTAAATTACATTCAATGTTAATGATATTAAAATAAAAAATGGGTGAATCATCCAATAGGTTTTGTTTCGTAAAGTTTAATAATACGATTCTTAGAAAATCCTAATAATTTTCCAAAATTTATGAAATCAAGAACTTGTTTTCCTCTATTGGTAATTGTACTTATATCAGTAATTTTATTTAGCGCAATTTCCAGGGTTGGTGTCTGACTTAGATTTGCAAGCAATTCTTTGAATGCATATTTCCCTTTTTCGAATAAAATATTCTAAAAACCATATTTCAATACACAATCCCTAACATTTGGGGTTAGAAAAGTATCATAAAAGCTTACAACAGAAATATGTTCATTATCTATGGCCATGGGTCTAGAAGTCACAAATGTAATTCTGAAGTAGCTCATTCTAATGTAATGTACATTTAGTGTGTGAATACTTTTTAAAACGCATGCAAAAAGTCTGGTTTATAATCACTGTCACAGGAGGATATAGAGGTTGATTCATCATCGTATGAAACATATTTCCAATATACACTATCTAAAAACTCCTTAATAAGGTCCTCTTATAGTTCTTGATATTTGGAAATATTTTCGCAATTAACTTTATCTTTGAGTTTATGTTTACAATCCTCTAATAGTTTTTGACTTTCAGAAATAGTACCCCAATCAACTTTATGCTGGAATACTCTAATAAAATCCTGAGATAATGTTTGGTTCCTAGAGATAGCCTTCCAGTTAACTTTATTTTGGAATTCTGTAATAAAATCTTCTGATAATGTTGTTCTAGAAAAATTCTTCCAGTTATCTTTGTTTTGTAACTTGCGTGTATCCCTTCTTTAAGACAACTCTTTTTGGACAACTTTCCTTCATGTGTTTTAAAGGTAGTATCATTTTCATTATAACTTTGTTAGGTTTGAAAACCATGACTCATACTCATTTTATATATAATAATTTGGTTTTATAAATGGAAACTAATTGGGATACATTACATACTTCAGAATATCAAAATAAAGAATTTAGAATAATTGGTATGCTATTTCCTGCAAGTATTACAGGACTAATAGTAGGACTTTCAGGACGTGCAAAACAGTTGTAAGGAATAATTTTTTTTTCTGTAAAAGCAGGAATAGATACCTATCATTACTATATTGTATGTGAGGCTGTATATAAAAAGAAATACAAACAATTACAGAAAATATTTAAAGATATTGAAAACAAAACAGGAAACTGTATTTTATCATTCATAGATAAAGAAAAGGATATAGTACTATTATACCAAATTAAAGATATTTCTTTAGTTGTTATAGATGATTAGATTTTAGAAAACCAACATATACTAAGAAAAATATATTTTGTAGGTAGACATAAAGAATTTAGGTCAAACTTTTACTCAAGTTCCAAAACAACTAATACGGTATAATTCATATTTTGTTTCTTGATATCAACAAGTCAATAAATAATCTTAAATATGCTAACGATGAGTTCGTTGGAGCAGATGTGAATTTTGAAAACCTTAAAGAACTGTGTTATATGTGCTGGAAGAATAATTTTGGATTTATTACTATTGATATGACAAGAACAGCCAATGATGGGGAGCACAGAGAAATTATTTAAAAGTTTATAAATTCAACGTAAATGCAAACGTAAAACGTAACGTGAAAACGTAAAATGTAGCATAAAATCCTGGAAGTTATATGTTTTGCGTTATAAATAAATAAATTACCAAAACATCCAGAAGAACGTCGTAAATTAGAACAAGAATTAATAGAACAACTCAAAGAATGGAAAAGACAACCCAGAAAGCACTATGCATTAAGTAAAGGAAAAAATCAACCTATTATAGATGCAATTAGAGAAACAAGAATGCATTACACTCTTTAGTTGCACACAGTAAAAACATTATTAATGACCTATAGAAAGTTAAAAATAATTTTTATGGAATTATTCAAATGAGTGCATTTTTAGGATGTCACATTTTTGTATAGATATGAAAAACTTTAGAAGCGTAAAAATCATAAATGCAATTCATTATGTTACATGTTGGGGCTCCATTCATACTGGTAACAAATCTGCTAAGTATTGCAAAGATTGTATTAGATACTGCTACAGTAAGGAATGCTTCAAACAACATAAAAAAGAAGTGTGTGTAACTGCTTACAAATGTTTCCATTGTAAAGAAATATGTAAATAAATTAAGAGCATATATGTGGATACGAAATATGCGTAAACTGTAAGAAAGAAGTAGAAAGAAAAACTCATTTATGTTATATGCACTGAAAAAAGGTAAGGGTGGAAAATGTATAAGAAAATTAAATAATAAATTTTACCTAAAAGGATGTAAAAATTCTTCACTAGATAAAGCAAATATACCAAAATTAAATGTACCAAAAGAGAAATTAATGAACTTGTATGTGAATATATAAAAGAAAATTATCCTGATTCTGTTTTCGATGAAGAAGCAGTGGATCATTATGATGAATTTTTAAAGAAAAAGAAAGTAGATGGATATATACATATTTTAATTTACATCCTCCAACGTTAAGCCATATCAGACGATGAATGAAATTGTTGAAATGATGCTCAAATGAGCCCAGTGCCCATAGAGCTTGGAGTTAACCGACATTCGTCTTTAAGGATAAGGGAAAGCCCCGGATAAAGCCTTATACAGGTAACTCGCCTGGCAGAGATTCGAACTCGGGACCTCTTGTACGTGAGGCAGACATGTTACCATCTACGCTAGCGAGGTGAGAATAGATGGATATATGTACAAATGAATAGAATGTGAAAGCTACACAACCTTAAAGGCTTCAGTTTTTGAAATAAAAACATGTGATGTTTGTAAAGCTAATAAGTTACAAAAACTTATATGTACATACAAAGAAAAATACATATTTATTAATTTTAAGGCTAATAAGAAACTGGAGAACAAAAACCTAATTATGTGGTTCCTGAACATGCTTTGGAAATGTAAGCAGTTAAATTTTAAGAATGGTTGTGAATTTTGTAATTGGTTAATATCAAAAGAAGGATATACAGTCATTGCACATAATGCTAGTTATTATGATTGGTATTTTGTAACGAATTATTGTATGCAAAATGTATATAAACCCTTCATAATTTACAGAGGTTATCAAATCATGTCAATGTTTCTCAAAAATTCAAGTATGCGATTTATAAATAGTTACAGCTTTGTTCCACAACTGTTTCATTCATATCCAGAAACATTTGAGTTGAAAGAAATATAAAGAGAATATTTTCACACTTCTTCAATACAACGGAAAAGCAAAATTCTGTAGGACCAGTACCAATACATGCGGAAAGCCCATGAAAAAATGTAAACCAAATAATACATGTACACATTGGCATACAAGAAATCACCTTTTACAGTGGTATTGTAACCAAGTTAAAGTAAATTACTTATTCAACTTTCAAAGGGAAATGAGCGAGTATTGTGAATCAGATGTAGACATTTTTACACCATCCATTAAATAACTTTAGACAAAAATGTTTAGATGCATGTAATATTGATTCTTTTCAATATACAACAATATCAACTATGTGAATGGGAGAATTTAAATATAATAATGTAAAATACAATAGCAGTATTAAAAGATAACAATTATGAAACATATAGTAAAAAATCTATATCATGGCTTGGATCATTTGGGGATAACGTAAAACATGCATCAAGCGGAGAAGAAGAAACTTTACTTTATCATAAAGTTGATGGATATGATAAAACAACTAATACTGTATATTAATTTCACGAATGTTTTTGGCATGCGAGTCCCAACTGTTATAAGGATGTAATTAACAATAAAAATCAGGAAATCATGGGAGATCTGTATGAAAGAGGAAAACTGTTTACTGAAATATTAAGAAATGAGGGTAAAACGTAATAGAAATGTGGGAATGTGAGTGAGAACCTACACACACAAAATTTAACACGAAATAAACAAAATAATAACACCATTATCCCCTAGAGATGGTTATTATGGTAATCGAACGAATGCAACAAAATTCCATGTTAAAGGTAACAAAATAAAATATATTGCTATTTGTGTCCAACTGTTACGTTTGATGATAAATATCCTACTGGACATTCAATACACATATTGCATCCCAACACTTACAATTATACCTGGTTTGGATTAATTAAATGTGAGATACAACCACCAAGAAAATACGAGGTGCGTCCAGAAAGTAAGCTCTGTTTGCTAATAAAATTAAATCGTATTCAGATACAGCAAAATTATCTATTGCAGAAACTTTTACAACTCTTATACTACTTTTCCATATAACTGCCGAAATTTTGCAGGCATTTTTCATAGTAAGGCACAAGTTTTTGTATACCTTCTTCATATAAGTTTACCGCCTGTGTCTTCAACCACTTGGAAACATAAAACTTTCAACGTACCGTATTTTTCGGCCTACAGATGCTACTACCTGTAATCTTGTATACCGAGGAAAAGTAATTGCAAACAATTATAATGAATGATGAGATATGTAACTGTGTTCTTTAGGTCTGGCATAGATTCAAGAGCGTGTTATTTCAACACAATTCAAAATAGCTAAGAATATATTTGAGAATGCCGTGTGATTGTAAATACGTTAAGTTACTCACATACCAGACAATATTTTAGTTTACAGATATCCACTAGGAAAAACATCATGGCTCACAACCAACGGAAGTTCCGAAAGCTGTCCATAGATGGCACCACCGGTAATATGATATACCAGGAAAGTCTAATTGCAATTAGTTACGAAGTTTTACAAAACATTTAACTGCGTTCGTTGGGTTTATCATGGCCTTACATGCGCTTAATTTCGTGAAACTTAAGAGTAGATAAAAATGTATACACACAAATGTAGAAGAAACAAGTAATTGAGCATGAGAATGGAAGTATCCTAAAACGGAGATATATTGACACTTTAAATTAGGTAATGTATATGTTTAGGTTAATGACATTTTTCGAGTTCAGTGGTGTAACGTCACACTCTGTAACGTCTGATTTCACTTTCGAACAGTGTTATTCACAATTATGAGATACCACCAAAGTGACATTTTGCTGAAAACGGTACTATTTCTACAGAGTCTCAAAACTGAGATTTCTGGCCACTCTCGGAGGCGAAGTTTTGGGTGGAACAGGATTCTTCTCGTACTAACTACAGTCTGTGAGGTTTAACTAGTCGTGTGCCTTTTAGAAAGAGAAAGGAATACTGACCGCTCTGGACCGCTCACTCTATGACTAAGCGGGCAAAGCAGACACCCCAGCCAAGCGTGCTTCAGTGGCGGAGCGCCCCTTCTCCACTCCGTCCGATTGTTGCTCATCCCCCGATTCACAGTCAGAAATTTCAAACGAATCCTCGTTTTCCTCTTCCGATTCCAAGTTTTTTAAATTTATAACTAATCTGTCTGTAATTTCATCTATCAGACCGTCTTTTCCCCGGTAAAACTACTCAGTGTTTTGTACATGCTTACACGTGCTTTTCCAGTTTTCTGGGGCCACTTTTCTAATCGCATTATGAAACAAGGCTCTTACATCGACACTTTTAAATGAAATGTTATGTTTGGCATCACCATTCTTCACTTGTGCCCAAATAAGTTCTATAGCATTAAAGTTGCAGTGATAAGGTGGCAATCTTACTACGGTATGATCCTGTACCTCTGCGAGACTATTTCATACACTTTGAAATTATCCTTTTCAGTTTAATTAATTCGTATAGCACTGGATTTGTCGCTTGTGGATCAAACTCAATATTCCTATAAAGAAGCCATTCCTGCATATGGGATTTGAGTGAAGATGAAGTGGGTGCTTTATTAATTTCTATGGAATGATAAGGGGCATTGTCCATAATGATGACATCACTAGACGGGATGTTAGGTAGAAATGTATTAACAAAACAATCCTTGAAAATATTATTATCCATTTCTTCATGGTTGTCTTTGGTTGAATTTGACTTAAAAGTTAGCAAAGCATTAGGAATAAATCCTGGTGAATATCCAGCATGTTCATATATAATTGGCTGCCCTTTGCCGATTGGTTTTTTAAGAGGGAAATCAGTTACATTTTCATCAGCAATACACTTCCACACCGTATTTCTCGTATGGTTTATATTTACCCACGTTTCGTCAAAGTACACTATAGGCCTAACTGTAGATCTCAGTTCTTACATTCGTCTTAAAAATTTAAATCTTTTAGAAACAATATCCATTCGTTCCATTAAAAAGTGTATTCCCTGTGAATTTTTACCGTACTGAAATTAAGCTTTTTAAGAATTTGTTTAAGGGCCACACGCTTCCTTTAAATAAGTCTTTAGCTCTTAAAGCCTCATATATGTCCAGCAAACTAGGTAGAAAGTCCGTACGATACAGCAAATAGATTGTTCGCTTAATAGCAGCAGCCGTGAGTGAATCAATTTCTGTTTTTCGCAGTCTTCTATTAGGGCGCTTCTTGCCTGGTGTTTGCACTCTACCGCCGCTAGCTTCTGCATTTTTGTCTTCTTTTAAAATTCGTTGGACAGAACTAGAAGAAATACCTGTAGCAGCAGCAGTTCTCTCAACGAAGATCGTCACTGAAATAGTCGGCTTTCCACATTTAAAAGCTTCACATTCACCACTGAAGAAACCGTGAACTTTGACTACAGTTTCCCTAGAATCTGATTTTAGAACTTTCCCTCGAGATTCAACTTGAAACAACACAAACACAACTAAAACTACAAGAAAATAATTCAACATTATATCCATATGTTGCAACAATGAAAAAAATTTGTGTGTCGTGTAAATCCACAATAAATGCACAGTTCTATCGCTCATACGGCACTGAAAACCTTTAATCAACACACAGCGGAGTGGGGGTTGCCAGCGTCTACTTTCCACGAATCACGACAAAGCAGTGGTTGCTGACCCGCCCACGTGTGCTAGACAAGGAGAGCATTCTGTGTTAGACAAGGATAGTAGAGAATACGCCAACTTAAACCTCACAGACTGTAGAAGTAAGCAAACTTTAAACCATAGAGAAAAATAATGCACCATAACAAAAGAGTTGACAATAGAACTTGTGATGTGACTTCTACCTCCAAATCAGATACATTTTGTGTTTTTCTTAACCGTGTTAATTATATCTATCGATTTGAATATGAAGACGTATGATCGGTACATCTGCATAAGAAATAGTGAAGCTTTAATATTTTGGGAAAAGTCTCAGAGTTTCTTTTCGTTCTGACTAACCTTTTATAATATTTCTTTCCCTGTCACTCATAAAACATATCTAGGCAATGTACATTATATAAGGTTATGTTATCTCATTAAACAGTTTCGATACGTTCTTTTATTTTAGTTTCAAATAAACTCTGGTTATATCCTAAACATGCTAGTCCCCATTCCAGATATTGTAGTGATCGCAATGGCTCACCATAAAGTTCAAGAGACGCCAAGAGCCGACATAATTTCAATCACATTTGAGTATATCTAGGTTTTATGTACTTGAAAATGGAATTACTTCCCTTATCCAGTGTGTTAATTCTGGGATGTGGAGGAATAATTCGAGAATGTAGTGTGATCGTAACACCTTATGTCACATATAAACATAAGTTACATGCGAGATATTTAGCGCAATGAATCAGGAGGTTTCATCAATGGCGTGCATTCGGGAGGTTCGGGTTCGAATTCCGTGGTCGACCTACCAAGCGAAAGGGTTATTCGGGGATATTCCCGGGTTGCCAGGCGAATGCTAGATAGGTTAATTACATGCCCCGAATTTTCTGTCCCCCGATTTCATCTTTTTTATTAGAAGGGATGGACTATCTGTTATCCTGGTACAGTTGCTGTAGCAGGAGAGCTTTCATTTAAGTAAAAATATAAGGACAGTGCCAACTGCTCTGTCGTGGCTCGTTAGGGCGGCCATCATTTGTTTGCTCGTCCTTTCTCCCGGGAATGCCCCATTTTGGGGGCATAGGCATAGCTCAAGACTGGTCGCACTGTCAAATCACTTCCGCAGTATCCTAAACTTAAACCTACTCCTAAATGCGAGACAATATATCAGTTACCTATTCTCTATCAGGAAGTACGTTTTCCCTCAGTAGCAATTAAAATGCCAAACAGCTACTCTTTACCGTCGGTAGATGGCTCCACCTGTTATCTCTCATGCTGAGGAACCAGATTTGTTAGACTTTGCAATGTTTTTTAAATATATTTAACTATATTGTTCAGGTTTACAGTAGATTTTAGCGCGTTTTATTTTTAGAAAGCCAAGAGAAGCGAGAATGTATACACACTACGTCAAGGAAACAGATAATTGTGCGCGAGAATGGGAGCGTTCTAAAATCAGTCACTATCAAAGATTTTAGCTTATCTAAAATATGAATTCAATGTTAACTTGGAAAATATTTGTTGGTACTGTTCGGCCGTTCTATCTCCGGCTCTGACATTTCTCGAGAGGGGGAAGCAGGCTGTTGTCAGTCCTTTAGCGGGAATTTCAAGCAGAAGAACAATGCGTATTTTAAATATTTCATGTATTTGCATATTTCACGAACCAGTAGCCATATTATTATAATGGCGATAATAATAGGACTTACGAACACTAAACATCGGAATTCACGCACGAAAATTATACCAAAGAAAGTTCACCAGCGCAAACCTCTATAAGGCCATGTGGCTCAAACAAATTTAAGCTGGCAACATGGTGTTGGGTTCGGGAGCCACGCCTACCAGCGACAATGCTGATTGGCGCCAGCAGACACTTTTAACTTCCTGACCACGACACCGGATGTAGAGACTCCCAGTACTACCAACAGATGCAGTTAGTGTGTGTGAAAGCTGTGAATGAAATATTCGAATAGAGTGGTGTTGAAATAAATATCTTGCATTATGATGAAATTGTAAATTGTATTTCAGTGTTTTAACGCTAGTATAGTCCTATATTTTCATTGTAAAGATAATTTTGAGGATATGTTTTCAATTGCTCATTACTGTATGTTGGTACTATTAGCTTTCCCCTTCCAGCTTTTACAATCGCAAAACGTCAGAGCCGGAGATACAACGGCCGGACTGTACTTGAATTCGAAGCTGATCATGATCATAGCCATGTGATTTTAGTGTAATGTGGCGCTTGTTGTGAGAGTTGATCAGCATTTCCAGAATACCTAATATTTGATTACTTCATTTCTCTGTGGCAATTCGGTGAATGTGCCCACCTCAGTAGCGTAGATGGTAACGTGTCTCCCTCACGTTCACGGGGACCAGAGTTCGAATCTCGGTCAGGTTGACTTACCTGGATACGGATTTTACCGGGTTTTCCTTTATCCTGACAGTCCAATGTCGGGAACTCTAACCTCCATAGACCCCGAACTCCATTCAGCATCATTTCACCCATTTTATTCAACGTCCGATATGACTTAACGTTGGAGGACGTGAATTAGAAGAAAAACAATTATAGGTCCATGTAATTAGTTAGGGATAAATTATCTATAAAATTTGTGACGCCAGGTCATACTGCTACTATACATTTAGACGTGACGAGTAAGATTACTTCTGTTAGATACGCAAATGTCTTTTTACCGCACACTTTAGAAAAAAAATCAAAAGCGTCCAAAAATGATGTTCTCTTAGTCCATACAACGGACCGTAACATATTACAAAAACAAATAGCAAATGCACCTACAGAACAGATTTGTTTCAATAAATTAAAGACAATTGTGTAGAATCGACTTTAGTTGTCAGATCAAGCAGTGCAGCGTCTTAAAAGATATTGACTTATATGATTTTGTCTACACATTCTTGTGACAAATATTTAAAAATGTTTTCCTCTATTTATGTAAAGTGCAACGAGAAAGATAAAAGCCATGCAGTGGCTGAGTGGCAAGGCCGCTCAACTATTTCCAAGGTGAACTGGGTTCGATCCCATGAGACTTCTATGTGAGATATGTGGTGGAAAACACGGAGCTAGGAAAGGTTTTCCCTGGGTCCTACGGTTTCTACTGCAAGCATTCCACAAATATCTCGAATGTCCTCTTTCCTGTCATTTTGTCAGACCCTCCATCTGTCATTAACTCCTCTCGCCCGCATATCAGGCACCCAACCTGGATTCCATCTTTCCCTGATCCAGGGATACTGTTCGTTAACCCGGATATAAGTTAAGAAGAACAATAATACCCGTTCTCCACGTAGGAGTATTAGAGGAGAGTTAAAGTAGAAGAAGAGACAGATAATAGTAGACATATATTTTTAAGTAGCTACTAAAAGCAACGACAATAATACCAGAATGCAGGAGGCTTTGGGCAGTTTTAAACCTTTGGCGTACTGGTGCAATATAGGACTTGGGAACTCCGCAATCTTTTCTTCGCCAAGAGGAAACAAAAAGGTATAATCACTTCCGTTTAAGAAACTTTGCTGATATTTGCCGATAACTACTAGCTCTGCTGAATACCAACGTGACTAATTATGTTTTATCCAGAGAGAAAACCCGCAGTGCGAGGTATTTAATAAAGACTCTATCCCTATACATCTACAACATAACGGGCAAAAAGAGGGCTTCTGTGAAGGGGTATGCTAAATTTAGAATATCTGGTAATATAAGTCGTTGTGAATGAGTGTTCTGAGCATGCTGTGTGAATGCGAATACATAAAGTTACTTACAAACATATGTTCCATAACAGACAACTTCTTAGTTTACAGATTTTTCGCAGGGCAGGCATGTTCGTTCACAATAAAACTTTCAGCGTAACGTATTTTTCGGCCTACAGATGCTACTACCTGTAATCTTGTATACCGAGGAAAAGTAATTGCAAACAATTATAATTATTTATCAGATATGTAACTGTTGCTTTAGGTCTGGCATAGATTCAAGAGCGTGTTATTTCAACACAATTCAAAATAGCTAAGAATATATTTGAGAATGCCGTGTGATTGTAAATACGTTAAGTTACTCACATACCAGACAATATTTTAGTTTACAGATATCCACTAGGAAAAACATCATGGCTCACAACCAACGGAAGTTCCGAAAGCTGTCCATAGATGGCACCACCGGTAATATGATATACCAGGAAAGTCTAATTGCAATTAGTTACGAAGTTTTACAAAACATTTAACTGCGTTCGTTGGGTTTATCATGACCTTACATGCGCTTAATTTCGTGAAACTTAAGAGTAGATAAAAATGTATACACACAAATGTAGAAGAAACAAGTAATTGAGCATGAGAATGGAAGTATCCTAAAACGGAGATATATTGACACTTTAAATTAGGTAATGTATATGTTTAGGTTAATGACATTTTTCGAGTTCAGTGGTGTAACGTCACACTCTGTAACGTCTGATTTCACTTTCGAACAGTGTTATTCACAATTATGAGATACCACCAAAGTGACATTTTGCTGAAAACGGTACTATTTCTACAGAGTCTAAAAACTGAGATTTCTGGCCACTCTCGGAGGCGAAGTTTTGGATGGAACAGGATTCTTCTCGTACTAACTACAGTCTGTGAGGTTTAACTAGTCGTGTGCCTTTTAGAAAGAGAAAGGAATACTGACCGCTCTGGACCGCTCACTCTATGACTAAGCGGGCAAAGCAGACACCCCAGCCAAGCGTGCTTCAGTGGCGGAGCGCCCCTTCTCCACTCCGTCCGATTGTTGCTCATCCCCCGATTCACAGTCAGAAATTTCAAACGAATCCTCGTTTTCTTCTTCCGATTCCAAGTTTTTTAAATTTATAACTAATCTGTCTGTAATTTCATCTATCAGACCGTCTTTTCCCCGGTAAAGCTACTCAGTGTTTTGTACATGCTTACACGTGCTTTTCCAGTTTTCTGGGGCCACTTTTCTAATCGCATTATGAAACAAGGCTCTTACATCGACACTTTTAAATGAAATGTTATGTTTGGCATCACCATTCTTCACTTGTGCCCAAATAAGTTCTATAGCATTAAAGTTGCAGTGATAAGGTGGCAATCTTACTACGGTATGATACTGTACCTCTGCGAGACTATTTCATACACTTTGAAATTATCCTTTTCAGTTTAATTAATTCGTATAGCACTGGATTTGTCGCTTGTGGATCAAACTCAATATTCCTATAAAGAAGCCATTCCTGCATATGGGATTTGAGTGAAGATGAAGTGGGTGCTTTATTAATTTCTATGGAATGATAAGGGGCATTGTCCATAATGATGACATCACTAGACGGGATGTTAGGTAGAAATGTATTAACAAACCAATCCTTGAAAATATTATTATCCATTTCTTCATGGTTGTCTTTGGTTGAATTTGACTTAAAAGTTAGCAAAGCATTAGGAATAAATCCTGGTGAATATCCAGCATGTTCATATATAATTGGCTGCCCTTTGCCGATTGGTTTTTTAAGAGGGAAATCAGTTACATTTTCATCAGCAATACACTTCCACACCGTATTTCTCGTATGGTTTATATTTACCCACGTTTCGTCAAAGTACACTATAGGCCTAACTGTAGATCTCAGTTCTTACATTCGTCTTAAAAATTTAAATCTTTTAGAAACAATATCCATTCGTTCCATTAAAAAGTGTATTCCCTGTGAATTTTTACCGTACTGAAATTAAGCTTTTTAAGAATTTGTTTAAGGGCCACACGCTTCCTTTAAATAAGCCTTTAGCTCTTAAAGCCTCATATATGTCCAGCAAACTAGGTAGAAAGTCCGTACGATACAGCGAATAGATTGTTCGCTTAATAGCAGCAGCCGTGAGTGAATCAATTTCTGTTTTTCGCAGTCTTCTATTAGGGCGCTTCTTGCCTGGTGTTTGCACTCTACCGCCGCTAGCTTCTGCATTTTTGTCTTCTTTTAAACTTCGTTGGACAGAACTAGAAGAAATACCTGTAGCAGCAGCAGTTCTCTCAACGATGATCGTCACTGAAATAGTCGGCTTTCCACATTTAAAAGCTTCACATTCACCACTGAAGAAACCGTGAACTTTGACTACAGTTTCCCTAGAATCTGATTTTAGAACTTTCCCTCGAGATTCAACTTGAAACAACACAAACACAACTAAAACTACAAGAAAATAATTCAACATTATATCCATATGTTGCAACAATGAAAAAAATTTGTGTGTCGTGTAAATCCACAATAAATGCACAGTTCTATCGCTCATACGGCACTGAAAACCTTTAATCAACACACAGCGGAGTGGGGGTTGCCAGCGTCTACTTTCCACGAATCACGACAATGCAGTGGTTGCTGACCCGCCCACGTGTGCTAGACAAGGAGAGCATTGTGTTAGACAAGGATAGTAGAGAATACGCCAACTTAAACCTCACAGACTGTAGAAGTAAGCAAACTTTAAACCATAGAGAAAAATAATGCACCATAACAAAAGAGTTGACAATAGAACTTGTGATGTGACTTCTACCTCCAAATCAGATACATTTTGTGTTTTTCTTAACCGTGTTAATTATATCTATCGATTTGAATATGAAGACGTATGATCGGTACATCTGCATAAGAAATAGTGAAGCTTTAATATTTTGGGAAAAGTCTCAGAGTTTCTTTTCGTTCTGACTAACTTTTATAATATTTCTTTCCCTGTCACTCATAAAACATATCTAGGCAATGTACATTATATAAGGTTATGTTATCTCATTAAACAGTTTCGATACGTTCTTTTATTTTAGTTTCAAATAAACTCTGGTTATATCCTAAAAATGCTAGTCCCCATTCCAGATATTGTAGTGATCGCAATGGCTCACCATAAAGTTCAAGAGACGCCAAGAGCCGACATAATTTCAATCACATTTGAGTATATCTAGGTTTTATGTACTTGAAAATGGAATTACTTCCCTTATCCAGTGTGTTAATTCTGGGATGTGGAGGAATAATTCGAGAATGTAGTGTGATCGTAACACCTTATGTCACATATAAACATAAGTTACATGCGAGATATTTAGCGCAATGAATCAGGAGGTTTCATCAATGGCGTGCATTCGGGAGGTTCGGGTTCGAATTCCGTGGTCGATCTACCAAGCGAAAGGGTTATTCGGGGATATTCCCGGGTTGCCAGGCGAATGCTAGATAGGTTAATTACATGCCCCGAATTTTCTGTCCCCCGATTTCATCTTTTTTATTAGAAGGGATGGACTATCTGTTATCCTGGTACAGTTGCTGTAGTAGGAGAGCTTTCATTTAAGTAAAAATATAAGGACAGTGCCAACTGCTCTGTCGTGGCTCGTTAGGGCGGCCATCATTTGTTTGCTCGTCCTTTCTCCCGGGAATGCCCCATTTTGGGGGCATAGGCATAGCTCAAGACTGGTCGCACTGTCAAATCACTTCCGCAGTATCCTAAACTTAAACCTACTCCTAAATGCGAGACAATATATCAGTTACCTATTCTCTACCAGGAAATGCGTTTTCCCTCAGTAGCAATTAAAATGCCAAACAGCTACTCTTTACCGTTGGTAGATGGCTCCACCTGTAATCTCTCATGCTGAGGAACTAGATTTGTTAGACTTTGCAAAGTTTTTTAAATATATTTAACTATATTGTTCAGGTTTCCGGTAGATTTAAGCGCGTTTTATTTTTAGAAAGCCAAGAGAAGCGAGAATGTATACACACTACGTCAAGGAAACAAATAATTGTGCGCGAGAATGGGAGCGTTCTAAAATCAGTCACTCTCAAAGATTTTAGCTTACCAAAAATATGAATACAATGTTAACTTGGAAAATATTTGTTGATACTTGTATTCGAAGCTGATCATAGCCATGTGATTTTAGTGTAATGTGGCGCTTGTTGTGAGAGTTGATCAGCATTTCCAGAATACCTAATATTTGATTACTTCATTTTTGTGTGGCAATTCAGTGAATGTGCCCACCTCAGTAGCGTAGATGGTAGCGTGTCTCCCTCACGTTCACGGGGACCAGAGTTCGAATCTCGGTCAGGTTGACTTACCTGGATACGGATTTTACCGGGTTTTCCTTTATCCTGACAGTCCAATGTCGGGAACTCTAACCTCCATAGACCCCGAACTCCATTCAGCATCATTTCACCCATTTTATTCAACGTCCGATATGACTTAACGTTGGAGGACGTGAATTAGAAGAAAAACAATTATAGGTCCATGTAATTAGTTAGGGATAAATTATCTATAAAATTTGTGACGCCAGGTCATACTGCTACTATACATTTAGACGTGACGAGTAAGATTACTTCTGTTAGATACGCAAATGTCTTTTTACCGCACACTTTAGAAAAAAAATCAAAAGCGTCCAAAAATGATGTTCTCTTAGTCCATACAACGGACCGTAACATATTACAAAAACAAATAGCAAATGCACCTACAGAACAGATTTGTTTCAATAAATTAAAGACAATTGTGTAGAATCGACTTTAGTTGTCAGATCAAGCAGTGCAGCGTCTTAAAAGATATTGACTTATATGATTTTGTCTACACATTCTTGTGACAAATATTTAAAAATGTTTTCCTCTATTTATGTAAAGTGCAACGAGAAAGATAAAAGCCATGCAGTGGCTGAGTGGCAAGGCCGCTCAACTATTTCCAAGGTGAACTGGGTTCGATCCCATGAGACTTCTATGTGAGATATGTGGTGGAAAACACGGAGCTAGGAAAGGTTTTCCCTGGGTCCTACGGTTTCTACTGCAAGCATTCCACAAATATCTCGAATGTCCTCTTTCCTGTCATTTTGTCAGACCCTCCATCTGTCATTAACTCCTCTCGCCCGCATATCAGGCACCCAACCTGGATTCCATCTTTCCCTGATCCAGGGATACTGTTCGTTAACCCGGATATAAGTTAAGAAGAACAATAATACCCGTTCTCCACGTAGGAGTATTAGAGGAGAGTTAAAGTAGAAGAAGAGACAGATAATAGTAGACATATATTTTTAAGTAGCTACTAAAAGCAACGACAATAATACCAGAATGCAGGAGGCTTTGGGCAATTTTAAACCTTTGGCGTACTGGTGCAATATAGGACTTGGGAACTCCGCAATCTTTTCTTCGCCAAGAGGAAACAAAAAGGTATAATCACTTCCGTTTAAGAAACTTTGCTGATATTTGCCGATAACTACTAGCTCTGCTGAATACCAACGTGACTAATTATGTTTTATCCAGAGAGAAAACCCGCAGTGCGAGGTATTTAATAAAGACTCTATCCCTATACATCTACAACATAACGGGCAAAAAGAGGGCTTCTGTGAAGGGGTATGCTAAATTTAGAATATCTGGTAATATAAGTCGTTGTGAATGAGTGTTCTGAGCATGCTGTGTGAATGCGAATACATAAAGTTACTTACAAACATATGTTCCATAACAGACAACTTCTTAGTTTACAGATTTTTCGCAGGGCAGGCATGTTCGTTCACAATAAAACTTTCAGCGTAACGTATTTTTCGGCCTACAGATGCTACTACCTGTAATCTTGTATACCGAGGAAAAGTAATTGCAAACAATTATAATTATTTATCAGATATGTAACTGTTGCTTTAGGTCTGGCATAGATTCAAGAGCGTGTTATTTCAACACAATTCAAAATAGCTAAGAATATATTTGAGAATGCCGTGTGATTGTAAATACGTTAAGTTACTCACATACCAGACAATATTTTAGTTTACAGATATCCACTAGGAAAAACATGATGGCTCACAACCAACGGAAGTTCCGAAAGCTGTCCATAGATGGCACCACCGGTAATATGATATACCAGGAAAGTCTAATTGCAATTAGTTACGAAGTTTTACAAAACATTTAACTGCGTTCGTTGGGTTTATCATGACCTTACATGCGCTTAATTTCGTGAAACTTAAGAGTAGATAAAAATGTATACACACAAATGTAGAAGAAACAAGTAATTGAGCATGAGAATGGAAGTATCCTAAAACGGAGATATATTGACACTTTAAATTAGGTAATGTATATGTTTAGGTTAATGACATTTTTCGAGTTCAGTGGTGTAACGTCACACTCTGTAACGTCTGATTTCACTTTCGAACAGTGTTATTCACAATTATGAGATACCACCAAAGTGACATTTTGCTGAAAACGGCACTATTTCTACAGAGTCTAAAAACTGAGATTTCTGGCCACTCTCGGAGGCGAAGTTTTGGATGGAACAGGATTCTTCTCGTACTAACTACAGTCTGTGAGGTTTAACTAGTCGTGTGCCTTTTAGAAAGAGAAAGGAATACTGACCGCTCTGGACCGCTCACTCTATGACTAAGCGGGCAAAGCAGACACCCCAGCCAAGCGTGCTTCAGTGGCGGAGCGCCCCTTCTCCACTCCGTCCGATTGTTGCTCATCCCCCGATTCACAGTCAGAAATTTCAAACGAATCCTCGTTTTCTTCTTCCGATTCCAAGTTTTTTAAATTTATAACTAATCTGTCTGTAATTTCATCTATCAGACCGTCTTTTCCCCGGTAAAACTACTCAGTGTTTTGTACATGCTTACACGTGCTTTTCCAGTTTTCTGGGGTCACTTTTCTAATCGCATTATGAAACAAGGCTCTTACATCGACACTTTTAAATGAAATGTTATGTTTGGCATCACCATTCTTCACTTGTGCCCAAATAAGTTCTATAGCATTAAAGTTGCAGTGATAAGGTGGCAATCTTACTACGGTATGATCCTGTACCTCTGCGAGACTATTTCATACACTTTGAAATTATCCTTTTCAGTTTAATTAATTCGTATAGCACTGGATTTGTCGCTTGTGGATCAAACTCAATATTCCTATAAAGAAGCCATTCCTGCATATGGGATTTGAGTGAAGATGAAGTGGGTGCTTTATTAATTTCTATGGAATGATAAGGGGCATTGTCCATAATGATGACATCACTAGACGGGATGTTAGGTAGAAATGTATTAACAAACCAATCCTTGAAAATATTATTATCCATTTCTTCATGGCTGTCTTTGGTTGAATTTGACTTAAAAGTTAGCAAAGCATTAGGAATAAATCCTGGTGAATATCCAGCATGTTCATATATAATTGGCTGCCCTTTGCCGATTGGTTTTTTAAGAGGGAAATCAGTTACATTTTCATCAGCAATACACTTCCACACCGTATTTCTCGTATGGTTTATATTTACCCACGTTTCGTCAAAGTACACTATAGGCCTAACTGTAGATCTCAGTTCTTACATTCGTCTTAAAAATTTAAATCTTTTAGAAACAATATCCATTCGTTCCATTAAAAAGTGTATTCCCTGTGAATTTTTACCGTACTAAAATTAAGCTTTTTAAGAATTTGTTTAAGGGCCACACGCTTCCTTTAAATAAGTCTTTAGCTTTTAAAGCCTCATATATGTCCAGCAAACTAGGTAGAAAGTCCGTACGATACAGCGAATAGATTGTTCGCTTAATAGCAGCAGCCGTGAGTGAATCAATTTCTGTTTTTCGCAGTCTTCTATTAGGGCGCTTCTTGCCTGGTGTTTGCACTCTACCGCCGCTAGCGTCTGCATTTTTGTCTTCTTTTAAACTTCGTTGGACAGAACTAGAAGAAATACCTGTAGCAGCAGCAGTTCTCTCAACGATGATCGTCACTGAAATAGTCGGCTTTCCACATTTAAAAGCTTCACATTCACCACTGAAGAAACCGTGAACTTTGACTACAGTTTCCCTAGAATCTGATTTTAGAACTTTCCCTCGAGATTCAACTTGAAACAACACAAACACAACTAAAACTACAAGAAAATAATTCAACATTATATCCATATGTTGCAACAATGAAAAAAATTTGTGTGTCGTGTAAATCCACAATAAATGCACAGTTCTATCGCTCATACGGCACTGAAAACCTTTAATCAACACACAGCGGAGTGGGGGTTGCCAGCGTCTACTTTCCACGAATCACGACAAAGCAGTGGTTGCTGACCCGCCCACGTGTGCTAGACAAGGAGAGCATTCTGTGTTAGACAAGGATAGTAGAGAATACGCCAACTTAAACCTCACAGACTGTAGAAGTAAGCAAACTTTAAACCATAGAGAAAAATAATGCACCATAACAAAAGAGTTGACAATAGAACTTGTGATGTGACTTCTACCTCCAAATCAGATACATTTTGTGTTTTTCTTAACCGTGTTAATTATATCTATCGATTTGAATATGAAGACGTATGATCGGTACATCTGCATAAGAAATAGTGAAGCTTTAATATTTTGGGAAAAGTCTCAGAGTTTCTTTTCGTTCTGACTAACTTTTATAATATTTCTTTCCCTGTCACTCATAAAACATATCTAGGCAATGTACATTATATAAGGTTATGTTATCTCATTAAACAGTTTCGATACGTTCTTTTATTTTAGTTTCAAATAAACTCTGGTTATATCCTAAAAATGCTAGTCCCCATTCTAGATATTGTAGTGATCGCAATGGCTCACCATAAAGTTCAAGAGACGCCAAGAGCCGACATAATTTCAATCACATTTGAGTATATCTAGGTTTTATGTACTTGAAAATGGAATTACTTCCCTTATCCAGTGTGTTAATTCTGGAATGTGGAGGAATAATTCGAGAATGTAGTGTGATCGTAACACCTTATGTCACATATAAACATAAGTTACATGCGAGATATTTAGCGCAAGGAATCAGGAGGTTTCATCAATGGCGTGCATTCGGGAGGTTCGGGTTCGAATTCCGTGGTCGACCTACCAAGCGAAAGGGTTATTCGGGGATATTCCCGGGTTGCCAGGCGAATGCTAGATAGGTTAATTACATGCCCCGAATTTTCTGTCCCCCGATTTCATCTTTTTTATTAGAAGGGATGGACTATCTGTTATCCTGGTACAGTTGCTGTAGTAGGAGAGCTTTCATTTAAGTAAAAATATAAGGACAGTGCCAACTGCTCTGTCGTGGCTCGTTAGGGCGGCCATCATTTGTTTGCTCGTCCTTTCTCCCGGGAATGCCCCATTTTGGGGGCATAGGCATAGCTCAAGACTGGTCGCACTGTCAAATCACTTCCGCAGTATCCTAAACTTAAACCTACTCCTAAATGCGAGACAATATATCAGTTACCTATTCTCTACCAGGAAATACGTTTTCCCTCAGTAGCAATTAAAATGCCAAACAGCTACTCTTTACCGTCGGTAGATGGCTCCACCTGTGATCTCTAATGCTGAGGAACCAGATTTGTTAGACTTTGCAATGTTTTTTAAATATATTTAACTATATTGTTCAGGTTTCCGGTAGATTTTAGCGCGTTTTATTTTTAGAAAGCCAAGAGAAGCGACAATGTATACACACTACGTCAAGGAAACAAATAATTGTGCGCGAGAATGGGAGCGTTCTAAAATCAGTCACTCTCAAAGATTTTAGCTTACCAAAAATATGAATTCAATGTTAACTTGGAAAATATTTGTTGGTACTTGTATTCGAAGCTGATCATAGCCATGTGATTTTAGTGTAATGTGGCACTTGTTGTGAGAGTTGATCAGCATTTCCAGAATACCTAATATTTGATTACTTCATTTTTGTGTGGCAATTCAGTGAATGTGCCCACCTCAGTAGCGTAGATGGTAGCGTGTCTCCCTCACGTTCACGGGCACCTGAGTTCGAATCTCGGTCAGGTTGACTTACCTGGATACGGATTTTACCGGGTGTTCCTTTATCCTGACCGTCCAATGTCGGTAACTCTAACCTCCATAGACCCCGAACTCCATTCAGCATCATTTCACCCATTTTATTCAACGTCCGATATGACTTAACGTTGGAGGACGTGAATTAGAAGAAAAACAATTATAGGTCCATGTAATTAGTTAGGGATAAATTATCTATAAAATTTGTGACGCCAGGTCATACTGCTACTATACATTTAGACGTGACGAGTAAGATTACTTCTGTTAGATACGCAAATGTCTTTTTACCGCACACTTTAGAAAAAAAATCAAAAGCGTCCAAAAATGATGTTCTCTTAGTCCATACAACGGACCGTAACATATTACAAAAACAAATAGCAAATGCACCTACAAAACAGATTTGTTTCAATAAATTAAAGACAATTGTGTAGAATCGACTTTAGTTGTCAGATCAAGCAGTGCAGCGTCTTAAAAGATATTGACTTATATGATTTTGTCTACACATTCTTGTGACAAATATTTAAAAATGTTTTCCTCTATTTATGTAAAGTGCAACGAGAAAGATAAAAGCCATGCAGTGGCTGAGTGGCAAGGCCGCTCAACTATTTCCAAGGTGAACTGGGTTCGATCCCATGAGACTTCTATGTGAGATATGTGGTGGAAAACACGGAGCTAGGAAAGGTTTTCTCCGGGTCCTACGGTTTCTACTGCAAGCATTCCACAAATATCTCGAATGTCCTCTTTCCTGTCATTTTGTCAGACCCTCCATCTGTCATTAACTCCTCTCGCCCGCATATCAGGCACCCAACCTGGATTCCATCTTTCCCTGATCCAGGGATACTGTTCGTTAACCCGGATATAAGTTAAGAAGAACAATAATACCCGTTCTCCACGTAGGAGTATTAGAGGAGAGTTAAAGTAGAAGAAGAGACAGATAATAGTAGACATATATTTTTAAGTAGCTACTAAAAGCAACGACAATAATACCAGAATGCAGGAGGCTTTGGGCAGTTTTAAACCTTTGGCGTACTGGTGCAATATAGGACTTGGGAACTCCGCAATCTTTTCTTCGCCAAGAGGAAACAAAAAGGTATAATCACTTCCGTTTAAGAAACTTTGCTGATATTTGCCGATAACTACTAGCTCTGCTGAATACCAACGTGACTAATTATGTTTTATCCAGAGAGAAAACCCGCAGTGCGAGGTATTTAATAAAGACTCTATCCCTATACATCTACAACATAACGGGCAAAAAGAGGGCTTCTGTGAAGGGGTATGCTAAATTTAGAATATCTGGTAATATAAGTCGTTGTGAATGAGTGTTCTAAGCATGCTGTGTGAATGCGAATACATAAAGTTACTTACAAACATATGTTCCATAACAGACAACTTCTTAGTTTACAGATTTTTCGCAGGGCAGGCATGTTCGTTCACAATAAAACTTTCAGCGTAACGTATTTTTCGGCCTACAGATGCTACTACCTGTAATCTTGTATACCGAGGAAAAGTAATTGCAAACAATTATAATTATTTATCAGATATGTAACTGTTGCTTTAGGTCTAGCATAGATTCAAGAGCGTGTTATTTCAACACAATTCAAAATAGCTAAGAATATATTTGAGAATGCCGTGTGATTGTAAATACGTTAAGTTACTCACATACCAGACAATATTTTAGTTTACAGATATCCACTAGGAAAAACATGATGGCTCACAACCAACGGAAGTTCCGAAAGCTGTCCATAGATGGCACCACCGGTAATATGATATACCAGGAAAGTCGAATTGCAATTAGTTACGAAGTTTTACAAAACATTTAACTGCGTTCGTTGGGTTTATCATGGCCTTACATGCGCTTAATTTCGTGAAACTTAAGAGTAGATAAAAATGTATACACACAAATGTAGAAGAAACAAGTAATTGAGCATGAGAATGGAAGTATCCTAAAACGGAGATATATTGACACTTTAAATTAGGTAATGTATATGTTTAGGTTAATGACATTTTTCGAGTTCAGTGGTGTAACGTCACACTCTGTAACGTCTGATTTCACTTTCGAACAGTGTTATTCACAATTATGAGATACCACCAAAGTGACATTTTGCTGAAAACGGTACTATTTCTACAGAGTCTAAAAACTGAGATTTCTGGCCACTCTCGGAGGCGAAGTTTTGGATGGAACAGGATTCTTCTCGTACTAACTACAGTCTGTGAGGTTTAACTAGTCGTGTGCCTTTTAGAAAGAGAAAGGAATACTGACCGCTCTGGACCGCTCACTCTATGACGTAGCGGGCAAAGCAGACACCCCAGCCAAGCGTGCTTCAGTGGCGGAGCGCCCCTTCTCCACTCCGTCCGATTGTTGCTCATCCCCCGATTCACAGTCAGAAATTTCAAACGAATCCTCGTTTTCTTCTTCCGATTCCAAGTTTTTTAAATTTATAACTAATCTGTCTGTAATTTCATCTATCAGACCGTCTTTTCCCCGGTAAAACTACTCAGTGTTTTGTACATGCTTACACGTGCTTTTCCAGTTTTCTGGGGTCACTTTTCTAATCGCATTATGAAACAAGGCTCTTACATCGACACTTTTAAATGAAATGTTATGTTTGGCATCACCATTCTTCACTTGTGCCCAAATAAGTTCTATAGCATTAAAGTTGCAGTGATAAGGTGGCAATCTTACTACGGTATGATCCTGTACCTCTGCGAGACTATTTCATACACTTTGAAATTATCCTTTTCAGTTTAATTAATTCGTATAGCACTGGATTTGTCGCTTGTGGATCAAACTCAATATTCCTATAAAGAAGCCATTCCTGCATATGGGATTTGAGTGAAGATGAAGTGGGTGCTTTATTAATTTCTATGGAATGATAAGGGGCATTGTCCATAATGATGACATCACTAGACGGGATGTTAGGTAGAAATGTATTAACAAAACAAACCTTGAAAATATTATTATCCATTTCTTCATGGTTGTCTTTGGTTGAATTTGACTTAAAAGTTAGCAAAGCATTAGGAATAAATCCTGGTGAATATCCAGCATGTTCATATATAATTGGCTGCCCTTTGCCGATTGGTTTTTTAAGAGGGAAATCAGTTACATTTTCATCAGCAATACACTTCCACACCGTATTTCTCGTATGGTTTATATTTACCCACGTTTCGTCAAAGTACACTATAGGCCTAACTGTAGATCTCAGTTCTTACATTCGTCTTAAAAATTTAAATCTTTTAGAAACAATATCCATTCGTTCCATTAAAAAGTGTATTCCCTGTGAATTTTTACCGTACTGAAATTAAGCTTTTTAAGAATTTGTTTAAGGGCCACACGCTTCCTTTAAATAAGTCTTTAGCTCTTAAAGCCTCATATATGTCCAGCAAACTAGGTAGAAAGTCCGTACGATACAGCGAATAGATTGTTCGCTTAATAGCAGCAGCCGTGAGTGAATCAATTTCTGTTTTTCGCAGTCTTCTATTAGGGCGCTTCTTGCCTGGTGTTTGCACTCTACCGCCGCTAGCTTCTGCATTTTTGTCTTCTTTTAAACTTCGTTGGACAGAACTAGAAGAAATACCTGTAGCAGCAGCAGTTCTCTCAACGATGATCGTCACTGAAATAGTCGGCTTTCCACATTTAAAAGCTTCACATTCACCACTGAAGAAACCGTGAACTTTGACTACAGTTTCCCTAGAATCTGATTTTAGAACTTTCCCTCGAGATTCAACTTGAAACAACACAAACACAACTAAAACTACAAGAAAATAATTCAACATTATATCCATATGTTGCAACAATGAAAAAAAATTGTGTGTCGTGTAAATCCACAATAAATGCACAGTTCTATCGCTCATACGGCACTGAAAACCTTTAATCAACACACAGCGGAGTGGGGGTTGCCAGCGTCTACTTTCCACGAATCACGACAAAGCAGTGGTTGCTGACCCGCCCACGTGTGCTAGACAAGGAGAGCATTCTGTGTTAGACAAGGATAGTAGAGAATACGCCAACTTAAACCTCACAGACTGTAGAAGTAAGCAAACTTTAAACCATAGAGAAAAATAATGCACCATAACAAAAGAGTTGACAATAGAACTTGTGATGTGACTTCTACCTCCAAATCAGATACATTTTGTGTTTTTCTTAACCGTGTTAATTATATCTATCGATTTGAATATGAAGACGTATGATCGGTACATCTGCATAAGAAATAGTGAAGCTTTAATATTTTGGGAAAAGTCTCAGAGTTTCTTTTCGTTCTGACTAACTTTTATAATATTTCTTTCCCTGTCACTCATAAAACATATCTAGGCAATGTACATTATATAAGGTTATGTTATCTCATTAAACAGTTTCGATACGTTCTTTTATTTTAGTTTCAAATAAACTCTGGTTATATCCTAAAAATGCTAGTCCCCATTCCAGATATTGTAGTGATCGCAATGGCTCACCATAAAGTTCAAGAGACGCCAAGAGCCGACATAATTTCAATCACATTTGAGTATATCTAGGTTTTATGTACTTGAAAATGGAATTACTTCCCTTATCCAGTGTGTTAATTCTGGAATGTGGAGGAATAATTCGAGAATGTAGTGTGATCGTAACACCTTATGTCACATATAAACATAAGTTACATGCGAGATATTTAGCGCAATGAATCAGGAGGTTTCATCAATGGCGTGCATTCGGGAGGTTCGGGTTCGAATTCCGTGGTCGACCTACCAAGCGAAAGGGTTATTCGGGGATATTCCCGGGTTGCCAGGCGAATGCTAGATAGGTTAATTACATGCCCCGAATTTTCTGTCCCCCGATTTCATCTTTTTTATTAGAAGGGATGGACTATCTGTTATCCTGGTACAGTTGCTGTAGTAGGAGAGCTTTCATTTAAGTAAAAATATAAGGACAGTGCCAACTGCTCTGTCGTGGCTCGTTAGGGCGGCCATCATTTGTTTGCTCGTCCTTTCTCCCGGGAATGCCCCATTTTGGGGGCATAGGCATAGCTCAAGACTGGTCGCACTGTCAAATCACTTCCGCAGTATCCTAAACTTAAACCTACTCCTAAATGCGAGACAATATATCAGTTACCTATTCTCTACCAGGAAATACGTTTTCCCTCAGTAGCAATTAAAATGCCAAACAGCTACTCTTTACCGTCGGTAGATGGCTCCACCTGTAATCTCTCATGCTGAGGAACTAGATTTGTTAGACTTTGCAAAGTTTTTTAAATATATTTAACTATATTGTTCAGGTTTCCGGTAGATTTAAGCGCGTTTTATTTTTAGAAAGCCAAGAGAAGCGAGAATGTATACACACTACGTCAAGGAAACAAATAATTGTGCGCGAGAATGGGAGCGTTCTAAAATCAGTCACTCTCAAAGATTTTAGCTTACCAAAAATATGAATTCAATGTTAACTTGGAAAATATTTGTTGGTACTTGTATTCGAAGCTGATCATAGCCATGTGATTTTAGTGTAATGTGGCACTTGTTGTGAGAGTTGATCAGCATTTCCAGAATACCTAATATTTGATTACTTCATTTTTGTGTGGCAATTCAGTGAATGTGCCCACCTCAGTAGCGTAGATGGTAGCGTGTCTCCCTCACGTTCACGGGGACCAGAGTTCGAATCTCGGTCAGGTTGACTTACCTGGATACGGATTTTACCGGGTTTTCCTTTATCCTGACAGTCCAATGTCGGTAACTCTAACCTCCATAGACCCCGAACTCCATTCAGCATCATTTCACCCATTTTATTCAACGTCCGATATGACTTAACGTTGGAGGACGTGAATTAGAAGAAAAACAATTATAGGTCCATGTAATTAGTTAGGGATAAATTATCTATAAAATTTGTGACGCCAGGTCATACTGCTACTATACATTTAGACGTGACGAGTAAGATTACTTCTGTTAGATACGCAAATGTCTTTTTACCGCACACTTTAGAAAAAAAATCAAAAGCGTCCAAAAATGATGTTCTCTTAGTCCATACAACGGACCGTAACATATTACAAAAACAAATAGCAAATGCACCTACAAAACAGATTTGTTTCAATAAATTAGAGACAATTGTGTAGAATCGACTTTAGTTGTCAGATCAAGCAGTGCAGCGTCTTAAAAGATATTGACTTATATGATTTTGTCTACACATTCTTGTGACAAATATTTAAAAATGTTTTCCTCTATTTATGTAAAGTGCAACGAGAAAGATAAAAGCCATGCAGTGGCTGAGTGGCAAGGCCGCTCAACTATTTCCAAGGTGAACTGGGTTCGATCCCATGAGACTTCTATGTGAGATATGTGGTGGAAAACACGGAGCTAGGAAAGGTTTTCTCCGGGTCCTACGGTTTCTACTGCAAGCATTCCACAAATATCTCGAATGTCCTCTTTCCTGTCATTTTGTCAGACCCTCCATCTGTCATTAACTCCTCTCGCCCGCATATCAGGCACCCAACCTGGATTCCATCTTTCCCTGATCCAGGGATACTGTTCGTTAACCCGGATATAGGTTAAGAAGAACAATAATACCCGTTCTCCACGTAGGAGTATTAGAGGAGAGTTAAAGTAGAAGAAGAGACAGATAATAGTAGACATATATTTTTAAGTAGCTACTAAAAGCAACGACAATAATACCAGAATGCAGGAGGCTTTGGGCAGTTTTAAACCTTTGGCGTACTGGTGCAATATAGGACTTGGGAACTCCGCAATCTTTTCTTCGCCAAGAGGAAACAAAAAGGTATAATCACTTCCGTTTAAGAAACTTTGCTGATATTTGCCGATAACTACTAGCTCTGCTGAATACCAACGTGACTAATTATGTTTTATCCAGAGAGAAAACCCGCAGTGCGAGGTATTTAATAAAGACTCTATCCCTATACATCTACAACATAACGGGCAAAAAGAGGGCTTCTGTGAAGGGGTATGCTAAATTTAGAATATCTGGTAATATAAGTCGTTGTGAATGAGTGTTCTAAGCATGCTGTGTGAATGCGAATACATAAAGTTACTTACAAACATATGTTCCATAACAGACAACTTCTTAGTTTACAGATTTTTCGCAGGGCAGGCATGTTCGTTCACAATAAAACTTTCAGCGTAACGTATTTTTCGGCCTACAGATGCTACTACCTGTAATCTTGTATACCGAGGAAAAGTAATTGCAAACAATTATAATTATTTATCAGATATGTAACTGTTGCTTTAGGTCTAGCATAGATTCAAGAGCGTGTTATTTCAACACAATTCAAAATAGCTAAGAATATATTTGAGAATGCCGTGTGATTGTAAATACGTTAAGTTACTCACATACCAGACAATATTTTAGTTTACAGATATCCACTAGGAAAAACATGATGGCTCACAACCAACGGAAGTTCCGAAAGCTGTCCATAGATGGCACCACCGGTAATATGATATACCAGGAAAGTCGAATTGCTATTAGTTACGTAGTTTTACAAAACATTTAACTGCGTTCGTTGGGTTTATCATGGCCTTACATGCGCTTAATTTCGTGAAACTTAAGAGTAGATAAAAATGTATACACACAAATGTAGAAGAAACAAGTAATTGAGCATGAGAATGGAAGTATTCTAAAATGGAGATATATTGACTCTTTAAATTAGTGTTAATTATATCTATCGATTTGAATATGAAGACGTATGATCGGTACATTTGCATAAGAAATAGTGAAGCTTTAATATTTTGGGAAAAGGCTCAGAGTTTCTTTTCGTTCTGACTAACTTTTGTAAGATTTCTTTCCCTGTCACTCATAAAACATAATTAGGCAATGTACATTATATAAGATTGTTATCTCATTAAACAGTTTCACGTGGAGAAGGCCTTCGCCACCACGTGGCACCAGGGGTTGTTGTTCCTGCTCTTGGCTCTTGGCTAAACAGTTTCGATACGTTCTTTGATTTTAGTTTCAAATGGATGTGCCGGGCACTTCCCGGGTTTTAAGATCCAGTCGCCCTGGTCTCTCGCCACTCGCGTGTAAAATATTCTAGGGCAAGATACATATTAAATACCCTTATAAGAGAAGCAGGGCGTTGAAGGGAAGTTTTCGTAACAGGAGGGGAGTCATCCAATCAGGCCCCGCAGCCTTCTTTGTTTTGATGCACAGGTGTCCGCCTTGGAGCTCGCTAGGATGGATAATGGGTAGTCTGAGAACGTATTGGGGAGGGCATCAAAAGTATCGGCGTACTACCCTTAGAATGCGTTCAGCAAATTTTTTGCCTTGGGGGTCATCTCTTGGACGTACGGTACGTTCAAGGTAGTCGACGAACACGTGTACCTGGTCTTGATGGTCGTAGACCAGACCCCGGGTTCCCTGTGATTTGTATTGTCCTTGGAGGTTCTTGAGGGATATAGCGATCCTCCACACTTCGCCACTCTCGATGTTCAGCCTGGCGATGTTATCCTCCCTCGCTTGCACTTTGTGTTCCCCTAGTTAAATTTAAATTAATTTTTGTTGGGATTAGTTGTTTTAATTATGCCATTTAATTAATTTTGAAAATTTTATTAGAGTTCAATTTTTAGTGTTTTTTTTATATTTAAAGACATGTGGGTTGATAATTGTTTAACGTCACTATTGTATATATGATTTATTTTCCTTTTTAAATGTGTCTTTTCCCTATATTTTGTGTATTGATGTTTAACATTTACCAATATGGTTATATATTTTAATATATAAGATAAGGGTTATTTACAGTTTTCTTTAGTTTCTGAGGATTTGTATCTGTTTACAATGAATTTTGAGTTGTATGGATGGCATGTATTATATATCAATTTTGATTTGAACTGTATAACATGTTATTTATTATTTGCAGTATTTTGATATTAGAATGCTAATGTTAAATTAAAACGTTCTGAAGCATTAAATTAAGAGGTGGTGCTGGTTACCAGTACATACGTTGCCGTTAGGAATCCTGGCGTTTTAGATTGGTAGTTTTTTAGTTAGATTGGTTTCTAAATAGCTGGTTATCCGGTTAATTGTATACTGCATTCCAGTAAATTATTAGTTTACGTGGTTTCGTTTCATTTCGTTAAATACATTCCTAGATCAATATCTTTTGTTGTATAAAAATGGTAAAGATTTCTAAAAAGTGTGTAAAATAAATTCTGTATTTAAGGTAGAATTATTATTATATTGTGATTTTTAAATATAATCTGTTGAATTATTTCGCAACATTATAAAAAGTTAAATAAATGTGAAAGTTTGGAATAACTATACCCTGGCACAAGAAAATAGATGCCAGGTATTATTTATTTATTTGTTTGTTTGTTTATTTATTTACTTATTTATTTATTTATTTATTTATTTATTTATTTATTTATTTATTTATTTATTTATTTATTTATTTATTTATTTATTTATTTATTTATTTATTTATTTATTTATTTATGTATGTATGTATGTATGTATGTATGTATGTATGTATGTATGTATGTATGTATTTATTTATTTATTTATTTATTTATTTATTTATTTATTTGTTTGTTTGTTTGTTTGTTTGTTTGTTTGTTTGTTTGTTTGTTTGTTTGTTTGTTTGTTTGTTTGTTTGTTTGTTTGTTTGTTTGTTTGTTTGTTTGTTTGTTTGTTTGTTTGTTTGTTTGTTTGTTTGTTTGTTTGTTTGTTTGTTTGTTTGTTTGTTTGTTTGTTTGTTTGTTTGTTTGTTTGTTTGTTTGTTTGTTTGTTTGTTTGTTTGTTTGTTTGTTTGTTTGTTTGTTTGTTTGTTTGTTTGTTTGTTTGTTTGTTTGTTTGTTTGTTTGTTTGTTTGTTTGTTTGTTTGTTTGTTTGTTTGTTTGTTTGTTTGTTTGTTTGTTTGTTTGTTTGTTTGTTTGTTTGTTTGTTTGTTTGTTTGTTTGTTTGTTTGTTTGTTTGTTTGTTT
The DNA here is from genome assembly GCA_030765055.1 of Mantis religiosa. Lineage (NCBI taxonomy): Eukaryota > Metazoa > Arthropoda > Insecta > Mantodea > Mantidae > Mantis > Mantis religiosa. The sequence continues at coordinate 320,162,432 of CM060950.1, forward strand.
ATTTATTTATTTATTTATTTATTTATTTATTTATTTATTTATTTATTTATTTATTTATTTATTTATTTATTTATTTATTTATTTATTTATTTATTTATTTATTTATTTATTTATTTATTTATTTATTTATTTATTTATTTATTTATTTATTTATTTATTTATTTATTTATTTATTTATTTATTTATTTATTTATTTATTTATTTATTTATTTATTTATTTATTTATTTATTTATTTATTTATTTATTTATTTATTTATTTATTTATTTATTTATTTATTTATTTATTTATTTATTTATTTATTTATTTATTTATTTATTTATTTATTTATTTATTTATTTATTTATTTATTTATTTATTTATTTATTTATTTATTTATTTATTTATTTATTTATTTATTTATTTATTTATTTATTTATTTAATTTTATTTAATTTTTTATTTTGCTTATTATTTTTTGTACCCCGTATTCGGTACCGGAACTGACGTCTCAACCTTAAGCTCAAAAGCCTATCGTGGTGTGAGGGCGGTGTCGCTGGAAAAGTCTTCAGCCGCCCAGGAGCGGCGGATGAGTTGGATGAGTTCCAAAGGAAGAACATCTGTGTTTGGACCGCAAGGTAATGGGCGCTTCCTGTCACAATAGAAGTGAGGTACTCTACAGTCTGATTTTTATAAAAGATACGTGAAGGTCATCTGTTTCACTGCTCCACTGTTGCCTAGAACTAAGTTACACATACTCCCCTGTTTAGCCTCTCAACACACGAAATATAAACAAGCGTTCGAAGTTATCACATGTCAACAAAAGCAGGCATATTAAATTTGTACTATCCGACTCTATGGACAATTATAAGTTGTTCACACATGCAATGCGCCGTAGCGTCTTCATATGTGTACGTTCTTTTAAATAATTTTTGCATTATGTAACTGATAATGCATGCTTACCGTTATTGTTGCTATGTATTTTAAGTTAACATTCCCACACTAGTGCAGTCAGTAATTTCTCCATATCTACACAAATAGGCTATGGAAGTTCTAAAATCTAACACTTATCTTCTCCATATCAGCACATATAGACGATGCCCGTTCTAGAATCTAATGCTTATCTTCAATTATATTTATTAATATTTTAGTTAACATCTTAACTACTGGAATTAATATTGATATAAATACACATAGTGCAAAAAATGGTAAGCAATACAAATGTGGTAAGCACATAAGGCAATCTCGGAAATTGAAAAACACTCAACACAAGCGCCTCGTTTTTTCAAACCTTTCCTAAGTCCGTATAAAGTGGTTAAAGCATTAGTATCGCAATATGCTATTGTTAACGACTTTGTCAATTGCCATGTTCATATCAACGACACCGATATGGCGGAATTTTGATCCAAATGAATTCTTTTACATGCAAACATATTTACTGATCCGGAGCTGTCACTTATGGTTGAAAGGAACAAGCTGTTCATTGATAAGAAGCAAACACTCGTATGCTGTTCAACGAATTTCCTAAGAGAGCAGACAGATTCTCTAGCTAGATACGTAATGTATCACCCCGCCCGTAAGATGAACTTCGCCTCGGGCCATGAATCCTCCATCCACCTCTAATCCTACCGCCACGAGACATCTTGCTTCCATAACAACTTACTTTAATTTTGTTTTCACAAAGTCGACTAACAATACACAACGTAACTGAACTATCAAGCATACTCTTGTTTCCCGCACAAAACTAGCGAAAACTGACCGGAGGAGCATGAGATTCACCAGTGTAACCAATTTGGTAGCATTTGTTTACGTTTCCGTAAAAACGACCTTCTCCTCTTAGCCTTCGCGTCACTTGCTTGATGACCTTCACGTATCTTCTTTTCAAAATCAGACTGTACAACTGCCTGTAGAGAGGGACTGTTGGTGATTTCTAAGTTTGGTGGAATGGAAGTGCGGAGGCAGTTACGTACGCCCTCCCTTTCAAACTTCCGGAGGTGACGTGACTGGCAACTCTATTGTCGATTTCTGTAAGCACGGAATTAAGAACAGAGTTTAGTTCGTTGATGGTTGTAAGTGTTAGATGGTAAGGAAAATGTTTTGTGATTGTGAAGTCGATGACAGATGATAATCCTACAACTCGCGGATGATGTGTGGGTTGCCAGGGACACTGAACTTCTAGTTGTGTGTCCGCATCTATTAGGCGAAAATTTGATTGCCTCTGGCGCAGGCGCGCCGACCATAATGCCAACGCTGGTACTTGGCATTGAAGTACCTTTCCATTATGACGCAGGGATGAAGGGCGAGGATGGTGAGGTAATAGTTAAGTACGAAATGCCATCCGTGCGGGTCATATACCGAGACTATCAAAACCTCCAGACCATTTAGGTCCACGCATCCTGTCGTGGCCTCTAGCGTTTCCAGGGGAGGGATTGGGATAGGTCTATGGACCACATTCTGCCCCACAAGTACTGCCGTGCCTTCACCTGGACGACCCTGGCAATCCTTTCTGTGACAGGTGTAGCCCGGTTAGCGAAAATGTATGTGTGGACGGAGGTGAATCCGCAGACTAAGATAACGTCTAGGGCATATGAGCAGGCTGGTTGTTCAAAACCCGACCAACAAGACCCGCTGCGTTCCAGGACTCAAAACGTAATGAGCTTCGCGTCCTATTCCGACCCGTCATTCTGAGGTAAGATAGATGTTAAGAGAGCAACCCCCACCATTACAACCAGGGTCTTGCTGGCCGGGTCCCTGGCGGGCAAGTATCTGGCAATGAGCTCGGAGATTCGTTCCCCTTGAGCTTGCGGCACTTGCCGCAGCTACCTAAGTAACTCAGTGAAGTTCATGCCAGGGGTAGTAGTGGACTTTGAAATAGGCTTAGGAGTGTGTCGGGTAGAGCAGGATGGCCCACTTCTGTAGCGTGGTGGTAGCAGCATGTCTGCCACACATTCAAGCGGTCCCAAGTTCGAATCTCGGTCAGGGTGAGTTACCTGAATAAGGATTTTTCCGTGGTTTTCCCCTATCCTAAAAGACGAATGTTTGGTAACTGTAAGCTCTATGGACCCCGGGTTCATTTGAGCTTCATTTCAACCACTCCAATCATCGTCCGCTATGACTTAACGTTGGAGGACGTAGAGAGAGATAGCGAGAGATAGAGAGAAAGATAGATAGAGAGAGAGAGAGAGAGAGAGAGAGAGAGAGAGAGAGAGAGAGAGAGAGAGAGAGAGAGAGAGAGAGAGAGAGAGGATAGGCGCAGGTGTACCTCCTCTATTGTCGTCCTTTTGTGTTCTAATTATCAGAGACCCGGACATTGAAATGCGGTAAGACCGCTTATGTAAGTGTTGGCTTTGGCCTTAAATAATTCAAGCTCCTGTTTTTTTCTTTCTTTTTTTCTTTTTTTTCTTTTTTTGTCCCTGGACGGATGTTAGCTGCTACTTACTTTCAATGGTGGCTCTGATAAACTCTGCGGGAAGGCTGGCTGGAAGTAGGCCCAGTGTAGCACGCTGGATGTGCCGATGTTTTCTCCGCTTTCCGTCGCTTGTTGAACCGAAGTTCCAGTAGCGTAACTGCCGGGAGCTGCCCTGAGGTCGCTCTCGATGTGGCAATTCGCTGGTCACAGTAAGGATGCTCAGCTGTGTCCTCGTCGAATCCTCGCTGCAAAATGCCTGTGCACAATCTGCTGACCAGTTAGGTGAATTGATTCACTTTATTTAGCTTTATTAGAGTATTGGCCTGGTGCCGGTACAGTGGGGCCCGGCTTACAGGATAGACATTTACATGGTTTTATACATATTGGTAGTATAGCGCTGATAGTCTTTTAGGGTTGCGCGAAACCCATCCGACGGCCTTATTTCGGCCGTCGGGAACAGCTTGGCATGGTCCTCTTTCCGTTTGCTTATAGATTGTTTTAATACTTTTTTGTTAAATATATATTTGCATATGCACAATGGCGTTTTCTCACGCCCGTACATGCACACACTCACTCACACCTGTACACACACACACACACACACACACACACACCCACACACACCCACACGATCACTTTACTCTATTTACACCATTTACACGTTTGCCTTACTGTCATCATGCAGTAAGGCCACGGCAGCTGCAGTGGTGACGATCTCCCCTGCCGTGAGCGGGGGCCTCTGTCGTAGGTTTGTGCGGCCATGGGCCGGGGGGTGCTGGGCGCGCAGACTGGGCGAGCCGCCGTCGTTTATAATATCTTAATTCTTGAATGTTTACGATGTTGCGGCTCGCCTCTGCCAATATTGTTTATGACTGGGTTTTTATGTAGTCGTATACGCACCCAGGTGGAGGAGGCCCGTTTCAGGATGACCTCGGGTATGGTTGGGGAGTTAGTTTCTGTATGAATTTGGCGGTTGGTTGTTCGGAGAGGAACGGATAGGATTTTTCGTAATGAAAAGTTTTGGACGGTTTGGAGGTACTGCAGGGTGGATTTAGAAGCGTTGGCCCAGACCACACATGAGTACAGGACCACCGATAAGATGAAAGAGTAGTACAAGACAAGCTTCCTCTTTAATTTGATTTGTTTGCTCCTGAAGATGGGGGCGCATAGCTTTAATCTCTGCCGCCCTTTGTTGGCGGTATCTTTGATATGGGTTGACCAATTCATGGTACGTGACAACGTCACGCCCAAGTACTTGACTTGCTGATGGCAGTGCAATTGTTGACCACCGACCGTGAGGTCCATAGCCAAAGGGCGCCGCTTTGTAAAGTGAATCAGCTGGCATTTATTTGGATTAATTTTTACTTTCCAATCATGGAGCCATGAGAGGAAGCGGTCAGTATACCGCTGCATTTCTAATAGGCCGAAACGATAATTTTTGTGGTGGTTGTAGATGGCAGTGTCGTCAGCGTACATGGCCACTTTGCATCTGGCGTCCACAGGGTAGTCATTTGTGAAAATTATGTGCAGAAAAGGTGACATGATGGCCTCTTGTGGTACGCCAGCCTGCATGACTCCTTCCTTAGAGGAGGAGCCACCCACTTGGACGTAGAAGCGCCGATTTTTCAAAAAACTTTGCAGCATAGGAGTTGAAATTTGGAGGCCGGGAAAGTTCCGGTGCATCTTATAAATGAGGCCGTTGTGCCAGCACCGGTCGAAGGCGGCTTCTACATCCAAAAATAACGCCAACGTTGAGGCCCCATTGTTAAATTGCTCTGTTACGTCGTCTGCTAGTCTGAGTAGCTGAAGCTCGGTAGAATGTCCTTTTCTAAAGCCGAACTGAGAATTTGAAATTTCATGGTCCGAAACTTGTTTTTGGAGTCGGGAAAGTATGATTTTTTCGAGCAATTTACCAATAGTAGACAAAAGACTAATGGAGCGGTAATTTTGAGTTTGCCTGGTGCTTTTCCCCTGCTTCGGGAGCATTATTACCTTGACTCGTTTCCAAGTGTCGGGGAAATAGTTGTGCTGCAAGCAGGCGTTGAATATTTTTGTGAGTTGCACCAGGGCTTTTATCGGGAGGTTTTTCAGTTCCTCATTAGTCACTTTGTCCGGGCCGGCGGCTTTCCCATTAGGTAGTTTCCTAATGAGCTTGTAGACTTCCTGCGGGTTTGTAAGGGGCAGATGTTGCTCGTGCTATTGCGCCTCCCAGTTTTTTACCGAAGCGTTAACCTCCCTTTCTAAATCGAGGTTGGTCGCTGCGTTTTCGCTGAATCTATCCTGCAGACTGTCAGTGAAAACCTCGGCTTTCTCCTCGGAGGAGAAGTGCAGGCCGAGTTGAGTTTGGAGCGCCTCAGTGGCGGCGTTGGCGTTTGAGGAGACTTTAAATGCCTTTAACAATTTCCACAAAGTATGGTCCGAATGGGTGGTACTCAGCATCTTGTTTTCCCACTGTTCAATTTTGTTAAGTTTAATTTGTTGCCGAATGATTTTGCTTAGCCATTTTGCTAGCGTTTTGTACTCTGGCTGACGGGTGTACCGCCACAGTCTCGTCAGACGCCGACGTCGAGCAATGAGCCGTTCCACCTCAGGGTAAGTACTGATTTACTCATCCGTCCGTCCTGCTATTTATACCTCCCAGTTATTGTTCTAGAAGTTAGTGGAAAGCTCGGTAATAATCACGATGAATCGAGATATTTCAGCGGTTCTATTTTGAGACATATAAACAGCTACTGCTTTTGTATTATGAAAAATATTCGAACATTGAATGTTTAAACAACCAAATGGGAACAATAAGTTTAATTTCAAGGTATTGCTACCTAACGGATGATATATGCCTTCAAATTAGTATTACTTTAAATCAGTTTTATATATTTCTGTTTACTTAATTAGATGTATATCACAAAAATGTAGGGACATGTTTTTATTAAACAAAGCATCCAATATCACTCCATAAACAATCAAACAAAAGTATTAGACAACAATTATTTTTCTATTATATTTCTCAATTCTTCTGACATTAGCCGGGTGTGCGCTGCCATCCACAAACAAAACTACTTCTGCGGGAGACCAGATTAGCACAGCGAGTCTTCTCATTGATGGCCATGAGTCCACTAGATGAAGCACCTAACATGGTAAAATGTAAGAACATATAATCAAATATTTCAAAAACTTTAAAAAACAACTTATTTATACAACATGTATAATTATGAGTCTACAATTTCTCTGTAATAAGTGTTCGCTTACACCTTATGGTTTTACAATTGTACAATCGGATGTACTATTCAATCCCAATAAAAATACTTCGATAGCAAATTCTTAGACGTTTGAAATTATACATTTGATTCTTTATAGAAATAGTTCTCTCATAAAACACCTTTACAACAGTTTTAGAAGTATTTTTAAAAGAAAAATATAAATATTTTCCATGTGAGCAGTGTCTTCGGCTGTAGGAATTTCTTGAAAATCCTCTTGTATAATTTAAAGGGCGTCTAACTTAAATAAGAGAATTGGTGTGTATTTGACTCTTCGTGTTTTCGCTTTCTGACTCGTTTGCCATATCATTTAATTTATAAAGTACCAGCAGTAACTTTAGGTTGAGATACTGATGCCACAAACGAGGTTGGATAACTGGCCACATACTCACGTGCCTGATTAATATACGATAACCCTCGTTATGCCCCTCGTAAACAAGCAGATACACGAAATGTCTGAAAAATAGGAGCCCATTCGTATATGCACATTCACAAACGTAGCATTTTCCAAAATATCCTCAAACAAGAACTTATTTTGGGGTGAAGTTTCATCACTTCCTCTACGTAACTACTGGTATGTGTAAGAGAAGCAAAACTTAAATTGCGAAAAATTGTATTTTAAGAACTTACTTTACTGTTTTCTAGAAGCAGATGTTTCTATTTTAGAATGAAATAAAAATAGATATTAATTTATTTCGGGACCTCAAGTCGCACTTCTTAAGCAGACATCGATTTAGAAAATAAAATATTTGCCACATATAATGCTTTAAAACCTAAAAGGTCAATCCTGAACTGTAGTTTATTAATTGGGCTTTTCAAAATCTTTACTCAGTTCTGCTGTATACACAGCTTCACTTATTTGGCCTTACTTAAGTACGTCATCAGAGTACCCACTTAAATGTGTGAATTTCCATCATCCATTCATTCACACATTCATTCATTCATTCATTTATTCATTCATTCACTCATTCTTTCTCTTTCTTTCTTTCTTTCTTTCTTTCTTTCTTTCTTTCTTTCTTTCTTTCTTTCTTTCTTTCTTTCTTTCTTTCTTTCTTTCTTTCTTTTTTTCTTTCTTTCCTTCTTTCTTTCTTTCTTTCTTTCTTTCTTTCTTTCTTTCTTTCTTTCTTTCTTTCTTTCTTTCTTTTTTTCTTTCTTTCTTTCTTTTTTTCTTTCTTTCTTTCTTTCTTTCTTTCTTTCTTTCTCTCTTTCTTTCTTTCTTTCTTTCTTTCTTTCTTTTTCTTTCTTTCTTTCTTTCTTTCTTTCTTTCTTTCTTTCTTTCTTTCTTTCTTTCTTTCTTTCTTTCTTTCTTTCTTCTTTCTTTCTTTCTTTCTTTCTTTCTTCTTTCTTTCTTTCTTTCTTTCTTTCTTTCTTTCTTTCTTTTCTTTCTTTCTTTCTTTCTTTCTTTCTTTCTTTCTTTCTTTCTTTCTTTCTTTCTTTCTTTCTTCTTTCTTTCTTTCTTTCTTTCTTTCTCTTTCTTTCTTTCTTTCTTCTTTCTTTCTTTCTTTCTTTCTTTCTTTTCTTCTTTCTTTCTTTCTTTCTTTCTTTCTTTCTTTCTTTCTTTCTTTCTTTCTTTCTTTCTTTCTTCTTCTTTCTTTCTTTCTTTCTTTCTTTCTTTCTTTCTTTCTTTCTTTCTTTCTTTCTTCTTTCTTTCTTCTTTCTTTCTTTCTTTCTTTCTTTCTTTCTTTCTTTCTTTCTTTCTTTCTTTCTTTCTTTCTTTCTTTCTTTCTTTCTTTTCTTTCTTTCTTTCTTTCTTTCTTTATTTCTTTTTCTTCCTTTCTTTTATTTTTCTTCTTCCCTTTTCTCCATCTTTCAATGTTTTAAATGCAACAATCCATCCTCTTACCACAGCTAAATAAATTTTCGAATGCTGTTTATTTATTTAAATCCACCCTAAGCATTATACTCAGAAGAGATGTAATTTTAGGCAACTATTTCTGCATGAACAGTGTAACTTATATGGATATGATTACTTTAAATCTCCTGCTATAATTATGAATGTTGACGCCGATGTTAAAGAGTTAGTGTAAATTGGTTTTCAATGTAACCTTTTTTCCAAGAAAATGATATAACATAGAAGGGAGGGAGAACCACTATTTAAAATATTGTGTCATATAAAAACTGATACTATGTGCAGCAGGCCAATTTTTCGTAACTAGTCAAAAAGTAGTATTTTATATGAATAAGATTTATTACCAGAGAACACATTTTTATGCCACAGTTATGCCGGAATTTCGTTCCACAGAAGTTCTTTTACGTACATGCAAGTAGAGCTGTATGGGGCTGTAGCTTAAAAGCGCACTTAAAACCATCTGCTTGGGCAGGTTTTAACCCGCGATCTTGCATCAGTAGGTCTGCGGCTAACCAAATGAGCCATCCAGACTCATATTTAAATGTGTATGTGTGAATGTATGTGCGTGTATGATATCATAAATACTTTTACAATATTTGGTGTTGGGCTCCTTATATTGAAATAGGAAAACATGTTCAACTAAATATATGCCCACAAAACGTTAGGTACAAAATGCTATTAAAAGCTTTAAAGCGGCACAGTCTAGTTTTGCAGTCGTGAGCTTGTTAGGAAGTGTTCAACGTATTCATTCTTATAAGATATACAGATATTGATATTCATAAATTATACCTGTTTTGATCGAATCATGGACAGTAGCACCCTGTCAAGAAACCCTTGATGATTCTGAATGATTTCAGGAGTTCCTTCACTCGGTTATCTGCGACATAAACCAGTTTAAGAATGATGATGATGATGATGATGATGATGATGATGATGATGATGATGAGTATAAGGGCGCTCAACTGCAGAGGTCATCAGCGCCCTTTTTAAAAGAAACTGGTAATGGCAAAAGCCAGATATAAATTCCTCTAAAACACTATAAATATGTCAATAGAATGACAAAAATACATACGCGTTAAAAAAAATAAAAACAATAGAAATGTCATCTAAAAAGCCATAAATTCTATTTGCCAAATCCTAAAATCTAATCTCGAAAATAATCTAAAAACGTTCTCCACTACTGCGTTATCGTGCGCTAGCATTTCTGCAAAGCTGACCGGCAGCTGCAGAGACGTCCTAAGGTCTGCTAGGTGAAAACACCTAGCAGCACGTGTCGTACAGACAACGCTTCATTGCAAAACGGACACAGTGGAGAAGGCTCCTTTTTAAAAAGAAAACTATGAGTAAAAAAGCAGTGCCCAATTCGTAACCGAGCCAAATTCACCTCCTCGCGACGGGATGACCGACAGGAGGTAACCCAGGGAATCGGAAGTTCTTTGACAGATCTAAGTTTATTGTTGCGGAGAGCGCACCACTCCTGCCAGCATGTTTGCACAGCTCTCCGATGTCACAGATGGTATTCGAACCCTGGGCTTCATGATAGCCGTCTTGGCTGCTGAATCCGCCATTTCATTCCCCCGCAAGCCTACGTGACCAGGGATCCATGCACACACCACGTTAACGCCAGAAGCGTCCAGTTTAAGAAGGTCCCACAAATAAAAATACAAAGGATTGAGCTTGGGGAATATGTAGGCCATGGAACTGATCCTTCTGTACACATCCATACGTCATGTTGGATACCAGCCAGTGCATCTCGAACAATGAAACTATAATTCGCTGTAACCCATTATTCATACACTGCACTTTTCTACTTATTTGCAGAGGCACACATTCTTGTATGTGTGTAAGAATATTTTGACAGTCATCTGTAATTCCAGTCCACACATTAATACAAAAGTGATGATGACTGAATGCGGAAGTGTAGCACGAGGATTAAGAGCTGCCCTTATACTCTGTTGATTTAGGAAATTTGCTATTCAAGTTCTTCCAAACCCTGCCCCTTCTTAAAAAATGAAAGAGACAAACAATGACCTGACAGCCTGTGCGAGAAAACGTTGAAAACAAAAAGTATTTTAAGTTTTTAATGGTAACCGTTTTAGAGCAGATTGTAATCTTTATATGACTTTGCAAAGAAGAACAGGACGGATTTCGAAAAGGGAGATCTTGTGTAGATGGACTATTTGCCATAAATCAAATTATAGATAAAAGAAGAGAAAGAAGCAAAGAGACACCTCCATTATTCATAAAAGTACAAAAGGCCTTCCATTGAATGAATAGAAAACAACTATTGAATATCTCGGAAAACAAATGTATAACGTTTTCAAATAATATGAACTCCTAAGAAGTGAAATGTCATGTGTAGTGTTTAACGCCCGCTGTTATAGGTATATGCGGCGCGCCAGGCAATGGGGCGGGTTTCGTCTGTGTCTTCCGTTTCCCCCCGCCATCATTCCGCCAATGGCTCCATCATCCATATTTCCCTTGTTCGTTTCACCCTCATACTATTGAATGAGATAGCATGCTGATACTATTTCGATTCAGAACAAACTGACGTTTTAACCGATGGTTAAAAGGATTTGCATCGTTGCATGCCAATAAGATAGACGACCGTGGTTGGTCGAAACCGTGGCACTGCAAATCTATATTGGTGAATATCAATAAACAGCGTATGTAGCGATAAATCCTCCTATTCATTATTCTAATATAAAATTAACTAGTAGATGTTAGTGACTTGGGAGATATTAATAATTATTTAAGCATTAAATCTACACCAAATATCTATGATGTTAATAATAGTATCTGCAAGAAGGCATCCTATGTATAAAAGATGTATAAAATCGTGTAGATAATAAAATACATGGGCTTAGTTTCTCTGAATTGTCTCCTAGGTTTCGGGGCAACAAACGGAATAACTTCCGCCGTAGCTTACTCCCTATGCGTTGACCATAAGCGTTACTGGCCTTCCCTTTTGTATAGACAAAGAAAGGAATTAACCTCTTCCGGGAGTTATAGAAAAGGTCAGTGATGGAGTAGAGATAGAGGCAGTCTGGCAAATTCTAGGGTAGAGGAAGTGTTATGCCGTAGCTGCATCCAGCGACGTTAAGAAATGTGCATCTAGTGAAGTGCGAGGTGCAATCGCGATACCTAGAATACTCTCAGATTAGAATAAATACTCTAATGCTATGAACATATACATTTACGAATTCATTTTTCAACTAGCGCTTAAATTACTAACAACCATTCAGTCAGCCGAGTAATTCGACGCCGACAAAAAGTACTAGAGGACCTTCTCGTTCATGAATCCTAGCACCCTAATTCCAATCCCCGCCAACGTTATGTCATATGGGACGATGAATGGAATGTGTGAAATGACGCTCTAATGAACCCGGAGCTATGTAGCTTAGAGTTACCCAACATTCGTCTGTCAGGATAAGGGATAACCCCTGAATAAGCCTTACCCAGGTAACTCACCCTGACCGGGATTCGAACTCGGGACCTGTTTAACGTGAGACAGACACGCTACCATCTACGCTACCATCGGTTTCTCTCACAAGTTTATTCATTTAATATTTAAGTTTGGCCTCCTCCTGACTTGCTTGCCAATACCTTTCCCGGTTTCGCGTTCCGACACCTACTCTTAAGTTTGACTCTACACAGTCACATTAACGACTCCGGCGGAGAAGTCGTTCCTGTCCGCTGAAATCTCTCAGGTGAAGTGGCGCAACTTGCCTCGCTTTCTCGCGCCTTGAACCGACGCTTGCTGATCTATTGATTGCCTCTTTTCTAGTTGAAGTTTACTTCACGCCTATCAAGTGATGCATACTAACTTTTATTGGAAGTTTCTTTTGCTTACATTTAACCTGATTGGTCTTTCACCGCTACTTTATCTATGCAGCAGTTTTATTTCAGCCACACCGGGATGTACAACCCTTGACGTCTTAACGGTATACTTCCTGTGCTTTCCTTATGTAGCGCATTCGTTAAGAGCGTCGCTCTGTCGAGGGACTTATACCTTGCTTTTGTTTGTTTCGACATCCTGTTTCAGACAAAACTTTCTTACTGAAGCTATGCCTGCGTTCCTTTTCTTGTGTTAAACATCTTCCTTTATGATTAAATATTTGTTCTTATATTACTTTTTATATTCCTTATTCCATTGTGCTTGTTAGTAAATTCCATAATTTTACCGTCCCTCTCTTATATTCGAATACTGGAAACCTGTGGTTTCTGCTTTAAATGCCCTTCGAAGAAATATTGCTATCTTTTCGAAAAGGTGTAACAATTGAAATTTCTTTCGAAAAATACTACATCAAAAAACTTGTGAGGGAAACAGATTGTTTACCTCAAGGACAACGTTGGACTCAGAGAGACAGAAACATCTTGCTCACCTTTACCGACGACTGGAATAATTAGCTAGTCCGAAAAATAATCTCTTTTTCCGTCCTTACATCCTAAATAAAAAGGATCCTAATCTTTAACACGCATATTTTGAGCCTCCTAAACATAGGAAAACGCATTTATACTTTCTCTTATACGTACTTCCAAAAATTTGATAACGAGGTTTTAGTCAAAACTCACCATTTTAACATAAAATGAGCACTTTTGTAATTGTTCGGGGTTTGTGTGTATGTGTGTGCGTGTGTATCTGTGTGTTTGACTGTCTATCTGTCTGTCTAGAACAACAAAATACAAAACCGAAAAGTAGATTTAACACAAATATATCTTCCACGGAAATTTGCAAGAATAAGCTTCAGCCCACACCCTCTTATACATGTTCCATTTTTGGAGAGTTTTGAGTAAAATACTATGTTTAATACTATTACGTGTTTCAAATGGGAAGAGTTCTGGCCTGTAGCGAATCAGATGCGTTAGCGCACTCAGTGATGCCACCTCGTTACCCCCACTCTATTTATACTTCCCTCCCTCTCACACACGTGCAAGTCTTCTTGGCGCTAAACGTAAGGGAACCAAACTGAATTTACCAAACTTTTATAAAAACTCAGCTTTTGAAATCACAATTGCAACATGGATATTTGCATATAACGTATATATTTTAAATGATATTATTGTAAATTTAGTTCATGAGTTTTAATTTTATTTTGCTAATCCAACGAAACTGCCAGTGACTCATCCATTTAGCTGTGAATGTCAGCTACTTCAAGAGAAAGTTTGTCATTGTCGTTTTCATCGTACGAGGATTGCAAAATTATGTTCATTGGCTCCAAAATCTAGTAACGAGCCATTTCTTTTTAAAAGTTGTCTTCTTGTAGTTAATCGGCATGGTTCACACAGTTTTCTCAGTGTTGTGTTATCTTGTCAATTTCATCGTGAATAAGTCTTCAGTCTTAGTCAGTTTAAAGGTATTATTTCTGTTTGTAACATAATTTGAGCCCGTATTAACTCAATTGGTCTGTTCTGGTAGTAGTAATGTGGAAGGCAAATTTACCTTGTGTCTCATTTTAATTGCAAGTTGATCCAGCTGATACACTTCTCCCTGGCTTTTAAACGGAAGAAAAACTGAATAATACGGCTTTAAACTCACTAGAGTAAAGAGACATTACAAACCATGTACAAACAGACATACAATGTGACACGTGAAGTTTTGCCATGTGCCATTCTTACGGGCCAGCAGGAAGAGTTCTGTTAATGTGTCTCTCTAGAATTTGGCTTATACTAAGCACTTCTTTTATCTTGTCATCTTAAAGGTAAACATTTATTTCTGAGTAATTACTAGTATATACACACACATATGTACCAACCAGTAACGATATTCATTACGGTACCTACCTCGCTATGCATTGTTATAATATTTAATTTATTATATACACTTAGTTTATTTCTATTTGAGCTACAGAAATGAAGGTTTTCACTGTTATGTGAGACATATTACTGTCTGTCTCATGGATCACATTTTGCTAAACCGCAAGTTCTGTCTTAGTTCAAATAGTATTTAATACAGATGGATTCATTTGGCACTCGTCATATACCCACCTACGCGGAATGCAATATGACAATGCTGTAGAACTCCGACTGTTTGCTAACCTAGAAGCGTTCAAGAACAAACTTCTTTTCATTTGAAATACGTATGGTAAATGAACTGTACGGCTAATTTGAATGTTCTGTAAATGTTCTCAGGAGACCTCTTCGTTCATTACTTTTCATAACTCGGAAACCAAAAGAGATATGAAAAATCTTACTGCTATGTAGACCTCATTACAATACAATTTATGTCTGATACACTTTTCTTTTTCTTTCTCTATTTTCCGTTTTAATTCTTTCTTTTTTCTTTTCTTTTATTTTATTTGTGGAATGAATGTGCAAGGGAACAAAATTTCAAAGTCATCGCATAGCAACCAGCTCAAAAGGATGTAATTATCGCTTAAAGCTTAGTGAGTTCCAACTTTTCCCTTGCCCCTATAATAGAGTTAGCAATGACCTAATCTATGAAAATGTTTATCTCGACTAAAATGAAGTCTACACAGCAAAACGCCTTAGTAGAAATATTTCTACAAGCATAGAGAAAGACATGTGAGTGAAACACAACTGATTTTTATGCTCCTCTATAATTGTAGGACTACAAAAATATTTCCAGAAAATCCAATTTCCGTTCCAACTCAAGAAGCGCTTGCATATTCACAAATGTGAATAACTTGAAAGTTAGGCATTTATTTACCTTACATGAGGAACGACTTATTAATATTTGTTTGGTTACTCTGTGCATCTTCCGAAAAATATCATTTAACTGGAGGAACCTTTGTAAATACAGAAAATATATATTTAAATGTGATGAAAAGGTGAAATAGAAATACCATTGGTGATATGAACATGTAATTCTTGCTAAAGTTAATAATCATGATACTTAAATACGCCGGAATATGTTTTAAATATAATTTATAAATAACTCTACAAGAAGCTTACATTGTTTTTTTCAACAACCGTCGAAAACAGTGCAATGAGAATTTGGAATGTTTAACCACAGCTTCATAATGTGAGTGCTTTTTACTGATATAGGGTGAATCTATGAATTTTAATTCTATATTCTCATATTTCAATTTTTGATAAATGGTCCCATTTTAATAAAGGCTTCTGCCCCAGGAAACCGAAGGCTACAAATGTATTAAATGTGTAACTAACTTGAATCAATTAAAATAATAGGGGACTTATAAGTTACCTCGTAGTTTTACAGCAATGGCAACTTTTGCAATATTTCTATAAAACGAATTTTCATATATATTCCAAGGTTATACATGAATATGTAAGATCGTTTAAGTGATTATGGCAAATAGCCCTTTAAGAAAAATTAGATCAAAGTTCAGAAAGTGGGAAGTTTTACTTTCCTCATCATTGTCCCTCCCTAATATTATTAACGCTTAAGATAAATACATGAGGTAATTAGGTACATAAATTTTAAGGTACATGATATCTGTCAACAACATCTATAATGCACAACACTGTTCTCAGATTTAGCTTTCGTATTAGTCATTTCTTAAAAAATTTGCTTTCCTTACTGTGTTATTACCCGAAACTAGCCTCTCAAAGTCCAACCACTGTGGTCCTCGTCCCGAAGGTTGGGCAACAGGAAGTAGGGGACTGACTGATGGGATGATGTACGGCGAAGACTGGGTGTACCCAGGACCCTTCCGCTGCCAAGAAGGCTCTGGTGTTTTCCTTAAATGGGCCTATTACGGTAGCTACGGGATTGGCGCTTCCGGGCTCCCGAGCCAAATCTCTCGATTGGGTTCCTCCTCGAAATGAAAGTGTTCCTTCAAACGCCCAAACCATGTTCCACTTCCGTTTTTGATCCCACTTATTTTTTTTTCTCCCTGAACACACGTCTGATGGAAAACATAGCGCGGGTTGACAGAGTGGGAAGCGCAAGGTGTGATTGGGTAACGCGTAATTCCCAGCCCCTTGCTATCATGTAAGACTGTGTTCATATCCGCTAATAAAGGTCAGTCCTTGGTAAGGGCCACTGCATTAGCTGTTATACTCCTAAAGGGGATTGGGTCCCTCTGTCGTAATACTGGGAGGTGTGACCCTGGGGTGAGATAGGTCCAGGCCAGGACTCTCACCTAAATTGGAGTGGCACCCAGGATGTGAGCACGCCATCGGAGACTTTTGCAATGGTGAAGGACATTACGGCTATGGCACCAAAATTTAAACCAAATACCACTGTTAATTCTCAAGGAAAGGACGTACTCGAGGGCTGGTGGTCCTTAATACTTTGTCGTAACCAGAACTGAGGAAGGCAAGAGCTTTCTGACACTTAACCCTTTCGTCATCCAAAAGGGATTAGATAAGATAGCTGGTCCAGTAAAATCTTGTACTCGTTAACGAAATGTCACGCTCCTGGTGGAAGCACATTTCATCTGCCAGGCAGCAGTCCTATTGCAGATGAACTTGCTAGATGGCCACTCGGTCAACGTCCCAGTCCATAAGACCCTGAACTCCTTGCGTGGAGTAGTAAACACCCGTGTGTTGGACGGTATGACTAACGAAGAAATTCAAGAGAAAGTACTTGACCAATGTGTGACGGCTGTGTACCATGTGCAGCGAAGAAGTCGAGGGAATTGTCGCCTACCCGTATCATGTTCCTGACCTTTGATCGGGTAGACGTTCCTCAAAGGATTAAGGGAGGGTATGAGTCCACTGAGGCGCGCTCTTATATCCCAAACCCGCTAAGATGCTACAAGTGTAGGCGCTTCGGTCATACTAGCGCCTTTTGTAACGGGACGCTTACCTGATGTAACTGTGCGATGTGACTGCACGATGTCACTATCTCTGTGTTCCTCGAGGGGTTTCATCGTGCTTATTCGTGGACGATTTCGCCGTCTACTCTAGTTCTCAGCGTACTCCGTTCCTAGAACGTCGTCTACAGCAATGCTTAGACAGCCTTCACGACTGGAACTTGACTTTCGGTTCTGTCCTAAGAAAACGGTCTGCGTCAACTTTTGGCGCCGCAAGAAACGGTTACCACCATTCCTCCGACTTGGTCACCATATTTTACTATTTGCCGATGACACTAGGTTCGTCGGACTGATTTTCGATAGAAAGCTTAGCTGGCCGTCGCATATAGCAAAGTTGAAAGCACGATGTGAGCGCTCTCTTAATTTCTTGGTGATACATAATAGGAAATCGGGGGGAGCGGATCGCGCAGTGCTGCTTCGTTTGTATTGCACACAGACCCGATCCAAGCTGAACTATGTGTACATCGTTTATGCTTCAGCTCGTCCATCTGTGCTGAAGAGATTAGACACGGTCCATAGCTCTGTCCTTCGGTTAGCTACTGGGGCATTTCCAACTAGCCCAGTTGCAAGCCTCTACGCCGAAGCGGCTGAACCTCCTCTGCAATATCTGCGGGGCGTTTTGCTGCGTAATTATGTCTGCGAGTTAAATATATGCCTTTGCATTCGACGGTTGCACCGTTTTTCGACATTTTCTTTGACGTTATTATAGGAACACCCGTCTCAATCCTAAGCCACCAGGTTTTTGGTTCCGGGAGCTACTTAGGAGGAATACACTCGAGATGCCTAGGATGTTTCCTATAGGCGAACGAGTGTATCCTCCTTTGTTGCGTGCATTACCTCCCATAGATCCTGGTATGACCGAGGGTCATACCGAGGGTCCAAAAGCTCTGCCGGGGTGGGATGTGCGTATGTCCATGGAGCAGAACCCTATATATGCAGTCTCCATGGTCCCACTTCCATCTATAATGCATCGCTGTACGCAATATACCGAACCATTTTACATGTTCGCCGCAGGAGGTTGGGTGATTGCCTTATTCTAGGTGATTCCGTTAGCGCTCTTCAGAGCCTTCGTGAACTGTACAACCACCATCCTCTTGCACAGCTTATCTAGAACGCATTCCACTCTTTCTATGTCTCTACCTTTAGCGTGGTGTGTGCATGGGTTGCTGGTCCCATGAGCTTGCAGTGGAATGAAAGGGCGGATTTGGCAGCTATTTTCTTTAATTTACTCCTCCATCGTTAAGTCATATCGGACGATAAAGGAAACGGGTGAAATGATGCTCAAATAAGTCCGGGGTCCAAGGAGATTAGAGTTACCCGACTTTCGTCTTTCAGGATAAGGAAAACCCCCGGAAAAATCCTTATCCAGGTAACTCACCCTAGCCAAGATCCTTACTCGGGACCTCTTGAACGTGAGACAGACACGCTACCACCTACGCTAACGAAGTGGGCTTTGGCAGCTAAGGTGACCACAATGACACCCAGTGTTAACATTCCTTTCGTGACCGCGGAAGACTTAAGGCTCGTTGTGCGGAGAGCGGTACTCTCGTGCTGGTGTGATGAGTGGTCCGTTCTCTGTGGAAACAAACAGGTGAAAGAACTTCCTATCACCTGGGCCGCTTCCTCTCGTTTATTCCGGCGGGAGGAAGTGTTCTCTCTCTCTCTCTCTCTCTCTCTCTCTCTCTCTCTCTCTCTCTCTCTCTCTCTCTCTCTCTCTCTTTTTCTCGGTGCTCATTGTTTACTGCTATTTTAGTAATAGTTTTTTTTTTTATGAAATGGAATCCCAGAATCAGCTTCCCCGCTTGGGGTTCTTTTCTGCCGATCCACCACGTACATTTTGATTATTTTAGTTTAGAACGGCTCCGCAGGTCTCTCCAGCTTGACGGAGACACTGGTGGATGACCAGAAAGTGGTGGGCAAGGTTTGAGACTTGTTTTTCAATTTAAATTTTAGAATATAGGACCGAACGATTGGGTATTTTAACCTTTTTAACCTTTTATGGCTTTCAGTTTTCTTTTTTAGTTTTTGACATACCGTAGTATTGTTGTTTTATTTTGAATCTATTTAAGTGAATGTGTTTTAGCCTTTTAGATCGTTTCTAACAAAATCTGCTTTTTAAGGGCGCTGATAACCTTGTAGTTGAGCGCCCTTATACCGAATTATCCATCCGTCCTAACCAAAGTTAGTTTTATTTAAAGTTACATAAGTACTTCCTTAATTTGTAGAAAGTGGGATTCTTTTACGGTATGAAATATATGTGTGTGTATGTATATGAATATGAATGTAATTTTATATATATATATATTTATATTCTTTCCCTCATTTTACCATTTTTATTGTTTCCGTTTGATTATTATTTGTTTTCTGTACTTTTTACACATATGCACTACACACATATGCACTACACACATAAACACACACATGCCCAAGGCATGACATATGGCAGCGTGGGGTGTGAATTTTCTTAAAAAGTGTTCGACTCGCCTCCATTGAAGATGAACATAGCTGCAAAGTGTATTCATCCGACTTCCCGTTTTGGTGTTAAACTACTTTTAGACAGATTGACAGACTTACGCATTTTTCTATTTAGAATTATCTAAAAATAAGTAAATTTTAACATTTAGTTGAAATTAATACTTTCAGCAACCTAGTATAATCTACTAGAAAAATTAAAAGCTGTTCTTCTACTGAATATACCCCAGTAATAGTACTTTCCTATAAATTACTTCAAACTGAGTAATGCGGATTTGGTGACTTGCAAGAAGGGAAACACGTCTATCGAGCAAAGAGATTTATGTCTTTCATTAGTTAAGTAAGAAGAAAACAATAATCACTCATCTTGACATGTTTATGAATACCATAAAAGGTTGACCTGAGTCTGGTTTAAATTAAACCAAACTTAAAAGAACAAAACTCTAAGCTTTCCAAAACCCAAAGTATTCTATTGAAATTTGTGAGCATTTTACGATATCTAATGTCAGACTTGTAGTTGCGTAGCTTTATGAACAGATGTTGCTATTTCTATATTGTAATTTTAAACACAGATTTCAGTTATTTTACAAAATATGCTCCCTATAATACAGTTTCAAAAACTTTTAGCGAATTTTCATTGTTACAATTGTTAATGAGCTAGAAAATAAACTGGCTAGGAAGAATACCTTTAAGTTTGTTGGTTACCCAAACATAATATTTTCTCACTTTACCTATTTTAACTTTTGGCAGCGGAATATATTTGTTTTATACTAATAACAGTATAGTAAGTTTTAGTTCCCATTAGTTGTGAAAACCATTTCCAAAGTTTCATTCGCATAACTTAAAAATTGCATCATAAGGAGCGTCTGAAATGCTGAAGAACGTGTAGAACATCACATCCGATGGAACTGCACCGAAAAATAATTTTGCTAAAAAATAACTTTTCTGAAATTGTACTTATGTGATTTTTATCAAATAATGTACATTTTCAATTAAAATGTTTATCTTAGATGCTGCTTTAAATATTTGCAGTCAATTTTATAAAAGCACGTCTAAAAATATCAGGAAAAATTAAAGAAATACTAGAAGGAAGTCACAAATGCCCTGCTATGCCCTTTATTCAACACAGTTTAAACCTCATTTGATTCACCTTCACTTATATAACAAAAATATTTACACGAAAACGCTACTATAGAATTGGAACTAATAGAAATTTAAAACTCCTAAATTATAATGTTTCTTAATTTTTCACAATTTTCACGCTTCTATCATTTTAAACCACAGTAATTTTGCTTTTTTCTTCCAGTACACTTTATTTCTCCCTTTTTATTGTTACGCAATTAGAGCTACAACGGGTTTCTGGCATGTAAATAATAAATAAGTATTGGAGTGTTTCTTAAGAAAATGTAAATCCTGGGAAGTTTGACTCAGCGTCGTTGAGTGATACTTCTAAGAGGAGATCTTGTGCGTTCTCTCTTGCTGTTGCTATCCTCCCTCTTTCAGTGATCTTCCTCTATTTCAGAGATCTCAAAACGTGAATGTCTCAATTTCTGGACGGCCGGCATTAACACAGATAAAACAAAAGTATTCAATAGCAAAAATTTTATGCTAATTTCATAGCATAATTTATGTGAAACTCCAGTAATAAAATAACCAAATGGTGTGTATAGATATACAAAATTAATCCAGCTAGTGGATGTGTATTTCATGGAATTTGAGAATATCATAACATGATTAACTACGTCATTACCAGTAATCGATTGCGTTGAGCAATAACATCAATATAGCAGCCTAATAGAATGGAGCTGTTTAATTAATAAACAATTTTATGCAGCTGTGCAATATGAATGTCTACTTCAAATCCGAGAGAATATTGTGTGACTCACATTAAGTAATATGAAATTGTTTTGAAAGATGCACCGAAAGTTTTGCAATGGAGCATCTGGCTCACAATGATACTCAAGATAGTGAATTTGGTAACTGTTAACATTGCAATAACTGCGGAGCACATGGTTCATGCATGAATTACTGATACTATACCTATGATGCTTTCGTTTCATCAATAGCGGTTACAAAGGCGCGCCTTCTGGAAACATGATCGGAAATACATACAATGGCATTTTGAATTTTTCATTTTCTCATTAGCTTGTTTGGTTTTTACTGAAAAGAAAGTTTTAACCTGGAAACCGACAATCTAAATTCAATAATACCAAGGATAAAATCAGTTGTATTTCACGTCAATTATTTGACAACAGGGTCAATCATTAGCACTGCTAAAGTGATAGTTCGGGTCGGTAGGTTTAGTCTCTTTCGGCCGGTCCGACCGACGGCTGTACATGTCATACGTTTTTTTTTAAACGTCTTTATTTAAGAAGGCTCATAACGTCTATTTCCTTCATATTCACTGGAATGCAATACTTCCTATGCTTAATATTGGTAAGTGGTAGAGAAAAATAAGGACATAGCGAACTGCAGTTGAGGAAAATATAAAGCGCTTGAAAATTTAAACCATTAATAACGAATGTGTCAGAAATCTTTAACGCTCCAGTATGCACCTATATTATTTACGGCCATTGTATGCATAAACGAAATCTTTATTTTTGTAGTATGTATTTTTATCGATTACGGATTATCAGTTCAGTAAAGGTCATTCAGAACAGACAGGATTTCCAGAATATGTACATTTAGATTTCACTTGTCATGAAAATATTCTATATATTATAATCAAAATGGTTAGAACCAACTTTGAAAAAAAAATGTTCTCTTTTGTGCGGTGGACCTTGACCTCAACACACCTTTTCCAGTGTAATGTAAACAATGAACCTTTGCGTGGAGTATAATACCAACTTTCTACTACATATAGTAGAGAAAGTAATAAAGAAAAGAATAGGAAAGCAAAACATTGTTCATGCATTTAACTACTTAACTGCCAAATTGCGATTAAATATGACTTGTTTATTACCTGACACGAAAACTATCCCTTCCAGGTGGAATTAGTGCCGCTCTCTGCACCTTGCTCGTCAATACTCCAACTGCTGATCTTCTTCATATTCACTGGTTGGTGGTAGTTCTTGAGAGGTTTGCCCCGCTTCTCGCGCAGCCCCTATGATGTTATCCTCTGCTTCCCGTAGTGTCTCATCCTGGTTGTCATTCTCCAGCATTGACTGTGTGTCAGTTTCTGTTCCGGTATATGGATAGAATTTGTTTGTTAGACCTAGCTGATTCTCTTTTTTGTTCCATTCTGTACTAAGTGGACCTTTTCCATTAAGTTCTCGGCTTTTTCTTGTCAATTCATCTCCGGCTTCAGAAGATTGTGATGGGAAGCTCTTCTTTTCTATGCCCACAAATGAGTATTCCCCTACGCCCTGGTTACTTATGTAGCTGTTTCTTTGCTGCCGCCTGCCGCTCTCGTCTTCCGAACCTTGTTTCTCATTATTCTCAAAGTATGAGGATTCAGCGTCTCCCTCTCCAGATTCCCAGTCAGTATCAGAGAGGGTTGCATCCCCTTCCACTGCCTCATTTTGTTCTTTAATAATATCCTGGTTTTCCAGATACTGTTCCTCATTTAGCTTGTCAGAAATCTGGTAATTTTCCTTTCCCGAGTTGTCAGTACTCTCTGGTCCATACATAACGTTTTCTTCTCCCAGAGTACCTTCATCATCTATTACAGTACTGCTCTGCTCTTCATTTCTTCCTCTTAATAATCCACTGCCTCCATACAGGTCCCCGGATTGGTGTTTGTGTTGTTCCTTTGATACCAGATCCAGGTTTTCTTGGCATCCAAATGTTGTCTTGTGTGCTTTTCTGTAAGCTTCTCTAGCACTACGCGCCAATTTTGACGAATATCTGAGTGCTTGTGTATAATCATTCCTGTATACAGAGCCAGGTCCAGCTGAGGATGCAGCTTTCCTTTTCTCTACCGATCTTAATGAGATATTATCGGTTGTTTCTTTCCTATTTTGATCATTGCGTATATCTCCCTCTACTTTGTTTTCATTGTTTTCTATTGCTGGCTGGTTGACCCCAGGCATGGCACTTTTATCGTCTGTAGCTTCAGAATAATCGTTAACATTTTCTTCATCCGTCAGAGTTTGACCATCCTGTCCGGATTCTTTGTCATCATATGCTGTATTTTCTGCCTCTTTGCTAATCAGGGAATGTTGTTGCTTGTCATAAGCTGATTTCTGGTTACAGCTCTGTCTTTTAACTTCTAGAAATTTTTCTTTGCTTTTATTCACCAGAAATTGTTTCTTTTTCGTTGATGCTAATTCTTTTTGTTTTCCTGCTACTGTCGTAAAAGATCCAAAATTAATTTGGCCATATCGCTTTGCATGTCTTTTATCAACTACAGCAGTGTTTCCTTCACCTGCTTCTCTCAAATCCTGTTCTCCGCTTAATTCAAATTTGGCTGCGGATTTCACACCGCTCTGCGTAGCTTCCCCTTGAGCTTTATTATAATATTTATCATTTTCCATTGATGCATGGACTAGCCCATTTCTAGGTAGGCTTCCTCCGAATCCCTCTGAAGACCAGCCCAGCTTATTCACATTTCCTAGTGATTTCCTGGTCTGCTCTTGCTTCCTTTCCCAGTTCTTGACCATCTGATCTACCGAGTACAAAATTGGTAAATTGGGGGTCATTGAATCCGACTTCTTTACTGGGGTTTTGTTGGCAGAGTTTCGATTTTGAAGCTTTTTAAGGGGCGATGATTCCTGCTTATCTCTCTCCCGGGTTATGTAAGGAGGTTTGGAATACCGAGAAGCAGACTTGGACTCTGGATTATTTTTCTCCCAATTTACATGGGAGAAATTTGCGGTGGTACCAATCGGAGTATCTCCCCAAGTTAGCCGGTATCCTCCATTGGGACTATGCTGGGGTTTGTCGGACTCAGTTCGACGGCTGGAACGCTCTTTAGATGTATATTCCAGTTTGTATTCGTTATCGCTTGAAGGATTCTTTCTGAAAAAGGTTGCAATTTATTTAGTAAACTTTTAAGAAAATCAGAACTAATGTTATTTTTCGTATATTTATTTTTCAACACTGAGTGGAACACCATATTGACACAAAACTATATAAATAAGCACCTTACATTAGTAATCCTGGGTCAGCTGCACCATTATATGTTGAGCAATAAAGTTTCTTGTTCATTAAATGGGTTAGAACTTGGTTACATTATACTTTGACTCATATAAACAAAATGATCCACATTTAAGGACTCAGCGTTTGATTATAGTCGAACTTCTAAAGTTAAGATCTCTATAAGTATAAGCAGATTCTATTTGTATCCCTTGCCTACATTTATGATCTTCTATGGAACCCAAATCTAATGCATATGCACAATAAATCATAATTATAGGTTCTGTGATTGAATAACGTACCCAAATAAAATGTATTGATTCATTTATTTAATAATAAATTTTCTGTCTTGAATGGTTAAAAGAATACACGTGACTAAAAATAACCAAGTTCCAAAAACAAAAACGGTAGGTGTATAAACAATTGTTTTTAATTTTCAAATCTCTTCCTCTCTTTAAGTTTTATTGGTAGGTTATTTGAATCAGGAGTTTAGATATGACATTGTGGTTGACAGAAGTAAACCTGGTATAACGCTCCATTGTGGATTGCTCTCGCTCTAATGTTTTACACCCTGACACAAAAGTAACTTAGTACTTTCTTTTCCGGGACAATAACTCTTAGGTGAATTAGCATAAGCAATACATTTCATTAGTATATTAACAAAACAATTTTGATCTTACTTTCAGTAAGTAAACCTGTAAAACTATAATATAAACATGTCAGAAAACATACCATTTGATATAGTAGGAACATTGGCACTGCTTACAGTTAAACTGCAATCTAAACAGTAAGATGGTACAGATGTATATTTATATCTTGACAGATGGAGAGCGATGCGCAGAGGTATCTGGACGACTCCACTTCAGAACGGTTGCAGCTGGAGGGGAGGGCAGGTCAGTTGCTTATCTATTGCGAGCAGGTAAAAAGTGCAGAGCTACTCGGTAATAGGTACTACAGCTTGTTTCAAAATATGCGTATCTCCTGGTTCCAAGAGAGCATTTAGAAGTGACTCCTCCTAGCAGCACATTAGGATATAAAGTGCTACATTTAAAAACACGAGAAGTAATAACCAATGTCTATAGATTTATAAAAAAGAACAATGGTCTGTGTCTGCTATAAAAATCTGGTAAAGGGCATCTGAGGTAGCAATTGTGTCCAAAAGCAGTTTAGGCGAGTTATTAAGGAAAGAAAAGCCATTTGTGCTAGTGCAACAACGTCCCTCTCTATGCCCAGTAAACAAAGATTAAGAACATGCACAAAATCTAATTGGGATGTTTTGATTCAGAAGTAATTAGGCGAACTGTAAAAGATTTTTAAAGTACAGAAAAACAAAGACCAGCTCTGAAGAAAGTATTTATGAAGCTTCAAAATTCTACTAATTTCTAAGGCAGTTTCTGAACATTAACAAGAGGCCTTTTGTAGTTAGAATTTTTATGGCGGAAAAAAAAACTAAGCGTGGCAGACTAATTGTAATCGAACATCGTACCATACGGGCAGAAAGGCTTAAGTATTTACGCAATATTCAGAGATATCACAGTGAAGTTTATATAGTTTATAAGAATGAAACATATCAATACAGCACATACCAGACCATATGCCTGATTCGTTACAGGGATTCTGCAGCGATGTCGAAAAGCCGACGGTTGGTTATCATGCCTGCTGGAGGAGAAGAGCAGGGTTTTCTTCCAAACGCCTTTGTACTAATTAAGATCCAACAAAAGCGTGGAGATTTCTACCATAGTAAGTATTACAATTTGGTTTATAGGAGCTGCAATACTGGCTTCGAGAGTGAGATTTGTTTTTAGACAGCGTGTTTACCGCACTCCCCTCTCGTAATCTTACGCGTGTGACGCATTGTGGCGATTATCCTCACCACAGTTGCTACTCAGCCCTACCGCGCATGATTTCTGTCAAGATAAAATAATTCATCTGTACCTACTGCTGGCGTTACACTGCATTCTACCTCGAATTTCACCCCTTCATCTTATAACCTTTCAAGGACAAAGACGTTCTCCTGAGTCAACGACAGTAAATTCAACAGAGAAAGCCCTTTCATCAGATATCATGTATAGATGCATCCAGTGACGTACTTACCTACTGTGAGCGTACATAAATAAGTACATATACTACTATGAATATTGGAAATGGTTTGCCGGAACCACCCTGAAATACCTCCAGAACCCTTCGCTACGCCTTCAATGGTAATCAATAGATTGATTATGCATGGCGGCCATTTATCGCATTTGCACCTCTGCTCTCCCTGCCATTTTATCTTGTATTCGCTATTTCCCACCATGCTTAGCAATATGTGGTGTGTTCGTTCTGTCTTTATCTACTTATTCGTACTTGAGAAAACAAAAATTAGAAAACTGAGACAAGAAATAAGAAATATCTTGGAACTCGTTCATTGCATAACACAATTTATATGAATTGCGTGTTTTAGCAAGATTTACATATTTTATGCAATAAGATATTGCCTACAACTGTCATGTAAGCCTCTGGTTCCCGAGGTCGTGGTTTCAAACCTGGAAAATATATAGATGATAGGGTGATAGATGTTTGACAACGTAAAAATCCTTAGCATGACTTCCTCCGGAAGCTAAGGAAAGCCAGTGGTTATGTCAGAGTTACCTACGTAAGTGAACCTCAGACTTGATAGAGAGGCCTGTGAGCAAAATTAAGCTGTATTTTACCCTCAACATAGAATGGACCGCTGAAAACCACATCAAATAAAGAGCGCCCATAAAACGTTTTTCTTTCTTTCTTGCCTTCTTTCTTTCTTCCCTTTTC